>CM076581.1:614367690-614986372 GCA_034641835.2 Pinus albicaulis
TAGGCTCTATGCGCCTTACCTGAACTCTCAAATCAGTTAATTCTTTGTTGCAGCAGAGCGCAATGCCAGCGTGGTCAAGAATCTGGCTGATCGCTATCTGGATGCTCGTACCAATAAATCCAGAGAGGAATCCAGCATCCCCCTGATATGATTTTCTCAGAACAAAAATATACACAATCCTTTTTAAACTCAACCAAATCAGTAGAAGCGAAAATATATTTGAAATGTTTCCAAAATCACAATAGATTTGCCCTTGGCTTCACTGGACTCCTAAAGCAATACTAACAGCACGTACCAAAGCCCCAGGCAACCAAAAAATTGTACACAATATTTCTATCTGCTATATTACAAGAAACCTAGCTTTGCAGATTATTTTTACTGTTGTTGCAGTGTCTTCAAGAAAGCTTCATGCTATTTTTTTTTAACATTTTCTGTCACGGTTGGATCCACCATTATTTCATACAAGAACATGTTAAAAACCCCAAAGATCAATTGATTGAATATCATAATATCTTAATATATCTACAAAATTAAAACGGAAAAATGAAGAACAAAATAACGATGTTACAAAACAAAAATATCAAGACTGCAAGATATCAAGTTATGCACAGACTTTTTGTCTATTCTAAAGCTTCTAAGTTGTACAAAATACCAAAGAATCATCTGGCTAGAGAATATCGAACTCTCGAATTTCTCTGGAGTAGTTGAAGAACAAAAGAAGAAATTCTCTGGATTTGTTGAAAAACAAAAGGACAAATAAATGTTGGGAAGCCGCTCAATTCTTTAAGGATTCTGATATGATGCAAAAACAAAGGTGTTTGCCCTTTTTTGGGGAAAATAGAGCGTGAAATAGAAGAAGTATTAAAAGGATAATTACAAAACTAAAGGCTGGATCAAAAAATTCAGAAACATTTGAACATAAATTTTCCAATAGATTGCAAAATTTTCATTTATGGAAAACTTACAAGTACAGTGCAAATCATCCCACAAAATGCACCTAAATTCTGCTAAAATCGGAAGCAGTCAAGTGATACCTTTGATATCCTGACTTTTTAACCAAACAAACAAATTTTCCTTCTACCTAAAAAATAGCAAGAGTGATCAATCCACTTAAACATAAACCGAAATTTAGTTTAGCTTCTATATAGACTCTAAATTTTGTTGAAAGAATACTTCATTTCTGCCAAGAAACCATTAACTGACAATTTAAAGCAGGTTAATACTTGCTTACTTGAGACGAATTTTGTATTCCAGAAAGAAAAAGAGGAAATCCACCGAGCGCAGTTTGTATTCCAGAAAGGAAAAGAGGAAATCTACCGAGCGCATTTTGCTGCTGCGCTACCATTTTCCTCACCCAGCTTCCATTTATAAAATTCGAGAGGTTATCTTCCATGGCTTTTCCAAAGCTTCTCAATGCTTCTGGAGTGCTACGTGGGTCACCGAGATTTAAATAATTCAGACTCTCGCACAATTCTTCAGACAAGAAATTCCCCTCAAGGACTAACAACAGGTTCCACGTGACCATGCTATCACTGCGACAACTGTCTCTGAAATGCTCCTCAAGACTCCCAACAGGTTTCATGTGACCGTGCTTTCACTATGAAACCGTCAATCTATTGACATGTGGGATTTTCCAATTGGACACATGGCATTAAGTCTACAAATTTTACTATTTCATTTTCCACGTTGCATTCCATGTGTCAAAACCATAACCTTGTTTTTTTTTTCTCAATGGAAGTCATTCTCGACGTCATCTTATTTTTTTGAAATTTTGCCCACTATTTTTTTTTGGGATTTTGCGGTGGCTAAGCTAGAGCCTCACATACGTCAGTTGGTCACACACGTTAACTCCGTGTGTATTAGTCACACATGCTATGTGGCTGAGGGGAAAAGTAACCTACACTGGAATCCAAAATTTATGGACTTTGATTTACATTTTATTTTGCATTTACGTGGATTATATTCTCTTTATTGTCCAATTCGATTTATATTTAAAAAATATATTTCGAAATCGGTGAAATTTAATTATTTCTAAGTAATGATTTATATTTTCAAATCAATTCAATTAAATATTTTACATTTATATGTTTTTAAGTATTGAAGGGAGCTCTAATTGAATGGTTTATAAGGTAGAATACTTGCTAAGGTTTTGCAAATGGGGTAGAAAGCTAAGTAGAATTGGTTGTGGGGAAAACTCCACAATTAAACGTGCTTGAGCCAGAGTGATCTAGAATGGATATAATATTTCAAATTAAATCATATTTATGATATATGGATATTTCAACCAAAAAAAATGACAGTAAATTTATGGATTTCAAATATAATGTCGTTGCATTATCCATCTCTTCTAATAATTCATACACAGCACCTTTCCTTTCCAATGCTAATGATGTCTGAAATACAATCTCCATTGCATCTAGCATTTCTGCATTGCCGTCCAATGGTCCAAGATGACTTAGAACTTCCTCTGCACTTTCAACTTCACTCAAAAATTGATTTTCAGTTTCTAAACAAGAAGAAGCTACCCTCTGCAAGTCCCCTTCCTTCTGCATTTCTAGACTTTGTGCAACAAGACCCTCACTAGGAGAGGTTTCTGTAAGGGTTACAGACCACTTGTGACATACATACAATGCTTGTTTCCATATTGCTTGATACCATGGACAGAGCATAACATATGTAACTGCTTCAACTGAATCAAGCTGCTCACTTCTTCTTTCATTATTTGAATTGGCAATTCCCTTATTCGACACTTGTCCATGTCTAAAATTTCGAGATCATTCACCTTCAAAATATCTGGTGGCAGGAATTGTATGCCAAGGACAGAAATCTCGATGCCACAGAGATGCAGAAGGCTTAGTCCTAAAATTTTAGGGGAATACAATGGGAAAGTGGTGAAGATGGTGGAAATGCAGTGCAGCCTGAGGTGGTGCTTATAGTGTAGTAGTTAAAATCAAGTTACCGATCTTCACAGCAACTGGATCTTCACATGGCAGGAGGATATGCTCTGTTAATTCCAGTGTGGGAGTTCTCATGATGAAGAGGAGCAGAAGGACTCAGGTGATAGTGAGGAACAAGTGTAAGACTCAAAATGTCTTCACTCTGTTAAAAGTGCAGTTTCAGCAGGAATGAAGTGCCACTAATGGAGGGTAAAACTAAAGGTTTAGTTGGGAACATTCTGCCCTTGGGATCCCGTAAATGCCTTAACTTCATCATTTTTTAACACATTCGATGGTCCAACACAGTGCCCCGGTTCCCGTCGTCAATTGCAGGGGAATTATTATCTGGCCATTCTCTAATTCGCAGACATATTTTCAAACCCAAAGCCATACGAATGTCTGTTTTTTTTAATACTTTTACAATGCTGAGAGCTTATGTTAATTTGTAGACAGAGGATTCACTCTGGTTGACATCGCGACTGTCGTATATATTTGGGATTGTTGGTATCGTTTCGTAATATTAGTGTCTCATGATGAAGAGGAGCGGAAGGACTCAGGTGATAGTGACGAACAAGTGTAAGACTCAAAATGTCTTCACTCTGTTAAAAGTGCAGTTTCAGTAGGAATGAAGTGCCACTAATGGAGGGTAAAACTAAAGGTTTAGTTGGGAACATTCTGCCCTTAGGATCCTGTAAATGCCTTAACTTCGTCATTTTTTAACACGTTTGATGGTCCAACACAGTGCCCCGGTTCCCGTCGTCAATTGCAGGGGAATTATTATCTGGCCATTCTCTAATTCGCAAACATATTTTCAAACCCAAAGCCATACGAATGTCTGTTTTTTTTAATACTTTTACAACGCTGAGAGCTTATGTTAATTTGTAGACAGAGGATTCACTCTGGTTGACATCGCGACTGTCGTATATATTTGGGATTGTTGGTATCGTTTCGTAATATTAGTGTCAAGATTTTGAGTTTCAAGTCCTTCGGTTTCTTGATTTTTAGGATTCAAAACTTCCACCTTGTTCTTCAATTTTAGCATTGAAAACCACTGTCCATGTTTTAGAATCCTTTCCTTCTCATGATACTTATGGTTCTTATATAGTCATTGCATTTGTGCTCTACTCCAAGTGACCTTCTCCTAGATCTCTGCTATTGCAATTTTTGGGACTGTGGATCATTTAAAACTACGCCCATAGCTTCCAAATGGACTGAAATTTCGGCATGAAGGTGATATCCCTGGTTTGTAACTTTGTATCATCACCGTGAGGTCTCCTTACCAAACTGCTCAGATTTTGCTTTGCCAATATTGTGATTGGGAGGGAGCTCACACATATTCAAGGCTCTATCACATATTGACAATTGTATCATCTTCGTTCTCTAGATTGGGGGCATTCCAACTATCACAAAACTTTGATACATCAGAATTTTCGATACCCTTTCTTCATTTGCTATGTCAAGCTTTATGAACTTGTTTAAATGCAAACCCTTGATTTCCATGGATGCTAACATAAGTGCTTGAGTAACATTAGCTCGATCTTGAAAGATGCCTAAATGAAATTCCTATCACAAGGTATTCAGATTCATACCCTACTCTTCAAACATGTTATTGAGAACCAAGGAGGAAAGGTTTTCAATTTGCACTTTGCCTAGTAGGTCTACTATGAGGTTGGAGATGTCCTCAGCAAATATGTCATAAAATTTATCTTCTCCTTCCCTGAGGTCAGAGATGTACGTCTCATTGTCAACCTGCACTTCCTTATATGTGCTTTCATCGGCAAGGGCTTCCAAATGATCTCTCAGAACTCCAATTGCTCCTTGTAGGAAATTTTCAACAAAGAAAGGGGTCTTCTTGTTCAATTCTAAAATGTCCTAATACATATTCTTGGCATCACCAGCTTCATTGATGGGGCAATTAGATTTATTACGCTAAACTTTTGTGTGCAAATCCGCCCTTGGAGCAGCAGATACATCGTTCGTTTGTATTAGGGAAGAGGCACCCTTACAATCATCACCAGGGTTGGCACCAAAATGTATCCCTATAGGTCTGTCCTCAAAATAAATCTTCAAATATAATTTAGAGCTACCAACATTTCTCTTATATTCATCTTCCACGGGACCAAGACTAAAATCTATCACATGAAGTTTGTCAAGAAATACCCCTCAGACAGATGATGATGTGCAGTCCGTTGCTGAACGTGGATTGGGTAGAGGCAGAGGCAGCAGCAAAGGTAGGGGTTTAAGTAGGGTTACTTTTCTTTGCTATTTTGGCAATAAATCAGACTAATAGAAGTACAAATTTGCCTATACGTGGTCAAAAAAAATTGCAGGGTAATAGTGGTGTGTTTGATTGACAACCATTTTTGTATCCTTCTACTCAAATAGGTCAATGAGCCTCACTAATGCAAGCTCAAGTAATATTTGTTCAACAAATTATCAAGGCCATTTGCCTCTTATTGATAGCACAACATAATTCACGCTTCCTTTCGGCATTCCCCTTACACCTTCCGATGCAATTGCTAGTATATATAAGTACAAACACGAGCACACACATACAACATGTCATTCAAAAGACTCTAATAATAGCTTATAACATTCTTCACTTTCACCAATTTAGTTACAATAGGTTAGAATTTTAGAAATAATAACATTCAATATTAAAATTTTTTTGTAATTCTTCATTAAAAATTTATGCTCCAATTTTAATTTTCTTTCTATTTTTACTTTTAGTAAATATTGTATAACTTTATTTTTAATTTCCATGAAAATTTTATATTGTAAATTGTTGATAAAACTAAATTTTAAACTCAGCCATGTTTTTATATATATCAAAATATATTGATTTTTTTATTAAAAAATCTTATAATGTTATAAGAATATAATATCAACAAATACATTAACACAACTTAATAATATATATATATATATAAAAGCCAAAACATTTACAACACTTTATAATATATTACAATTAAACACATTTGCAAAATATTTACAATTTTGAATGGTTAATATACAACACGTACACCCCGCTATTAATAAAACATTTTCAACAACACCAATTACAAATCATAACTTCATCTTAACCCACAATGTTTAATGTTTTATTCCTATGTGTTCATTGAATAACTCAAACTTCTCTATTTTCTATGCTTTGATTAAAGTATCTTCATATTGGTTTTCTTTCAAAGAATAAAGCAAACTTGAAATATCTATATATTTTGATTACATGGGTTTTGCACAAATTGAAGTCTTTATATTTTTTATTGACATCAATTTTCACTTTTATATATATTATCTTTTTACTTATCAAGTTTTGGCTTTATATTGCTTGAATTTCTTTAATTTTTTAGATTTTCCCTTTAATTTTTTAGATTTTCCCTTTTAAATTTCTATTAGCTTTCTTATTTTGAATTTGATGGAAGACATGCTATGATTGGAGGGAAGGACATGGTGGCATTGACTCAACAAAGATATTAAAAAAAAAAAAAAAGTACCAGTCACACCATCCAAGTTGAATATTGTTAGCAACATTAAAAAGCATCAGCCATAGAGGGAGACAAGACCCATAATTGTTGGCAAGATTCTAGGTGATTGAGGAGCTGAATGGTGAAGGAGTGAAGACACATGGCTAGAGAATACACATATAGTAGTTGGTTTATAAATAATGAATTGAAAGTAGGCTAATAACTTCCTAATTTTGGAAAAAGAGGGTTTATTTAAAGAGAGAAGAATGAAGTAGATGTTATTATCTTGTTGCCACTAGGGTTTCGTAGCTGCCATCACCTCACTTTAGGTGATTATGTTGCACTTGTATATTTTTGAGTTTTGTTTCAAATCCGAGAAGAGAAACTACCATTTTGCCTTAGAAGAAGCCAATAGATTGTAATGCCTCAATGCATATTTTAGGATTGTGCCAAATGGTCAGATGTCATTCCCAAGCTAGACTTAGGTTCTTTTGTGGCACCTTAGAATATTGGTATCTTAAAGGAGACAGGATTAATATGTAAATTTACAGGGCTTTGACCTAATCCTAACACTATATTCAAATGGATTGCCAGGAATTGGGGTGACCATGACCCTGTCGCAATGCTTTATTATGGTAAAGGTTTGTTTATTATTATTTTTGAAAGTAAAGAAGCTATAAACCTGATCTTCGGATTTGGTTCTTACTTCATGGGATCCAAGGGAATTTTCTTATCCCATTCGACCCTTGATTTCAATTCAAACATGGAAATATCTTTAGCTACCATTCAGGTTAGACATTCATATATCCCCATTTTCTTCTGAGGTGAGGATACCTTCATGGTGATAAAAATCAAGTTGGGTTTTTATATAACCCATGCAGAGCCTAAAGGTGATATTCTCACTTGTACTAGAATATGTGTGAAAATAGATTTTTGATAAGGGATTTCCTTAGGAGATCCAACATGAATTGGAGATCTAGAGCCATCTTCAATCTCTTGATTATGAGTAGGTTTCTTTTAAATGCAAGACTTTCAATGGGTAAGGGAAATTTGCAAAGATTTATCCAATCGTCAACGAATCTCCATCACTTTATAATCTAAATCTAACTTGCTAGAATAATGATGAACAAGGATTTAAGAAAGTCTAAAAAAAGAATCAGGTTCAAGGGGGTCTCAATTTTCCTTCAAGCTTCAACTTCCCCCCATGCCTGATTCTCAATCCAATAACATATTTGGAGCTTTGCAATATTATGAGGAAGTAGAAGAGGTTTAGGATCTCAAGCCATCATTAATTCTAGTGCAATAAGAGAATATGGATTCTTCAAAAGCGGATGCAATTCTTGTTGAAGGTTCTTTTGAAACTTCTCAAGATAAGGCTTTGATGATAGAAAAAAAAATTAAAAATAAAAAAAAAAAAATAAAAAAAAAAAAAAAAATAAAAAAAATTAAAAATAAAAAAAAAAAAAATAATTAAAAAAATAAAAATAAAAAATAAAAAAATCACCTCGTAAAAGAGAGAGAGAGAGAGAGAAGGAAGGAGATAATGACCCCTCCTATCAAATTTTGTCATAAGCGTTAAAGAAAAAAGTTGCATCCCTTCCCTCCTCTAACATGAGGTAAGAAAGTCAGTAAAGAAATAATTATAGCTCTCAACAAAGTCTAAACTCCCTTGGTTTTAGGGGGGGTGCATTTCGATTAATTCTTGATTATGTTTTGTTTATTTACAATTTTGTGTAAGCAATTTGTAATAATCTGCTTTTGTAATAAGGAAGCATTAAGATGAAGTTTCAGAAGGTTTAGAATTGGATCCCTTCCTTTTTTCATTTTGACAGGGGAAATATTTTCTTTTGTTTTGTCATCCACCCCTGCTTTGAATTTCTAAAGTAGACACTCATATCTCTCCTTCATGCATTTGGTGCAATTTTTTCTAATGTATATATTTCCCAATTATTGTTTAAAAAATAGCTTCTAAATTTTGAATGTACCTTCCTACCTTTAGGTGTTTAGTATAAATGTAAAGGTATTATCTTGTCAAAAGGGTTGATTCTTTGTTGGCCCTTTTTATGATTAGCTCTTTGTTGGATGTATACCAGTTATATATTAATTAATACATTGATTGTCCAAGTTTTGAATTATGTTCTTGTTTTACTGTCATGACTAGAGAATTATATTGTAATGATGTATTCGGTTATTTTGGTTAATTTTATATTATATGGCGATTATGTTTTTTACTACTATGCATATATATGATGCTAAATAATGGTGATATGATTGCATAGATGTATTGTTGGGTTACGATCATGAACTTTTATTATGATAATGATTAATCACAAATAGATACATAATGGTTTTTGTTTCCAAATTAGATGAATGCATAATAGTTAATATTGAAGTCTGAGTATCAAGATGGGTGTTAGTTTCAATAATCATATTGTACAAGCCTTGTACAAACTTAACTCTTAGCACAATGGTTCAAAGTGAGATCTTCACCGTTACGAGGGTTGCAAATTCTAGCACCTCTACTATAATGGACCCTCTTGTTAGACATTGATGCGGACCTTAGTCTAAAATTGAGCCAACAAATGGATCCATTTTCAGAACACTTTTGTTAAATCTTCTAATACCAACCTAGATTTATTTTCTCTCAACAATTTTTATTCCCAACAACTTATTTATTTACCAAATAAATTATGAATTATGGAAAAATAAAATCATTGGTATTTTTAACTCTAAAAAATTAAATATGCAGCGGAAACGAAATAGAGAGATAAATCACACATTAAAATAAATAAACACCCAAAATAATTCTCTTTACTCTATTAATTTGTAAAATCAAGGTTTTGACTCATAGATAATTTAAGAAAAATAGAGTGTCTGGAGCTTGCAACTCGACCCCACTAGAATAATTTGGCCCAAGGAAATCCAACCAACTAGAAACTACCCATTGAAGAAATTCAATCAGATAAAATCAGCCCACCTCTCACTAGTAAATTGGCCCATGTTCCTTGCCCTCCCTTAGCCTTTGCACACTCACAAATAGGCCATGAAAAATTGACTTTCCCATAAACTATTCCTCCTTCTTGCTCAAGAAATTCAACCTCTTCAATCTCCAACAAATCGACCTCCTGGAAAACTCTTGAAATTATCCTTGTATTCTCCTTCCTTCTCCTCATTTGAACTAAGGCTCTCACACTACATAATTCACTCTATCCTTCTTGAGAAAATCACTTTCCCAAAAATGTTATATATGCCTTTCTTCTATGTATGCGTCCTCACCTCTTCCTTATGTTTTCATTTATAATCTTCATTAATTCTAAATCCTTAACCCTAATATCCCTTCTAGAAGATAAATGGTTGAGATTATTTGTAAGTCACTTAAATAATTTTATTATTTATTCTTATAAAATGACATAATAGTCCACAATAATTACTTGAATTCAATTATTATGGTTTTCCTCAGTTAAACTTAGGAAAAATGCGTAAATACTTTCCTAAGTGAGTTTAAAGAGGCAATAAAACATCTCCTACATGTCTAGACATCAATTCTATGCAAGAGACATTTTGAAGCCACTAGCTTCAAAAATCCCTCCTAGCAAGGAAGATATTATCTATTATCCCTAAATTATCTCAGTACTTCACAAACTTCCCTTTTGCTAGAGACTTAGTGAGAATATTTGCCACCTGCTCCTTTGTGGAAATGTAATACAATCACACAACACCTCTCTAAAGTTTGTCTCTAATGAAGTGATATTTGATCTCGATGTACTCGGACCAATCATGAAACACATGATTCTCAGAGAGCTTAATGTAACTCTTATTGTCACAGTGAATCATCGTTGGCCCCATCTCCAAATCAAATAGTCATGCAAGCATCTTGTAAAGCCATACTACCTCACAACTTGTCATTCTCACTACTATGTACTATGCCTCTATTGAAATAAGTGCCACTAACTGTTGCTTCATGTTGAAGCATGAGATCATGGTTGATCCCAAGCTAAAAAACATCCAAATGTGTATTTTTTGGCCACAAAAATCCTTTCCCAAGAAAAATTGATGCACCCTTGTAGCTTCACTTCACCAAATCTAATATATATGAGCCCAAATTCCATTGTACCTCGTAGGTACCTCAACACATGCCTTGTTGCCACCCAATGAACTTGTCTAAACTCCCCCATGAACTGTCTGAGTATGTCCACAACAACAAAAAATATTTGACCTGGTGTTGGTCAAATACATCAAGGAACTTATCTGTTGCTGATACATTGTGAGATCCACCAACTCACCCTTATAAGCACTCAAATTATTCAAGTTAGTGATCACCAGTGTAGACATAAGCCTGAAATCCTCCATCCTAAATCTCCTCAAGATATCAATTGCATACTTGCCCTCCCTAGGAAGATCTCTCCTAGATACTGCCACACCTCCAATACCAAAAAGTAGTGGATCAATCTAATGTCCTTCATCTCTAACTCCAAATCAAGGTCCTCCTTACACATCCCTATGTGCTTCTCCAACCCTATCAAGAAGAGATAATCCACATAAAGTATCAAGATGAGTGGTTCACCCTTAAAGATTACATAGTACAAGTTAGGGTCTGCCTCACTCTTGATGAAGCCCAAATCAAGAAGATATCCATCGATCATGGCATACCATGAACATAGAGCTTGCTTTAACACATAAAGGGTATTCTTCAACCTACATATGAGACTCTCTCCCATGCACCTCAAATCCTGATGCTGCTCAATATACACCTCCTCGTTAATCACCCCATTGAGGAATGTAGTCTTCACATCCATTTGATGTATCCTCCACTCCATTTTTAAAGCAATGGACATGACTTCTCTAATGGATGCATATATGGTGAAAAGTGTGAATGTATTCTCGTATTCCACTCCCTCCTATTGGGAGAAACCTCTCGCCAAAAGCCTCACTTTGTACTTCTAGACACTTCCATCAACTACATGTTTGATCTTATAGATCCGTCAAGAAGTGACCACGTGTTTTTCCTTCGGCCTTGGCACTATGTCCCACACATCATTCCTCGTGATGCAGTTATACTCCTCCACCATGGCATCCCTATAGACCTACTCATCTACAACCTCCTCAAAAGTAGAAGGATCACACTCACTGATGCTTCTCAACAAGGCCAAATAACTATAAAATCTCACAATTGTTTCCACTCTACCTAAAATTTCTACTTGTTCCTCGACATGCTCCTTAACATCTCACAAGATCTGCTTAACCCATATCGGCCTCCTCATGTTAGATCTCAAGGGAACATCCTGCTCCTCCTTTATATATATAGGTTGTGTCCCTGTTGATGATGTTTTTGGTCCCTTCTCAACCTTAGGTGCCTCTCGCTCTTGATCATCTACCCTACTGGAGATCTCTCATGAGATATCCTAAAGGTTATGTCCTCCTCAAATCTGAAATCCCAACTAATTATAACCTTCCTTTTATCACAAAATTTCATTTGATTGGCTGCTAATCAGGCAACTCTATGTAACTATTTCAAACTAGCTTGTGACTGAAGCTTAGCCTCTTCAGTCTGAGAGGGCTCTCTCAATAGGGTTAATGATGTTAGATAGTGATGAAACTCATATCGCTAACTCTATTTGAAAAATAACTTGATTGTGATGTGTGTAGGTTGAAAAGAGTATAGGTCTGCAACCATTGGGCTTATGGAGTCAACAAATCAGTAGTTTCAATGGTAAGGTCTCTTGACATGGAAGCTGAGGTAGGTAATAGTTTTTAGCAAAGCTAAATCACACATGAAACATAGAGAAACATAGTCATTTCATCAATAAAGGAAGTCAGAGCATACACATATGAATTCTGAGTAATAAAGATGAAATCCACTGCAAGTAGTACACATA
Organism: Pinus albicaulis; assembly: GCA_034641835.2. Lineage (NCBI taxonomy): Eukaryota > Viridiplantae > Streptophyta > Pinopsida > Pinales > Pinaceae > Pinus > Pinus albicaulis. The sequence goes on from CM076581.1 coordinate 614,379,967, forward strand.
AAAATATAGATCAAAAAAACACTAAAAACTCCATGAGAATCTCACGTCTGTCAAGAAAAAATTCCTTTGTATTACTGATATCAGTCAAGTTACATAATGCTACAGTAGTGTAAAAAATCTCCAACCCTTTAAAAATTCGATAATCTACCCTTTAATAGACTTCTTTACATCAGAGATGATATGCCTCTTGGCTAGATTCATTGAACTCTTCCTGTTACACCTTGCATAACAGGAAAACATGTGCTTTAATGAGAAAATGACAGCTACATTCTAAAACAGTCATTTTCCTAATAGGACTCAAACTCCTATTTATTACATCAAACTACCTTATCTCTTAAAAAAGTTAAATATATGACAACTAATTCTTCACATGTTCAAATAGGCTTTGATAGAACTCATCACTACTTGACATCTTAAATATCCTCCTCAACATATGGAAACAAACCCTATTTTTTAGGAAAATAGGACCCTATCTTCGACAAAGTCTTCAACTGATGAGTTGTCTCCATTTCATTGTCTTCAATTCATGGATGATTGCTGGCAAGGTCCCTTGTCCTACTGAATGTGTCCACCTATCCAAAAATTCTCTTAAACCTACTTAGAAACCTTCAAAACATCTCACTACGAAAGCATGACAGTTTCGTAGCATACAAAAAATGACTTTTGCAATCAAAATTTCTGCTTATTTTCTCTTGCATGGTTTCCATCATAACCTGAAACATCATCACTACCATTTCCTCTCCTGGAAAGCTACAAAAATTGGTTTTAGAAGCAAAAAGAAAGCTACAGAAATTTTCGTAGCGTTTTCCTGGCTTGAAGCCTAGGAAACGCTACGAAACTATGGAAAACTATGTAATTTCCATATTTTGACCTTGTTTCAAAAAGGTACCCTCTAGTTGTACAAATTTGGTTTTCAACATGCCATTGACCTATCAAAATATAAACAAACTCAACTTAAGAGCCTTGAGGTGTTTCTTCTTCATTAATGATGATTTGAGCTATGGGTTCCTCAACTACAGTCATCTTTAAACCCTTCTTCTCCAGCTCCTCCTAGATTAATTCCAATTGCTCTTGGAGGTATTTAACTTGGTCCTTCAGCTTTATGTTGCTAGATTTCAAGTGCAGGTTCATTCTTCTAACATGTTTCACCTCTTTCCTCAATGGCATAGTCCATTTGATTAATTGTTGTGTATCATCTAAATTCTTTGATACACTATCAACTTGCTTTTCCCAAATCTCTTACATCTTCTCAAACTTCACTTTTTGGAAATTATGATTCCTTGCCTCTTTCTTCATGACTGCTATTTCATGATTTGCTAACTTCAATTGTTCCTCAATGACCTCAAACTCTGTTTTTTCAATAATTTTCTCCTTTCCTTTCTTTTGCTTGATGACTTGATTTTCTTCTGCATGGATGAAAGGTCAATAATGCTTTGTGGTGGCTGGACAATGTCAGTGACCCTCTGAACTTCTTTTCTGCTCTGCAAGAGTTTTCTAACATGTCTTTTCATGGGTTTCCTAGCCTGAAACATAAAACCTGCATCCTCACCTTCAAACTCTAACTTCTTTGTTGATTTAGCTTTCTTGAGCTTCTTTCCTCCCTCATCTATATCCTCAGCTTGGACTATGGGATTCTCTTCAATATCAATAGCATGTAGAATGTCTTCTAAATTTCCTTTAGCCATTATTTGGGTCCTTGTGATCCTTTTGTTGCCATGTTTACTCACAGTTGGCTTTTGTTTTATAGGTTTGCTCATAGTTGACTTTTGTTTTGCAGGTGAAACAGTAGGTGTATCAAATTTCTGCAACTGCTATGTTTCCATGATTACTGGTTCACTTTGCTCTACCCCTACTGGTTCACTTTGTTCTGCCACTAAAGGTGATGGTATACCTCTAGGTTTAGGAGTTCTTTTAGGGGTAATTGCATCCACTTCAAAACCACTAACAAATAGAAAAGAATACCAGTCTCTGTCTAGTCTTTTTAACTCATCTAAAACCAGCAACTTTATTAAAACATGATGAAAAAGTGAGGTTTCACTTCCTTCAGTTTTAGCTTGAACTTTATCTACCATTTTTGCTAAGCTTCTATATAAATAAAAAGGTAGATCAAGAGATATCTTACCAACAAAATGTAGAAGAAGCTTAAAGTGATAAGAATAAACTTTATGATATCTCCCTTCGCAAGTGAAGTATTTCTGAATGATAATTAGTAGCTTTGAGAAATTATCTTTCATGCAGGTCCTTGGAATGGAATATGTAAGGTCAACCCCACTATTTTTTGGCTTGATAAATTCTTCACATTCCTTCATGTTGAATTTGAAACCTTTGAACCATTTTTCTTCTCCTCTTGGAATCCCTGTTGCTACTGCAATGGTTTCTGGTGTTATAGTGAGGTTTAGCATTCCCACTTTTATAGATGTACCATTGAAATTTAGGGCAAACTCTTTATAAACTTGTACATGGCATCCTTTCAATCTTTGGCAAAACTGCAAACACCTTGTTCTTCTGAAAACTTCTACAGCTATTGGATCTTCATTAATCAGGTTCATATCTAATGTCTCATATCTAAGATAGTGGCCACCTTTGTTGATCTTCCTCTTTGCAACCATGGTCCTTTAATGTCTTCCCTACCTCGCTTGATCAGTGATACCTGCAAACCTTTGAAAATACCAGCCATGGCTTGGGCTCAGTGAAATAGCTCTCCAGAGCTCAATAACACGTAAAGAGGGAATGGAGAATGACAAATGAATTAATTTGGAAAGATTTTGAAGTTCAATGAAAACTCCTGACATAATGATGACTCCTACATGCTTAAAATGGTGATAATGACTTCAGCCATGACCATTGTACCTTGAATTTAACCCTAACTGACTCGACTGGCATCTAGCCTATCTGTTTCAATCATTTACTGACACCTAGCAGTTGTTTTGACAAGATAGACAGGAATCCTTACTTTCGTAGCATACCTAGTGCATTTCTGGGCAATTTCGCTACGAAAGTATTAACAGTTTCGTAGCGAAAAGTGTGTTTTCTCTGTGTATTTCACTACGAAAGTAGGGATTCTTGGCTAAAATGACTTTTTTGGTGTTATAAACTTGGGAAATGAAAAATTTCAGAAAATAATGACTGATGTGACATGGAAAGACTTGAATGAGGGTGAGGTTTGGACTTTAGGATAAGATAATAGGAAAATTTTAAAATTTTCCTTAACCAAGTAATGAAAAATGAATTCTATGACCCTATCTTTGACACATGAACCTCTAAGACTTTGTCAAATGATGTTTCATTTTTTCTGACTGATAACAGTAGCTCCACTTGGGATGGTGTACCCCTGTGGGACACCAAAGAACCTATAGTCCCAATGCTGCTATCCATCTTCTTGAAAACAAAAACTCTGAAATTTTCCAAGCTTTCCTAAAATTCTAATGGCCTTCACCTTGGGCTCAAGCTTGATGATCATCTTTTCTTTATTAGCAGAAAAAATATATAAAATGGAATATATACAATGGAATGAATGATCAACCAAATTTAAGAGGAATAGTGCTTTAAAAACCTGCCATTGACAAGTCCTCTAGCACAAGGTTGTCTATCCATCTCCTGCAAAATGTAAGTGTTGTTCCCATGAAATGCAACTACTCTGAATGCACCTTTCCAAATATTCTCAAACTTACCATGTTTCCCCTTTTCTTCAATCCTGGCCTCCCATTTCAAAACCACATCTTGGATTTGAAATTTTTCCTCCTTGACCTTCCTGTCAAATGTTTTCTTGATTCTGTTTTGAGATTGTAGATTATTGTTATAAACTTCCTCCCTTTTCTCTTTTAAGGCTATCAACTGATTAATCCTCCTCTGAATTTCATTTGTCTCCTCCTCTAATCCTTGCAGCAGCTTCATGACAGGCACTCCCAAGGATGTAGGAAAAATGGCTTCAACCCCATAAACCAACTCATAAGGTAAAGTTCCAATTGATCTCTTTGTGCATACTCTATCAGCCCACAGAGCATACTTCAGCTTCAAATGCCATAATTTCTTATTTTCCTGCAAAACCTTCTTAATAATCCTCACAATGCTCTTGTTAGAAGATTCAGCAAGACCATTACCTTGTGGATAATATGCAGTAGAATTCCCAAGTGTAATGTGATATTGATGACAAAATCTGATCAGCTTCTTAGATTTGAATGCATGTGCATTATCGGTGATGATCTTCATAGGGCAGCCAAACCTAGACAATATATTATTTTCCAAAAATGAAATGATAACTGAATCATTTTCTTGCCTAGTTGGGATTGCTTCAATCCACTTGGTGAAATAATCAGTTGTTGTCTGAATCCACTGCTGAAATGGCGCCTTAACATAGATAGGCATCAAGGGTAAAGGAACAAGCTTCTTCTTACCATCAAAAATCTGGCATTCATGGCAGACAGCAATCTTTTTGTAGACATCTTTAAACATAGTAGGCTAATAATACCCTGCTCTGAGAATCTTATTCGTTGTAGCCTTTCAATAATGATGACCTCCACAATCTCCTTTGTGAAATTCCTCAATCGCTTTTTCAGCCTCCTCTTCCAGCAAACAATTCAAAAGAATACCATCGGTATCTTTCCAATACATATTTTTATCAATGATGCAGTACCTCAAAGACTTTAGCTTCAAAAACCTTGCCTTGGTATTTTTCAACTCAGCAGGTGCTCTATGATGATGTAAGACAAAAACAATGTCTTTGTACCACTCAGAAAGGATGTACTTATCTTCAATGGGAATCAGCTCTTCATCTTCGTCTGATAATTATGAAATTTCTGCAATTAAATTCATATCAAGACAGTCAAAATTTGACTACGCCATCATCTTTTCTAGGCCTTGACCTTTGACCAATTTTGTGGGCCTAATTTCTATATCATATTCCAGCATGTTAGCTATCCACTTCTATCTCTTACCATTAGGATCAGCTTGAGTTAAGATGTCCTTCACAACATCATTAGGAACAAAAGCTATAACATGAGAATGCAAAATGTAAATCCTAAAATATTTGACGGCCTTAACCAAGGCATAAGCTTGTTTTTATAAGATGTTGCACTTTAGCTCTGAATTAGCTAATGTCCTACTAAAAAATGAAATGTGTTGCTCAGTACCTTGTTGTCCTTTATGCAGCAAAACTCTAGCAATTGTATTTTATGATGCAAATTTAAAAACCAGAAATTATTTTAAAAAATCTGGGTTAATCAACATTGGTGCTTGACTGAGTGCCTTCTTAATCTCCTCAAATGAGTACTTTGCTTCTACTATCCACTTGATGTCATCTCCCTTCTTCAACATAATTTTTATGTCTTATACAATCTCAGCAAAATTAGGAATAAATTTCCTTTCTGCTTCAAGGTAGATCTACTTTCTGAATTGAATTGACCCTGTTTGGATCAATCTTAATCCCATATTTAGAAATAATATGCCCAAGTAACTTCCCTGAATTCAGAGAAAAAATGATTTTAGTGGGATTGAGAGAAATGCAAAACCTTCTACACTTCAGTAGAATCTTTTCTAAGTGCTTCAAGTGATCTTATTCTCTCCTTGAGAAGACTGTTATGTCATCCAGATAGACAACCACCATCTTGTCCTTATCCTCAGCAACGGCAATGTCCATTTCTCTTTGAAAGGTAGCTCTTTCATTCATCAGACCAAAAGGAATATTGGCATACATGAATGTGCCCCATGGTGTGGTAAAGGCCATTTTCTCCTGATCTTCTGGATGCACAAGTATCTGATTGTACCCTGAAAAACCATCAATAATAGACATCCTTTGGGAACGAACAATGTTCTGCAAAATTTGGTCCATCTTTGGGAGAGGGTAGTTGTCCTTCAAAGAGCCTTTGTTCAAGTTTCTGAATTCAATGCAAATTCTGATTTCTCCATTATTTTTTCTGACTGGAACCAAGATTGCAAGACACTTTGAAAATATAATTGGAACAATAATTTTAGCATCAAATAGTTTCTTGATTTCCTTCTCAATCAGAGGCATGAGAAGTGGATTAATCCTCCTCACCTTTTGTTTGAAAGGATTTTCATTTTCTTTAATGGGAATGGTATGTTGAATGATAGTAGGATCATACTTCTTCAAATTAGCATAACTCCATGCAAAGAAATCTATGAACATTTTCATCATCTCAATATATTTCTATTTCATGTCAACTGAAAGAAAATTTGAAAGCTTAATCATTTTTGGCATTGCTACTGTACCAAGGTTACAACTCTCTACCTCTTCATCATCAGCTTGTATCCTAGGATACTTAAACACATAATTCTAATCAAAAAGCTTCTCAAGGGGTATGAGACCTTTGGTTATATAGTTTTTCTTCAGTTGTAACACTTCATAATTTCCCTTTGTTTCAGCAAGCATGTTTTGTTGATCGACTTGTGTACTTTCAAACTCCTCTTTCAATTCAATAAAGTTTTTGACTTGTTGTTCATCCCCAAAAAATTTCCAATGGATAATGTTATCAGGGATAGCAGGTCTATGGCAAACTTCAACCTTATATATTTCAGTGGAATGTGCTGGGATGATAAATAGACTTGCAGAGACAGCTAGGGAGTCAGCTACTGAATTTTGGTCCCTAGTCTTCACAATAAATGAATATTATTGGAAATTCTCTAACATCTCCATGATCAAATTTCTGTATGCCCTCATTCTCACATCCTTAGTTTGATATACACCCTCAACTTTCTTAATAACTAATTCAGAATCTCCATAAACAGAAATATTTTGGGCACCCATTCTTTTCAAGATTTCTAAGCCCAAAAATAAAGATTCATACTCAGTCATGTTATTTGTGCAATCAAAATTTAGTTTGTAAGAAAAGAACTTACTTTCATCTTTTGGAGTTTTGATCCAAATTCCTGCTCCAGCCCCCTCTCTTCCTGTTGATCCATCAAACTGTCACAACCACCAACCTTCTGCCTTCTCCTCACTGATTTGTTGATTTTCTGTCTGCTAATTTTCAATCTGCTGATTTTTAGTTTGTTGATTTTCTGCTTTCTTTTCATCTTCTGCTTCATTAGTCAATTCATTGAAAAGAATAGCAGATCCTACTTCAATATCAACAGCATATATTGGAAAGTTTTGAGGTTTATCTTTACTAATTACCATGTAAGCCATCCTTGTTTCTCTGTATAGTCTCCTTTGCTCACCAAAAACAGGAATGGTGGCATAAGCTAGGTCCATCTGCATTTTACCTTTGATCTTTTTTCCCCATGACCTTGATAACAGCATGCCAAACTTAGGTGGAATGTCTGCTACCACAATTTCCATTACCACTGTCTTGGCAGGGACTTGTGTAAGACCAACAACAACATATTTTATTAAACCAATGCATTGAACTCTTTTTGAATCAAAGGGAAAAAAATCCTTATATGGTCTAGTAATTTCCAATCCCATCCTGTCCATGATTACTTTGGGCATAATATTATGAGAGGCTCCCGAATCCAACATGGCATTATGCAATGTCATGTCATGAATACTAAGGCTAACATAAAAAGGAGGCACCTCTTCATTCTGCTCATCCTCAAATCCTAGACCCAAGTATATTGTTGGATGATCTTCTTGAACATTTAGGATATTAGCAGCTCCTGGTTGGGAATTCAGCATTTTTACAATCTCACTTTTGTATTCATTTACCTTAAGAATTTCTCCAAAAGGTACTGGGATTTTGATCTTAGAGATATACTCTCCAAACTGAAAATAGAAGCAGATTTTTTAGTCCCTTTAGCAGGAGGAAGAGGTGGTGTATCTTTCCTAACCTCAACAGCCTTGGGGGCATCTTTCTTGGGATGTGTTTTGTTTGCAGTAATTGGCACATTTCTGTTTCTGAGGTTGTATTGTTTCTGCATCTCAAAGATTGCATGTTGATACCCTTTAAGATAATCATATGGTTCCTCACCCTTTTTTACTTCATGATCTGACTCATCATGTTCCTCCTTAGTTAAAAACATTCCTAACATGTTTTCATCTAATCAATGAATTGAGTCTTCTTGTATTTCAGGCTTATTTTCTTCATCAACTAAGATTTTCCGAAAAGGAGGCCTTACTTGAGGGTCAAGTGGTTGATTTTTGTTTTCCCTTGGTCTCTGTTGGTTTTGAGGTCTTCTGAATTGATGATTTCTAAACTGAGTTTCATGTTGTGCAGAGGAGCATAGGCATTCCTAAGGGCAAGCCTATCCATCAGTTTTTCCATTGTCTTCATCATGGAATCAAATTTGTCATTTGATGTGGAAGGCTTATCTTCTTCTTTCAATTTATTATTTCCCATCTTGGAATTTTTTGATGCTATCATATTGACCTCCACCTTCACTACATCATTTTTCATTTCAGCAAGCGAAGGGGATTCTCTTTCTCTTAGTAGGATAGAAAATTCATAATCAAAGGCTTCAACATATCTCAGCTGAGCTACTCCTGGTGGAGGCTTTAGATGGGCAGGGATGGAGTCATAAACTCTGTTAAATCTTTTTGAAAAAATTTGAACAGTTTCATCAACAGCCCTCTTCAAACTATTATACTTAGTGAGGGCTTGTACAAGATTGGTTCTATTTCACCACTTCCTCAAAAAGCTATCTTCAAATTCATTTCAATTATGTAGGCTTCTTGCAGCAAGGGCTTTGAACCACTTCCTAACTTCACCAGTAAAGCTCTGAGTAAAAAATCTCATCTTGACATCCTCATGGTCAACCTCCTCTCTGTCTATGAATTCATTAAACTGGTCTACATGTTCTTCAGCTGTAATCTCTTCATCACTTCCCCAATTTTTGATTCTAGTAGAATATTTTCTAGGAAAGGAATTTAGGACAGCTGGAAGAAAAAGAGGGGCATACCTAGCAGGTGCAGCAGTAGGTGGAGGTGGCACATTTCCTGCCATGATGATTGGGACTGTGGTATTTTTATGGACGGCAGCAGTATAGGAATAAGAACTGTTAGGAGGAGGGTTGTTTGGTCTTTGTTGTCCAATCACAATTAAACTTCAATCAGGAAGAGGGACACTAGTTTTACTTCTTAACAAAATTTCAAATGGGTCTAGTTCCTTCAACCTATCCAAAGATTCTTTCTCTAATAGTAACCCTGAAGTGACTGCTTCCCAAAACTCTTCTTTATATTTTTTATTTACTAAGGCTGAGGTATCAACACCTCTTTTATGTAGGTCTAAGACAATTTCAGTCAATTCCTTTTCACTTTTAGACCTAAACAAGGCTTCCTGAATTTTATCATCAAACTTTTTATCTTCAGGACTTCTTAAAACTTCAGAGGACAAGGATTTTGTATGTAATGGAGTACCTGATATTGCATAAATGCCTTGACTGCCTCTGGAGATGGTGTTTGGATTGTCCACAATGGCAAGTGGATCTGGGTCAGGATTACTCCTCCTGTATCTCCTTCTCGAAGCCACCTTTGATCATATGAATTTTGAATGGAGTCACCAAGGTAGATGCAGCTTCGAACAACTTTCTGAGCTCCTGCTACCTTTAGAATTTCAGCATCTAAATTTTGGGAAATTATATCTTCAGGCTCCCGGCAGATGCACCAAAATGTTATCACAAAATTGCACTTGATTGGCTGCTAATCCAGCAACTCTATGTAATTGTTTCAAACCAGCTTCTGACTGAAGCTTAGCCTCTTCAGTCTTAGAGGGCTCTCTCAATAGGGTTTATGATATTACATAATGATGAAACTCATATGGCTAACTCTATTTGAAAAATAACTTGATTGTGATGTGTGTAGGTTGAAAAGAGCACAGGTCTCCAACCATTAGGCTTATGGAGTCAACAAATCAATAGTTTCAGTGGTAAGGTCTCTTGACATGGAAGCTGAGGCAGGTAAGAGTTTTTAGCAAAGGTAAATCACACATGAAACATAGAGCAACACAGCCATTTCGTCAATAAAGTAAGTCAGAGCATACACATGAATTATGAGTAATAAAGATGAAATCCACTACAAGTAGTACACATAAAAATATAGATCAGAAAAACACTAAAAAATCCATAAGAATCTCAGGTCTGTCAAGAAAAAGTCCTCTGTATTACTGATATCAGTCAAGTTACATAAAGCTGTAGTAGTGAAAAAAATCTCCAACCCTTTACAAATTCGATAATCTGCCATTTAATATACTTTCTTACATCAGAGATTATCTGCCTCTTGGCTAGATTCATCAAAATCTTCCTATGACACATTGCATAATAGGAAAACATGTGCTTTAATGAGAAAATGACAGCTACATTCTAAAACAGTCCTTTTCCTAATAGGACTCAAACTCCTATTTATTACATCAAACTACCTTATCTCTTAAAACAGTTACATATCTGACAACTAATGCTTCACATGTTCGAATAGGCTTTGATAGAACTCATCACTACTTGACATCTTAAATATCCTCCTCAACATATGGAAACAAACCCTATTTTTTAGGAAAATGGGACCTTATCTTCAACGAAAAGGTAGATCAAGAGATATATTACCAACAAAATGTAGAAGAAGCTTGAAGTGGTAAGAATAAACTTTATGATATATCCCTTCACAAGTGAAGTATTTCTGAATGATAAGCAGTAGCTTTGAGAAATTATCTTTCATGCAGGTCCTTGGAATGGCATTTGTAAGGTCAACCTCACTATTTTCTGGCTTGATAAATTCTTTACATTCCTGCATGTTGAATTTGAAAACTTTGAACCATTTTTCTGCTCCTCTTGGAATCCATGTTGTTGTTGTAATGGTTTCTGGTGTTATAGTGAGGTTCAGCATTCCCACTTTTGCATATTTCCCATTGAAATTTAGGGAAAACTCTTTAGAAACTTGTACATGGAATCCTTGTTATCTTTGGAAAAACTGCAAACACCCTGTTCTTCTGAAAACTTCTACAGCTGTTGGGTCTTCATTAATTAGGTTCATGTATGATGGCTCATATCTAAGACAGTGGCCACCATTGTTGGTCTTCCTCTTTGCAGCCATGGTTCTTTAATGTCTTCTTTGCCTCACTTGATCAGTGATACCTGCAAACCTTTGAAAATACCAGCCACAGCTTGGGCTCAGTGAAATAGCTCTCCAGATCTTAACAGCACGCAAAGAGGGAATGGAGAATGACAAATGACTTAATTTGGAAATATTTTGAAGTTTAATGACAACTCATGACATAATGATGACTCCTACATGCTTCAAATGGTGATAATGACTTCAGCCATGACCATTGTACCTTGATATTAACCCTAAATGACTTGAATGGCATCTAGCCTATCCCTTTCAATCATTTACTGACACCTAGCAGTTGTTTTGACAAGACAAGTAGGAATCCTTACTTTCGTAGTGTACCTAGTGTATTTCTGGGCAATTTCGCTATGAAAGTATTAGCAGTTTCGTAGCGAAAAGTGTGTTTTCTCTGTGTATTTCGCTACGAAAGTAGGGATTCTTGGCTAAAATAAATTTTTCGGTGTTATAAACTTGGGAAATGAAAAATGCCAGAAAACAATGACTGATGTGACATGGAAAATATTTGAATGAGGGTGATTTTTGGACTTTAGGATAAGATAATAAGAAAATTTTAAAATTTTCCTTAACCAAGTAATGAAAAATGAATTCTATGACCCTACCTTTGACACGTGAACCTCTAAGACTTTGTCAAATGATGTTTCATTTTTTCTAAGTGATAAAACTTCCTTTGTCATGGGAGGTAGATTCTGTAGGCCTTTGAGACCTCATTGTAACTGAAAAACTTCCCTTTCTTTGAAAGGGGCAACTTAGTCCTCTTCTTTGTGGAAACATGGACACACACTCGACTATCAAATATGCACACATGGATAACATCTAGTCTCACTCTTGTCAACATCTCCTTAGGGGTCATGTCCTCAAATATCATGTGAGGACTCCTATTCTATACATAAACAACTATATTTCAGGCCTCTGTCCAAAAAAACTTTAGAAATTCCTGGTCATAAATCATTTCCCTTGCTACCTCCATTATGGTCATGTTATTCATCTTAGCAACCCCATTTTGTTGAGGGTTATAAGGTAAAATTAGCTCCTTGATCCATGTTACCCTGCAAAAATCCCAAAACTCATTGCAGGTATACTCGCCCCCATTATCCAATATCAGCACCTTAATATTCTTCCCGATTATGTTCTCCGCGAGATCTTTGAACTCTTAAAATTGATTGAAGACCTCACCCTTGGTCTTCAAGAAGTAGATCCAAGTCTTCCAAGAAAAACTATTAATGAATGTAACAAAATATAGTGACCATGTGATTGATTCAACTAACATAGGACCACAAATGTCTAGATACACCAAGTCTAGCACTCCCTTATACCTATTCTCACTATGAGGAAATGCAACCTTGGCCTACTTGTCAAGGGCACACCCTTTGCACACTCCTTGTTTCTCCACTCTAATCTCCAAAAACCTGTAACCATTCTCCATAACATAGGAAGAGCACTGTAGTGTAGGTGTCCCATCCTCTTGTGTGAAATCTCACTCTAGTTGTCACTCTCGTGTACAAGATCCTTCACCAACTATCGTCTCAGCATATATAGATTCTTATAACATCTCCAAATAACTCTCCTTTTAATAGGATCTACTTTTTTCAGCATAACAACCTCTTCACCTCCCATGAAGCTGGCTTATAGCCTCTGTGTTGTATGGTACAAATTGAAAGGAAAATCTTCCCTAAACATGGTACGTACAACATTTTTTTCACCTCCATGATACCCCCTGAGTCCATCTAAAACTCAAAGCTACCAATTCCCTCTACTACATACTTGGTTTTGTCACCAAGCTCTACATGTATATCTTTGGGCTCCTTGGTCATGTTGGTGAAAATTTCTCAAGGTCCTATCATATGGCAAGATGCTCCACTATCCACAAACCAAAAAACTCTCATGATGGTTATGGAAAGGAAAAACATCAATATGAAGTTATTCTCAAGATTTTTAGCCAGTTCATCCATTTATGGAGTGGTTGTCATGGTTGTCTTTCCATTTCCCTTCTTCCTATTTGGAAATTGACTAGCAAAATGCCCAACATTGTGACATGAAAATCACTTTACATTAGTCATGTCCTTCTCCTTTTTACCCTGCAAAGTTACACCTCTATTTTGGTTCTACTTAGACTTCCATTTTCCCTTTTTCTCTTGTGCAACAGGAGCAAGATCTGCTTTCTCCTCACCACTCCATTGTCCTGCGGTTAATGAATTCTCCCAGTTCTCCTTCTGGATGAAATCATCCCACAATTGACTTCAATCAAGAAGTTGTTTCCTATCTAGGATCCCATCCACATGTTGAGAAATATAACTAGCTTTTGTCTTCATAATTTTTGTACTCATTTTAGTATCTATCCTATGTAACAAATAAGAAAATAAGAAATAAACTTATTATTATTAAAGCATGGGTTTCATGCTCATTGTTGATGGTATTCTAGGTAAAAGCATGGTCTTCATGCTTCTAGGGTTTTTTAGGTCTTAGTATTATTTCCATGAGTCAATGGAGTCAACATCATGTTTATAATACCCTTTCAGGAAATTTTTAATTATAAAAAGAAATTTTTTTTAGTCTTGAGAGTCCCGGAATCTCCATGATTACAAGTCTTCCATGGGTACTGTTGGGTGTGGAGCCTAATTATATTCCTAATTCAAAGGTCTTGTTGTAGTCAGGTGTATACCCTAGGAATATTGTAAACCCCTCCACGCGGGGGGAGTTGTCCTCCCCACATGGGTATGGGGGGGACAATCCTCCCCCCCCCCCCGCGATTGGGGGGTCCAGGGGCTAGCGAGCCCGCTAAAAATAGATGAAATTTTACCTTGAAAAATATTTTAATTTCAGATTCAACTTGGGATGTTCATTAGGAAGATGATTTGATTGTAGATGTTATGTTAATTTGGGGTTTTTTTTCCTTAGAAGGCAACCCTTTGTTTATATGAGGGAATTGTATTGCAACTGTGATAATGATTATGAGCAAGAGATATAGAGGATATTGTTTGAGAGTGAAAAAGAAATTACAAAAAATATGTTGTAGGTTGTATCTCTTCATTTTGATAGATAATATAAAAGGAAGGACTAGATGTTTCTTTATGAACGTAGCCCAAATTGGGTGAACCACATGTATTTGTGTCTCTCTTGTTTTATTTGTTTATGTATTTGTGTTTGTGAAATATTTTTGTATATTTCATTGCTTCGTTAGTTAATTTATAAAAAATGGTATCAGATTTGAAGGTCTATTTGGTTGGTAAACTCGCGGGAAATAAGGGTTCCTGGTTCAAGTTGGAGCAGTTGCGGAAGATGGTAGGTTTAGGTTCAAGAAATTTAACAACCAAAACTACTAGTTGTCGAAGATGCAGATGGAAGATTATCTATATCAGAAGGATATGTACCTACCATTGGGAAAAAATAAAAAGAAGTTGACGAGTATGACAGATAGAGAATGGGACCTTCTCAACAGAAAGGCACTAGGAAAAATACAACTATTTCTGGCAGCGTCGGTGGATTTCAACATTTCAAAGGAAACGACAACAAAAGGTTTAATGACGGCATTGTCCAAACTATATGAAAAAAATTCAGCTTAAATAAGGTATTTATTATGAAGCGTCTATTTAATATGAAGATGTTAGAAGGTGGATTTGTTGATGATCATTTAAATGAATTTAATACGGTTACTAGTGAGTGAAGTTCCATAGGGGTAAATTTTGATGATGAAGTTAGGGCTCTGCTAATTTTGTGCTCATTTCCAGACAATTGGAATGGCTTAGTTATGGCTATTAGTAACTCTGCCTCTGGATCTATTACTTTAAAGTTTGATGATGTTGTTGATGTTATCCTTAGCGAGAAAATGTGATGGAAAAGCTCCAATGATACATTAGGTAATGCTTTGACTGCAGATATCATGGGAAGAAAAATGAAATGTGGAAGGAGCCGAGGAAATCATGGTAAGTCAAGAAAAGGAAGATCTAAATACAGATCAGGGATAGTGTGTTGTAAATGCGGGAAGAAAATACACCTGAAGAAAGATTACAAATCTCAGAAGAGAAAAGAAGGAGATGGAAAACAAGAGAACAATCATGAAGTGAATGTAACAGGTGATGTGTTGCAAGATGTTGTGATTCTTTCATTAAATATTATTATTGATACATGGGTGGAAAATTGAGCAGCTTCATTCCATTCAAAACCTTATAGAAAACATTTTCATGACTATGTTCAAGGAGAATTTGGAAATGATTGTTTGGGTGATGATAAACCCTGTAAAATCGTTGGAATGGGTAAGGTTTTCTTAAAGCAACAGAATGGAAACCAATGGATATTGAAGGAGGTAAGACATGTTCCAGATTTGAAGAAAAATCTAATTTCAACAGGGAAGTTAGGTGGTGAAGGTTGTGTAACTACATTCACAGACAAAACCTAGAAGGTCACTAAAGGATCCCTGGTAATAGAAAAAGGAGAAAAGGTTGGTACATTGTATTTATGCAATGGTATTTCTAATTTTGTTAATACTTTAACCTCCATGGGATCAGACACGACAATGTGGCATCATAGGCTCGGGCTCATGAGTGAGAAAGGGATGCAAATTATTCACTCAAGAAATTTATTGCCCAGTTTGAAGCATGTTTATTTGGATTTATGTGAGAATTGTGTTTATGGAAAGCAAAAGAGAGTCATATTTATCAGAGTTGGGAAAGAAAAGAAGAGTGAAAAATTAGATCTTGTGCATATAGATGTATGGGGACTTGCTCATGTATCATCTCTCGGTGGCTCTCGCTATTATGTTAATTTTATTGGTGATGCAACTAGAAAAGCCTAGATTTATTGTATTAAGAATAAATCTAATGTATTTGATACTTTCAAGAAATGGAAATGTTTGGTTGAGAATGAGACATGAAAGAATTTGAAGTGTATCATATCAGACAATGGAGGTGAATAATGCAACAAAAATTTTGATAACTACTATTCATAGCATGGAATTCGTAGAGAGAAGAAAGTTCCAGGAACACCACATGAAAGTGGTGTGTTAGAAAGGATGAACATGACAATCATGGAGTGTGTAAGGTGTGTTAGCACAGTTATTTGCTAAGTCATGAATCCATTTTAAATTTTTGTTTTTTAGTATTAGACTTTGGAAATTTCAAAAAAAATTGGTCGGTACCGGAAATTTCGGAAGCACCTGTTTTAATATTTTCGGACAGTCTATTATATTCATGTTTCTATATTATTTCTTTTCTTTTCTTTTTATTCCGATGTTGCCGGAAATTCCGGAAGCATACTTCGTTTTTAAAAATAAAAGAAAAAGTGCATCCGCTTTTGTCAAGCCACGTGTTGTAGTGTAAATACGCTTCATTTTTTTTTTAAATATTTCATATCTCATGATAGGTGTCGTATGCAATCATTTTATTTGAATTCAAGTCATGGTATATGTTAATGCCTATGTGTCAACACGTAGTAATGCACTTAACCGTTAATCTCGTCCTGCCTGTCAACCCCAAGTCAGTTAAACGTATGTCAAAGTACGTGTTTTTCTTAACAGAGGAGATCATGGTCATCAAGATTAATGCGATGACCGTTTGGTTGGTCACATGGCAGTGCTGCTGGAAATTTTGGCCAATAATCAACAAGATAGCGGAGGTGACTGCCAGTGACAGATCTGCATGTCTCAAGCCATCTGGAGCTTTCCATATGAAAAATACATGGCCAACTGAAGGTAATGATGGCTATCACATGGTGCACATCACGGTGAGGGATATTTTCCATAATGAAGGTCGATTTGCATGGGGTGATGAACCATATTTTTTGTTTTAAAACAACCGAAAAAGCAGGACCATGATCATTTGAGATTTTAGTTGTTGGAGATCGAATTGATTAGAGTTATAGTTTGAGGAGGAGTCTGGATTTCAGACAGGATTTCAAAGGAGAATACAAACAACACATGTAAGGTGAAAATCCTCTAACTCTGCCACCTATCAGTTTCAAGAGACAGCAACAAGTTTAGGCTTAAGTCCAAGGCTTTACATAATCCAAGCCTAATGACAGAGGTCATTGATATTGAAGGTAAATATTAAGGTTCAAAGACAGAGAAATCCATGAAGAAAAACAAAAACAAAACCCCTTCAGAGCAGCACTCAGAGCCCTCAAAGAGGAGAAAGATACAAAAGGGTTCTAAGGAGGAGAAAGCCACTGTCAAGGAAGCATCCACAAGAACAACCAGATCCAGATCAACTGTTGACAACAAAACAGACTTGGATAAGCTTGTTGAAGCTGCAGCCGACATATAAGGAAGGTAAAAAGGTTTTTTGATACAAACACCTTTTTGCTTATCAGCCATAATTTTGAACAGTAGCTTAGATGTCGAGGAATATAAGTCTACACAGGATTTTCAGCATTTTCTGTGTATTTTTTAAAAACAAATAGAGCGCTACCAGAAATTCTAGTAGCATTCCAGTTTTTGTGCAGTTACAAGTTTATACCAGAATTTCCAATAGTGCCTATTTTAATTGAATTTTGACACTTGTCAACAAAACATTCCGAGCCAATTAAGAATGGATAAGAACTCATAACCAAAAGGATATAACATGTAATGGTGAAAGGTGGTTATGAGGTTGTTGGAGGTCTTATTAAATGGAGTTATATGGTTATTTAAAGACCAAAGACACAAGGAGACAAATCAGCAGAAAAAGGGGAAGCATGACAGCACACTCAGCATTTCAGCTTAGATATATTCTCTTCCTTTCCGTTAGATTTTGATAGGATATGGTTGTAATGTCTTTTGACACCTATGTAATGTTAGGATTAATGTTTCCTTATTTTTAGAAGAGATGGAGTTGGTGCTTCTCTTTCTATATGTACGATTTGTAAATCCATTTCCAGGGTTGGATGTTGGTCTACCTAAAGACTGAATATAATAAAAATCCTTTTTTACTTCATGCTAGAGGATTTTGTGACTCAAGGAACATCTAATGTGTGGTGTGTCTATTTTCTTTTTTAATTTATTCTAAATATAAATTGCAGCAACTTAGTAAGGTGTGAATGAGAAACTATTAAAGGATTTAACAATAGATTATCTACTTTCGGTTTTCTGCAAATCATATGCGTGTTATAGAACATGTAAGTGAAGATTTCATAAAGGATTTTTGAAATAGTTTATACATGCAATCTATTTTTTGAATGTTGTTTACTTTGCATAAATAGAGTTTGTGTAAAGAGCCATCATCATAGTTGTGTGACTGATTTAGGATAGAATATTTCCTAGAATAGGTACCTGCTATCCATCTTCTTTCATTTGTACACTCTGATCCCTATACTACCAATTTAACCACACAATGTATACTTGCCACAACTTGCCAAATGCATGAAATTCTTCAAGAATATAAAAAATCATTTCGAAATCTTTGAGAAGCCATCCCACCACTCAAACAACCCCTTTAAAATTTTAACTGAACTATGATGTGTAAGGCTTACTCCTTATGTAGTCAAGGAGTGACTCCTTGCACTAACAAGGTGCATGCGATTGCATGCAAGAATTTTCTTACAATTTTGGGCAGATGTTGTAGATATTTTTGTTTATCTATTAAACAAAGGGCCTTCGAATTCCTTGGAATGGTGGTAATCCTGAGGAGGCATGGACAGGTAAAAAGATAAACTAATCGTTTTTAAAGACTTTCGGTTGTGAAGCCTTTGTCTACATTAATAAATAAAATAGAACAAATATTGAGGCAAAAACAAAGAAATGTACCTTTATTGGATTTGGTGTTAATGCTAATGGATTTAGTATTGTTGTGCTAATTCCTCTTTCATATTTTGAAACCAATGTTTTATATGTGCTTAAGGGTTCAAGTTCTCTTTCAAGTTATTGAGTTTAATGAGTGTTTTCATGTTAATTTTATGATCAATTTAACATAAAATAAAGACTGAACAACAACAAATAAAATTACAATACATCACCATACAACACATCAACACAAGGATTTGATGAAGGAGTTCACCCCTCCTGGGCTACATCTCCTTGGTCCAACTTCCATGGCTTGGGCCTCTATATTATGCTCAAATTTGCAAAATGATGTGTTTATAATGCTTTTATGCTCCTGAAACTTGCACCAATGAGTTCAGAATGCCCAAAAATGGTGCCCTAGGCTCTTTTTGCTTCTGATTTCGTTGAAAACTGACTAAGTTCTGACCTTTTCAGTTTGTTCCACAATTTCCTCCATAAATTTAGCTAATTGCCACTAATTTGGGCAAGTTGTTGCAAAAATAGAAATTCCGCGGAAATTATCGGACGGCCAAGTTAATCCTTTTTAGAATAATAAACTCGCTTAACGTTAATTAAGTTGGGTTAATGTTAAACCCGTGCTTTCTGTCAAATCCAATTTAAGGCTTAATAAAAAAGGATTAGTGACTAATTAAGTGTGCATTTAGGCTAAGTGCTCGGTGCTCTGCCATGGTCTCTAGGCTATGGTCGTATCTGTTGGGGGCTGGCCCCCTCTTCCCCCGTCGGCATTTCCGCTAACCTTATAAATGTATGGAAATCATAAGGGTTAAGAAACATGCAGTAGAAGAGATGGTAACGCTGCACGCTAGTTTGGTGGAGGTCTCAGGTTCGACCCCTGCCTGGTCCTTCCAACCCATAACAAATTTTATTGCACTGTGAGGAGGACACGTGGCAGCCCTGGCTGAGCCACGTGTCCCCTCCTCTTGGCCCATCAAAACCAATTATAATATGCCAACACCATAAATGTGACCCAATCAACCGCTGCCACTTAGCAGTCTCCCATTCGACGAAGGATGAGTTTGACCAAATATTTGACCTTCCCAGTCAGCATGCCACGTTAGCACTATGGACTGTTGACTAAATTCCCCGACTTCATTTTTTTGAAAATTTTGTCTATTTAGTAAAACAAACAAAACTCATTTCTAAAGCCATTCGAAGTCCATTTCGCATGAAACGAGTTGCGCAAAGTTTAGAATGAAGAACACTACGCGGTCATTCAGGTTTCGAACCATTCTGAAAACTTTGATTTTTTAGCATAATTCTAAGCACCTAATCATTCCTCCCCATTGGAAGCTTTTGAACCCCAAAAGATAAAATTCAGTTGCTGAACAGGTGAGGATACATTTCCGTCACCTTCCGAATTTCCATTCATTTGGATTTTGAAGGATTTGTTCGTTTGAGCCCCACTAGAAGGTAGTCAACACTTCCTCTTGTTGATGTCCTTGTTCTTCTGTCAAGTATGGTGTCTTGCTGAAGCTCAAAAAAGAAATTTGGAGAAAATTATTCAATAGATGGCAGCTGACCATTCTCTCTTTAATCTTCAATCAAAGGAGGCTCATACAATCTCAAATTTTCAACATTAACAACTGAGTATATTTGCATATATGAAGGAAAATCAAGATTGAAGGATTGGTTTCATCTTTTTATCTTCTCCTTGAAGCCTCTCCTTGCTAATGTGATGCCAAACTTCGTCACCAACTAGAAACTTATGATGGACACAATGTTTTTCGTGCCTCGCTTTTTACTTGCCTTGAATTTTTTCTAGTTGGTCCTGAACTATTTGATGGATCAACTGAATTTACTCTATGAATTTCTTTTCTTTATCTATGTCGCTATGCCCATCGATAACTACATATTTCCCAAATATGAAATCCAATGGCGATTTTGGAAAGTATCCAAGACATGACTCAAATGGAAATGTTTGTGTAGAGGATTTTTTTTCACGGTTGTAAGCATGTTGAATGTAATGCAATTGTTCATCCCACCACTTAGGATGTTTGCTGCAATATCCTCGAAGAAGATGAATGATTGTTTGATTGACCACCTCAGTTTGACCATTTGTTTTTGGATGTAAGGTTGTACTCTTCTTCAAATTAGTGTCCATAAATTCCCACAAGCTTGACCAAAAATTCTCAACAAATCGAGAATCTCGATCACTTAGAATAGATGTAGGAAACTCAAAATGAACCTAAACATTTTGAAAGAAAATATGAGTTGTTTGTTCAGTTGTAACTTGATTTTTACATGGCATCAATATACACATTTTTCTGAAACAATCCACAACTACATACAAATAATCATAACCTCTTTTTGACAAAGGAATACCTCCTACAAAATCCATAGAATTACTCTCCCATGGACATGAAGGAACCGGAAGTGGTGTGTACAATCCTAACTTACTATTACTAGGCTTACTGACTGCATATAATGAAAGTCTAGTAGTGCTAATATTGGGGCTAAACTGATCTTCTCTTTCAAATCATCAAATGATTTTTGTTTCTTGCCTCCCCACTGGAAGACCTTCTTAACACTAGTCAATGCCTATAATGGAGCTGCAATAGAAGAAAAATTAGCAATGAACTTCCTCCAATATTGTGTTTCTCCTAGAAAGCTCCTTACCTCAGTGGTTGTCTTGGGTATAGGTCAATTCATAATGAACTCAACCTTAGATGGGTATATATTCAGCTCACCTCCTCCAAAAATATGTCCCAAATACACTAAAGAAATTTTACCAAATTCACATTTTGGCATCTTCAAAAACAGTTGTTCTTTTCTCAAGACATCAAGCACCTTTCTCACATGCATGACATGTTCATCCCATGATTTTCTGAATATCAAAATATCATCTAAGTAGATCATGAAAAACTCATCAAGAAATGGCCTCAATACATCATTCATAACTCTCATGAAAGTAGGTGGAGCGTTGCAAAGACCAAAAGGCATAACAGGCCACTCAAAATATCCTTGTTTTGTTTTAAATGTGGTCTTCCATATGTCCTCTTCAGCTATTCGAAGTTGATGATAACCACTTCTTAAATCTAACTTAGTGAAATACTTTTCATACCTCAATTGATCAATAAAATCATCAATTCTTGGGAGTGGATAACGATTATTTATCGTGATTTTATTGAGTGCACAGAAATCCACACACAGGCGCAAATTTCCATCCTTCTTGGGAACCAACACAATCGATGAACCACATGGTGATGTAGATGGGTGAATGATTCCTTTATTCAACAATTCTTGGATTTTCTTCTTGATTTTCAACATTCCATTATCGACATGCGATACATGCCAATGTTAGGGAGTGGAACATCCTGCTGCAGTTGTATCTCATGTTGGATTCCCCTCTTGGGAGGTAACCCCTTTGGTTCCTAAAACATCACACCATGCTGAATTACCACATCAAAAAATTTAGATTTTAATTTATCATCACAACCTTCAAAAGATTCATAATCCTTATCATTCTTTTGTTTGATCATAAGAAGCACAAAGTTTTTTCTTGAATTTACTAGTCTCTTAATTTGCCTAGCATTAACTAAAGAGAGGTTTAGCTTTTTGTGATGAGTTGTCACAATATATTCCACTCCATCTTTGAACAAGTGGTACTTGTTCTCATGGAAATAGAAGACCGCTTTCCTATTATAGAGATAGGGACTACCCAAAACAATTCCTGATATGTCAAGCGGTACAACATCTAACTCAAATTCATCAATAAAGTTTGCGGTAATTGCAAACTGGAAAATACATTTTCTTGTAACCTGTAAATTTGTATCCTTGGTTATCCAACCCAAATTATATGGCTTGTGATGAGGTAAGGTTTCAAAATTTATATTCTTGACTAAGTCTTTAGATATTAAGTTCACTTGAGACCCAATATCAAATAGTGTGTCAATTTTTGTATGTTTTGAGATGACTCTTACATGAAACAGCTCTATTCTTGTTTCTTCACTTGGAGTGTTATTGTGACAATTTTATGAACTAGTACTTGCTATGGCTCATTTTCCCTTTGTGACCATGGCTACAATTTTAGTCTCATCTCCTGATTCGGATCCAAAATCTTGTTGTATTGTCTTTTGTTTCCCCTTGTTGTTGAATTTCTTAGGCCTCAATTCTGGATGAATCTTCAAACAGTGGGCTTCATCATGAACCTCTTTAGAATAGCGGCTCGATGTGGTTTTCCACCCTTCTTTTTTAACGGATGAATTTTTTATTTTGTTTTCCCTTGAAAGCCTTTCCTTTTTCACCACCCTTGAATGGTTTATTTTTACCCTCTTCTTGTACATTTTTCCCTCTTGCCTCAAGGTGTGTAGCTTGCACACAGACCTCATCTAGACTAGTAGGATTAAACATGAGCATGGTATGTTTTAGGTAACTATGCAAACCCCCTATATAATTCAGCAAGGTTTCTTGAGAATGAAAATCAACACCTAACATAAGAGCTCTTCTCCTAAATTCGTGAGTGTAATCTTTCACACTTTGACCTTTCAATTGTCTAAAGTTTTTCCAGCTCGTGATGGCTTTTTACATGTAAGATAGAGGATAGAATTTCCTTTTAATGGCAGCAACAAAATTATACCAAGACATTAAGATCTTATCGTGATTTTTAATCTCATCTTTTGTCTTTGCTTCCCACCATACAAGTGTTGCACCCTCCATTCTCAAGGAAGCTAATTGAATCTTTATGTCATCCTCTTGAAGGTTATGAATTCTGCAATAAACCTCCAACTGACAAATCCAATTATCCAACTTCTCTGCATTCACTTCACCATTATATATCGGAAGCTCAAATTTAACATCAAGTTTAAGTAAGGGTGATTTACCAGGTCCTTTTTAAGTATGTGTATGAACAGATGGAAGGGTTGTGGTAGTGGAATATGATGAAGAGGAAGGTGAAGATGGTGGTGAGGATGATGGTGGAGTGGATGGTAGTTTATTACCATCTCCATGGCCTCCTCCTCCTAGAGAACCGTCTCCTCTTGGAGACCTATAACTTTCTCCTTGCATCCTTAAATTCCTCTCCTCAAAGAGGACCTTTACCATCTCAGTCATATCAAAAAATTTCTTTCTGAATGCTCTCTCATATTTTGTCATGGTAGGTTCTTCTTCATGATACATGCTCACTGAAGACTCAACTTCAACTTGAGGATGTGCTGGTGTTGAAGACAGTGGCAACCTTGCCCTTCTTCCTCTTGACCCAACTACAGGGCTCTCAACCAGCTTCCCCTCTCCTCTTTTGAGTTTTAACCTTGTAAGCATGACACAAACTTGCAAACAATTAGATCCCTTCTTTCACAACAAACCTAAAGCTCTAATACCAAAAATGATCTGATTAAGGTATGTTAGTATTGTTGTGCTAATTCCTCTTTTAGATTTTGAAACCAATGTTTTATATGTGCTTAAGGGTTCAAGTTCTCTTTCAAGTTATTGAGTCTCATGAGTGTGTTTCATGTTAATTTTATGATCAATTTAACTTAAAAGAAAGATTGAACAAAAATAAATAAAAGTACAGTACATCACCATACAACACATCAACATAGGGATTTGATGAAGGGGTTCAACCCTCCTGGGCTACATCTCCTTTGTCCAACTTCCATGCCTTGGGCCTCTATATTATGCTCAAATTTGGAAAATGATGTGATTACAATGCTTTTTTTCTCTTGAAACCTACACCAATGAGTTCATAATACCCAAAAATGGTGCCCTAGGCTCTTTTTGTTCTTGATTTTGTCGAAAATTGAATGATTTATGACCTTTTTAGTTTGTTCCACACATTTCCTCCCTAAATTTAGCTACCTGCCACTAATTCGGGCTAGTTGGCACCAAAATATCGATTTCGCCGAAATTATCAAACCGCCAATTTAATTCGGCTTAGAATAATAAACTCTCTTAGCGATGGAGGCGGCACCTAGGGTTCCATCGACACCTGCAACAACCCTTTCTCCGACCTAGCATGGCGGCAGCCTATGCGCGACCATGGTGTTTTGATGGATGAACACTGCGGGATTTGATGCAGTTGATACCATATGGAGCCACATTGTTTCATACATCTGTGGCGCGATATTCGTATTTCAAACTTTTGGCTGGATCCCTGTCTGATTACCCTACCGCGTCTACTGCTTCCATCGGTGAACACCCGATTTTCTCGGCCCACTCTTGCATCAAAACGTTGCAACTATCAGTTCTCTGTCCTCCGTCATCAGCTATCATTTTTCCTCCGATGATCTTCCATACCAGTATTCTACAGGATTCTAGTGACCGTTTTTCTGACCAACGGTTTTTTTCTAGAATTAACGGAATTTTTCTTGGGGATAACGATGGAGGGGGGCCAGGATGAGAAGTTGGTATATTACTCGAAGGATCCATATGCCTAGGTGGACATTTGGACCCTTACACATTGTTTTTCATCTGGTATGTATGTTTCCCACCCCGCATCCTTTCCTTTTACTTGCCCTGCTTTATCTGGTTTCTCTCCTTTTGCATCCTCACCTCTTTATTCCTTCCCTACACTTGACTCTTTTCTAGTCCCGAACCTCACCCATGGCTCCCCTACTATTCTCTCGGTTGCTAACCTGGATCTTATCTCCTCCCCAGACCTCCATCCTCTATCCCTTGCCTCATTATCCTTTCTCTCGTAGTCTCTCCCTCTCTCTGCGGCTGCTCCCTCTTTCAGCTACCCTAGTTCCCTCGCACTGGCACCTTCGCTCACTACCACCTCATCCCCCCCCCTCACACTGCTCCCCTCCCCCCACCACTCTCTTCCCCTCCTCCCCTTCATCCCAATACCACTCACAGCCCTGCTACTACCCCCTCCTGCCACCCATCTGGCCGCTTTGTCATCCCCCCACCTAACTCCCCTAATCCCCCTCTGGACTCCTCATCGTCTCCTCCACTCACCGCATCCACTCCCCTACCTCCTGGACCACCCCCTCGTGGCCCCTGTCGAACGAAATGTGTGTGGGCTTGTAAGCATAGCGGCCTCCTCACCCTCGACGTTGTCGTTTAGATGGCTGATATTCTGGGCACAATGGACAAAGTTGTGGTGGGGTGTGTTCATGGCTGGAACTATGGGGTTAAAATACTGACACAGTGGGTACAAGAGATATGGGGTGGTCTTTTACATGAGCTCCCCACCATTCATACTCTTACGAAGGGATGGTTTGCCTTATGTTTCTCTAACAGGGACCCTACTGATCTAATTTTAACTCAATTCTGACACATTGAGATGGCTCCAGTGCTTCTAAAGTGTTGGAATCCCTTATTCGATTTTAATCATGAACCATTGGCAGCGATACCTATTTGGGTTCGTCTTCCTGGCCTTTCTCTTCACTTATGGAATGATCAGATATTCAGGGATATTGGTAACCTTCTAGGCACATACTTGGACCATGATCACTCATATATTGAATCAGGTAAGATGGCATATGCTCACATTCTGGTACAACTGGATACAAGCGAAGGACTCGAAGAATCCATCAATATTCAATGGTGCAACCCCTCCCGGACTCAGTTACTGGATTATGAAGGGGTTCCTTTCCGTTTTCACCATTTTCATCAAGTTGGACATGTTTTTAAAGATTTTCAATTAAATGGAAAGGCATCTGGTACGAGAAATCGAGGTAATTTGCAGCATATTGAACTGGTATCGATCTTGCTGCAACGGCAAGCACATCTATCCAAACCCCTCTCAGCTCCTGCTCCCTCTTCGCAGGTGGACTTTGCACAAGCATATGTGGATGCCCCTCACAGAGTCACTCGATCTATGATTGTTGCTACACACTTTGGAATCTCTCTGAATATTGGTACTCCCTCTTAATCTCCTTTCACATTTTTATATTTTTTATCTACTGCTTCTATTCAGTACACGGAGCCCTCTCTGGCTGGATTCTCTACCTCTCCCATTATTTGTCCCCTGTCCTCCCCTCCTTTCCTATATTCCCCTACTCCCCCTTCCATACCTAACATTTCATCTACATCCCCTCCCCCCTCATCATCTGTATCTCTTACTCTCCCCCCAACACCATCTACTCTCCCCCTCTCACCTCCCTTACCTAATTTTACTATTGAACCATCTGAATCATCTTCTACCCACTCCTACAATTTACACCCTCGTAATTACACTCCAGCTGGACTTGGACCTCAACCTGGCCCTCCTTATACCCTACACAAATCCACTCGCAGCTATCACTCACACATCTCGAAATCCATTCTACAGGCCGGTATTGAAGTTGCATCTGGCACTCAACTTTCCATTGATGGGATCCTTAGAGAAAGACAATCCCCTTTGGTTGTTTCCCAATGGTTTTCCTCTCTTTCAACTTTCGTGGGCTTGCCAGCCTCGCCAAGCGCCTAGCTCTCACACGCCTCTTATCTTCTTCATCTACAGACATCATCCTCCTCCATGATATTCATGGTTCTTTCGAACTTTTCATTCAAGCTCTTGCTCCTCTTCTCCCCTCGTGGACCATCCATGCCATCAATGCTAATGGTCACTCGGGTGGACTGGCCCTGTCTATCAACCCCCGGCACATTAAACTCCTCAATGGTTGGGGGAGGGATTGCATTATTGCGATGGATATTTTTTCTGAACCTCTTGGTCTTCATTTCTACATTATCAACGCCTATGGCCCCTGCACAAATAGGTAGCAGTTCTGGACCACTCTTTTGAATTCATCGGTGCTTCGCTCTGACAATATTATTTTGGCTGGCAACTTGAATTTCTCCTTGGGGATCTCTGATTCCTGGGGACCTTACTCACATGCGGATCCACTCTCTGATTTTTTCATACATCTTCTATCTTCCCATCAACCGGTGGATCCCCTCATAACCTCCCCCTCTCCTACATGGGGCAACAGGCGCACCGGGGTCGATATGGTTGCTCGCAGGCTTGACCGCTTCCTTATTAAGGAAGGATTACTACACACTCTCGGCTCGTTCAGGCAATGGATCGGTTCTGGTGGTATCTTTGACCACTCTCTGATATATCTGGAAATCACTAGAGCCTTAAACAAGCCAGCCACACCTTTCAAATTCTGCTCTGCATAGCTACAAGATGCAGACTTCATCAACTTAGTGAATACTCATTGGAGACTCCCTCCACTACCAAGTCTTCACTCGCAACCCTCCATATTTGCACATAGACTCCTCTCCATTAAAAAGGAGTCAATTACTTGGGCTAGGAATAAGGAAATAATGGAGGACCTTGAGCTCACAACAATTGAACATGATATACACAGATTGGAATGCTCTATCGGGGGAGAATTTGCGACAAAATATGAGAAATCAAAGCTTATTAAATTGGAATCTGACCGCCTAAAGATCCTACAATTGCGGGATGAATTTTTGAGACTGAAAAGTTGTGAAATATGGATCAAATACGGTGACGAAAATTCCAAATTCTTCCATCAATTTGCTAAGGGCCAAAAGGTCATCAATACCATTTGGGAACTCGACAACGAGGATGGTACCACTGCTTCTTCTTTCTCACAACTTGCACAGAAGGGTATCAATCATTTTCATGATATATAAGGCACCTCTTCAACCCTCTCTAGCTGAAATCATCAGGGTGGCTTCCCTATTTCATACATATGTGGATCCTGCCAAAGTTGATGATCTCCTTACACCAACTACGATGGAGGAACTTGAATCTGTCCTTAAATGGTTCAAAAAGGAAAAGAGCCCTGGACCTAATGGATGGTCCGTGGAATTTTATCTGCCATTCTTTGAACTACTAGGACATGACCTTTTGGAGGTGGTGGAAGAGACCCGACAATCTAGACGAATATATGAGGCATTTAATGCTACCTTCATTTCACTTATCCCCAAGACTGATCATCCCTCGACTTTCAAAGATTTTCTTCTGATTTCATTATGCCATTATATCTACAATATTATGGCTAAGATCCTTGCTAATAGGCTGAAGCCCATTTTATCTAATTTTATCTCACCTAAACAATTTTCTTTTCTTGAAAATCGACAGATCCATGATGTTATAGGCATCGCACAAGAAAGACTACACTCCATGCATACTAAGAAGATCAAAGGGATGATCCTCAAGATCAATATCGCAAAAGCCCTTGATCAAGCTAGTTGGCTCTAAATCCGCATGCTTCTTAATCATCTGGGATTCCCCATTCAAGTTATAAATTGGATAATGTGTTGCATTACCTTTGTTTCCTTTAGTATACTCATCAATGGGGTTGCAAAAAAAAAAAATTCATGCCGAACAAGGACTCCGTTAGGGATGTCTGTTATCTCCACTTCTCTTTCTCCTGATCATGGAGGGCCTCAGAAAATGCATCATTGATGAAAGGGATCATGGCAGATTGAAAGGCATTCACATTTCAGCAAACGGTGTAATCACACACCTTCTATTTGTTGATGATATCATACTTTTCCTCAATAGCAGATTTGGGGACTCTACCATGGTTAGATCCATCCTTCTAATATTTTATACTGCTGCTGGTATGAATTGTGATAAAAGAAAATCTACTTTGACTTGTCATGGATGCACACCACATGAGATCCATTATGCTCAACAAATATTCCCATTTACCCTCACCAGATTTTAGGACGGTCTGATGTACTTGGGTTTTTTCCTTAAACCAATGAGCTATAAATCTACTGATTGGAATTGCCTTATCACCAAGATCGAAAAACGACTGAACAACTGGTGTCATCATTGGTTATCTCGGGCTGGTCAACTGATACTTATTAAATCTATTTTAGAGGCCATTCCGGTTTATTAGATGTCTTTGGCATGGATACCTAAAGGAATTCTTCACAGGATACAGTTGATTTGCCAGAAATTTCTATGGATCAATGATAAAGAAGGTCACACTTTTGCCTGGACTAAATGGACCCGCATTGCTTTACCCAAGCAATGGGGGGGGTGGGGTATCAAAGATCTTCCAATCTTTGCTCTGGCACTAGCTGATAAACTTGGTTGGTAGATTCTTATTGGAAACAACTTATGGACTAGGGTGGCCATTCAGAAATGCATCCATCCACTTAATCCACTTAAATGGCTTCGCCAACGTCCGGTGCACTATCCCAGCTGTTCAACGATTTGGAGAGTTGCACTGGGCTCTATTCGACATGTCAACGTTGATTTAGTAAGGAAAATTGGTAATGGCTCCAAGGTCCGTATTGGTTAGGACTCTTGGACGGGTTACAGAAATGCCCACCTCCTCCCACCTGCACTTATTGACTCTCTCAATCGTGCTGGTTACCTAACACTCAACCACATTGCTGACAGAAATCGATCCACCATATTCACTCAAGGATGGTTAGACCATCAAGAACTTCAACTGCAACCGCAATGGGTAGCGCATTGGACTACTTATTTGGATTCTCTAAGAGACAAACATGTCAGAATTCTGGATCAGGAGGATGAACTCATATGTATTGTTTCTAAGCAGGGTTTATATACTCCCAAAGAGGGGTATATTCATATATATTGATCTCATAGACCTGAATATTTACTCTCGTGGTGGCGTGATATCTGGAAATTGCAGGGACCAGTGAAAGCTTGGTTCCTCATGTGATGTATTCTCACTGATAAAATTCCCACGGGGGCCAACCTCCAGAAAATATCACATATTGGCCCCCATAGATGTCCTCTATGCAATTCGGCTGCTGAAGATACAGTTCATTTATTCCTTCACTGTAATGCTACACTTGAACTCTGGCAACTCATTCACTCCTCCATTCATCATAATCTTCGCTAGGGAGGGATTACTCTTACTGAAGCTTGGGAGTCTTGGTGGACATTTGCACTGCCTCTTAAGTTGCGTAATCTTCCTATTTTAATTTGCTGGAGTATCTAGATGGCCCGCAATCGTACCATCTTCCACAATATTCCTCATCACTGGCCCTCATCTGCTGCCCACATTATCTCGATTTACCACTTGATACCTGAAGATCCTCCCCCACCACAGCCTCGAGTTATCTCACCCAATATTATTGATTTATCACTACCTTGGGCCTACTTCGATGGATCTACACAATCACATGGTTGTGGTGGTGGCTTCCTACTTCATCACTCACCCCATCATTTTTACAAATTCAAGATTGGACTTGGTCGTGGCACCATTAACTATGTTGAACTCTCTTGTCTTCTATATCTCCTACAATTCGCCATCATAAAAAATGTTCATGCTCTACAAATTTGTGGTGACTCCAAAATTATCATCGACTAGTTCAACCAACAATCAACCTGTCACATACACACATTGCAGAATATTTTGGGTGAAATTCTACAACACAAAACATATTTTGATCATATTTCTTACCGGTACATTTACAGGGAACGGAACACAATTTCCGACCTCCTTTCCAAGGAGGTGTTGCACTTATTCACTGCTCACATGGAGATTCAGGAGCAGAATGATCATGCATATTATCAATATTTTCATCGACCATTTTTTCCTGATCATTGGATGGGGTTGAACCCCCATTAGAGGATGAAACTGATTTTTTGTTTTTTTTATCTATCATTGATGTATATATCTCACAGACTACTAATTGTTGTCCCACATCATGTATTTATGAGGCACTTATCGGATGTATCTATTTTTTTTTCTACATTATTGATATCTATTGACAACTTCACTATTGATATGTATATGCACTCAGCATATGCAACATGTAAATTTTATTTTTATTAATAGAAGCTATGATTTTTCTTGTGGAAAAAAATAAACTCGCTTAGCGTTAATTAAGTTGGGTTAATGCTAAACCCGTGCTTTGTGGAAAATCTGATTTAAGGATTAATAAACAAGGATTAGTGGCTAATTAAGTGCACATTTAGGCTAAGCACCCGGTGCTCTGTCGTGGTCTCCAGCTTCTGGTCGTATGTGTTGGAGGCTAGCCCCCTCTTCCCCCGTCAACATTTCTGCTAAACTTTAAACATGTATGGCAATCATAAGGGTTAAGAAACATGCAGTAGAGGAGATGGTAATGTTGTGCGCTAGTTTGGAAGAGGTCTTAGGTTCGACCCCCACCCGGTCCTTCAGGCCCATTAAAAAATTTACTGCACTGTGAGGAGGACACGTAGCAACCCCAGGCTAAGCCACGTGTCCCCTTCTCATTGGCCCATCAAAACCAGTAATAATATTCCAACACCATAAATACGACCTAATAAATAGTTGCCACTTGGATATCTCCCATTCTAAAAAGGAGGAGTTTGACCAAATATTTGACCTATCAAGTCAGCATGCCACGTCAACAGTACAGACTTTTGACTGGGCTCCCTATCTTCGTTTTTTTTGAAAAAATTTACTGTTTAGTAAAACAAACATAACTCATTTTTGAAGCCATACGTAGTCCATTTCACCTGAAACAAGTTGCAATGGATTCAGAATGACGAACGCTACGCGGTATTTAAGGTTTAGATCCATTCTAATAAATTTTATTTTTGAGCATAATTCTGAGCACCTGATCAAAGAAAGTATATGAAAAATCTACAAATAGATCATTGGATGGCAGTGAAGTGGATTCTCAAGTATTTAAGAGGCACCACAAATAAAGAATTATACTTTGGTGGTTCAAACATTGCTCTACAAGGATATGTTGATGCAGATATGGTAGCTGATATAGATAACAAGAGGAGCACCACAAGGTATGTGTTTATTGTAGGTGGAACAATTGTCAGTTGGGTTTCAAAATTGTAAAACATTGTTGCACTTTCAACAATGAAAGTAGAGCATGTTGTTTTTACAAAGGATAGGAAAGAAATTATTTGGTTACAAAGAATAATGGATGAATTGGAAAAGAAGCAGTATATGGGCAAGTTATACAATGACATCCAGAGTATCATTCATCTTGCAAAGAACTCAACTTTTCATTCCAATAATAAACATATACAATTCATGTACCATTTCATACATTCAATGTTGGAAGATGGACAATTGAAGCTAGAAAAGATACACACTAGCCAGAATCATGCAGATATGTTAACAAAAGTTGTAACCAAGGAGAAACTAAGGTTTTTCTCAGTTTCAATTGGTATCCAAGTATGATGGTGAAGATGAGAAACAACCAGGTCCAAAGTGGAAGCATTGTCCAACAAGTGAAGAAGTGATGGAGTTTCTATAATCAGTCTCCAAGTGGGAGATTGTTGGGTGTGGAGCCTGATTATCTTCTTGATTCAAAGGTCTTGTTTGACTCGAGTGTATACCATAGGAATATTGTACACCTTTCCATGCCGAGGGGTGCGGGGGCTAGCAGGCCCTTGAAGCTAAAAATATATGAAAATTTTCCTTTTAAAATATTGTAATTTTGTAGTCAATCTGGATCGTTCATTAGGTGGATGATCTGATGGTAGAAGTTATGTTAATTTAGGGTTGTTTTCCCTAGAAGGCAATGCTTAGTTTATATTAGGGAATTTTATTGCAACTGTGTATAATTATTATGAGCGAGAAATCTAGAGGAGACTCTACGAGAGCGAAGAGGAAATTACAACATATTTTTTGTAGATTGCATCTCTTTATTTTGTTGGATAATATAAAAGGAAGGAATTTTTGTTTCTCTGTGGACATAGCCCAAATTGGGTGAATCATGTATATTTGTGTCTCTCTTGTTTTATGTGTTTCCAAAATATTTTTGTGTATTTCATTGCTCAGTTAGTTAATTTCTAATGCTAGGATCATCAATTCATCCTAAAGGAGGGAATTCAACCCCTTGAGAAGGCTATATAAAGAAGCAATTCGACTTCATTTGAGACACACTCACTCACAAGTTCGACCTACAAGAAAGAGTTTTATTTGTAGCTAGGAAAAGAAAAATAAGGAGAGCGAAGGTCTAGAATAAGTTGGGAGGATGAAATTTGTTTTTTTGGGGCTCTATCTCTCACACACGTTTGAAATTATAGGGTTTCTAGGTTGCATAAACAGGTCAAAGTTGCAGTAGGATGAAGTGCAAGATATGGTAGATAGAAGAGGGAAAACCTTTATCTTGACCTCGTTGATATTGGAGAGTTTCCTTGCTCTAAGTAGGTCTCAGGAGGAGGTTGTATTAGGGTTTCCAAGAAGCTGCAGGGATGAATTTGTTGGGTCGAAGGTGCAGGTCGAGTAGCAGTGTTGTAGTTGGCAAGTCGAAGTTGCAGGGTGTAGCAGTTTGGTGCAGAATAAAGGAAACACTTGAGAAAGAGTCGACTTGGTACTAGAAGAAGGACTTTATCTAGGGACTAGGTCTTTGTATCTCATCTGAAGTATATTCTAAGAAGAGAAGATTTTATGGGTTTCCCCTTGGAGAGGTTTTGCCCTGGCTGAGAGCATATGCATGTGTCATCTTTTGTTATTACTATTGTTCTTGATATTGTTTGATGAAATATATAACTAAACAAGATAATTAAAGATTCACAAGCATTATCAAGGTTAAAGGAAAATAAGATATAAAAACTGTCACTTTACATTTTATAACAAGGAAGGAAACTACAAGGACACTAGAAAAGAATTGCTAGGAAGCTCTCAAAGCCTAAAAGAAGAAAACTACAAAAAATTGTCTCTTGAAGGGATCTAGTCAAAGAATCATTGGTAGAATACGCTTCTAATCTAGGGTTTCTACATTGAAGAAGATCAATACTACATCAATCTTGCAAGGAGGGTGTTGACCTCGCAAAAGGGAAGTCTATTTGCAAGACATCAATCTTGGAAGTTGGTGGAGGAATCCTAGGGAACATATTTCAAGGACATGATCAAGAACTATTTAAAGGTCTTGAAAGAATCAAGAAGGTTGGAGACATCATCAAGGAGAATAATAATCTCAAGTAAGTAAAATATTATTACACTATTTTCTAATCTTCATGTCATATGGGTTCTTTCTGCAAGGAGATAAATAAGCTAGTTGGGGCTTCAAACTATATAGCATGGAAGAAAATAATTGACTCGATACTCAGAGAAGAAGAAATAATGGGATATGTTACTAGAGAAATTACATGAGCTACAGTATCGGAACCTTAGCTTTGACTTCAACAACGTCTTTTATGAGAGTTTTACCAATCAAGGATGCCTTCCCTAAAAATCAATCAATAAATACTATTTACCTAGTACATGAATCTAGACTTAGGAGGGGGTTAACATAACTCTATCAGGACTAGAATATGTATCTTATTATTTTCAACTCTTTGGAATATCTAACTAATTTATCTTATTCTTAGTAATCTCCTTACTTGTAAGAAATAACTTAGTAGAGAAGGAATATATAATCACTATATTAGGAAAGAAGGAAGATAATTGCTTGACCAACGGGAGAGGATGCACAAGCAGGCTCGACCAATGGGAGAGGACCCTATCTATGATTTTTTTTTACCTTAGCTCATTGAACCTAAGAAAGATAAGACACAAGAACTAGCAAAGTACAGGTAAGGGGGGGGGTAAGAGTTCAAAGGATCATAGTTGAATCAATTAAGGATTATCTTGTTCCATTTTTTGAAAATATGAAGACTTCCAAGGCCATGTATAACAAGCTAGTGAATTTGTATTCGATAAGTACAACAAGTCAAAATATGTCATTAAGGAACAAGTTGTATATAATGAAGAAATAAAAGGATGAGGATGTTGAATCATTCCTCATGAGAGTCTCTCAACTAAGAGACCACCTACAAGGACTTAGGTAACCTATTACCAATTTAGAAGTAACCATCTATGTACTAAATGCATTACCACTATAATAGAGCAGCTTTGCAAAAAGCATTTAATCTAATAAGGTTTCAACTCCCTTTGAATATTTGTGGGCACAATGTATATTGGAGGAATCAAGGATCAAGGTTAAGGCTGATATTGGATCAAATGATCAATCTCAAGCCTTTCTAGCCTAAGTCAAGAATATAAAGAAGGGAAAATTTGGTAAGTCCAAGAAGAAAGATATATCCAAAGTTCAATATTTTGGATGCAATGAATTTGGACACTTTAAGAGGGACTATCCAAACAAGCAGAACAACAAGAGAAAGGAAAGGAGTGAAGCTCATGTAGTCGAGGCAGTTGGAGAACCCAAGAAGAAGGAAAATAAGGAATAAGTGTTCAACATATTTACCACTAAGGAAGGTTCACTAAATATCATGTTCTCTTTGAAGTTTAATATTTCTTTTAAGATGGTATGTTTTGCATAGCATCATAGAAAGAAGCATATGATAATAGCATGTCTAGAATTTACATGATTAAGTTGCTTTGTAGAGATCATCTACATAGATGGATAAGCTAGACCATTTTTTCATATTGATTATCCAGACATTATTTAACATTATGTTAGAGGTATTCATCTTGCTTATGTGGATCGTCATGATCCTGGAAGAACCATCATTATGGAAGGTTCTTGGGAAAAGAACTATGACATGGTTAGTATGCATTCCATGTAATGTGGAGTGAATATTGGTAAAGGGATGAAGGAGTGCAATGGGTCGGGATACAAGCTCTTTATGAGATATATAAATAGCTATATGATAGAATGAAAGAATAAGAATGCATGTTGGACATAAAACTTTGGATAAGGTCATGTAAAATCTTGTGGAAAGAAAGTTGGTCATAAAATATGCTTAAGTATAGGAATATACGACACTAGAAAAAGATATTTGATCTGACTAATTAAGGATGTATAAAGAATTTAATATTTTCTCTAGAATATGTAAGATAATGATTAGCATCCAATATAGTCTCTGGAAGAAAACTTATAACTTGGTAATCAAGTTCGATCATTGGGCACTCTAATGCATGAAGGAAGTTTCAAGTGGAGATGGTAGATGAGGATGTTGATAAGAAATTCATCATGATGAGGTAAGTATGATTTTCATTGTTATTAGTTATATGGTTAACATATTATTACACTACCTAGTAGAGTTTTGTAGGGATATATGATGGTAGTTGAGGCAAGCTCAACTATATGGATGAAAAATGTTGAGGGAATCTCGATATCTGGTCCCTAGAAACTGTGAAGTCAATATATGGACATCTTGAGATTGAAAGGTAGTGTTGCAAGAAGATAACTTGAAGGTAAAAAGAAGATCACTTTCAATAAGAATCTATGATCAACTTGAAGTTTGGGAAGGCTCAATTTAATGTCTTCATATCAAAGAACAAAGTGATGAGCAAGAAGATTGGGTTGGAACCTGTCACAAGATCAAAGAGAAAAGGTGGCTCCATGATACCTTGAAATAAATAAAGTTCAATGATATATAGGAAATAGGGATCTGGGAAGATATAGAGATCTTGTAGTTGATAATCCTATGAAGACAAGTTTTAAGGCTTGTGATGATTATTTCCCAAATACAAATGAAATTAGAAATCTCCTCTAGATTTAAGAGGGAGCAAAGGAGTCTCCTTAAATTGGAGCAAGGATCTATTCTCAAGATTAAGGGATAATAGGTATGTCCTCTTGGTTTTAGAGGGAGTGATGTTGAACATCACATGTGAATTCTCCTCTTCATGTGATGAAGAGAGAATGGCAAAGGATTGGATAAGAATATTTGGTTTCCTTGAGGATATATCATCCAAGAAAGGAAAGGTACAAACACTCTTTGAGGATGGGACATGTATCCAAGAGAAGAGTGGTTGAAGAGGATCGATATTCTTTGAGGAATCAGGAATGGAGATCTAAGATAAGAATAGTCCTAAAATTACATACCTTATAGACATCCAGACAAGGTATGTACCTTGTAGAGGTAGTGTGATATCACACGTAAAGCCTCCCAACATAATATTCTTGATTAATGTAGAGCTTGTCTAGTTAGGCCATAGGGACAATGTTGGTCATGATGATGATGCTCATAGTGTGACTTATCAATCTAACTCTTATTGTGAGAACTCTTCAATTTGAGATATGACATTTTCCTAGTTGTACAACTATAAATACCTCCCTAGTTAAGAGGGAGTGTAAAGAAATGTAACTAGTTTCGATCTTCATAATTATTTTACTCATTTTAATATGTATCCTATGTAATAAACAAGAAAAGAAGAAAGAAAAGTATTATTATTAAAGCATGGGTTTCATGCTCATTATTGATGGTATTATAGGTAAAAGCGTGTTCTTTGTGCTTATAAGGTTTGTTAGGTATTAGGATTTATTTTCATGAGCCAATGGAGTCAACATCACGTTTATAAGGCCCTTCCTAGAAATTTGTAATTATAAAAATAATTATTTTTTAGTCTAGAAAGTTTGGAATCACCAAGAGTACATGTTGGCCCCGAGATCATCAAGTCATCCTGAAGGAGGGAATTTGAACCCTTGAGAAGGCTATATAAAGGAGTAGTTTGACTTCATTTGAGACACACTCACTCACAAGTTTGATCTACAAGAAAGAGTTTGATATGTAGTTGGGAAAAGCAGAAGAAGGAGAGCGAAGGTATATAAGAAGCTGGGAGGATGAAATTTCTTTTTTTGGGGGCTTTATCTCTCCCACACATGTGAAATTATATGGTTTTTGGGTTGTAGAAACAAGCCGAAGTTGTAGGTCTGAGTTGTAGTAGGATGAAGTGCAAAATCTGGTAGCTAGAAGAGGGAAATCGCTTATCTCAACCTCATTGACCTTGGAGAGTTGCCTTGCTCTAATTAGGCTTTAGGAGGAGGTTGTATTAAGGTTTCCAAGAAGTTGCAAGGACAAAGTTGTTGGGTCAAGGTGAAGGTCGAGTATAAGTGTTGTAGTTGGAATGTTGAAGTTGCAGGGTGTAGTGGTTTGGTTCAGAAAAAATGAAGGACTTGAGAAAGGGCCGACTTGTTACCGAAAGTAGGACTTGATCTAGGGATTGGGTCTTTGTATCTCATTTGAAACAGATTCTATGAAGATAAGAGTTTTTGGGTTTTCCTCTTGGAGGGGTTTTTCCCTGGCTAAGAGCCTATATTTGTGTCCTCTTTGGTTACTATTATTGTTCTTGATATTGTTTGATGAAATATCTAACTAAAGAAGATAAAGAAGATAACTAAAGATTCACAAGAACTATCAAGGTTAAAGGAAAATAAGATATAATAATTGTCGCTTTACATTTTCTAACTCCACAAAGGTGTTCCAATGATTGACACATCCTTTTAGAGTTACTTTCATAATCTATGAATCGTTCATATCCTCCCCAACAACTAAAATCTCATCATGAGCATGTTGGATCATTGTGAGGTAAGATGTTATGGTCTTAGACTTCTTAATCCTAATTCTATTCAATTTTTCCCGCAACACCATCTTCCTTTTATCATTTCTACTTTGATAAATACCAACTAGGGCTACCCACATCTAACATTTCATGTCCTTCAATGATATATGAGGAATTATATGATCCCTCACAAATATACCAATCACTTTTAGATCCTTTTGATTGTGCTCAACTACTAGATTTGGATCTAATGGAACCTAGATAAATGTGTTCACAAAATTCCATAAACCATTCACTTTTAAAAATATGGTGATTCTTTCCTTCCAAGGAATGAATTTAATGGCCCCATCCAACATATCTTGACATCGTAAACAACTCAGTGATGCCATCTCACAAGTTGACCTTAGCCACAAGACCCCAGTTGCAAAATTAAAAACAATTCTCCTGCCATAAAAAGAAAAAATAATTGTTTCAAACCCTAGTGATCTTGGATCTCTCCTTTAAAGTTTTATAGAGCTTTGATACGATGTTAAATCTCCTAATACCAACCCATATTTATTTTCTCACAACATTTTTTATACCCAACAATTTATTTATTTTACCAAATAAATTATGAATTGTCAAAAAATAAAATAAATCGTATTTTTAACTCTAAAAAATAAATATGAAGCATAAATTAAATAGAGAGATCAATCACACATTATAATAGATAAACACACACAACAATTTTCCTTCATATATTAATATGGAAAATCATGGTTTTGACCCACAAAGATTTTACAAAGAAAAATACATTACTAGAACCAGCAACTTGGCCCCATTGGAATAATTTGTGTAACGACCCAACTCGAATTATATGGAACATAGAAATATTAGCATGCATATGAGACTTGCATATGATAGCTACATATGCATGTATCACGTGTACGGCACTAGTACATGCACTAATCAATTATGAAAAGAAACCCGGTGTAGAGTAATGAATGAATTATTGAAGTATTGAGTAAATCCCTAACTCACCATAATATAATGAATGTATTAGTTATATCTACCATTATCATAATATAAACTAATATTTTTTTCAAATAAAATTAAAAGCATTGACTTATGCAAATAAATGATGATATTTTAATAAATCCAAGATATTTATTAAATAATAATAGTTTAATAAAACCAAGATATTTATTAAATAATAATCTTTTAATAAATCCAATATATTTATTAAATAATAATATTTTAATAAATCTAAGATATTTATTAAATAATAATATTTTAATAAAACTAAGATATTTTAGAAATCAAAGATATATATTAAAAGATGATATTTTAATGAATATCTGGAACGGAATTTGTGTATAAAATGGGAAGAGGGGTAAACTTGATGGGCATGGGTGGTGAATGGAAAAACTGACCCGGATGCTGTCAAAGGAGTTCTAACTGCGTGATACATGAGCAGTGAGTTCTAGAGTTCTAACAGGGTCATGAAGTGATCTCGATTGTTATTGGAGTTTTGGGCACGGGGGCCAGAAGACTTGTCTTCTGGATCTGGGGACCAAAGAGGTTGACCTCAGATAGGCTGGGAAGAAAACGGTGGTTTGGTGACAGGAGCTAGAGCCATGGTAGATCAGGAACATCTTCAAACACGGTTCCAGGTAAGTATTAATTAGTCAATTGATATATATTATGTTCAAAAATCCCACTCTGAATTCTGTAGTATGAATTTAGTGAATGATTGTTAATTTTGAAAATTAAGGGCTTTACACTTATGCATTTTGTTAATGAGGGTTAATTCAACAAGTTAAGGTCCTTACACATGGTATCGAACCACAGTTTCAAACTCTGTGGATCTTAGGGTATTTTAATCATTTCTTTGGGTTTCCAAACTTGTATTTCCACAGGTTCTAGACATACAATACTAAGAATATAAAAAAAACATGTCGAGGAAGTATTTTTGAATACTAAGTATTTCCGAGAAGTCTCTAGAAGTAATATGTATCATGTGCATAAACCGAAGTCAATGGTAATCGATTTTGTGGCTCATTCCTTTGAGAGAAGTCTAAAGTCTGCAATAGATCACCAGTACAAATAGATCGAACCTATGGTGTCACCTGTAGCCGAAGTCTGAATCTGGAATAAATTTTGTGACAGAAATAAGTTGGGTGAGGTTTTGTGTGTGCGAGAGCATTTGTCCATGGAAAATATCAGGCATCTTCTATACAAGTTTGGCCATTTTTTGTTCCAGTTCTTGTTCCAGTTCGACGGGCAAGATCGCTAGTGGAAAATTTGATCTCCACATTTGGCCACATCGTGAAGTTGCGATTTAAATATTTTTCTTTTTGTTGAATATGGCCATTTATGGGATCATCTCATGCGCTTTCTACAGTTTATTATGGTGCAAGCTTAGTTCCTGTTCCATACAAGATCGCTTGCAAAAGATTTTACCGTGAACTAGAATCTTTCATCTTCTGCGACAAGGAATTTATTACCGAGTTGCGGATATTTAAGGTTCTGGTTCATTTGAAAATTTCTTTGTTGAATCGGGAAATTTCTGGTACAGATGTGGGCAAGACTCTGATCTATAATTCGGGACTCGCAAGTCTTGCCAGTGTAGGTGTATTTAAAAGAAGATTGTAGTTAATTATTGGCAATTTATTATGCAGCCTTGACAGTCTTTAAGCTTTCCTTTCAGAGATTGACCTGTCAAATTTTAGGTTGTGGATGGTCATATGTCAAGAGCTATGGTCTGTATTACCTAGTCATAGTAAGAGCACTTCAAAGATTTCAGATCGGCTCCACCGTTTGGTTCTGTTGTTCAGTATTTTTCTTTACGAGTCTCAATTAGCTTTTCACCTGCATTAGTATCAATTTCATAGTTATTTTGCTAACTTCAGTTACTAACAAGCTGCAATGGAAACGCTTGTTCTTCCTGCTGAAGATCAATTTGTCTGTCAACGTGATAAGGCCGAAAGAAGAAATATAAGCTCTAAAATATATATATATAATGCAAGAAAAACCTAGGAGCCTTGGATCTAAGAAGTCCTTCACTTCACATGAAGTTAATTTGTTGCAGAATGAAACCAGTTGCTCATTTTCCCCTGTTTTACCGAAACCTTGTCGGCCTCTAAAGCCTGCCTTGCCATCCTCTGTTGATTCTCTTCCTTTGTTTCCTTCTCCCCTAGGTTTCGCTGAAGGATATTCTAGTCCTCCAGGACAAAAATGGCATAGTATGCCTTGCAATCTGCCCGGTGAAGGCATTATTTCGTCGTCATTCCAAGAGCGGGACGGAGATGTTGGTGTTCTTCCTTTTCCTTTCTAGTTTCGTCAAACAAATCATGAAAATGGAAGAAGTTTTTCAAGATATGATTGTAAGAATAATAAATGGACCACTTCCCGATCCAAGCCTTTAGATATTGGAACACACAAAAGCAAAGTAGCGAGTGCTCCACAAGGAAATACATTTCTTGCAAGTCCTTGTGAAGTGAAGATGAAGAAATATAGCTGTGCATTCTCCCCGCCGATCTCTGTGACCGAGAATTGGGCAGGGCCGGCCTATTCCTGTTCTCCTCCTCCAAGTTCTTTGCCATTTCCAAAATTTTCCTTGCAACAAAGGAGATGTGTTTCGCTAGAGTTACCGCCTGCGGGAGGTGAATTTAGGGAGGCAATAAGTGATGCATATTTACTCGTCTCATGTCAATAGGCCCCTGCTTCTCCCTCCGGTAAGGCACCCATAATTGTGCAAAACTTTGGCTTAGATGTTGTGTCTACCACTAAGGATTTAAGGCGGATATTGAATCTGGATTTCGATGACTGATGAAGAAGAAGATTGAAACATGTATAGTTGTAAATGACTAAAAAAATCCATTCTTGTTAATCATGCATTTGTAAAATAATACTCCAAATCTAGCCCAAATTCATCACGTCAAATAGCTTCAATAAATTCTTCTCCCATATTCATCCGAGGTGTTTACATTTCTCACTAGGGTCCCGCGGCCTGCCGAGAATCAAGCTTTGCAACGAAAACAGATACACTAATTTCAGGGTTCCATAGGAAAACATGTCCCTAGTTTGAACCACAACAAACCAAAACTTGCCCGAGAAATCCTCCCGTCACATAAACGTCGGTACCGTGTTGGGTACAGAGGCGAGGAGTTCAAACTTGGAGATTCCCAACCCTCCATTTCTTCACAGGTCAAGTTGTCGGGTCACGTTTCTGGTTGCCTCAATCCTCTACCATGTCCGAGGGCGGACTTCAGGCAACGAATCAAGGGTTCGGAACCTGATAAGCTCCAAACTCCATGCGGCCTACCAAGGTCTACGACCTCTCTTATTCGAACATTTCGCCGAAATGAAAGATTAGGGTCGGTGATACACTCTGGCAAGCAATAAGAATTAAATGTTCTGTACGCATCCTAGGGTTGATTTGTTTCAGATCGGATGATGAAGTGTGCACCGTCCGATTTATTTTAGATTGGAGGGTCTACATCCCGATATGTTCATATAAAAAAAAATATTTTTTTATGAGTGCCTATTGCTGACTGGACCCATTGATGGATATGAGATTCTGGCATATATAGATATAATAATTGATTTGAATTGATTTTAAAAATAAAAAATAAATAAATAAATAATAATAATAATAATAATAATTTCTTTATCTTAAGTCAACTCAGAAAGAAATCCTAGGGGATTCATATGAGTAGGGTGCTAATTTTTCAAGGAAAACTTACAAACCATTCTTACCATATGCTTAATAGTGTCAGGTATAGCACTTAAAGCGATACTTTCAAAAGAAAATATATGAACCTCTAAAAATAAAAAATAAATAAATAAACGCAAAGGAAATATATACATAATTAGAAAGGTTAGGAATATATACATTTTAAGGGTTTACTGTTAGATTTGTATTCCATATGGGCTGACACTTAGGCTAAAGTGAAGACTCACGCATATGAGCATTTGAGTTTAGGGACAATTATGTGCAGAAAATTTTATTTTATTCTATTGGGTACTTAATAATTTATATATAGGTCACTAAGAAAATTCCCTATAAGGGTACTTGGCTTCACCTAAGGCGTGCAAAGATGTGGAAGTTGTTACTAGTTTAAGTACCATGATGTTCTTCAAACATGTTGTGACTGGTATAACTTAGTACTGATTGATAGGTTAAGCTTTATTGTGATCTGCAAGTTATCTTTTAAATTCAATCTATTTTGACTTAATCTGCATTTCTCCTATGTATCGTTGTCCAAGAATTGAAATTCATAGTTTTAAAGTCTGATTTTAAAAATTATATATATATACCTTAATGCATGTCCCACAAATAGCAAAGAGATAAAGAATTTTGTGCTGGAGAAGTTCCGTAAGGGTGTATGGGGAAAAGAGTTGGGTAGAAAGAAGAATTATTATGTTCAGGAATTAAACCCCACTTGTGATCTTCAACAAAAAGAGTACATTGGAGCTAGCATCCATGGAGAGAAAAGATTATTATTGCTCAATTAAGAACTAACTCATATCAACTTCGGTGGGAAGCAGGACGGTGGAAGAGACCTAAAGAAGCTTAGGAAGAAAGGGTACGTACTTTTTACACTTCTGAGACATGCCTATGTAGCATTTCATTTGGAAGGTGATGCTTTGGAAACATGTTATAAGTTACATTATTCCCAATGTTTATTTTATCAGATGTAAAATGTAAAATTGACATGGATAAAGTGTTTATGATGGACATTTCATCCTTGTATTTACAAAAAAAAATTATGTTGTAAAGTTGTCCTTACCGTCACACCTTATTAGAAAAAAGTATAGTAAAATAGATGAAACTTTCATGAGAAGAGAGGCCCACACCTACAAGACAAGGAAGGGATCTAGTGTAGATACAACTTATTATGAATGATTGCTCATATAGTTTGGGAGTTTTTGAATATTGGGAATTTTACCTTTAAGAAGGACATGAGACACATGATGGGGCATTGTGAATGCAACTCAACATGGATGGAT
The DNA here is from genome assembly GCA_034641835.2 of Pinus albicaulis. NCBI lineage: Eukaryota > Viridiplantae > Streptophyta > Pinopsida > Pinales > Pinaceae > Pinus > Pinus albicaulis. Next base: position 614,424,791 of record CM076581.1, read on the forward strand.
GTTCAATAACGAAGGAGATTCATATTTGGGGGTTCATGGAGGTGGAATCCGGGAATTTAAGAATATGGCTTAGGAGCTAAACCTTTACAAAAGTTATGAGGCAGATTAACAAAGCCCTACGCATTGCGAACATTGTTTGTCCAAAAAAAAAAAAACATTCGAAAAATTATTTATTTAATGTCTTTTGATTGTATGGTAAAAAATTAAGAGAGGTTATTGGAAGATAAGATTTACTTGATGTAATGAAGTCACATTCATACAAGTGACTTGCTACCCACCAAAAGTTAGTAACACGTAGGAGAAATTTTTCTCATCTATGGACAACCAACCAACCAATAGCCCTATATGATGAGCACATAACATTATGACACTATATAAGATGAATCATGGTGATTATTTAGGTATATAGAGAGAGAGAGAGATTAGTTGGCAAAGTTGCTCCAAAGAAGTTAACTCTTGAAGAAAGGAACAATGGTAATGAAAGCATGACTATAGACATTAAGGCAAGACCATTAGATATGAAGCTACAACCACATAAAAGGGTAAGCTAGTTTGAGGTAAAGTGATGGATGAAACATATGTTTAGAGGGTAAGAACCACCTTGTAAGGTAGTAAACACACTATTAGAACAAGATGATGTAGTTACCAAGAGAGTGTAGCGGAAAATTTCAAAATTTGACTTCCATTGTTACCATAATATAATCAATATAGTACCTAGGGAGGACGGGAAAAGAATGAAATGGAAAACTTCTAATGAGGATAATAAATGTTAAGTTATCATAATCAACTTAGAATATTGAGATCGACAAAATATCACCAAAGGTGAGTAAAGGGAAGTTTCACGAAGCAATATAAGAAGTCAATGACGTTAGATTAAAGAGTGAATCTACAATAACATTGATCAATTATAGGATAATTTATGTGCATGGCAACATCTATAATCGTTTCACCCTCTAAATGAGAGAGTCACATTATAAAAATTTCCTTAAGTGACTAACTATATCCATGAATTATGGACATCAAGGAGTATGATTAGGAAATTTTATCCCGTGACGCCTTAAAACCTGAAATGATAAATAGATTACATTCGATATCCACATTATTGAATTTATTTATAAGGTCTTACCCAAGTTGGGAAATAGTAACGACATTTCCAAGTATAATAATTGTATGCATTAAGAGAATAAAAGAAAACCATGATGACTAGAGGCGAAAAAACAAAGTCAGTTTGATAATATGTTTTTCAAATTAAAGTAAACATGGGATATTAGGAGTATATGGTATGATGAAGAAAAAGGTGTTCTATCAAGAAGAATTTTCTTAAAAATATGTGCAACATGATTGGGTAAAGGTCAAAGAAATGACCTATAAGGAGTTGTGAATGCTCATAATTTGTTCAGAGTAACAAGTGACAGACTGGGAAAATGTTTAAAGATAATAATTGTACACCGTTAGGAAAGAAGATACATTTGGCGATGAGATGAGGCCTAAGGAATAATAATAAAACGAGTGATGTGAAGAAAAGAAGAGGGTATACCAGTGATGTGTTATTTGTTTGGATTAAATGAGTCAATATAATAGAAATGAAACAATAGTTTAAGGAATGATGGTAAAGCTAGTAATATCCTAGCTAGAGTTAAGACTCTAAAGGGTGAAACTTGAAAGTAAAGAGACTATATCAAAACTATAACATACTAATATTGTGACTATGCATATCTTGTAAATTGTGAATTTCTTATTGAAAGAGGAGGAAATTATTATTTATCAACAATTGACGTCTTGTTGAAAACATGACATTCTTAGTAGACCAAGTATAATGCAAAGTGAATAATGCATTTTCAAGTACTGACAAATTCCTTCTATGAAAATAAACCTCTCACTAAGGGATCTTTAGAGTAGTCAATTAACTCTTCCTCCATCTCCAACATAAACCTAATGATTAGCCCTACAAAACCCTACTCCTTGGCTTTTATATTTTAGGATAAAGATGAGTTGAAATAACATGATAAAGAAGTTAATGCTATTATTATCTCTTGGGATCCAGATTACAGATCAAAGATAATTAGACTTAAAAGACAAATAAGTAACAAGAATTAAAAGATTGGTTGGATCCATATGTAGTTTTGTGTTTTAGATTTCTTAATCAACCTGTATCAAGAAATTAGATCATGCTTCAACTAAATAGTAAGTGTTTTGTGCTCTTGTTTCAATTCATTTCGTTTCTATATATGCAATCATAAAGGTTGGAGCATCCCTCCATTTAGATTTAGAGCCTCAACCTGTGACTTTTATAAGGTTAATTGATTAATAAAATATAGAAAATAGTGGCTACATCATTATCTGTATATCCATGTTCGATTATTCTATGTGACATTTATAACTGTGGGTTATATTTATAAGCATTTCAAAACTTATTTTGTATAATCTTACCTTGTTTTGGATGGACACTTAAGACTATCATTTTGTACTATGACATGTGAGAATATGTTAAATTGTTTAAACATTGCTGGTACAAGGATACCAATATGAAGAAAGTTTTTCTTAAACATTGACGGTACAGGGATACTGATATAAATTATGAATTATGTTATAGATATAGTATCTATAATTTTACATATCAACCTAAAATGATGACATTGAAATAAAAGAGTGATTGCACTGGACTATTCAGGGTGAAAATGAATTTACATACTTATTGGATAAACATAGCCAAGTATGTTATATGAACTCAAGGATCAATATCATAGATAGCAACATATTTTGAATGTGTAGAAATTGTTATATGGGTAACAATTTATTTTGAACATATTGATACATATGTTATAATTTGTGGACAAGTGTTTTAAATTGCAGATAATATCGTTACCAAACCGACCGCATGATGACAAAACTCTAATAACAATTGAGATGTACTGAGATTCCATGATAAGGTGTTAACCCTGGTCCTACTAGGAGGGGTGGAGGTATTTCCCACCATTTATCCTCCAAAACCTGGAGTCATGGGAGGACTGTGCGAGTCACGCTCCCCTAGACGTGTGATGATGACTGTCAGATGCCTACTGGCCCATCAGGTTGACGTAATCGACGCTGACACCCTAAGGTTTATGGATGGTTGGATCAGTAAAACTGATGCCATGGCATATTCCTGTAGAGGTCAGATAGGATGGGAGCGTAAGAGATTAGGGAGGATAGGATGATTCTAGAATATCTTGGGAACATTGTTGGGGCAAGACGTGACTACTAAATTGGTAAACCAATAAATGATCAAAACATAAATTTTAAAAGTGTTCTCACACATTAAACGAAAATTCAACTATGATAGACCAACCTTATATGATTATCCTAATCATTGATATAATTAATGATATACGACATAAAACTTAACTTCGAGACGAAGTTTTCTAAAGGGGGGGGTGTATGTAATGACCCAACTGGAATTATATGGAACATAGAAATATTAGCATGCATATGAGACCTGCATATAATAGCTACATATGCATGTATCATGTGTACGGCACTACTACATGCACTAATCAATTATGAAAAGAAACTCGGTGTAGAGTAACGAATGAATTATTGAAGTATTGAGTAAATCCCTAACTCACCATAATATAATGAATGTATTAGTTATATCTACCATTATCATAATATAAACTAATACTTTGTTCAAAGAAAATTAAAAGCATTGACTTATACAAATAAATGATGATATTTTAATAAATCCAAGATATTTATTAAATGATAATATTTTAATAAATCTAAGATATTTATTAAATAATAATAGTTTAATAAAACCAAGATATTTATTAAATAATAATAGTTTAATAAAACCAAGATATTTATTAAATAACAATATTTTAATAAATACAAGATATTTATTAAATAATAATATTTTAATAAATCTAAGATATTTATTAAATAATAATATTTTAATAAAACTAAGATATTTTAGAAATCAAAGATATTTATTAAAAGATGATATTTTAATAAATATTTGGAATGGAGTTTGTGTATAAAAGGGGAAGAGGGGTAAACTTGATGGGCATGGGTGGTGAATGGGAAAACTGACCCAGATGTTGTCAAAGGAGTTCTAACTGCGTGATACATGAGCAGTGACTTCTAGAGTTCTAATAGAGTCATGAAGTGGTCTCGATTGTTATTGGAGTTTTGGGCACGGGGGTCAGAAGACTTGTCTTCTGGATCTAGGGACCGGAGAGGTTGACCTCAGATAGGCTTGGAGGAAAATGGCGGTTTGGTGACAGGAGCTAGAGCCATGGCAGATCAAGGACATCTTCAAACATGGTTCCAGGTAAGTATTAATTAGTCAATTGATATATATTCTTTTCAAAAATCCCACTCTGAATTCTTTATTATGAATTTAGTGAATGATTGTTAATTTTGAAAATTAAGGGCTTTACACTTATGTATTTTGTTAATGAGGGTTAATTCAACAAGTTAAGGTCCTTACAGTTTGGCCAAGGGGAAATTCAACCAACTGGAAACTAGCCACTGAAGAAATTTGGTCTAGAGAAAATTAACCCACCTTTCACCAGTAAATCATCCCATGCATATTTCCCTCACTCAAACTTTGTGCACTCACAAATCAACACTAGAAAATCAGCCTTCCCAGAAATTGCACCTCCTTCTCGCTTCAACAATTCATCCTCTCCAATTTCCAACAAATCATCCTCCTGGAGTACTCTCGAAATTATCCCTGTATTCTCATTCCTTCACCTCAGCCAAATTGAGACTCTTGTTCCAAATAGTTCACTCTCTCCTTCTCGAGAAAATTACTTTCCCAAAAATCTTGTAGCTACCTCTCTTTTATCCTTGTGTCTTCACCTCTTCCTTAGGGTTTCATTTATAATATTCAGTAAGTCCATATCCCTAACCCCAACCTCCCTTCTAGAATATCTAGGATTTCAATGGTTGAAATTATTTCTAAGTTACTTAATTGTTTTTATTATTTATCCTTAGAAAATGACTTAATAGTCCACAATAATTAATTGACTTTAATTATTGTACTTTTCTTAAGTTAGACTCACGAAAGAAGGCATAAATTCCAAAATAGAAAATAAATTATCTCCTATATGTCAAGAAACCAAGCCCATGCAGAAGACCTTTCTAAGCTACCACTAGCTTCAACACCTTTGTGATTTGTATGGTACTCTAACATTATGAATGAGAAGTTGACCTAGAGCTATTTGGAAGATTGGTGGTTTAGGTAGATTTACCTTTTTTCAAAACAAAACGTTCCTAGCCAACAACCATATTTTTTGCATGGCAACCATGATAACTATATTTTTCTTTGAATAGTTTACAATGGATTTATTTCAATGGTTGAGTAGATTGGGATGACACTCACAACCTACAGGTAAAAGGAGAAAAGATATCTAATGAAATGTATATATTTAATTGCATTGGAGAGGCTTGATGATGCAGTTTCAAAGTAATTTATTTTTGCGTTAAGACTACGATAGGAGCCTATATTATTGATTTTTAACTAATTAACTAGTCATTTTCAAGAGTAAAAGAGCAATTCAAGAAAGGATTTTACAAAAGGTTGGTGAAAGAAACACAACTCGGGTGAATTTTTTTTATGTAAAATAATAATATATACAACTTGGGACCTAACTAGAACTACATGAATGAAAAGTTGAAGGAATATGGTATTATAGACAATGTTAAAGCTTAGGAGAGAAAGAAGAAGGTGTCAAAATGGGGTGACAAATTTAAAAATTCATGGTTGAATATGATAAGGGAGATCCTGTTATACAGTATTTTTTCACACTCTCAATCTCGTATCCTAAAGTGTTGCACTTTGCATCATCAATGTCGCAAATGTCACAAAGTGATGAAAGTTGTTACAAATAATGTATTCACCATGAAACATGTTTGTGGAGATCAAAAGAATATCTCGGAAGAAGTGGAAGAAAACTTGCCTTGAAAATATTCTAAAAATATTTTCAAAAACTTTGTTTTGCAAGCCCAATGTGTTTCCTATAACTAGTGTCTCATGCTAGTAACCTCTTGCAATACACATGTCTAGTGTTGCCAACGCGACTTTTATCAGAACAGTCTGTGTTGGTCCTCTTCGGGCATTTTTTCCCAAAATGGAGGAGGAGGTTCTCTTACTAGAAGACCCAAGAACGGTGATGTGGTTTCAGGTAGTTGAACATTGGAACAAGACCTCCCATTCCTTGCCCTAGATCCTCCTTCCATGGATCTCTCCCTTTATATGTGAAGCTCCTCCCTCTCCTTCCCTATAAATCAATTGATCATTATCCACTAAAGGTTAGAGTGAAGTTGGCCATAGCTAGCTAGAGTAAGTTGGTTGGTGGTTAGTTGGTTTCCATCCTAGTGCTAAATTGTGCCGAAATGCTGCCCATTTGTAAAGGATAAAAGATGTTTGAAGGTTAGGGCTTGGACTTGGAATCTCACTCGAAGAAGGCTTCCAACATCAAGGCTTCATTGGTTATAATGCTCCTTTTTTTCATTCTATTAATAATACAATATATGTATGTTTTCTTTCCATAAATGTGTAAATTATTGTCCATTTATTGTAATTCTCCTTGATTTGTTACATAATGTGTATTAGAAAATGTTATGCTTTGCATAGTTTTGTTGTCTCCACTTGATATTTCTTGCAAGCACTCATCTACACCAGTGAAGAGGAGATATTGAGATTGGAATCCAAAGAGTCAAGGTCGATGTCAAGGGTATTAGCATAAAATAGAGGTAGGAGATCTATTCTCCTTTGCATTTTCTAATATGAATTAGGAAATATTGCATGTAGTTGTCTTCTATAGTTGCTAGATCCTCCCATTGGACTAGAGGGATCATTTATGTCCTCAAAAAGGATTTCCTGCACAATAGATATGCCCTGAGGGCAAGAAGAAGATTGTGGCCATGACCTCCAGATAAGGCTCCTTCGCATGGCCACAATAGATGGAAAAGTCGTAGATGAATACAGGGACATATACACCTCACCCACAGGGGTACCTCTACACTATAAGGTCAAGCACTCCATCAATCTGACCCTAGGCATGCCGCTACCGAATGGACTGATCTATCGGCACTCTATTCTGGAGAACGATGAAATAAAGTGGAAAATTAAGGAGCTGTTGTAGAAAGGTCACATCCGGCCGATTTCATCGTCCTGTGGGAGCCCGATCATGTTGGTGCAGAAGAAGGATGGGACTTGGAGACTATGTATTGACTATCAGACATTAAACAAGATCATTGTCTGGAATAGGTATATGATCCCACTTATTGATGACCTTTTGGATCAACTCAAGGGGACCAAATATTTCAGCAAGATTGACTTGAAGTTTGGGTATCAACAAGTACCAATCGAACCCTATGATGTGTGGAAGATTGCCTTTAAATCCAAGGAGGGCCATTTTGAATGGTTGGTCATGCCGTTTGGGTTGACGAATGCCCCCGCAATTTTAATGAGGCTGATGGATGACATCTTACAACCATTCACCAACTCATTCATGGTAGCGTATTTGGATGACATCCTCATATTTATTCATAGTTGGGAAGAGCACCTCCACCACATTTGACATGTCCTCCAAGCACTGCAACAACACAAGTTGTGTGCCAATTTGGAGAAATGCACTTTTGGCATGACCCAGGTTCAATACCTTGGATACATCATTGATGAGCGGGGGTTGCATGTGGACCCAGCCAAAATCCAAGTCATTCAAGATTGGTCAGCCTCAACCTCTCTAACAAAGCTCTGCAACTTTCTGGGTCTTGCCAATTTCTACCGCAGGTTCGTCTTGGGGTTCTCTCATATCACTTGGCATTTGAGTCAAGTCACTAAGGGAGGAGCGAAAGAAATTTATTTTGGTCTGAGTCTAAAAAGAAGGCACTCATAGAGTTTAAGAATCGCCTCTGCTCTGCACTAGTGCTCATGTTACTAGACTTGCAGCAACCATTTAAGATTGAGACAGATGCCTCTGACTATGTTATTTGGGCAGTTCTTACTCAGCAGGGAAATCCAGTGGCATAGTGAGACACTTTCAGACACAGTAAAAATTATCCCGCCTATGAAAAAGAGATGAATTCCATTGTGTAGGCATGCTGATAATGGAATCATTACATTTTGGTGAAGGAAACAGTCATCCACACAGATCACCAACCCCTACAGTTCATACAGACACAAGGGAAGTTGCATAACGATCGCCATAAGAAATTTTCCACATACTTGCAACAGTTCCATTTGAACATGAAGTATAAGAAGGGCAGCACCAACAATGCTACAAGATGCCTCAACTGAACGTCGATCATGATGCTAACCACTGTGATCGACTCTTCTGGGCACGAGACTTCGGATTGGTCGCATCTCTACAAAATCAATCCAGAATTCGGAAACACATACTAGACGCTCCTCGAAGGTAAGCATGCTCCAGATTTTTGCCTTAAGGATGCACTGTTATGATACCTGGGACACCTTTGTGTCCCTTCAAGTGCGTGTACCAAGATGATTTGGGAAGCGCACTACAGTCGAGTTGCTGGACATTTTAGGGTCGAGAAAACAGTGGCAATATTGTAGAAGTATTTCTATTGGCCAAACCTTCGATAGGATGTTAGGAAGTACATCAGATCCTGCACTGCCTGTGCCAGTTCCAAACCGAACATCAAGAAGCAAGGCCTATATACTCTGCTTCCTACCCCTAGTTGACCTTGGGAATCCATCTCCATGGATTACAGTCAGGCCTTCCTTCTACCAGGAATGGTACCGACTGCGTTTTTGTGGTCGTCGACAGATTCTCTAAGATGGTCATTATGGCGACCTGCAAGAAGAATATCACAGTATAAGCCTTTGATAAAATCTTCTTTGAATGAGTGTGGGTACACTCTGGGCTCCCATAGTCCATTATCTCAAATCAGGACAGCAGGTTCCTCAGTACATTTTTTTCAAGTCTCTGGTCGATGTTGGACACCAAGATCACTAAGTCCACAACTTTCCACCCCCAAACTAATGGTCAAATAAAGGTCGTGAATAGGATGATCATACACATTATGTGCATTTATAACTCGAAGCATCCACGCACATGGGATGAAAAAATCCCCTATGCCCAAGACAACTATAACTGGGATCTCCACAACTCAACTGGCCACAACCCCTTTTAGGTGGGTTTTGGATTCCAGCCACTATGTCCCATTAATGTGGCCATACCATTTGTAGCTACTCAGTGGTGAGCCCTTTTATTGCACCAAGAGTGTTGCAACTCCCAGGGGCTGCCCTACTTTACTTTATCAACCCGAGGTTCGTACAAACTTTGAGGTGACAGTGCTATATACACAATAGGTGCATTCTACTCATGTCATCCTCTTCCGCTCTACGAAAGGGTGCTATTTCTAGGGTTTCTCAATGAATTCTATCACACTTCAATGAAACTAAAATAAATTGCAGAAAGGAAATGGCAGAAAGGAAACTAAACTAAATTACTGAAAAGAATTGACAGGAAAGGAAACTCTTTTAACTTGCTGAAAATAAATGGCAAAAAAGAAATTAATTTAAACCACACTTAACTTGGCCAATCGGCTAAACACACCCTATTTATCCTATGATCTATCTACCATCCTATCATGCTTCTAACCATGCAACTATTCATGATCTAACTAAACTTTAAAAAAAATTGTTTGTAGTTTGGAGGAAAAAGGGCTAAATATGCCAAGGGAAGGCTAACCACACGAAACTAGGCTTAGAGGAATGAAAAAGGTGTTTGGACTTTATTAAAGCGCATAATATCGCAAAAATTCTTTGGGTAGGGATGCTTTGAAAATTGCAATGGCAGAATTGCAATGGGAGGACGAAAGTGCGATATTCGATATCGCAATTTGCAATATCGTAAAGCTGGAAGAGAAGCAGCAGTGCAATCGAGAGGAAAGTACGAAATGCGAAATGCGATATGGGCGAAATTGAAAAATGATAGATGTGATGGGTGACGTGGCAACAGAGTACAGTAATATCGCAATCGGGGTTCAGAGGCAGAAAGTATTAACGCAAACCAATAGAAAATGCGATTTGCGACAAGTCTTTAAAGGAAAAAGGGAAAAGGTTGCGAAATGTGAAATGCGATGGGATAGAAATTGTGAAATGCGAAATGCGATGGGATACAAATTGTGATATGCGAAATGCGATGGGATACAAATTGAAAAATGCGAAATGCAATGGGATAGAAATTGCAAAATGCGAAATGTGATGGGGATAGAAACTGCGAAATGCGATTTGCGATAGGGATGATGTGGCGAAGTGCTACAGTAATGTCGCAATCGGCGGTTGGGAGCGGTAAGTGTTAACAAAGCAAATGGAGATTGTGAAAATAAATTACAGTAAATATTAAAGGGAAATGGGTAAGGTCGATTTCTAAAGGATTATCGATTGTTTTCATTAATAATCGACAAAGTTAAGGTAAAAAGGAAAATCGCGAAAGAGCTGCAGAATGGCAAGGAAAGGGGAGAAGAGATCCCGCGAGATGTGAAGTGCGATAAGTGGGAGTTTCGAGGAGAAAGGTGGAGTTCAAAATTTTTATGGTTTTTGTGAATAAAAAGGGTGTGACAGAGGTTAAGGAGAGAAGAAGGAGGGAAATGGAGGTGCAACAGCAGTGTTCAAGCGGGAAAACAGAGCTGGAAAATGAAGCGGGACAGCTTGATGAACTTTTATCGGACTGTTAATACTTATTCCTGCAGTCAAACTTGTTGATTCATGCACGAAAATAGATAAAATGCGTGATAAAAACAGTGAACAGAAAGATTTTTTTTTTTCCTTTGGGGAGGTCAACCCTGCTCGAACTTTATTGACAGAGATGAGCGGGGAAGGCTTGACTAGAGCTTTTGGATTTTTCCTCTACTCTATTACTCTCGTAAGCAAATGAAGAACTATAACAACAAAATAAAAGCAAAAACTAAACAGCAATGAAACTATCATAAGCAAAACTAACTAAATGAAAGAAACAAAACTAGCTAAATGACAGAAAGGAGAGAATGAAAACAGCAAAGAAGCTGAGGCACATGGATTGGGCCCTAACCCACAAGCCCAGCTCTCTGGAACTAAATCAGTAAAATGGATTTTTTCTAATCATTTCAGGAATAGAATAGCCTCGTTATATTTCTGAAAGTTTAATCATTGAGTACAATAATAAAAAGCTTAATAGCTTGCAGCAAAAAAACCTGAATGGACTCAAATCAACCGAAATGTAATGGAATGGACTGGCCTCGAATGGACCGGAATCAAATCTAATTAGCTCTTGATCAGCTTTATTTATCCTCAAGGGCAACTACCAATAGCTCCCTAGAAAAAAGTGATGATTTAGTCCACTTTGACTCCAAGTAAACCATAGATTGAGTCACTTCATCCTTAATTTTCTTGGTTGCCTTTCATAGTTAAGGAGGGTGGACAAACCCCTTGAATCTCTCCAAGGTCTCTCCATAATTTCCTGACATTGTGATCATTTATTCTTCAATATTGATCTTCCAGTGGCAGGTAGCAAGTCCCTAAATTATCTCCTTCTCCAAATTTGCATAATCTGCCTAATTATCTCACAATATTCTACAAAAATAACCAATATTAGGCACAAATATTCAATTACCTTTAAACCTTCCTAAGAACATATTAAATCATAATAAAACATTATTAAGTGCAGAAGGAGAGATTTAATATATCTTTTCATGTGCATAAGGAAGGTAGATGGGCCTAAGAAAGGTTAGGTGGGCCTTAATTTATGTCTATTTTAGAGCCCCATCATCACCCCCCTACTGAAATTGTTGCTCATCCTCTGAGCAACCTATTCATCCTCCCTACCTTCTGGTTCTTCCTACATGCTGACTTATTTCATTTTCTGTTTATTGGCCCATGCGCTGCTCCTCTTGCTAATCTTCTTGCTATTAATCTTCCATTTCTTCCTGTAGGTGCTTCATGGAGGTCCTTAGATGCCTCAAGCAAATTTGTTTCGCATACCTCTTAAGAGGTGGTGGATCCACCTTTTATTTTTTTTATTTCTTTTTATTTTTTTAAATTGCATGCAGAATAAATGCACAGTTCTTTTTCTGTGAAATGAGTTCACCCTTGGTTACTCCTTTGGCACTCCTTGTCTTCCATTACATGAACTGCTTACTACCCCATTTCTCACTGTCCTTTTTACCTTTTTCTTGTTCCTGTTCTTGGTGTAAAAAGTTAGGCTAGTTGCTAGATAAGGCTGAGGTTTCCCTGCTACTAATTTTGGTGGTAAAACACTTTCATTCTCACACTTTTTAATGTTTTCTTAAGCTAAAATAGATTAGAAGAAATGGTTAGATGATTGCATACATGAGCCTTACCATTGAATTTTTTTTTTAGGTGATATTGAAGCTATTGATATGGTCGTTGAAGCTATCTTCGATGGTTCTGAAGTTGCTCTGAAGCTGCATGTGATAATCTGCTTGAGGTCATTTTGGAGCATCTGAGCATAGGAGGAGGAAAACCAAGTTTGACTACCTTTGACCAAGGTGTTGACCAAATTTTATTTTTGTGTCAACTTGTTGTTTTCTGCTTGCAAAGGTTGTCGAGCACCTGCATTCATTAGAGAGAGATACATGGAGAAATGAATTTTATTTTTTTAAGGCCTACTAGTTGCCTTAATGAGGTTTTCAACTAGTAGGTCTGCCTAGGCGCCTCAAAGGAGGTTTTCACCTAGGATCTTTTATTTTTATCCTTTTTCTTTTTCTTTTTCTTTTTCTTTTTTTTCAACCCAATGACCACCTCATCGAGGTTTTCAATTAGTGAGCCGATATCAGACGCCTCAAAAGAGGTTTTCACCTGATATTTTATTCTTTTTCCCTTTTTTTCCTTTTTTCTTTCTTTTTCACTTTACTACTCTACTTGAAAAAAACAAAACCTTTTTCAAGTATGGGAATACTTCTAATGGAGCCTTGTACACATCAAGATGACAGATAAAATCATGTGCACACTTGGAATACATGCTTTGTCATGTACCTGAATATGAGAGATGAATTTCTTTGACTGGGATTGTATCAAGTACTATTGGAGAAGAGCGTGTTGCTACAACTTAATGATTGTTTGGAACAATATGTCAATATAGTTATGATTCCCCTGGTCCACTTGCTGAGGTTGATCACCTTGGATGTCCTCTTCTATTATGACATTCAAATCTTCCTCATTTTTTTTATTGTCCTCTTAAACACATGCAGGAAATGCTGGTAAACATGAGGAAACTTTCTCAACGTATGATTCTGATGTCAGCTCTTCATCAAGTGCAGCCCTTGATCTTTTGATCTCCTCATCTTGATCTTCTTCTTCTTGATGTTGTCCTTGAATGACATTAATAAAATCTATTCTTTGCAATACCTTTCTTGAACTAAGATGAATATCATCTAGATCAAGAGGAGATGTTTTGAATTGTTGTACCCCAGCATTGTAAGTGAGCTAAGATACTTCATTGTATGGGTTTGGAAATGGTGGTACAGGTAGTTGAGTGGGGGAGGATATATGAGATGGATGTGGTTGAGGTTGTGGTTGTGGTGCAGGTGGATGGTAGGGATAGCATGGAGTTGGGTATGGAGGATATGGAGGGAAATATTGAGGATATTGTGGATTTTCCCAATAAGGTCCTTGCCAAACACGTTGCCAAGATTGGTTTTGGGGTTGAGATGGCCAAGGTTGCCAAGGAGGGAGTGTGTCCCAATTAGTTTGAGATGGATGTGAATAAGCTTGGAATTTTGAAGCGGATCCTTGCATCATATCAAGTTAACTAGGTTGGCAGGGTCTCCTTGGAGCTACATAACATAGCTTCTTTGGTGATTGCCTTGCTCCATTGTCTTCCTGGTAAACTTCTTTAAACTTGGGGAATGATGAACAACAGTTAGTATCATATGATTCCACATGGATAACAAAAATATTAACATCTTCTTTTTGCTCATTTTGCATTCTCAACATTTCTACTTGTTCACCTAGATTTCTAAGAATTTATGTTTTAAAGTTATCAAGCAAGTTTCCAAGTTCCTCTTGCCTTACCAATGTTGATGTTGATTTACTTACTCTTTCCCTTCCTCTTGATATGTGCTTGCATGCTTCACAAATTTCTTCAAATGACAATTGGTATACATCTCCTCTACTCATGAGATTAAGGAGATCAACCCACTCATCCCTAATTGTTCTAAGTAAGAGGTTTTTAGTGTGTCAAATCCTAGATGGTTCAATTTTTCCCTCTTAAAATTATACATGAACCTCTCTACTAGATCCTCAAGGCTCTCATCTTCTTCTTGGTTCGTTCTAAAAATTTCTTCTCTAAGATCACGATCTTTATATTTTTCTAGAAATATATTTTGCATATCATTCCATTATCTTATTGAATTAGTACCTAGACTCATGAACCATTTAAGAGCTCTATCCTTCAATGTTGCAGGAAACAATCTTAGTTTTTTAGTGTGTGATAAGTAGCCATAAGATCTACAAAGTATCTCAAATTCAAAGCGAAATGTTTTTGGATCCTCTGTCCTCATACCATGGAAGTTGGGAAGAAAGATGGAGGGATGTTCTTCATATGTACATTGATGTCCATATCTTGAAAGGGAAACCCAATATGATCTTTTTCATTGTCATCATATCCATCCATCTCTTCTACCTTCAAAAGTGCATGGTGATATGGTTCTTACTACACCACGTGGTCAAATGGGGGGTTTAGTATTGGAGAAGTATTTTTTTTTTTAAATTCTGAGTATCTCTACTCCTATGAGGGATGAAAATCATATTTTTTTGTATTTTTAAATATTTAGGAAACAACATGAAAAAGGAAAGTAGAAAAGAATGCTAAAACATAATCAAAGCATCTACTAGACACCTCCCTAGCAACGACGCCAAAAAGTGGTGAGCCCTAGTATTGAACCAAAAGTGTTGCAACTCCCAGGGGCTGCCCTACTTTACTTTATCAACCCAAGGTTCATACAAACTTGGAGGTGATAGTGCTATATACATAGTAGATGCATTCTACTCATGTCATCCTCTACCGCTCTATGAAAGGGTACTACTTCTAGGGTTTCTCAGTGAAGTCTATCACACTTCAATGAAAATAAAATAAATTGCAGAACGGAAATGACAGAAAGGAAACTAAACAAAATTGCTGAAAAGAAATGACAGGAAAGGAAACTATTTTAACTTGCTGAAAAGAAATGGCAGAAAATAAAATAATTTAAACCACACTTAACTTGGCCAATCGGCTAAACACACCCTATTTATCCTATGATCTATCTACCATACTATCATGCTTCTAGCCATGCAACTATTCATGATCTAACTAAACTTTAAAAAAAAAAATCTTGTTGTTTGGAAGGAAAAGGGATAAAGATGCCAAGGGAAGGCTAACCACACGAAACCAGGCTTATAGGAGTGAAAAAGGTGCTTGGACTTTATTAAAGTGCACAATATCGCAAAATTATTTGGAGAGGGAGGCTTTGAAAAGTGCGATGGTGGAATTGCAATGGGAGGAAGGAAGTGCGATATGCGATATCGCAATTCGCAATATCGCAAAGTTGGAGGAGAAGCAGCAGTGCAGTCGGGAGGAAAGTGCGAAGTGTGAAATGTGATACGGTCAAAATTGCGAAATGTGAAATGCGATGGGTGACGTGTGTTACATAGTATTTTGTCATCGTCCCTGCAATCCCCATCCCGAATATTGGAGGACCATTTCAGTGGCTTTTGTGTATTGTCATACCCTACAAAAAGTTTCATTGCATCCATGTTAAGAACATTTCCTCTGTTGATCACTCCTGAAGTAGGCTCTCAAAAACATATGATTTTGGGTCGGCGCTGGTAGGCAGTTATGGCCTCGCGCCCATAGATAAATTAACATTGGGCCTCGCTCCAATTGGCGCTTTGTCTCATTGGGGCACCCGTGCTGAGATGTTTTTGGAAATTTTTTTAAAATAGAAATGAAGTTTCCATGCCTAAACACTTCGTGAGCAGAGTCATCATGGTTTGTTCGACTGAATAACGTCGAAGTACTCCCTTTGGCTTCTTGTTTCCTTTAATTGAGCAACTCCCCAAAGGATAAGGCCTCCATTCCACCTTATGAGGGATCCCAAACCACCTCCTCCTCTCCTATAAATACCTCCTTCTCACATAGTTTCAGCTAGCTAAACAATCCTTACTATAGTTGGTGTGAAGAATAAGGCAGAGAGTAATCCATTGTCGAGAGAGATTTTAGGCCCATTGCCTCACCAAGTCTGATCCCCAACGAATGCTTGAGACGCGCTTGACTGAACCCTTCGAAGTAGGCTGCAACGTCAAGGCATTAAGGTTGTAAACTTATTTTCTCTATCATTAATACAAGACTGGTTTTTTTGTTCCAATTTTTTGTTCGATAATATGCAAAATGTTTGATTATCCTTGACCAATCAAATAGCTATGAATGAAAATATGTTTTCATATGCTGTCACCGTTCACTTGATCCTTGTGCAGGTATACATTATCACTGAAGGACCGCAACGTGTGAAGACAAAGATCAGTGGATCATTGTTGTAGACTACAACAAAAGCGTTGGACCAAGGTAGGTCATTTATCCCAAATCGTTTTCATTTATAACCGGGGAGTCTGAAAGTTCAGCTTTTTCCCTTGTTGCAAGACCCACTCCAGGGCTAGAGGGATCGCCTCTGTCCGCCGAGGGGATTTACCTGCTCAACAAGTTGACGACTCCGCTGGGGAGTCACTGTATTTGTCGTCTCTCATTATTCGTCTAGTGTTTTGCTTGTTTGTTCGACTTTGGTCATTTTATCACTTTTCTGCTTTGTTTTTCCTATTTGACTATTTTCAACCATCAAATTCAGTCTCAGGGTGTCAAGTCTGACCTCTACTTAGTGGATTTTTGTTTTTTCCATAGTTTTCTGGCTCAGCATTGCTATTTCTTGAACAGTCACGCCGATTGGCGCCTATTGCCTTTGTCACAGGTGTGCCGTCCTCTGTTTAGCACGAATTACAGCTTGACAGACGTGTTGAATCCTGTAGGTTAAAATTTTAGCCTTTTTCCTGAGTTTTGTCAGTGTGTCTTTCCTCTGGGTTGGATTTTTCTCTTTCAATTGGTCCACTAGAATTGCTTTGATTCTCTTATCATGTTCTTCTCAATTGTTTTCCCCTCATCTGATCAGTGGAATTTGTCATCTTAGGGTTTCTAGGTGCCTCGTGCCGCTTGTTCGGCTACCTCCTCACTGAACCTTCTGAGTTGAGTTTGAGTCAGTTTGGTCTTTATCTTTTCAGTTTGTTGACTGATTGTCTTAATTTTTCTTTCGGTTCTACGTGTCATTGGGTTGTTGAATGATCATATTCCCATTCATTTAGCTTTCTATCTATCACCTTGAGCATAGATTACGTTGCTCACTAAATTGGTTTGAAAAAAAAAATTGCTTGAAGGAGTGCATCTCTATTTTGAGTGTGTTACATATTTGTTTTGGATTGATCTCTTTGTTTTAGATCGTTTCCTTCGAATTGCTCGAAGTGTCTATTTTTTCTTTTAGTGTAGTAGTGCATTTTGCCTTTCATTCATCTTAAAAGACAAAATTTGCATTCTTTCTCTTAGTTTGAAAATGAAAAACGTTCTTTTGCATTAGTAGCTTTTAGTGAACAAGGAAAGAGCTATTCATTTTATGCTTTGGTTGTCTTCGATGCATTAGGTAAAATTCCTTTTGTATTCAATTAATTGTTGCTTCGTTGTGAATCACTATCCCTCTTTTAGCTACTTGTTCATCGAATTGGAATGGTTTTCTTTAGGATATATTTTTGCATTAAGGATTCAAGATTACATTTGGTAAGGCCTTGAAACCACAACATTAATTCAAGATCAACTTTAAAATGAATTCAATCAACCTAAGGAAGAATTGAAACCTAACGCTCATATTTTAGAGGTCTAGGCTAGTGACGTGTTTCCCATATTAAAAGCATGCCCCCCTTACAGCTGACAGTAAGACAGCTGCACAATTTTTGTTCAATCATGTCATTACTAGGTTTAGTGTCCCTCAAGCCATTGTTACCGATCACAGTTCTCATTTTCGTCATTACATGATGGCTGAGTTGACTTCCAAGTTGGGTCTGCGTCATGACAACTCAACATTGTACTACCCTCAAGCCAATGGCCAAGTTGAAGTCGTGAACAAGGTTCTAGTCACTATGCTTTAGCGTACCATTGGGATGCACAAGTCAAACTGGCATCTCATGTTGTTTTTAGCTCTCTAGGCTTACCGAACCTCAGTGAAGGATGCGACCGGATTAACTCCATTCCAGCTTTTTTATGGTCTAGAAGCTACCCTTCTAATTGAATGTGAAATCCCTTATCTCAAGATAGTTGTTGAATTACTTCCTAATACTTCGCCAAAAGAAGAGCGTCTTCTATATTTAGAGAGGCTTGATGAAACTCGCCACTTTGCTGCTTTGGTCATAGAAGCACAGAAAAAGCGGGTCAAAGCTCATTTTTATCAGTCGGTTTCCCCTTGTTCCTTTGTAGAAGGAGACCTCATCCTCTTGAATGACCAAGCTCATGATAAGCTGGGGGAAGGAAAATTCCAACCCATGTGGCATGGGCCCTATATCGTTCAGGGCATTTTGCAGAACGAGGCTTGTGAGCTAATTGACTATGAAGGATATCCTTTGGATCAACCCAGAAATGGGATGTATCTCAAAAAATACCTGCATGAGTTTCTCGTGCATGTTCTTTTGTAAATAGGTGTTTTTTTCATTTTTGTACATTTTTTTGGCTTGGTGTGCTTTGCGAGAAATTTTTCCTGCTTATTATGATGTTGCTTACTGTGTAGATGTTTGTCACTCCTTATGTTGATTTCGTGGATGGTGCCTCCCGCAGTACCCGGAATCTGTCTTCCACAGCCTAGGTGATTTATAATCCTAATGGTGAGTTGATGGACCTTCAAGGTATTTGTCTTGGACAAACAACAAACAATATCGTTGAATATAGTGTCGTCATTGAACTCTTAACTAAGGCCATTGCTCTCGACATTCGTGCATTAATTGTTAACCTAGACTCTCAAATTGTTGTTCTTCAGCTTAATGGGCATTATTTTGTCAGAAATCCTCAAATCTTAAGGTTGTATTTTCATGTTCGTTTATCAGAAAGAAATTTTGATTACATCACATATCATCATATTCCTAGACAAATGAATGCATTAACTAATACAGTAACCAATATTGTATTAGATAGACATTTGTGTAATTTGTAAAACATCATCATCACATGATAAGATTCATACAGGAAAATAGTTTTATATATATATATATATCGAGTGTTTGCATCCACGTGCATCATAAGTTCAAAAAATATGTATGTTTTAGTTACATCCTGAGACATCATGTCTCTCAAAAAATATGCAGAAATAAACGCCTAGGCATCTAGTCAGCATGATGCTCATGGTATCACGTCACTGCACGCATGAGCCGCCTCAATAAGCAGTGAACACAGTTAGACACCCCTGCAGTGTGCCTCTGGTATGCACGAGGAACATCGTCAAATCTCGCATAGTCAGGGATTCGACTGGTGGGTACCTCCAGGTTGCATATAATTTCCTCCTCCTTGCTTCCCTCACCATGAGAGTCCACTTCAAAATCAAGAGAACCCTCCGTGCTATTGGATACATTCTTGCAGGTCTTTCTGGGCCAACATCTACAAATACATGGATTAACATCAGAACGTATATAATAATAATAAAAAAATCATAATAATCATCAAAATAAAATAAAAATGAGTTTTACCCATTGCTTCATCCCAATCCTCTCCTGCTGGGAGTGGGAGATCCGCATCACCCATAAAGTTTGTGCCAGAATAGGGCCAGTCCTCCACGACAATGAGTTGTTGATGGAGCCAATCAAAGAATTCTGGTCTCCATGACATCTGTTGACCGCCTCCTGATCTAGGAATTAAAGCCGCCCAACAGACCATCCATGGCTCTCGGGCTGGTGGTGTAGGAACTATCACTTCCTGACGTTGAAATATTGGAAACCATTCCAGGATGAACGATACCAAGATGAACCCATAGCCGAATTGATTCAGCTTGTCGTTCTTTCATTTTTTCAATTAACGTTTCATATTGATTGTTATGGCCTCTGCCCAATTGTAAAGAGTTGGGGCCATACAATCTACGAAAAGTAGTTGTTGTCTTTTTGTGGCTTCATGTGGAGCCTGAGATCCAACAGCTCGAGTGATGGCGTGCAGCACTATTTTTAGTGCCAAATAGAGAATGGTTTGGATATCCACTTTCCTGCTCTTTGATCCTTTCCTTTCCCCCCGGCAAACACTGTCTATCACCATGCTCATGTTTTCCATCATGGGTGAGGTACCTATCAGGATTGGTACTGCCCCCCTCCGTGATAATCCATTTATGAAGTATACATCATAAACTTCAATTTCTAGCTCCTGATCGTGAATTACGAATCTTTCCCGTTCAATTTCCCATACATTGATCAGGTACTGTAATAACTCTAGTTGATCTCAGAGGCATGGCGCCATGAATAATTTTAGAAGCCCACAGTCCCTTATAATGTCCATGCATATTACATCGCTTAAGGCTTGCTGATCTTCTTCCCCATGTTCTCTTTCCTTCCATTCGATCACCATTTTGCTTTCGCACACCTGCAAAAACATCATAAGGGCTATCATTAGTCAAATTATTTATTGTTGAAAGGTTTAAAATGGGCTCGTTAGTTGAATTTACAACCAAAATCTATGGTCACAGTTGGCGCGACTGTTTTATAAACAGTCGTGCCAAATGGCGCACCCCCGTTTGATTGTAAGGCGGGTTGGCACGAGTCCGTGCCCGGAACCCGCGCCGCCCTTCGTGCCCTAATTTGAACAAAAATCCCCCACAAATGTGAAAAATGAAATGCAGGTAATGAAAATTAATTCAAAATGCAGGCAAGGATATGCGCTCTCACCTGAAAAAGACAGATTCGCGATTGGTCTCCTGGATTGTCCGCTGCCAACTCCACAAGATCATAGTGAAAAAGAGTAAAAATGCTCACAAGAGGTAAAAAGTGAAAAGTAATTTATTTTTACCAATTTTGTCATCTTATAAATTTTTCAAAACCCTAATTAGGTTTTTGAGCATATTTTTCGAATATTTCAACACTTTATCTCGAAAAATGGGTTTTACGTGTGTTTCTTATGCAGCAACAGGTCCTCAACGTGATAGTGATGAAGTGACAAGTTGTATTTTATTACTTTTCCGGACTCGGTAAAAACACGAAAAATCACCCCTTAGAGTCATCTTTCAGCTCTTTTCTGAATCTCGAAAATTGAAAATATTGTTGAGACTCTTATCATTTTGAACTCGTTAAAGGCTGCGAAATGACATCTACCTAGTATATGTTTACCCCTTTTTCGGGTTGGGATATATTATTTACGAAAAGGGAATACCTTAGCCTATCATGACTAAGAGGTTCTCTCAGATATTGTTTTCTACCTTTTCAGATCTGTGAGACTACCTACGAAAAGGGACTTGTTGGAGTTTTCTTTTTCGCTTCTTTTCAAACTCTCTAAACATGAAAAGATGTCGATTTCTTCCTTTGTCAGACTTGTTAAAACTTACATGACATCGGGAATCATCACCATGACATAACCGAGTTCCTCCTTCCTAGGGCTCGTAAAATGTACGAGGATGGATTTGTCCGAAGGACAAACTTATATCACAAGCATATGTTATCCCCTTAAAGCTTGTTTCCAAAAATAATTGGGGTACTCGCCAACAATGGTGGGGGAAAATGGAACTAGTTCTTAGTCCTGTCGGTAGTATGTCACTCTTGAACATGACACTTGTCTGTAATTCGTGTCGGGTTGGGGACATCCCATTTCACCATTTTTTCCTCCACGGGTTTGGGTTATCTATTTTGACCTCTCATCTGATCTTTCCCATGTCATCATGACCTCAAATCCCCTAATGTCAAATACTGCCAAATTCTAGAGTCGTGTCGCCAATATGTTCAAGAGAAGTTTTCTTCTGCAGTTTTCAACCTCTAATCCTCTGTTTGCTCCTGATTCACTATCATTTTGTTCCTCTATCTCATGTCGATGATGTGGGAAACATTATGGCCCTCCTTCAACCAGATCACTTCCTATCGAGTTTAGCTTAATGTCCTGGAGGTCGGTCTAGAGACTCCCTTCCTGTACCTTGGAGCTTGCATGCCTCAATGGAAATTTCTTCACATTCGACGATAGGTCCTCATCATTGGCCTTTGATCGAGTGATTTTTTGGGTGTTCGACTCCAACTCACTGTTCACATTTCGCGACTTGTACTAGTTGTACCTTGAGAGCCATTGTCATTATTGATGGTTTCTCTCGCGCTGGTAATCAAGCGACTTTCTCTGATGTTCGACTTCAGCTCATTCATTCGCATGCTTTAATTAGTACTTTTTTGGGTCGAGATAGAGCGCAAGACCCTGGGTTTTGTCTAATAAAATCTAGGCTGCGAGACAATTCGGTTTGTCATGACTATATGCATGACTCTTCTGATTGGATGGCTACGACCATACCTAAGTCTATTTATTGATCCTTCTTGTTGGATGGCTGCGTCCATACCTTGGATCTAATTTTTATATGTACTCTATTATGGATGGTTGCGCCCATGCCACATATTCATGTATTGTAGATATCAATTGTACTTGCTCTTGCAGGTCTACCGACGACGGTGTTTGGTTTGAGCATGTTCTCATAAATAATTTCACCCCTCCCTCTCTCTCAGACCTCATGCTTTAAGGGGCATCTGTTACACACTATTTTGTCACCGTCCCTGCAATCCCCATCTTGAACATTGGAGGAACATTTCAGTGACTTCTATATATTTTCATACCTTGCAAAAAGTGTCATTGCATCCCTTGGCATGTCAATATCATTCCCTCTGTTGATCATTCCTGAAGTAGGCTTTCAAAAACATATGATTTTGGGTTGGCGCTGGTAGGCAATTATGGTCTCGCGCCCATAAAGAAATTAACACTGGGCCTCGCGCCCATTTTCACTCTGTCTCAGTGGGGCACCCGCGTCGAGCTGTTTTTGGAAATCTTTTTAAAATAGAAACAAATTTTCCATGCCTAACCACTTCGTGAGCGGAGTAATCATGGTTTGTTCGACTAAATAACGTCAAAGTACTCGCTTTAGATTTATTTTTCCTATAATTGAGCAACTCCCCAAAGGATAAGGCCTCCCTTCCACCTTATGAGGGATACCAAACCTCCTCTTACTTCAGAACCTTCTTTACTTACCACTACTTTACTCGCCACTACTCGTCATATTTTTTACAATAGCATGGCTTCATCAGACATGGATTCTTCGAGTCCCATTAGTAGTGAAGAGATTTATGTTTCTACAAGAGATTATTAGCTCCCTTCAGCAAATTATCCTTATGTCTCAGGTCAACCTTCCTCTCTCCCACCCGGTTATCATTCTTTAAGTCAGAGTATTTCTGGTTCTACACCATTGTATCAAAACCCAATCTGGACAGGCACATTGACTCCTTCAGAAAGGTCGTTTGTCACAGTATCAGGTGCGTCACCCTTGACTCCCATGACGTTGATGGTTGTCACATTTTTCCCAACCCAGCCCATTGTTTGTATGGCTGCATCCGCACCATCTATTAGTGTCGTTCATTCATTTCTGCCATCTTTTGTTGTTCGTGCATCGATTCATATTGCTTCCATGATACCTTTGGGCCCACTGTGGGTGGATCACAACCTCATGTGTTGAGAATCCAACATGCTGGTAGTGCGCCTGTCGCTTCTAATCCAATTCCTGATGGTTTAACATACGATCAGTACATGTTGGCTATTCAACAGCAAAATTACACCCCTCAGGGTTCTCAGCAGCCGCAAGCTCCTGTTAATCCTCCACGTCATTACGATGAGTATGGGAATCTCGTCTATTTGCCTCCAATTAACCCCAACCAGTTCACGTACCTACCAGGAAAACCCTATGGTAAATAAGGACAACCCTTTTAGGGACAACCTCCAGTCCAACAGGGACAACCCTACGATCCACAGGGACAACCTTATGGTCCGCCAGGACAACCCTTTCAAGGAAAACCTTCGGTCCAACAAGGACAACCCTACGCCCCTGTTGGTCAACCTTATATTCAATATGGAGCATATTATTTTCCCAGGGGAAAATTTATCCTCCACAGGGACAACCTTTTGTGTAACAAAACCAGCCTTGCGTTCAGCAAGGCCCAACTTTTGTACAACAAGGCAAACCCTATACTGCTCAGTTGGTTCAATTTGTTTATCAGGGGCAACCTGACTCATCCCAACCATCAGGCCAACCTCTTCCATAAGGGCAACCCGATGGCTCTCAACATCTAGCCCAACCTGCACCGCAGGGACAACTAGTTCAACCCCAACAGCCAGGCCAACCTATACCCCAGGGGCAGCCTGTCCAACCACAGCATCTGGATCAACCTGCACCTCAAGGGAAACCTGTCCAGCCTCAGGGCGCCACTTACATTCCTCAAGGTCAATCTCAGGTGGTATATAGTGTGCCCCAAGGCAGTGCTTACATCCCTCAAGGTCAATCTCAAATAGTATATAGTGTGCCTCAAGGCACTGCTTATATTCCTCAAGGTCAAACTCAAGTGTTATATAATGCACCTCAAGGCACTTCTTACATTCCACAAAAAAATCCATATGTTGCTCAAACAGGACCTCAGTGGTTTGCTCAAAATCAGTATCTTGGTCCTCAACCCATGTATGGGCAGAATTATCAGGCTTATAACCCCTATGGACAAAATCCTCCGGGACAGAACATATGGGGGTAGAATTTTTCCCAACCTGGTTGGAATCTCAATATTGGTCTTTATCAACAGGCTGAAATTCCTTTCAATCCGCAATTACCCTTCCTTGCTATGTTGGAACTGCCTGATGTGTCAAAGTTGACGAATGATCCTATCCTTCATAATCCATATTTGCCTCTAGTTCTGACTAAAATCCCTGGCGATTCTCCCAAATTTGAGGGCAAGTCCAGAGAAGACCCCCAAGCGCATGTTATGACGTACCATCTTTGGTACTCCTCTAACTCTTGGATTGACGATTCCATTCAACTACGTCTTTTACAAAGGACTCTCACTGGTGTCGCTGCCAAGTGGTACATTAAACTCTCCCGCGGCGCCTTCCAAGATTTCAACTCTCTAGCCATGGCCTTTCTCAAGAACTTTCAGTTACCAGTTCGATATGAAACTGGGACACACCTCCTCACATCCTTGAAACAAGATTGAGCTACCCATATCTCTTATCATATTCATGAATGGAGGCGACGTCATCGTTTGATCAAGTTTGAGATTCCTGATCAAATTTTAACTAATGGGTTCACTACCTCTTTTCTTGCTCCAATTCCTAAGGACATTGCTATGGGGGCATGTGTTACTAAGGAACAAGCCATCACTCATGCCCAGTACCTTGATCTCGTGTACTCTTATTCTGGAACATTGTATTAACTCTTGCTCGATGCCCCATGACCTAGAACTTCCAAAGCACTGGCGACGCCATCTCTCGACGGTATCATAGGTTCTGTGTCTCAGACTTCTCAGAAGTTTTCTCCAAATCCTGCGAAGCAAAAATCTACTCCTTCGACTAATACTACTTCCCAGCCACCTCTAAATTCTAGTAAAATCGTGGAAGTGAATGTCGTCAAGACCAATCTGACGGATAAAACTTCCAAGGGTAAGAAGAAGGGTGAAGGTAAAGCCAAAGTCGATACCCTGAAACAAGATTCTCTGAAACCTAATGCTGACGATGGTTCCAAACGCAAACCAAAGTACCCTTGTCAAATTTGTGATGAAGAGAATTACACCAAGGACTATCCATGAGGAGTCGAGGTGGGTCGACTACTCAAGGGCCACAAAGGCACTCTAGTTGTTCTTAAAGAACCATTCCCATCACAGCAAACTCAGCTAGTCGAGCAACCTTAGTCCTCTGCCCCATTTGGCTCTCAGGTTTTCATGATGAACGGTCCTGCACCCGTCTCTATTTCTACCTGATCGAAATATTATACCGAACCGTGTCAGGCAGGGAGCAAAGAAATCGTTGATGGTCCTCCTCCCCCACCTGCTTCTGGCCCTCTTCATATCGAAAGGCCCAGTACTGAGCCTGTTGTACGGCCACCTTCCAAAGGTGTACTCTGAAAGTCTTCCTACAACCCAAATTCCTGTGCCGCTTAGCATTACAGTATTTTTGAGGATTTGGCTCAGTCGTCGTCTGTTATGTATGCGTTAGAAGTGCTTCACAGTTGTCTGTCACAACGGAAGGATTTGTTATCTGCCATCAAAGGGATTGATCCCGCCGATTCTAGCCTTATCACTTTCGATTTAGAAAACTTCATCCCACGACTCCCTCACTAGCTTGCTCTGATCATTCAAGTTGGGATTAATGGAAAGAAAATGTAATATCCCAAAATGGAAAATTCAGCAATATTGACCATAAAAACATTATTTCTTGAAAATTATGCTATAACAAGGGGAAATAACAATTTAATTCCTTAGAATATGTATTATGGCCCTTAAATACAGAAGGGGATAAAAAAAAAATCCCTTTTTCTAAGTTAAACAGATCTCCCGACCTCAAAATGGCTTGAAAACACCCAAACCCCATGACTTACACCATGCAAAATTACTAAAGCCCATGACTGAATGATTTAATGAGGGTTTATGAAACATTATGATAGAAAACCATAGATCTAGATTTTTATTAAGAAATATGCTGAGAAAACAAAGATCTAGCCTCTTCAATACTTTATTGAGATAACTCGACAAGGGTTTCTTGAAAGCATAAGTACAAAAAAGTAGATCTATACATCCAACTCTGAAATAACGCAGTCTTACTACAGCTCTACATATATATAGCTGAATGTTATAATAAAAATATGAGAATCCCCTTTGGTAGCTTTCCGGAAGGAGGATTGACCCTTTCCTTAGAAAAATAGCTAAAAACCCAAGGGGTTTAACCCTGAATCCAAAATGCCTGAGTTGCAGTCCTAGGACTGAATAGCAGCTGCAACTTAAGAACTGGATGGATATGGCTGAAGATGATGCATAAGTTGAATATACCCCCTTTAATGGATCTTCCAAGTGAAAGGCTTATCCTAACACTGAAGATCTCACCCTCCAAACAACTGGCAAACCCTTACTGCAAATGTACACTGAAAATAACGCAGTCAAGGAGAGGGACTGCATTGTAGGAGATGAAAATTGTGTTAGCCAAGTGCCAAGATCTAAAATATTCTCCAAGGGCTTCCTCACCGATCTACCAAGGGAAGGAAAGCTTCCTCCTCTGAAATATAAGCTCCGTAAGTGGTGTTGTGGACCCCCACTGCAACACCCTGCAACACAATGTTATACTGCTGCAGAAATAACGTTGTAGCTAAAGGAGGATGCTTGGCCTCAAGCCTGGATGTGGAAAAATACAGTACAAGCGCCTTCAAGAGGCCTCTCAAGAAAGGACAAGGAATTCCTTGTGCTAAGAAGCACAACAATCTCAACTAAACAGTTGGAGAAAGCACAAGTCATACAGACCATAAAATCAGATTAATAACATAGATGTCCTGCTATGGCTGCCTTGCCCTCCTTTTATACAAATGGAAGCCCTCTCATCTTGGGTCCCACTCAGTAGGGTTTCCTTCACCAAGGAATCTTCCTCCCACTACCTCTGCACTATCTCACAAGATGATCTCCACCTCTTATCCCAACATTGTTGACTTGGTCAAACATGACCTTGTCCACGTGAAAATGTCCATGTTCACACATGAGGGTGTGAAATCCAGCTCCTATGATGATCCCTTTTCACACTATGAGGGATTTTATTCAAATTTTAATACGCATGGGCCTCCTTACCCATTTATTCAACTCCTAAGTGATAAAAACAAAAATCAATATTCCAATTAACTGCAAGCTAATTTTGGAATATTACAGTCCTCCCCTCCCAAATGTTGCTTGTCCTCAAGAAAATGCAAGGATAGAACTGAAGAGTCTCCCCTCCTCTTGTTGTAGCATCCACATGTGATAAACTCCTCCAAGGAATGAGATGTTGTCTCATCAATAAATCTCCATATTGTCCCTCCCAAGCATGCAAGTTAGCTAAATAGCTATCATCATGAACAAGTAGAATACTCAAGAAGGCAATAAGGTGATGTCCAGAGGTCCCTTTGAGGTATGGGATCTAAAATTTATTGGGAAACATCATTCCCATGTGGATCCTCCATCCCCAAGCAATCATCCATACAAAATGAGTTACCTCCCAACATGGAAACTCCTGAAAATGTTCCTCCACCTTGTGCTCATGTAATTTAGGTGGGCTGAAAATATGATCATGGTAGACAAAATAGCCTACCCCATGCTATCCTCCTCTCCACTTATGATAATATTGGAGTATCTGCTGCTCTTGGGATACAAAGGTGTTGCCTCCAAGTGGCAAGAAAAAAACTGGATCTCCAAATATATTCCCTCCAATGTTGTGAATCATGTTGGTCCAAATCATCCCATATATCATGAATAGGAAATCACCATCATATGGCATCCAAGTGAGAGGAATACTAAAGGTTTCATGTAGAGCTGAAAGGTACCAACAGTTTCCCAAGTGGTAACAGCGCAGTTTTTCTAACTGCTGTTGCACAACATGACATGGCAACTCATAGGAAAGTTTCTCCCAATGATTTAGGAGAGTCATATCCCAAGTGCTCCAATCAATCTCATGGCCCACCTCATAAAGGAACAAGTGTTTTTTGTGGTGGCCATATCACCTCCCATGCTCCCATTAGAACATGTAATGCAAAAAGTGTGGGAATCCTCTTCCCTAAAGGACACATCCAACCAATGTGTCTTTTTCCCAATCATGCTCCCAACAAAGATAAGGACAACAGCAACATAGGGAACTACAATGAGAATCATACTAGTTTCCATATGAGAAAAGGAGAAGGACAATGTTCCCTCAAATGCAACCAACGCAGTTTTAATCTCAACTGCAACAAGAGATGACATAAGGTGTGGTTTCTCAACCACTTTCTTGCTGCCCCAATCTCCTCACAAGTTTGGAGAAAGTGTATGATGTATGGTGCAAAGTAAGCATGTTCTCCATAAGATATCTCCTCCCCAATTCCTCCTAGGGAGTGGCCATCAATACTGCTTATGGCCTCAAATAGACCATGAAGTCTAGAAGGAAGAATGTTCCTTCTTGAAGCAATTTCCTACACATGTATGGTTAAGGAATGCATATATTCAATATATAAATCATTATGCAACCAAACAATATCCTTACCATATACTTTGCTCATTGAAATGGAGTGGCTCATAGATGAATCCCCTCTCATCCTCAAAGAGAAAAGAGGTGGCTGTGATAACTCCCCCAAAGATTTATGTATCTCCTCCATATCCACATGATCCATACATCTCTCAAATGTTGATATATCTCCTCCTCAAAACCTTCCAAAATGTACCCCTCCATGATGGTGTGGTATGCTCTCATAGAATAAGTGTGGCTGAAAAGGAAATTTTCATGGGCTGCTTGTAGTAGCTTCTCCTTGAGCTTGGAAGCTTTGGATAAGAAGATCCTACCATGATAGTATATGACCCCATCTCTAACTAAATATCCCTCCTCATGCAGCTGGCCATCCAATATCATACAAGTGAAAAGATCCTTGGAATATTCCACCAATAGCTAGGACTTCCAATATGGATCTATCCTCCATAGTGACATCGCTAATGAATTATCATGAAGAACATCTGTCATATGGCTATCCTATTCTTTGACATTTCCCATGCCAAAGATGCAATTTGGAAGGTTGTTATCCTTCCCATGTTGCTCCTACCACAACGCAGAATCTGAAATGAGAGTGGGTAATGATGAGGTTGAGAGTATACCTCTCCTCTCCTTGAGTCTACCGAAGACTCCCAGTGTTGTACCAAGCTCTCCCAAGGTCTCCACTCCTCTAGAATCAATGAGTGGTGCCTCAAAATGTGAAGCATCCATCCTCCTCTGTTGATCTGGTGGTCTCCCCGGTGAAATTCCTCCATACAATGAGACATCAAGATCAAGAGTAGACTGCATATATGAATGGAAAGATTTGTCCCTGCCCTCACTACGCAATCCAGTCTCCCTCTTCTGTGCATCAACCTTCTGAAATAGATATGGGTGTGTGATCCTCATCAAATGATGTTGGTCATCCTCCCTATCTCCTCCTTTTATCTCCATGGTTTCACACTCTATCAACAATGGCACATGATGATCATAAGTTGTGCCTTGATCTCCACACATGAGATCCTGGGGAATTCCTTGCAATGATACAAGAATCCCACTAGTTGGAGCATGTTCTCCCTCTACCTCTGCATGAGGTGCTAGATATACTCTAGACATGACATCGTTGTTGCCCTCAACCCTTTCTTCCTCTTTAATATGAATAGGCAACCTTCCAAGAATTGGATCCTCTTTTGGAAAAGGGATCTCCATGCCCTCTTGTTCAGGAATATGAGATAGAGGTCTTGCCTCTAATAAGGTATGATGCAAGATTTCAGCCTCCTCCATGGTTTTCTGAAGTGGATTTGAGTGTATATTTTCCTCCATCACATGCAAGGTTTTTGTTTGTTTAGATTTGTTA
Organism: Pinus albicaulis; assembly: GCA_034641835.2. Taxonomy (NCBI): domain Eukaryota; kingdom Viridiplantae; phylum Streptophyta; class Pinopsida; order Pinales; family Pinaceae; genus Pinus; species Pinus albicaulis. Next base: position 614,455,412 of record CM076581.1, read on the forward strand.
AGCTCCACCACATGTGTTTCATAAAGTTTTCCATCAAATATTTCCACTAATGTCTTAGTGAACCTAGAATAAGAAGAAGTATTTACATTATTCAAAGAAAAAGACTCAAATATCCACCATGCATAGGCCTTCCCTCAAAAATGTAGCGCTGCAACTTTGATGGCTTCATCTTCAGAAACTTGGTGTTGTTGCAAAAAGGTGTCTAGCTCCTCCGCCCAAGTTCTGGTTGAACATGTAGGTGAACCATAAAAAGTAGATAGAAGAAATCTACCCATATAATGTTGCTTTATTCTCTCCACCTTGATCTTGTAAAACTCTGGAAAAGTGATATGATCTCTAAACTTCTGAGTTTGAGATTCATACTCTTGCAGAAAATCACTAAGAGTTTCCCTCCTAATCATTCCTTCTTCTCCCATCTCTCTTATGGAAAATCTGGGCATGTGACTGCGTTGTGCATCATAGTGTGTGGTTGCATGCTCACACTGATCATATGAAAATCTTGAGTTTAATTTAGATTCAAACCCTCTTGGAGATTCTATACACATCTCCCTTCTCATCTTCTTGAGATCTTCATGAATGCTCTGCAAATTTAAGACAGAAACTTTGGAAGTTTCTCCTCCTTTCTTCCTCCAAACAATGGAGTCTTCTTTCTGTTCACATTTTCTTCTTCTTGTCTTCTTGATTGCATATTGGCTGAGATTCCATAGGCTAAGCCAATATTATGCTCTGATACCACTGTAATATCCCAAAATGGAAAATTCAACAATATTGACCTTAAAAACATTATTTCCAGAAACTTATGCTATAACAAGGGGAAATAACATTTGGATTCCTTATAATACGTATTATGGCCCTTAAATACATAAGGGTATCAAAAAAAAATCCCTTTTTCTAAGTTAAACAGATCTCTCGGCCTCAAAATGGCTCGAAAAAACCCAAACCCCATGACTTACACCATGCAGAATTCCTGAAGCCCATGACTGCGTGATTTAATGAGGGTTTCTACAAAATTATGATAGAAAACCATATATCTGGAGTTTTATTAAGCAATATTCTGAAAAAACAAAGATCTAGCCTCTTCAATACTTTATTGAGATAACCCGACAAGGGTTTCTTGAAAGCATAAGTACAAAAGAGTAGATCTATACATACAACTCTGAAATAACGCATTATTACTGCAAATTTACATATATATAGCTGAATGATATAATAAAAATATGATAATCCCCTTTGGTAGCTTTCCGGAAGGAGGATTGACCCTTTCCTTAGAAAACTAGCTGAAAACCCAAGGGGTTTAACCCTGAATCCAAAATGCCAGAGTTTCAGTCCTAGGACTGAATAGCAGCTGCAACTCAAGAACTGGATGGAGATGGCTGAAGATGATGCATAAGCTGAATAGAGCTCCTCCAATGGATATTCCAAGTGAAAGGTTGATCCTAACACTGAAGATCTCACCCTCCAAACAACCTGCAAACCCTTACTGCAAATGTACACTGAAAATAACACAATCAAGGAGAGGGACTACGCTGTAGGAGATGAAAATTATGTTGGCCAAGTTCCAAGATTTGAAATATGCTCCAAGGGCTTCCTCACTGATCTCCCAAGGGAAGGAAAGCCTCCTCCTCTGAAATATAAGCTCCAGAAGTGGTGTTGTGGACCCCCACTGCAACACCCTGCAACACAACATTATACTGCTGCAGAAATAACGTTGTAGCTGAAGGAGGATACTTGGCCTCAAGCCTAGATGTGGAGAAATATAGTACAAGCTCCTTCAAGAGGCCTCTCAAGAAAGGATAAGGAATTCATAAATAGGAATGCCTTGTGCTATGCAGCACAACAATCTCAACTAAACAGTTGGAGAAAGCACAAGTCATACGACCATAAAATCATATCAATAACATAGATGTCTTGTTATGGCTACCTTTCCCTCCTTTTATACAAATGGAAGCCCTCTCATCTTGGGTCCCACTCATTAGGTTTTCCTTCACCAAGGAATCTTCCTCCCACTATCTCTACGTTGTCTCAAAAGATGATCTCCACCTCTTATCCCAGCACTGTTGACTTGGTCAAACTTGACCTTGTCCACATGCAAATGTCCCTGTTCACACATGAGGGTGTGAAATCCAACTCCTATGATGATCCCTTTTCACACTATGAGGGATTTTATTCAAATTTTTAATATGCATGGGCCTCCTTACCCATTTATTCAGCTCCTAGGTGATAAAAACAAAAATCAATATTCCAATTAGGTGCAAGCTAATTTTGGAATATTACAGAAAATCCACCGAACGGGTGCATCTATGTGCGTCATGTCTTCTGCTTGCTGGAAAGCCATCGGTTCTCCAGCCCTCAATTCATCTCCAAATGCTTTAAAAGCCTTTGACAAAAGACAATCTCGCCCTTTTGATGTTCTCGCTATTTTACCGATTACGTTAGAAGGGAAAACAGTTCACGTTGAGGTTGAAGTTGTTGACGCCAAGCTCAATTACAATCTTCTCCTTGATCGCAGTTGGACCGAAGCCATGTTGTGTTTCCCGTCCACCCTCTTTCGTGTTCTTTGATTTGCGCACAAAGGAAATATCATCATTGTCAATCAGTTGTCTTTTTTCACTTCTTCGTCTTCCGAGAGTAACATTCCATATGTAGATCATATTCCTACGCCTTATGAGAGCATAGGACCAAGTCTTTTCAAATATCCTGCCCTCATGGGTCTTTTTTCTCTTCCTCCACCCAAAAATGCTTAGGTTAACATGATCTCTAAGTCTTTTGACCCGTGGATCATCCCTTCGCCCAAGCAGATTGATTCGTTTGGTGACTCGATGCCGTTAAGCCCAATAGAAATTGATTATTATGAACTTATTTTAGCTTTAGCTCCTTCTCCCTCCGATCATACTCCTTTGACTATGTCTCTCGACACATATTCTCAATCCCCTTGGCTCGGCCCTTCGGATTCGCCCGATCTCTTATACGGGATATTTGCCACTGACGAAACCATCGTGGAAACTATGTCTCTTGAGGATCCTCCTTGGGACGATAGTCATCATCGTTCCTCTTTCATGTGTGGTCTTGGGGCTATGTCTACTTGTCTCAATAGGTTTATCTCCTAGGCTCCTTCCCATCTACTTCAAATGCCCATCCTGACACATGAAGTCTTTACGGAAGGTAACCTGGGAAACATTACACAAAAAATTCCTATCGACATCTCCGTCAAACTGGGGATTGTCGAGAACATCCACATTAGGGTGACCTGTTCTCCCAATGAGATCGAGGTCTACGCTAGTCTCTTCCATGAGTTTCGCAACGTTTTCTCTTGGTCTTACGAAGAAATGCCCGACATTGATCCGAGTCTGGCGTGAAACTTGTTCACCAACGTCTTTTTCCTATGCACCCTAGAAAGGCATTCAATATTAAGGGAGAAGTTGAAAAAAATCTTAAATTTGGCTTCATTTATCCGATTCCCTTGACATAATGGGCTTCTAATATTGTTCTTGTGGATAAAAAGCAGGGTACTATTCGTGTCTGTGTAGATTACCATGATATCAATCGCACTTTCCCTAAGGATAACTATCCCACTCCTTTTATTGACCATATCATTGAAGAATGTGCTGGGAGTGGGATTTTTTCCCTTATGGACGGGTTTTCTAGGTACAACGAGATCAATATTCTTTCGGCCGATCAAAAAAAGACCGCCTTTATCTGTCCTTGGGGTACCTTTGCCTATAAGAAGCTCCCTTTTGGTCTTAAGAATATTGGGGCTACATTTCAAAGAGAAATGTCATACACTTTCCATGATATCAAGCGCATTGTTCAACCTTAACTAGATGACCTTCCAGCTCATTTTGCTAAGCGTAACAACCATCTGGATCATCTCCGTCAAATTTTTCTTCGCTGTAGATGCTATAACATTCAGCTCAATCCACATAAGTATGTCTTCTGCATTGATTCTGGTAGACTCTTAGGGTTTATCGTCTCTAAATACGAAATTCATCTCGATCCCCTCATATTCGAAGCTATTGTCAATCTCCCCTCCCTTTCCTCTTTACCTAAGTTGCAGATTCTGCAAGGGAAAGCTAATTTTCTACGTCGTTTTATACTAAACTATGTTGAAGTAGCCACAAGCTTCACGCGATTACTTAAGCAAGGCGTCTCGTTCCTCTGGGATGAGATCACCCAAAAATCCTTCGATGCATTGAAGACATTTCTTATCAATGTTCCTTAGTTGCGTCCTCACAATTATCATGACGACTACTCCCTCTATTTGGCTGCCGCATTTAGCACTATTGCCATTCTAGTGCAAGACGACGATGATGGTGACGAGCAGGTCATTTATTACTTGAGTTGCAATCTTCTCGATACTGAAACACATTACGCACATGTCGAGAAATTGGCGTTGGCTACTGTTCATGTCGTCCAATGTTTTCACCATTATATTTTGTTGCGCACAGTGACCGTGATTTCTGATTAAAACCCCGTGACTTATGTATTGACTCGTCAATTGCTGGGGGGGGAATACTCAAAGTGGATTGTTATACTCCAAGAGTTCAATTTGGAGTTTACCTCCAAATCGAGGAAATCATTGGTTTTTTCCGATTTGATTTTCTCTCTCCCTTCAGATTCTTCTCCATCTGGTTCCGAGGAACGCATTCCGGACGACACCCTTTTTCTCATTAGCACCCTCGATTCATGGTACGGTGATATCATCGTATATCTTCATACTTATACCTTCTGATCTAAGTTAACAAAGGATGCTCGTCGACAAATCCGCCATCATTCGCAACCCTATCGCATAGTCAAAGATACTATCTACAGCATCGAAGCTGATTCTGTTCTCCACTGGTGTTTAACTCTCAAGGAGGCTGAAAAGGTCCTCAATGATTGCCACTTTGGCACTTGTGGTGGTCACATGTCTAGATATGCTACTACACAAAAGATTCTTTATGCTGGATATTTCTGGCCTACCATCTTTAAAGACTACATTGTCGTTGTCTGCAAGTGTCACAATTGCCAAATTTACCAACGCAAGATGCACGCGCCACCCACCCAACTCCATCCTATCATTACCGTTGGTCCCTTTGTGAAGTGGGGCATCGATTTTATGACATGTAACCCTCACTTGGTGGGGGGAAATGCTTATATTATCATAGTCGTTGACTAATTTACTAAATGGGCCGAAGCAATGCCTACACTTACAGTTGACGATAAGACAACTGCACAATTACTGTTCAATCATGTCATTACTAGGTTTGGTGTCCCTCAAGCCATTGTTACTGATCATGGTTCTCATTTTAGTCATTACATGATGGCTGAGTTGACTTCCAAGTTGGGCCTACGGCACAACAACTCAACGTCGTACTACCCTCAGGCCAATGGCCAGGTTGAAGACGTGAACAAGGTTCTAGTCACTATGCTTCAGCGTACGATTGGAATGCACCAGTCAAACTGGCATCTCATGTTGTTTTTGGCTTTCTGGGCTTACCAAACCTCAGTGAAGGATGCAACCAGATTCACTCCATTCCAGCTTGTTTATGGTCTAGAAGCTACCCTTCCGATTAAATGTGAAATCCCTTATCTCAAGATAGTTGTTGAATTGTTGCCTAATACTTCGCCAGAAGAAGAGCGTCTTCTATATTTAGAGAGGCTTGATGAAACTCGCCACTTTTCTTCTCTTGTCATAGAAGCACAGAAAAATAGGGTCAAAGCTCATTTTGATCAGTCGGTTTCCCCTCATTCCTTTGTAGAAGGAGACCTTGTCCACCTGTATGACCAAGCTCGTGATAAGCTGGGGGGCAGGCAAATTCCAACCCATGTGGCATGGGCCCTATATCATTAAGCGTGTTTTTCAAAACTAGGCTTATGAGCTAATTGATTATGAAGGCTATCCTTTGGATCAGCCCAGAAATGGTTGTATCTAAAAAAATACTATGCATGAGTTTCTCGTGCATGTTCTTTTGTACATAGGTGTTTTTTCATTTTTATACATTTTTTTGGCTTGGTGTGCTTTGTGAGAAGTTTTTCCTGCTTATGATGTTGTATCTTACTATGCAGATGTCTATCACTCCTTATGTTGGTTTCGTGGATGGTGCCTCCCGCAGTACCCAAAATCTGTCTTCCGCAGCCTCGGTGATTTATAATGCTAATGGTGAGTTGATAGACCTTCAAGGTATTTGTCTTGGACGAACAACGAACAATGTCATTGAATATAGTGCCGTCATTGAACTCTTTACCGAGGCCATTGCTCTCAACATTCATGCATTAATTGTTGACCTAAAATCTCAACTTGTTGTTCTTCAGCTTAATGGGCATTATTCTGTCAGAAATCCTCAAATATTAAGGTTGTATTTGCGTGTTCGTTTCTTAGAAAGGAATTTTGATTACATCACATATCAGCATATTCCTAGATGAATGAATGTGTTAACTGATACAGTAGTCAATATTGTATTAGATAGACATTTGCATAATTTGTAAAACATCATCATCACATGATAAGATTCATATAGGAAAATAGGCATATATATATGTGTGTGTGTGTGTGTGTATCGAGTGTTTGCATCCACGTGCATCATAAGTTCAAAAAATACATGTTTTGTTACATCCCGAGACATCATGTCTCTCAAAAAATATGCATAAATAAAAGCCTAGGCGTCTAGTCAACATGGTGCTCATGGTAGCATGTCATTGCACGCATAATCCACCTTAATAATTGGTGAACACGGTTAGACACCCCCGCAGTGTGCCACTGGTATGCACGAGGAACATCGTCAAATCTCGCATAATCAGGGATTCGACTGGTGAGTACCTCCAGGTTGCGTACGATTTCCTCCTCCTCGCTTCACTCACCATGAGGGGCCACTTCAAAATCACGAGGAACCCTCCGTGCTATTGGATACATTCCTGCAGGTCTTTTTGGGCCAACATCTGCAAATCCATGGAATAAGATCAGAATGTATATAATCAAAAAAATCATAATACTCATCAAAATAAAATAAAAATGAGTTTTACCCAATGCTTCATCCCAATCCTCTCCTGTTGGGAGTGGGAGATCTGCATCACCCGTAAATTCCATGCTAGAATAGGGCCAGTCCTCCACGACAATGAGTTGTCGACAGAGCCAGTCAAATAATTCCAGTCTCCGTGACATCTTTTGACCGCCTCCTGATCTAGGCATCAAAGCCGCCCAATGGACCATCTGTGGCTCTCAGGCTGGTGGTGTTGGAACTATCACTTCCTGACATTGAAATATTGGCAACCGTTCCAGGATGAACGGTACCAAGATGAACCCATAACCGAATTGTTTTAGCTTGTCATTCTTTCATTTTTTCAGTTGACGTTTCATATTGATTGTACAGCCTCTGCCCAGTTGTAAAGAGTTGGGGCCATACAATCTACGACAAGTAGTAGCTATCTTTTTGTGGCTTCATGTGGAGCCTGAGATCCGGCAACTCGAGTGATGGTGTGTAGCACTACTTTTAGTGCCAAATTGGGAATGGTTTGGATATCCACTTTCCTGCTCTTTGATCCTTTCCTTGCCCCCCAGAAAACACTGTCTATCACCATGCTCATATTTTACATCGTGGGCAAGTACTTGTCAGGATTGGTACTACCCCCCTCCGTGATAATCTAGTTATGAAGTATACATCATAAACTTCAATTTCTAGCTCCTGATCGTGAATTACGAATCTTTCCCGATCAATTTCCCATACACTGATCAGGTACTGTAATAACTCCGGTTGATCTCGGAGGCATGGCGCCATGAAGAATTTTAGAAGCCCACAGTCCCTTAGAATGTCCATGCATCTTACATTACTTAAGGCTTGTTGATCTTCTTCCCCGTGTTCTCTTTCCTTCCATTCGATCACCATTTTTCTTTCACACACCTACAAAAACATCACAAGGGCTATCATTAGTCAAATTATTTATTGTTGAAAGGTTTAAAATGGGCTAGTTAGTTGAATTTACAACCAAAATCCGTGGTCGCGGTTGGCACAACTGTTTTATCAACAGTCACGCCAAATGGCGCGCCCTCGTTTGATTGTAAGGCGGGTTGGCGCAAGTCTGTGCCTGGAACCTGCGCCGACTGTCGTATCCTAATTTGAACAAAAATCCCCCACAAATGTGAAAAAATGAAATGCAGATAATGAAAATTAATTCAAAATACAGGCAAGGATACGCGCTCTCACCTGAAAAAAGACGGATTCAAGATTGGTCTCGTGGATTGTCTGCTGTCAACTCCATAATATCACAGTGAAAAAGAGTAAAAATGCTCACAAGAGGTAAAAAGTGAAAAGTAATTTATTTTTACCAATTTTGTAATATTATAAATTTTTCAAAACCCTAATTAGGTTTTTGAGCATATTTTTCGAATATTTCAACATTTTATCTTGAAAAAATGGGTTTTACGTGCATTTCTTGTGCAGCAACAGGTCCTAAATGTGATAGTGATGAAGTGATGAGTTGTATTTTATTAATTTTTTGGACTCCGTAAAAACACGAAAAGTCACCCCATGGAGTCATCTTTCAGCTCTTTTATGACTCTCGAAAATTGAAAATATTTTCAAGACTCTTGTCGTTTTGAACTCATTAAAGGCTGCGAAATGACATCTACCCAGTATAATTTTACCCCTTTTTTGGGCTGGGATAGATTATTTATGAAAAAGGAATACCTTAGCCTATCGTGACTAAGAGGTTCTCTCAGATATTGTTTTCTACCTTTTCGGATCTGTGAGACTACCTATGAAAAGGGACTTGTTGGAGTTTTCTTTTCCACTTCTTTTCAAACTCTCTAAACATGAAAAGATGTTGAGTTCTTCCTTTTTTAGACTCGTTAAAACTTACATGACATTAGGAATCGTCACCATGACGTAACCGAGTTCCTCCTTCCTAGGGCTCGTAAAATGTAGTAGGATGGATTTGTCCGAAGGAAAATATTATATCACAAGCATATGCGATCCCCTTCAAGCTTGTTTCCAAAAATAATTGGGGTACTCGCCAGCAATGGTGTGGGAAAATGGAACCAGTTCTCAGTCCTGTCGACAGTATGTCGCTCTTAAACATGACACTTGTCTTCAATTCGTGTCGGGTTGGGGGCATCCCATTTCGCCATTTTTGCCTCCATGGGTTTGGGTTATCTGTTTTGACCTCTCATCGTCTCTTTTCCATGTCATCATGACCTCAGATCCTCTGATGTCAAATACTGCCAAATTCCGGAGTCGTGCCACCAATATGTTCAAGAGAATTTTTCTTCTATAATTTTCAACCTTTGATCCTCTGTTTGGACCTGATTCACTATCATAATGTTCCTCTGTTTCGTGTCGATGATGTGGGAAACATTATGGCCCTCCTTTGACTAGATCATCTTGTCGACTTCAACTCATTATACAGGAGATTGTTCTAGAGACTCCCTTCCTATACCTTGGAGCTTGCATGCCTCAATGGCAAGTTATTTGCATTCGAAGACAAGTCCTTATCATTGGCCTTCAATCGAGTGATTTCGCGAGTGTTCGACTCCATCTCACTATTCACATTTCGCGACTTGTACTAGTTGTACCTTGAGTGCCATTGTCATTATTGATAATTTCTCTTGCGCATGTTAACAGCTTTCAACATTGGCTAGTAATCAAGAGACTTTCTTGCATATTCGACTTCAGCTCATTCATTCGCATGCTTTAATTTGTACTTGTTCGGGTCAAGATGGAGCACAAGACCCTAGGTTTTGTCTGATAAAATACAGGCTGTGAGATGATTCACTTTATCATGACTATATGTATGACTCTTATTATTGGATGGTTGCGTCCATACCTTGGATCTTATTTTTATATGTACTCTATTATGGATGGTTGTGCCCATTCCACATTTTCATGTATTGGAGATATCAGTTGTACTTGCTCTTGCAAGTCTTCCGACGATGGTGTTTGGTTTGAACACATTCTCATAAAGCATTTCACCCCTCCCTCTCTCTTGGACCTCATGCTTTAGGGGGATTTTGTTACACAGTATTTTGTCACCGTCCCTGCAATCCCCATCCCAAACATTGGAGGACCATTTCAGCGACTTTTGTGTATTTTCATACCTTGCAAAAAGTGTCATTGCATCCCTTGGCATGTCAAGAACATTTCCTTTGTTGATCATTCCTAAAGCAAGCTCTCAAAAACATATGATTTTGGGTCGGTGCTAGTAGGCAGTTATGGCCTCATGCCCATAGAGAAATTAACACCGGGCCTTGTGCCCATTGGCACTCTGTCTCAGTGGGGCACCCGTGCCGAGCTATTTTTGGAAAGTTTTTTAAAATAGAAACAAAGTTTCCATGCCTAACCACTTCGTGAGCGAAGTCATCATGGTTTGCTCGACTAAATAATTTCGAAGTACTCCCTTTGGCTTCTTGTTTCCTATAATTGAGCAACTCCCCAAAGGATAAGGCCTCCCTTCCACCTTATGAGGGATCCCAAACCACCTCCTCCTCTCCTATAAATACCTCCTTCTCACATAGTTTCATCTAGTTGAACAGTCCAACTATAGCTGGTGTGAAGAATAAGGCAGAGAGGAATCCATTGTCGAGAGAGAGTTTAGGCCCATTGCCTCACCAAGTCTGATTCCTGATGAATGTTTGAGATGCACTTGACTGAACCCGTCAAAGGAGGCTGCAACGTTAAGGCATTAAGGTTGTAAACTTCTTTTCTCTATCATTAATACAAGACTGGGTTTTTGGTTCCAATTTTGTGCTTGATAATATGCAAAATGTTTGATTCTCCTTGACCAATAAAATAGTTGTGAATGAAAATATGTTTTCATATGCTATGACCGTTCACTTAATCCTTGCGCAGGTACATAAACATTATCATTGAAGGATCGCGACGTGTGAAGACAAAGATCAGTAGATCGATATTGTAGACTACAACAAAAGCGTTGGACCAAGGTAGGTCATCTATCCCAAATCATTGTCATATATAAGCTAGTAGTCCAAAATTCCATCTTCTTCCCTTGTTGATAGACCCACTCTAGGGCCAGAGGGATCGCCTCTTTCCACCGAGGGGATTAACCTGCTCAAAAACAGGCCAAAGTCTCACCCGAAGCAGTATAGGGGGCTACTGGAACCAGGTTTCCACACCCTAAGAGAGAGAATTAAATGAAGTGGGCATCCTCAGATTTTAAATCAGTAAACAAACTATCTTGCGCACCAGAAACCCTAGGTCAACCAGCACAGGTTAACCCTCAGCGTGCGCATAACCAGTAGATCCGTAATCCTTTTAACTGTTCTAACAATGTAATATTCGGCCTTTACAACAATATATCTACGCCATTATCATTTATCAACAGTAAAACAGGTACTTAACCCTATCCGATCACATATAATATAAATCGTATGCAGGAAACAGAAATCATACGCAAAACATAACACGGAGCGAATCACAGATGCATTTGGTACACATGATTATCAAAACAGATCTTTATTCATCAATAATTCATGAAAACCCTTACAATTATTCAGATCTACGAGCACGCATAGCCAGCGGGGTTCGCACACATCCAGACTAAGGTCTCCGCGCACACAGCCAACAGGAGCCTTTCGAAGACAAAACACTTACCACAGACTTACTTCAGAGTTATATCTTCAAACATTCATACATTAACTTCCATCAAAACTGTCTTATCTAACTCGATCTAGACTTCTACTTATACTTTTTCCTGCGCTCATACTATGGTCCTCAAACTGTGGTTTGAGACCCCTAATTTACACTTTTAACCCATTACAACTCATGAAGGGACTTTGACCTGCCCCAAAGCCCCTTGACTCTTCATTACTTATCCCACACGACTCAAAAACTAACAAAAATACTATTATTTAACCCAAATTTGTGGTCCTAAGGGACCCTGCTCCAACAGCTCTAATACCATGTTAGAAAATCGGAAAAGCAGAGAGATTTTCTTATGTTGATAATAACTTGTGTTATTCTTGTATTTTATTTTATTTTTCACAAAATCGGGTGCTGATTAGTATTCAAAAAAGGTAAAGGAGTCGAAGCTCCAATTTTACAAGGTAATGTTGGCGAGAGGTGGGCCAATTACAGACATTATTAGTGCCAATTTCCCTTTTACATCCAACTTTCTTCACTATGAGAAAGGAGAATTGGTGAAAAGTCTTACAAACTAGAATAATAAAAAATAGAATTTTCATTTCATGTTTGATCTTTGTGTGAGTGATGAATTTGCCGCCCATTGAAATCTTCAAAATTGCCATCCGTTTCAAATTTTTGTGCTTTTTCCAAGCTGTTACTTGAAACCATAACATGGATGTTGGAGAAAACAGACCTGTGGGACTGACAAATACTGTGTGGGCTAACAGATCCGCATAAGTTATTGAGGTGCACATGTTTTAAACAGAATTCGAGGGGATGAGAAGCGGTCGTTTGATGGATGATGGCTGGATCACGAGAATGGTAATGAACAGGAAAAGGCGCGAGGATTAATGGAAAGTCACAGAGGGAGTAAGAATAAGTTTCTGCAGGTTTTACATCCATGGGAATCGTTTCAAAAATATTTATAGTTGTATTATGAGGCTTTGCTATAGAGATGGGCATGGGTTTTCGGAGTCCAAGGGCGTAGTTCCTCTGTGTGATGAGCCTGCAAAGGAGTATAATTCTGTTCATGGCAAGTAACACTACTGATTAGAGTCGTTGCATCGAAGGTTTCCAACATTATGAAGACATGCTCTGTTTGCTCGTTCATCTGCTTCTTTGTTGAGGGAGCGTAGAACATGGTAAAAGAGGTTTCCTTTCATCTGTTGATCAAGAGCTTGGCATCGTCCTATAATTTTCTATAGAATCAAGTTGGGGGCTTTTCTGTTGCGGACCATCAAGCTAATTACAATGACCGAGTCTCCAATAATTACTGTTGTGCTTATGCCAAGTCTCTGTAGCTGTAGCAGACCTTGATAGAGAGCTAATGCTTCTGCTTTGTTATTGGATAAATTACCCAGTCCCCATTCATATTCAATTAAAACATCACCATTACCATTACAACTGATTCCTCCAGCCCCAGCCATTCCTGGGTTGGATTTGGAGGCGCCATCGAAAAAAAATATAATGAGTATTGCAGTTCCTGAGCCATCGTGAAAATTCCTCATCTTTCATCCTGATTTTCCAGCTATACCTGGAGTTGGTTCTGCTACTGGTATTACTTCTTCTTTGTGCTATGTTGCTTCTATCTAGAAGATACCCTATGTAATTTCTTTCTTCAACATGGAGATCCATCGTGTTTAATTGCCCTTGACCTTTCATGGATAGAGCTTCCAAATTGAGACTCCAAGCTTTGTTATAGAGATTTCTGACGTTGGTTTCTTTATCTTTGAAGACCATGCGGTTTCTTGCCAACCAAATGTTCCATAGAAGAGTACAGGGAAAGGCATTCCAGACTCTTCGTGCAACGTTATTTGTTTTTTTTTGCCACGGATAGCTTTTTTTCCATATTTGCAGTGCTTCAAAGATGCTAGTGCTAGGCGCCCAAGGGAGATTGAGGCTCCAGAAAGCTTCCTTCCAGCAAGCTATCGCAAAGGGGCAGTCTATGAAAAGATGTTGACTGGTCTCTTCATCTGATTGAAAATTTGGGCAGCGAGATGGGCCATTTATTCCTCGCTTTTTAAGATTCTCAAAGGTGAGGACTTTCCCTCTTAGGAGGATCCATAGAAAAAAATTAATTTTTGGAAGAGACTCCGCCTTCCATACTAGTCTCCACTGCGCCCAAATAGACATGGGAAAATCGATGTTGCAAATATGATGGTAGGCAGCTTTAATAGTATAGATAGTACCTGAAGGATCCCATCGAAAATCATCAGCAACGAAGCGTTTTGAAGGTGTTATGCCATGGAGATGGTCTTGCAGATTGATGAGGCTGATTTCTATATCATCAGGAATGCATGGGAAGGTCCAACCTTTCCAAGTATGAGAGTGGGCATCCCACTGAGAGATCTGATCCAAAGTTTGTATCCCTGATATGTTAAGAAAGGTTAGGATCTACTGTGTACTAGGCCATCTACTTATGGGTTGTTGCCCCATTATTTTATCATCCCCAATTCTAATGTGACTACCGCCTTTGGGCACTTTGGAAGTATTTTGTTCAAGAAATGGTATTTCTTTCTTACACATCCTCCAGATTTTTGAGCACGCTCTGTTAGGGAGCTCATGTTCCAAAATTTGATGCCTTGGGAAGCCGAGATATTTATTTTCTAGTACTATCTTCCACCAAGCATTCTTGCCAGTTATGAATCTCCAAACAAGTTTGCCAGCAAAGGCAAGGTTTAGAAGTTTAGAAGATTTGATTCCTAGCCCTCCTTTCTCGTGCAGTTGAATGACCTGCTTCCAGATTATTAGATTATATTTTATTTTTTCAGTTCCCCCCCCTTTCCAAAGAAAGTGACGAAGGAGTGCATCCACTTTGTTATGAAAGCTGGCAGGGGCTTGCAGGAGTGTAAAGCAGTACAAGGGCAGGGAAGAGAGACCTGCTTTAAGAAGGATTAGGCGCACTGCTGGATTAAGCCAAGAGGTGCCCCATTGCTGCACCTTCCTTTTCATCTTATCAATAATAACTTCCCAGGCTGTTGCTTTCGGATTGCCGGCACTCACTGGCATGCCCAAATAAGTAAAATGCTCCCAATCCAACTTACATGGAACTCCAAAAGTATTGGCAATGCTATGAAGAGTTTGTGCAGAGGAATTCCACCCATATATACAGCTCTTATGGTAATTTATCAAACCTCCTAAATAGCTCTTGTATTTATCTAGGAGAGTTTTGAAACGGCAAGCTATGATATTTGAGGCTCCCCCCATTAAAAGAGTATCGTCAGCAAACTAAGAATGATTGATGTTCTTGACTCCATTATCAAATTTAATTCTGGTGATGAGGCCCATACGACGGTTGAAATCCAGAGCTCTACTAAATGATTCAACCATCAATATAAAAAGATAAGGTGAAAGCGGACAGCCTTGTCTTAGTCCTCGAGTTGATTGGAAGGAGGGTCCAGGTATACCGTTAATAAGAGGGGAGATCCAAGGGCCTGTGATGCAGGATTTAATAAGGTCGATGAAGGATGTGGCAAATCCCATTTTTTCTAAAACAACAAAAAGGAAGGAGTGCTTGACTCGGCCAAAGGCATTGGCTAAGTCTAACTTTAAGATGAAGCCTTTCTCATTTCTTGCTTGACTGGAATGTATAGCCTCTTGGACAAGAAGGAAGGAGTCCGATATTTGTATATTGGCCAAAAAACCCCCATGATTTTCTGAAATGAGAGAGGGGAGGAAAGGTTTAAGGCGCGTAGCCAAGATTTTAGTCAAGATTTTGTAAGATGAGTTGCACAAAGATATGGGTCGAAAACGAGAGAAGGACAAAGGTCGATTTTCTTTAGGAATAAGGGCAAGATGGGTGGCATTAGTAAACCCTCCTATTTTGCAATTGCGTTGAGCCCATCTTAGCATCTTGACAAGGTCTTTTTTAATTGTTCCCTAGTATGTTCTATAGAAACAGATTGGGAATCCATCTAGACCTGGGGCTTTATCTGGCTGAAGCGCCCAAATGGCATTTTGTATTTCTTCTTCATCAATTTCTTTGGTCAAATTTGCATTGATGTCCTCACTAATTCCTTTGGGCAAGTGCTGTAGGAGATCTGAATAATCCTCTGTTTCCTTTATCTCTGTTAAGAGAGAGTTGTAATAGTCTAAGGCTATTTGTTTGATAGCTTCTTGGGTTTTTTGAGGACGGCCTTCCTCATCATTGATCATGGTGACATTATTTCTGACTTTCCTGACAGTTTCTTGCTTATGGAAGAATGCATAATTTTTATCCCCTCCTTGAAGCCAAAGCTGTCTTGAATTTATTCTCCACTTCTACTCTTCTTCTCTATTAACACGGTACAACTGATAATATAAATCGCCTTCTAGTGCTTTATCCTCTTGGGAGAGCCCATTCTCCTCTATTTTTCTGTGATTTTCTTCCCATTTATTTTTTATTTCAGTTTTGGCCTTTTCTGGTTCTTTGTAATGTTGCTTCACCCAGTCCTTCAAGGCATGTTTTGTATTTTTCAATTTACATTCCCAAATGAACCCCGGAGATCCTTCTATGTGATGCTGCCAAGCTGCTTTAACAATCTGGTCCACAATTGGATTGCTGCACCATAGGGAGTTGTATTTAAAAGGCAACAGCCCCAAAGGACAGTGTGTCTCAAGAAAAAGGCTTGTGGGGTAGTGGTCGAATGCCAAATATGGAAGAATTGCAGCATAAGTTGTGGAGTACTCAGAAAGGAGAGTGGTATTTATCATAATTCTATCAAGCCGCTCCATTATGTTGTCTTTGCCCAACCTACGATTATTCCAAGTGTATCTCTGGTTTTTTGTAATGACATCAACTAAGTCGTACTCTTGCATGATATCTTCCAACTTTGCTCTGTAGGGATCATATGCAAAGACACCTCCTCTTTTCTCATTGGAATGTAATATAAGATTGAGATCTCCCCCAAGAATGATGTTGTTGTTATCTTTGGCATCAATGTCTTCTTGTAGAGTGGCCCAACACTGCTCTTTATCTCTGAAATGGTTCGGTGAATAAATATTGTAGATGACTATTTGTTTGTGCTCTGCTTGCTTCTCTAATGTGACTTTGATCCAAAATTGATTGACTGTATTGGATGTGCATGTCCATACATTTTTGTTCCAAATAGTGGTGATTCCACCGGAAGCTCCTCTTGATTCACATATATGTCCATCATATTGTCTAAGCTGATCTATAATTCCTTTCATCTCTTGAAATCTTTGTTTAGTTTCTTGGATCATTAGAATTCCTGGATTCTCATGATCTATTAGATCTTTCAGGGCAGTAGTTTTAGAGGGGTGCCCCAGTCCCCTGCAATTCCATGATATTACTTTCATCACTGAGTATGAGGGATTCAGAGAGATGCTCGTCTCCCATGCTCCTTGTGTGTTGTTTCTTTGCTTTTTTGACCCAATATATAAGTTTCTATGGGATTTTGAGTTCCCATGGCAATATCTTTTTGGGCGTTTTCATCCCTTTGCTGTTTGCTAGATTTCCTTCCAGGTCCTTTTTTTTTAGATTCTTGATTGACACCATGCTCTTTCGAGGAGCTCCTAGTTGATCGGGATGGGAGAGGTTCAAGGGAATGGGACGGGGAGGTTTGTGAAAAGGAAAAAGGGATGGGAGGATCATTTTCGAGGGAAATCAGGGGATCATTTTCAGGGAAGGAGAGGGCGCCAAAGGGGTTTGAAGATTTCAAAGGAGAATCAAAGATCGAGCCCAGGGTGGTAATGATGGGAGGGCCCAAGGAAGAGGAGGAGGGAGGAGCTGCTGAGGGGGTAGTTTTGGGAGGAGTTGTTGAGGGGGTAGATTTGGGAGGGGCAGCTTTGGGGGGAGCAGCTTCAGAGTTTGCTTTCGGGGCAGTAGCAGTCTTCTTTTTTTTAACAGTTTCCCATTGTTCCTCAGATTGAGCAGGTTCAACATTAACTAGTTTAGAGCAGCGATTGGAAAAATGGTCGTACTCGTGACATACCTTGCATTTAAAAGGGATTTGTTCGTAGTCCAGTTGTTGAATGTGCGTCCAATCATCCACCTTTAACTTGATTGCCTCTGGAAGACCCTTGTCGAGATCAACTTCAACACATATACGCACACATGCTTGCATATTGTCCTTGGGCTCGCTCCGATCAATGTATTTCCCAACAGCATTGCCGATGGCTCGAACTGAGTCATCTCCCCAACAGTGGAGCAGGATATGCGGAAGCCAGACCTAGACCGAGACTGCATTAGGGACATCCAACTCGGTATCGAAGTCTAGAGTCCATTTGTTCAGATACAGTCCACGAGAGTCCATAAAATATGGTCCATTTCTGAAGATTAAATCCTTGTCTGCTCTAGATTCAAAATGAAATGTATAATATCCTTTCCCACAGATTTCACCGCTTATTTTGTTTGCCCAGTTTCTTTCAATCCATCATTGAACTATTTTCGAAGATGGCCATAAGCCAGTGAATTGACCGATGAGACCCCGTTCAACTAGTGAGAGTGCAGCCATTCGCGAAAGTGTAGGAGGCAGATCGACCTCTTGCAGCCCATCTAACTTCTAGACAAACTTCGAAAGAGCAGGGCGAGGACGTTGGGGCTGTAAATATTTTACCAAAGCAGAAAACGCAGATGCTGCAGATTGTTCGTCGGTCCCTCTGATGCAGCATTCGGGGGGGCCATGACAGGCCAGCGGCCTCGAGCGAAGAAGAACAGCAGAAGCGGCGGCCTAGGTCAAGCGCGTGCAGGTAGAGCTCTTTCTAATTTTAATTAATTTTGTAATAAAACGGATGCAAATAATTTCTGAAGGTCATTGTCATTCAGTGAAATCAAAATTTTGTATCTTCCAAAATACATTGTAAAAAAAAATTGAAAAAAATTGGTATTCTTGTATTTTTATTATCTTCTTTATGTTCTTATTTTATCTTCTTTTCATCAATCAATCATGAAATACATGAAGATCAACGATACCAGTGTAGGCACTCAGTCAGGGCTAAAACCCATCTCTAGGGGAAAACCCAGTCAAACTCTTCCACTGATCAAATTGAGATAGACTAAGACCTTAGACCCAACCAAAAGACCTTCCTCCTCCACCAAGTCTGATCCAGAATTATGCAGAAATGCAATAGAATACAAAAATAAAAATAAACGCAAAGATGCAACAGGAATAAAACTTCATTTCATTAATATCAAATAATTGAAATATGCTTACAGACATAATGGAAATAAACTAGCTCGGGCGATGGTAGCTTATATCTGAGAAGAGATGTGGTGGCTATGTGCCTCTGAACCATGTTAAAATGAGGCTCAAGGGAATTTTTATTATTTAACAACATGGGAAAACCCTAAACAACCAAAATCCTAACCCCGGGAGATGGAACACCAAGAGTTTGTGGGCCCCGTTGGGGTTAGTTGGGTAGCCAACTTCCCGAGGTCGTAACTTGGTCATATTATTTATGTTTTGCGTGTACGATATATCATCGGAAATATCTCTCCTAGTATTACAGGATTTTCCATAATCCCTTGCCTACAGAAATGGACCTGCAACAGACCTCAAAAAAACGTTGTTTAGGGGGTAAAAATTGCTCCGGAAGTTCAGGACCCAAAAAAATGCTAGAAATAGTAAATGCTGCTATAAAAAAGGAAACTGATGAAACCGACTAGAGGTATAGGTGGAATAGGTTGGTGGCCACAAATATCCACTTAGAACATATGCCCCCCGCTTAGGAAGAAATTGTCCCCATTACGTGCAGAGCCTCCATGAGGTGAGGAAATTTCTATTGAACCTGGTCCCTAGTGAACTCAAGCTCTCTTAGAAGTCATGGACTCGAGCTTCCTCAACGTGTTTCCTTCTTATTCTATCCTCTCTAGTAGCTTAGCTATAGTATGTATAATTCTCCCAGTTCAGCTAGCTTCTACTGAGAGAGATAGTTTCTTTTATAGAGGAAAAGGAGGAGGTTGGGATCCCTACAAAGGTGGGAGGGAGTCTTATCCTTTAGGAGAGTTCCAAGGGAGGTGGAAACTACTAACTAAAGGAAGGATTCTATGGTTGTTTCAGTTCAACCACTCCCAATGACTCATCCTCGAGGTGGTTGGAATGGAACCTCCGCCTCTACTTAAAAAAAAACATTCCATAAATAACTTGGCGCGGGTGTCTAACTGGCACAGAGCGCCAACTAGCGCGAGCTCAGTGTTAAATTTCCCAGTCAACATGAGGGTGTAACTGGCTACTCGTGCCAAGGCAAAAATAGGGATTTTTACAACTCTGCTTAGGGAATTGTCAACAAGAAGAATGTTTCTTTCATCAAAAGGGATGCAAGGATGATATTTGCAAAGCATGACACTGCTTATTGGTCACAGAAACGACCCTCCAATGTGCGATTTGGGGATTGCAGGGACAGTGAAAAAGTTTTGCGTAACATATGGCCCCTAAAGCATGAAGTCTGAGGGAGAGGGAGGGGTGAAATGCTTTATGAGAACGCGTTCAAACGAAACACCGTTGTTGGAAGACCTGCAATTACAAATACAACTGATATCTGTGATACATGAATCATGTGGCATGGGCACAGCCATCCATAATAGAGCATATAAAACTGAGATCCGAGGTATGGACGCAGCCATCTAGCAGGAAGGATCAATAAATAGACTCAGGTATGGTCGCAGCCATCCAATCAAGAGAGTCATGCAATAAGTCATAATAATCCATAAAAATCTGCAGCCTGGAGTTTATTAGACAAAACCCAGGGTCTTGTGCTCCATCTCGACCCAAATAAGTACAATTTTAAGCATGTGAATATATGAGCCGAAGTCGAACATGCAGGAAAATCGTCTAATTACCAGCCAATGATGAAAGCGATTAACAGACGCGAGAGAAACCAGCAATGATGACGATGGCCCTCAAGGTAAAAAAGGTACAACCTACGGAATGTGAAAAATGATCTGATGTCGAACATTCGCATAATCACTCGATCGAAGGCCAATGATGTGAACCTTGCATCGAATGCGAAAAACCTGCCATTGAGGCATGCAGGCTCCAAGGTACCAAAAGGGAGTCTCTAGATCAAATTCTTGGATAATGAGCTAAATTCAAAAGGAAATGACCTGGTCTAAGGAGGGCCATAATTTTTCCCACATCATCGACACGAGACAGAGGAATATGATGAAAGTGAATCAGGACCAACAGGAGATCAGAAGAAGGTTGACAACTGCAGAGGCAAACTTCTCTTGAACATATCAATAGCACGACACTGGATTTGACAGTATTTTACATCAAAGGATCTGAGGTCATGATGATGTGGAAAAGAGTAGATGAGAGGTCAAAATAGATTACCCAAACACATGGAGGAAAAAATGACGAAATGAGATGTCCCCAACCTGACACAAATGCAGACAAGTGCCATGTTCAAGAGCGACATACTACCAACATAACTAAAATTTGGTTCCATTTTTCCCCACCATTTCTGGCGAGTACCCCAATTATTTTTTTAAACGAGCTTAAAGGGGATAGCATATGCTTGCAATGTAAGTTTTTCCTTCGGACAAATACAACCTAGTACATTTAACGAGCCCTAGGAAGGAGTAACTTGAATAACGTCATGGTGACGAAGTCCGATGTCATCAGGGTTTAACGAGTCTGACAAAGGGAAAACTCGGCATCTTTTCATGTTTAGAGAGTTTGAAAAGAAGGCAGAAAAGAAAACTCTGGCAGTCCCTTTCCGTAGGTAGTCTCACAGATCCGAAAAGGTAGAAAACTATGTCTGAGAGAACCTCTTAGTCGCGATAGGCTAAGGTATTACTTTTTCGTAAATAATCCATCCCAACCGAAAAAAGGGTTAAACGTATATTGGGTAGATATCGTTTCGCAGCCATTTAACGAGTTCAAAATGATAAGAGTCTCGGAAATCGTTTCAATTTTAGAGAGTCAGAAAAGAGTTGAAAGATGACTCCAGTAGTGAATTTTTCGTGTTTTTACCAAGTCCGAAAAAGTATAAAATATAACTCGTTACTTCATCATTGTCGCATGAAAAACCTGTTGCTGCACAAGAGACACATGTAAAAGCCATTTCTCGAAAATAATATAATAAAATAATCGAAAAACATGTCTTAAAACCTAATTAGGGTTGTGAAAAAGTTATAAAATGCCAAAAATGGTAAAAATAATTACTTTTCACTTTTTACCTCTTGTGGAGCAATAGTTACCCATTTCACTGTGCAATCTTGCGGCGACAATAGCGGCCGATACAGCAAACCAATCTCAAATCTGTCAGCTCCATGTAAGAGTTGAGATCCCTCTCATCATTTTAAGTCATTTCTTACTATCTGCAAGTTCCAATTTTGAATTTTGGGGGAGGAAATGAAAAAATTAGGGCACGACAGTCAGTGCGGGTTTCGAGCACGAAGTCGCGCCAACTGCCTAATTTTTTACACTAGGGCGCGCCAACGATGCAAACCATTTTTTATGCAAAATGCTCATCAAATACCCCAATTATTCACAAATTTAAGGTTCAAAATTAACTAATACCACTCATATTAATGTGTTTGCAGGTAGAAAGAGGCAAATTGGTCATCAAATGGAAAGAACAGGAACGTAGCGAAGAAGATGAGTTGGCCATGGAAAATGAGAGAGTCATGGAAGCTCTCAGAAACTGTGGTTTGAAAAAATTCTTCCTAACGCCATGTCTCCGAGCCCAACCAAAGTTATTACAGTATCTGGTCAGCATATGGGACGAAAATAAAGAGAATTTCATCCTTCGGGATCAAGAACTTGAGATTGAAGTTTCTGACGTGTATTTCATCACAGGATTATCGCGGAGGGGAGCAACACCAATCCTAACCGGCACCCAGCCTTGCATGGAAAACATGACCATGGTGATAAACAGGGTATGTCCAGGAGCACGGAAGGGATCAGGTAGTGGGAAAGTTGATATCCAAACTATCCCAGATTTGACACTACGAGCGGTGCTACATACCATCACACGAGCTGCGGGGTCACAAGCACCCCACGAAGCAACAAAGAAACAGTTGCTTCTTGTTGTAGATTTCTTAGCACCAACCATCTACAACTGGGCAGAGGCCGTGACAATAAACATGAAGTGTCAGCTAACAAAATGCAAGAAGTCCAAATTGAAACAATTTGGTTATGGATCTATTTTGGTATCTTTCTTCTTGGAACGACTACCCATTTTTCAGCGACAGGAGGTCATAGTCCCAGCACCACCAGCAAGAGAACCACGGATGGCTCGATGGGCAGCTCTGATGCCAAGGGCAGGGGGCGGTCAACAGATGTCCTGGAGACTGGAATTCTTTGATTGGCTCCGCCGAAAACTAATTGTCGTGGAGGACTGGCCCTACTCTGGTACAGATTTCACTGATGATCCGGACCTCCTACTCCTAGAGGGAGAGGATTGGGATGAAGATTTGGGTGAGACTCATTTTTTAAGTTTTATGAGTATTATGATTTTTTATTTATGCATGTTTTGTCATTAAATCCATGTGATTGTAGATGTTGGCCCAGAGACCTGCTGGCATGTCACCGATATCGAGGTGAATCCCTCGCGATTTCGACCCTCAAGGTGAGGGCGGCGAGGAAGATGAGATAGTGCACAATCTCGAGGGAATCACACGAGGAGTCCTGGATTATGCACGTTTTGACAATGTTCCTCGCACCTACCAAAGACATACCATAGGGGTGCCTAGCTGAATTCACCACTTGCTTAGGCGGCTTGTACAAGTAGTGACATGTTATCATGAGCACCATGCTGATTAGACACCTAGGTTTTATTTTATCTGCATATTTGAGAGACATGATGTCTCGGGATGTAACAGAAACACACATATTTTTTTTTGAAGTTATGATGCACACGGCTGCAAACATGCTCTATATATATATATATATATATATATATATATATATATATATATATATATATATATATATATATATTACGCAAATGTCTATCTAATACAATGTTAGCCACTGTATCAGTTAATGTGTTCATTTGTCTAGGAATATGTCAATATGTGATAAAATTAAAATGTCTTTCCAACAAACGAATACGTAAATACAATCTCAAAATGTGCGGATTTCTAACTGAATAATGACTATTGAGTTGCAGAATGACAAGCTGTGAATCTAGATTTACAAGAAATGCGCGTATGCCGAGATTGATCACCTCGGTTAATAGCTCAATGACAATGCTATATTCAGCGACATTGTTTGTAGTTCATCCTAGACAAATACCTTGCAGATCTATCAACTCACCAGTAGGATCATAAATTACCCAGGTTGCCGAAGACAAATTTCTGGTACTGCGGGAAGCACCATCCGCGAAACCGATATAAGGGGTAATTGACATATGCACAATAAGCAAGACCCAATAAGCAAGAAAACGCTCACAAAGAACACCAAACCAAAACATGTACAAAAATTAAAACAACACCTATGTACACCTATTATGCATGAATGACTCACGCATAATATTTTTTGAGATACAACCCATTTCTGGGTTGTTCAAGAGGATGGCATTCGTAATCAATTAGCTCATAGGCCCCATTCTGCAATACACGTTTAACGATGTAGGGCCCATGCCACATAGGTTGAAATTTTCCTACCCCCAGCTTATCATGAGCTTGGTCATACAGGAGGACAAGATCTCCTTCAACGAAACAACGAGGGGAAACGGACTGATCAAAATGAGCTTTAACCCGCTTTTTCTGTGCTTCAATAACGAGAGCAGCAAAGCGGCGGGTTTCATCCAGCCTTTCTAAATAAAGGAGACGCTCTTCTTTTGGTGAAGTATTCGGCAGTAATTCAACATCCAACTTGAGCGAAGGTATTTCACATTCAACCAAGAGAGTAGCTTCCAGGCCATAAATCAACTGGAAAGGAGTGAACCTGGTTGCGTTCTTAACTGAGGTTAGGTATGCCCAAAGAGCTGAAAATAATGACATGCCAATTGGATTTGTGGATCCCAATCGTACGTTGAAGCATTGTGACAAGAAATTTGTTCACAGCTTCAACCTGGCCATTGGATTGAGGGTAGTATGGTGTTGATTTGTCCTGACGCAGACCCAACTTAGAAGTCAACTCTGCCACCATATAATGCCGAAAATGGGAACCATGATCGATAACGATGGCTTCAGGGACACCAAACCTAGCAATAATGTGATTGGAGATGAACTGAGCAACTGTCTTACCATCAGCGGCAAGTGTAGGCATTGCTTTGGCCCATTTGGTGAAGTAGTCCACAGCTACGATAATATAAGCATGCCCCCGGCCGATTAAGGGTTACACGTCACAAAATCGATGCCCCACTTCGCAAAGGGACCAACGGTAATGATAGGATGGAGAGGAACAAGTGGCGCATGCAACTTGCATTGATAAATCTGGCAATCATGGCATTTACAAACTACGACAATACAGTCTTTGAAAATAGAAGGCCAAAAATAACCAGCATAAAGAATCTTTTGTGCAATAGAATAACAAAACATGTGACCACCACAGGCGCCACTGTGGCAATCATTCAGATCTTTCTCAGCTTCCTCGAGAGTCAAACATCGTCGGAGTATGGAATTGACTCCAATACGATAGAGATTACCTCCAACTATACGATAAGGTTGCGACTGATGGCGGATGCATCGGTGGGCATCCTTCGTCAACTCAAATCTAAAATATGAACTTTGGAGATAGACGATGATATCACCGTACTAAGGATCGAGGGTGTTAATTAAGAAAAGTGAATCATCTGGAATGGATTCCTCAGAACTAGAATGAGCGGAGTCGGAAGGGAGAGAACAGAGTAAATCAGTAAAGACCAATGATTTCTTAGACTTGGCAACAATAAATTCCAAATCAAACTCTTGGAGTATAATAATCCACTTTGAGTATTTTCCCCCCAGCAATTGTCGAGAAAATATGTAGGTCATGGGGTTGCATTCAGAAATCACCGTCACTGTACGCAAAAGAATATAATGACGAAAACTTTGAATGACTTGAACAACATCCAACACTAACTTCTCAACATGAGCATAACATGTTTCGGTATCGAGAAGGTTACGAGACAAGTAATAAATAACATGCTCATGACCGTCATCATCGTCTTGTACCAAAACCATGGAAATCGTGCTGAAAGCGGCAACTAAACAAAGGGAAAAATCACGATGATAATTTGGAGGGCGAAGGAGAGGAGCACTGACCAACAATGTTTTCAACGCATCAAAAGATTTCTGTGTGATCTCATCCCAGTAAAAAGGAACGCCCTGCTTTAACAATCGTGTGAATCCTTTAGCTACTTTGGCATAGTTAGGTATAAAACGACGTAGAAAATTAGCCTTCCCTTGTAAATTTTGCAACTGATGCAATGAGGAAGGAGAGGGGAGATTGATAATAGCCTCAACCTTGAGAGTATCCAGGTGAATTTCGTCTTTGGAAATGATAAACCCTGAGAGTCTACCGGAATCGACGCAGAAGACACACTTGTGCGAATTAAGCCGAATGTTATAGTGTCTACAACGAAAAAAAATATGACGAAGATGGTCAGGATGATCTCTACGCTTAGCTGAATGAGCCGGAAGGTCATCCAAATAAGGCAGAATGATGTGGCGAATATCATGAAAGGCATAATACATCGCGCACTGAAATGTGGCCGCGACATTCTTCAAACCAAAAGGAAGCTTCTTATATGCAAAGGTGCCCCAAGGACAGATGAAGGTAGTTTTGTGTTGATCGGTCGGGAGAACATTGATCTGATTATAACCTGAAAAACTGTCCATAAGGGGAAAAATCTCGCTCCCGGCACAGTCGTCAATGATTTGATCAATGAAGGGAGTAGGATAATTATCCTTAGGACAAGCTCGATTGATATCACGATAGTCAACACAGACACGAATAGTGCCCTGTTTCTTATCTACGGGAACAATATTAGAGACCCATTCTATCAATGGAATTGGATAAATGAAACCAGCTTTGAGAAGCTTTTCCACTTCGACCTTAATGGCAGTAGCTTTCCTAGGATGCACCGGACGAAGACGCTAACAAACAGGTTTCGAACTGGGGTAAGTAGGAATTTCATGTACCACAATACTAGGATCAATGCCAGGCATTTATTCATAGGACCATGCAAAGACATCACGGAATTCGTGAAAAAATGCTAGTATAGAATTGCACTTCATCAGAAGAACAAGTAACCCCAATATGGATGTTCTCGACAATGTCGGGTTTAATGGAAATGTCGATAGGCATTGTCTGACTAATGTTACTCAAGTTAACTTTCGAAAAAACTTCATGGATGGCCTGAACGGGTGTTTGAAGTGGAGGAGAAGAAACCTGAGAGGAAAAACGCTCAAGATAGGTAGACATGGCCCCGAGACTTGGTAGAAACGAGGAACGATGATTACCATCGTCCCACGGTAAATCGTAGAGAGACAGGGTTTCCACGATAGCCTCATCGGAAGGAAACACTTCTTTCAAAGGATTTGATGAATCAAAATCACCAAGCCAAGGGGATTGAGAATAGATGTCAAGAATCATGCTTGAAGGAGCAGAATCAGAGGACAAAGTGTCTGATGCAGCAACGAGTTCACAATAATCAATTTCAATCGGACTCAACGGCATCGAATCTTTGAACAAATCGATCTGTTCAGGAGAAGGGATAACCCAGGGGTCATCGGTGTGAGAAATCATATTGACCTTAACAGTATTTGGTGGTGGAAGGGTAAAACTACCCATGAGGACAGGGTCCTTGAAAAGGCCCGGCCTGATGCTCTCGTAGGGAGTAGGAATCTTATCCACATACGGAACATTGTTCTTGAAAGAAGAAGTGAAGAAAGATAATTGATCGACAGTAATAATCTTTCCTTCGTGTGGGAACTTCAAAACAAGAAAGAGAGTGGACGGAACGCATAGCATGGCGTGAGTCCAACTGCTTCCGAGGAGAAGATTATAATTGAGTTTAGCATCAACGAATTCGACCTCAACGTTGACTATCTTCCCTTCCAATGTAATTGGTAAACTAGCGAGAACACCAAGAGGTTTGGATTCCCTTCCATCAAATGCTTCAAGGGCATTGGGTGAAGAAGTAAGAGCTGGAGAACCAATGGATTTACAACAAGTAGATGACAAAACACAGGTGGATGCACCCTTGTCCACGACGGCCCGGTGAATATTCAAACCATTAATACCAACTTGAATGATGAGCGCAATTTGGTGCGGCAGTCGCAAGACAAAATGCTTTAAATCGAAAGCGAGAAGGCTATTGTCGGCAGGATCAACCCCATCTATCGCAGATAGAAAAGCCTTATGTTGCTACGGACAACTCTGGAGCACTTCTAACGCAGATGGCGCCTAAGCCAAATCCTCAACAATACTTTAATGCTGAGCGGCACGGGTGTTAGGATTGTACGAAGACTTACGGAGTATGCCTTTGGAAGGCGGCCGAACAACGGATTCAGCACTAGGTTGTTCAATCTCAAGAGAGCCAGAAGCAGGTGGAGGAGGAGGAGGACCATCAGTGATCTCCTTCCCTGCTGCCTGACACGAATAAGAATAATCTTTTGATCGAGTAGCAATAGAAACGGGTGCAGAACCGTTCATCGTGAACACTTGCGAGCCAGATGGGGCAGAGGACTGAGGGTGCTCTACCATCTAGGTCTGCTAAGGGAAAGGTTCTTTAAGAACGGTCAGAGCTCCTTGGTTTCCTTTGAGCAATCGACTCACTTCAGACTGTCGAGCGCAGTCCTTGGTGAAGTGCTCATCATCACAAATCAAACAAGGATACTTCGATTTGCGTTGAGAACTATCAGCAGAAAGAGATTTTGGAGAATCCTATTTTGGGGTATCGGCTTTGGCCTTACCTTTACCCTTCTTCTTACCTTTGGAAGTGTTATCTGTAGGATTGGCCTAAACAACATTTACTTCCGCGAGTTTTTCGGAATTCGAAGTTGATTGAGAAGCTACATTATTGGAAGAAGTGGACTTCTGCTTCCCAGAGTTGGATGAAGTAGACTTCTGAGAAGTCTGCAATACGGAACTAATAATACCATCAACAGATGGAGTCGCTGGCGGTTTAGAAGTTCCAGGTCAAGGAGCATCAGGCAAGATATCATATAATGCGCCAGACTGAAAGTACACGAGATCAAGGTGTTGGGCGTAAGCAATGGCTTGTTCCTTGGTTACACATTCCCCCATAGCTATGTCTTTGCCAATCTGATTGACAAAGGAGGTAGTGAACCAATGAGTTAGAAGTTGATCAGGTATTTCAAATTTGATCATGCGACGATGACGCCGCCACTCATGAATATGATACAAGATATGAGTAGCTCAGTCTTGTTTCAAAATGTGTAAGGACTGCCATGGCCAAAGAATTGAAACCTTGGAAAACTCCACAAGAAATTTCTAGTGGTCTAGGATAGAGACGTGTTCCAGCGTCTTAAAACCTAGTAGTTGTCGCTCGCCTTTTGGCTTCAGACATCGCTAGTAAGGACTTGTGCTCCTCGTACCATCGTGTATATAAAGGGAGACCCCTCTAGGTTGCAATCCTTTATCCATAGGAAGCCAATTCTACCGCCTTGTAACCGTGATACACCGAACACAGCATTCGGGAAGACTACCTGCATGTACGTTAATTCCTTGGTCATTTCTCTTTCATTTGATCACCAAGGTGTATATGGCAGTTCACGGAAACCTGGTATACCCTCTTGCTTAGAATACATGAGTAGTCATTTCGATCTTTTCGTGACACTTTAAATAAGTAAAAGACAATCGAGCCCTTGTCCTTTCGCGCTCGTTTCAAATTGAAAGTGACTAGAGTCATATTTTGTCTGTTTCTCGACTCTTAAAACATGAAACAACGGATTTTGGTTTCAGTGTTATAAAATTAATCACCTACGATTACACGCCTATTAAAAGTTTGTTACTTGGTCTGATTGATTTCCTTGGTTCTTGATCTTGGAACCTTCAATTGGTTCTCTCTTTTCCTTCCTGTTCTGATATACGGTCAAAGTGGCAGAACCTCCAGTTTCATCGTCTTCACTGCCTCTTAGTGGTGGTTCTTTTCCGAACGTTTCTTATGAAACCCCTCAGTCCACTAGGTCTGCTGAGTTTTCGCAGCCGATTCTACCATCCATCCAACCCCTTGCTACTCGATCTCCGCTTGACGTGCTGATTGAGTTCAATTGGCCTCCTTCAAGTGCTTGGTCTAGTTTTGGGGACGAAGGATAATTTCCTCCTCTCACGTCTGGATCGCCTTTTTTTGTTGCTGCAGTACCTCCTAGTCCCCGTAGTCTTTTCGAAGATCTTACGGCAGACTCAGATATGGATTCCTCCAATCATGTTGGCAGTGAAGGAATGCCTATGTCCACAGGAGAATATCAACTCTTTCCTGAAGATTTCTCTTGTGCCTCTATCCAATCTGCTCCGTCTTCGGTATCACTTTCGGCTGGCTCTAGGTCTCTGAGTCGGACAATGCCTGGTGTTGCATCCATAGCACAATCCAGCACAGTAACTCCTCCTCGGAGTTCGGTCCTCCCTTCGTTAGGACCGTCACCTTTGGCATCAGATCTGTTGGTTACTGTTACATCTGTCCCAGTTTGACCTACTGTCTGCGTGGCTTCATCTATGCCTTTGGTTTCTACTTATGAGTTTGACGATCAGATGTTGGATATTCACCGACGTTATGCTCCTTTGACGGAAGCCTCACCTACTTCTAGTGCAGTTTCCACTACTCCTGCAATTCATGGCAGTCTTACTTTTGAGGAGTATCTGTTGGCGGTTCATCAGCAGACCTCTCAGCAGCCCCAGGCTCCTACCCACCCTCTGTTTCATCACTATGATGCGGTTGGTAATCTTGTTTATTCATATCTGCTTTATTATGATGAGCGTGATATTCTAATTTATTTACCTCCTATTGATCCTCATCAAGTCGTTTCTCAGTTTAGACCTACTTTTCCTATGCAACCCTCTGGCTTACAAGGAAAACCCTCTCAGGGACAACCTTTAGCTCAGCAGGGCCATGCTTTTGGTCCACAGGGACAACCACACAGTCCACAAGGCCAACCTTTACAAGGACAACCTTTGGTCCAACATGGACAACCCTCTGGTCTCTCGGGTCAACCTTTGATTCAACCCAGATCATCTTTTGGTCCTGGGGGGCAAGTTTATCCACCACAGGAACAACCTGTTGCATCTCAATCACAACCACATGTTCAGTATGGCCCAGATATTGTGCAACCAGGACAATCCTATGGTCCTTCTCCGGGTCAACCTGGTCATCAGGGACAACCTGGGCCGTCGCAACCATCAAGCCAACCTTTCCCACAAGGTCAACCTGGTGGCCCTCAACAACCATTTCAACAACTAGTTCAACCAGCTCAGTAGCCGTTGCAACCTTCCCACCAGTAGATTCCTTCGTTTCCATAGCCGGTTTTATCTGTTTACCCTGCTCAGCAGCCTGCTCAACCTGCGCAACTGCAGGGCGCTTATTACCCTCAAGCTTCATATCAACCGGTATATAGCACACCTCAGATTCCGTACCCTCAGAATCAACCAGTATATAGCGCACCTCATATTCCTTACCCTCAAAATAAACCTGTGTATCAACAACCTCAAATTCATGCTTACATTCCGCAACAAAATCCCTATGCTACTCAGCAAGGACCTAAGTGGTCTCCTTCGACTCAATATCCTGGTCCTCAACCCCAGTATCAACCGAATTATCCTGCTTCTAATCCCTATGATCTGAATCCTTCGAGACAGAATGTATGGGGACAGAATCTCGCTCAGACTGGGTGGAATGTACACACAGGTCCTTATCATAGACCTCCGATGACTTTTAATACTCAATTACCGTTTCTTGCTACATTGGAATTATGTGATGTGTCGAAATTGACAAATGATCCTATTCTTCATAATCCATATTGACCTCCGATTGCGACCAAGATTCCTAGTGATTGTCCTAAATTTGAGGGTAAACCTGGTAAAGACCCCCAAACGCATGTTATGACTTACCACTTGTGGTGTTCTTCTAACTCTTGGGTTGGCGATTATATTCGTCTCCGTATTTTCCAGCGAACTCTTACTAGTGCTGCTGCAAAGTGGTACATTGAGCTGTCCAGTGGAGTCGCCAATTTTTTATGAAGGTAAATGCTCTTTGCGAACAGAGACGATCCCTCTAGCCCTAGGGTGGGTCTAGTAACAAAAGGACACGCTAAAGTGTTGCTTCCTAGTTAATGAATGAACAAAATACAAGGTAAATTGACCTACCTTGAATCCAACGTTGTCGTCATTGTAGAAAGAGTAGTGGCCTCTCGCTCCTGCCTTGGAAAATCACAATCCGTTCGCTGTCATGCTTGTTTGTGCTCAACCTAGTGTTACTAAATTGAGTTCATTAATTGTCAACCAGGGTTGGTAAACTGCTGAAGTGTGGTGCACTATATGTGCCTAGGTATTTGTTTCTCACTACGTTGTGTTTAGTGTTTTATTATGTTTTTGGTTTTATGGTTTTATGTTTGAAAATGGAAAGAACTAAATGCTGGTGAAAAGAAGCTATTGGTTATTTAAAACAGAACAAAGCCTAAACTATGGATGACAACAACAAATGCAAAGCTTGATAATGAATTCATTGCAAGAAAATAAATCACAACATGAGCTTGAACTTATCCAATTCATTCATTAAAGGTGTGTTGGAAGAGCTTGAGAAATGGACAAGTTAAGTGTAAATGAAGTTCTCCTAAATAAACAATCAACTCACAATATTACAAAATGATTATTTGTAACACAGTAAGGTTTCTATTCTAGATTAACCTATGATTTTGAAGTTACTCTATTATGCAACTTGACTTATCACTTCTAGGCCTTATTCATAAGTTTTGAGATTTTCTAAAATGATGCTTGGGAAAAGGGATATAAGTGAGTTTGTAAAAGATTTGCAGAGTGATCAAAGCCTTAAATTGGTATTACTGACCCCTGTTCATGTGATGATGTATCAATATAGATTCAGAACAAAAGTAATTTTGTAAATAATGAAGGCCGAGAGACTAATTTTGACAACTAATACTACTTGAAATACAATGGATAACCTAGGCTAGAAAGTGTTCTATCAATCTTAAAAGACAGTGACTACAACTTAAACTAGAATGTCATTAATCTTTTCTTGAAACAAAATGAACTGATACTGAACTAGAGTGCTTCTAATCTACTTGAAGTACAGTGAACAGAGTTAAACTAAAATGCCATTATCAAACTGGAAATGTAGTGACAGAGTTGAACTAAATGAAATCAACCTCCGGAGTGCTCTAACTAAATTAACATGCAACTAGTCTATGGAATTCTACAGCCCATCTCGTTCAATAGGAATGATATTTTGGAGGAGTTTGTAAAACAAGTATGGTTGTATTATTCAGTGCAATTGAACATAAACATAAAATTGAAAGCAAATACAACTAGAATCTAAGACACCACAACTGTTTCTTATTCATTGTTAATGATGTTTTGGAAGAGTTTGTAGGAGTAAGACCAGTTGTGACACTTAGTGTAAACAAGCATAAATCATAAAATTTGAAAGGAAATGCAACTAAAACCTACAATACCACAGTTATTCCTTATTCATCGTGATGATATTTTGGAAGAGTTTATAAGAGTAAGTCTAGCTGTGATAATTAATGTAAACAAGTATGAACATAAACTTCAGAAACTTGCCTAAGCTAGAAATGAAAACGAGACTAAAATACTTATCTAAACTGTATAAACAAGGCTGCTCAGGTAGCAGGGACCCTCTACCACCGGAGTAGCACGAAATCTACCTCAATATTGACTCAATGCTTTCAAGGAAATGGTACTTCTTTCATTAAAAGAGAAATTACTTCAAAACAGAGTGTTTTCAGACTTTTGCAATCTAGCAATCAACCACAAAATCTAACCTTGTCCCTCGGTTTCCTGAGCCATATTTGTAACAAATTTACATAACTGTCTTGAGATAACCTAGGGATAATTTTCTTTCCAAATAAAAACCAAACTAGGAATCTAATGGTGGTCACGTAATACAATTAAGGACATCTGGATTGTCCTTGTCCTATTAGGAGTCTCTCTCCTAGTTTGAGTTCCCATGTACATAACCACCTACAGAATTCCGTTCAAACTTCGTGGAGAGCAACACATGATGAGGGAATGATGTGGAATACGACCATATGTGTTTTCCTCTGAGATGACACCTGGAACCTGCGTAGACATGAAGACAGCTGCAGAATCGGCAACTAGCTACAGAATGTCTCCATTCTGTAGCTAGATCTAGTTCAAAAAGTACTACAATGACAAAATCATAAAAACATAGCAAGTTATCCATGATATTAATTCTTAAAGCAATTTTAACTAATTCTACTGATCATTTGAGCCTGTGATTAATAATGGACAAAGGAAATGGAGTGGAATGTGGTGGAAGAAAGAACATTTTTGGAGCTCAACATACCCCCACTGCTAAATTCTTGCATGTCCTCATACAACTATTCCATGAACTCTGAGACCTCTGCAAGGACATCCAACCCTCTTCTTCTGCTTTTCCTGGCAGTCAAAGGCCTTCTGAGCTTCCTTATGACTAACTTGAATCTCAAATTTGTGAGTGCCCTGGTTAAATTTTTATTTCTCTTCTTCAATTTTTCACTGGCCTTGTGTAACTTTTGCATTTGTAAAGACAGAGTTGAATTCATATCAGTTTTCAGTTTAACTTGCTCTCTCAGAATTTCATTCTCATTCTTGATATGTCTGTTGAGTATTTCTAACTCATATTTATCCCTCCTTAGGATATCAACTACAGATTTTGGTGGACTAGGAGTTCTGTCTCTTCCTTCTGAAGCTCTTTTCTCTAATGTCTCAACATAGTTGTAAATTTATTGCTGTGCAGGGTCTATTTCAGGAGCCCCTTCATCAAAATCCTCCTCAGTAGGTGTTTCTTCGTCCTCTATGTTTATGACTCCAGTTTTTTTAACCTTTGTTTTCTTTAGTATCCCTCTAAGTTTGTGGCTCCTTCTCGGTTGAGATGGCACTTCTCCTTTCTCTCTGGAAAATTTTCTTATTATCCTCTCCTTCTTGAGCTGCTTCTTAATCTGAGCCAATTTCTTAGAAATCATTTCTTCATTGCTTTCTTGTATTGTTTTACCAGTTTCAGTTTTGGAGGTTTTCCATCTTCTGCTTCTTTTTGTAGGTTTGTCTTCAGGTGGAGGTTCCTTGGGTTCTTCAAAGTGATTTCTCACTAAGAACTCTTCCCAATTATCTCCCATTTTTCTCAAATGATGTTCAATCAAAATTTTGACTAAACCATGGTGGTATAAGGTCGTTTCCAGAAATTGAATTCTCTTTTGAACACTTGAGGCCATTTTCTTTAAACTATGAAGCAAGAAAAAGGGCAAATTGAGTTCTTCTTCTAGGAAATGCATTATCAACCGAATATGATAGACATAGAAAGTACCATATCTTCCTTCACAAGTGATGATTTTTTGCAAGATAAGCAACATGTTCCTCCATTTGTTCTTTAGTGCAGAGCTAGGGATACCCTTTTTAAAAATGGTGACATCCATACCTGGTGACTTGAGTATCTACTTCCATGCTTCGTTATGAAATTCTCTATTCTTGAACCACCTTTCTCCTTGTCTGGGAAATTCGGTTGCTTCTACAATGAGGGCTTCAGTAATGGTGAATTTGATATCTCCTATCTCGACCTCAGCTCCATTGAAGGATCTTGCAAACGTTTTGGTCACCTCTTTGTGAAACCCACTGAATTTTTCAAAGAATTGCAACCACCCTGCTTGTTGTAACATTTCTCTGACTTGAGGATAACCTTCCAAATACTTAGTGCCAACCAATTCAGTCCTCACTATAAGACCCATAACTCCTCTTTCCAACCTTCAAATTGTTGCTCCTCTATTCACGGTGACAATGGTTGTTACAGAGATGCCTCTGTTTCACAGACCGGAATGGTTAAAAATTGGCTACGAGAAAGAGTGATATGGAGTGGTTACGGAATGAATATAATGAGGTGAGGATGATGTGTATGAGTTAAAAGATATCACAGAAAAAAAGACCGCGGAGATATTTTGTAACGAATTCAAAATCATCATTAAATGCTTTGGCCTAGTGACGTGACTAATCCAATCACTTCAGCACTTTAACTGTTTAGATTTTTAAATGATGATCGGATATGGGATTTGAAATGGTGGAATAGAAGGAGTTTTATCCAAATTTTTTGCGGGAGGTTTGTTAGGCATGATCAACAAAATTAATTAAAACAACTTTTTGAATTATTCATAACTTAACTATACTAATATCTTTCATGATATGTCATTATAATCAGAACTTTTACCTTTGCCTTTCCTCTGATTTTTTTTTTTTCTTCATATGCTTTGTTCTCTCCCTGAAAATCATTAATTTTTGAGTCTTCATAACCTTCTTGATTTTGCTTGTTGTCATGGATATGCAAGATCATTTTATTGCAGATCAGGGGATTACTAGACAGTGCCTTCAGGATCTCTGGCTGCAGAATGTCTGACTGGCTACAGAATGTCTGATTGATTGCAGAATGTACCTGTAGAGACCTTGAAACATGAAATGGAATGGTTTGGAGCATGAGTGGAATGTTGTATGGAATGAGTGAAGATGGATGATGAAATATGATGTAATGGAATATGAATGAAGTGAATAATGGAGTGGAATGGATCATAACTTATGAAATGGAGTGAAGTATGAGAAGTGGTCTGCAATTCATGATATTTATTATTCAATTGCAGAAAGACATCAAACTTTAAAAATCTGGAATGGAAATGAGGTGGAACATGGAGTGAAATGAATGAAGTGTGTATGAATGAATGAAATGGAGTATGGATGAATGAAATGAAATGAAGTATGGATGAATGAAATGAAATGGACCATAAGTGAAATGGATCTGCACTTATGATTTTGTAACACCTGCTTGCAGAAAAACAAATTTGAAAAGCTAAAGTGTCAGAAAGATTCTGATTTTCACTCTACCTTTTCTGTATAAACATGCTAATCAGTGATTAGTTTTCATGTTTATACTTTTTTTTTTTTTCAATAAAATGACTTCAGAAAAATTTCAATTAAGTTGATGAAGAAGAAAGATTCTTCTTCATTAACTTCACATCACTGTTTTCCTATAACTTCTTGACAAATTCTTCTCTTGAAAGTGGCTTATGATACAACTTCAATCTATGACCATTCACAAGAAAAGTGACCTCTTCTTCATCTATTGTCCTGATTTTTATTGCTCCATTGTCAAAAAAATTCGCAATTTCATATGGCCCAAGCCAATGTGTTTGGAATTTATCTTGAAAATCTTTGAACTTTGAATCAAACAAGAGAGCCCAGTCACCTTCTTTGAACTTCTTTTCCTTTATGTACTTATCATGCCATCTAGTCCTTTGCTGCTGGACTATACTTGTTTTTTGAATTGCATATTGTCTGATCTCATCCAATTCATTAATCTGCTCCAATCTATGCTTTTGTGGCTCTGTTAGATCAAGTCCTAGCTAAACTTCCATTTTGAAAGTTTGAATCTGGAACTCTATGGGAAACAAAACTTGCTTTCCATAAACAAGTTCATAAGGAGTATGCCCTGTTGTGCTTCTCCATGTAGTTCTATAGGCCCACAAGGCTTCAGGAAGCCTATCTGCCCAATCTCTTCTATGTAAATGAACAGTCTTTGTTAGGATCCCTTCAATGACCTTATTAGTAGATTCCACTTGGCCATTTGCTTGTGGATGATAGGGAGTAGATTTTCTGTGTCTGATTTTGTACCTCTCCATCAATTTTTCCACTAGCCTTGATGTGACTTGAGCTCCTTGATCTGTAACAGTTTCCCTTGGGACACCAAAACGAGTAAAAATATCCTCAAAAATAAAATTAACTACAGATGCTTCAGTAGCAAAAAGTAATGGCTTGGCCTCTACCCATTTGGTAACATAATCAGTGCAAACTGATATATATTTCTTTTGTATCGAGGGAGAACTAATAGGTCCTACAAAATCCAAAGCCAATTTTTCAAAAGGTTCAATATGTACCTGAGGCTGCAATGGCATCTCACCTGAAGGAGAAGGTTTCCCTACCCTTTGGAAACTGTCACACCTTTTGACATACTCTTTAGCATCTTTAAAAAGGGATGGCCAATAGTATCCTAAATGAAGGACCTTATAAGCTATCCTCTTATCAGAAAAGTGTCCGCCACAACGTTCATCATGACATGCTTTGAGAATCTCAGGCATCTCATCTTCCCGAACACATCTCCTAATGATAAAATTTGGACCTGTCTTGTACAACTCATTAGCAACCCATGAATATTTTGCACTGTCATAAATGATTTTTCTTTTATCTCTTGCATTCATTATTGAAGGAAATTTTTCTGAAACTAAATAATTAGCAATGTCAGCAAACCAAGGAGTTTGAGTAGAAATTGCAAAAAGATATTCATCAGGAAATTGATCTTCAACTGGAGTGTCATCTTTGATGTTTTGGAGTCTAAATAGGAAATCAGCTACTGTGTTTTGTTTTCCAGGCCTATCTAGAATGGTAATGTTGAATTCTTGTAAAAGCAATAACCATCTTATGACTCTGCCATTAGTAATTGATTTTTTCATTAAATATCTAATTGCAGAGTGATCTGTGTGAACAAAAGTTTCATAGCCTGTTATATAGTGTCTGAATTTGTTTATGGCATGAACAACAGCTAAAAACTCTTTTTCAATTACAGTATAGTTTAACTCTGAAGGAGTCAAATTTTTACTGGTATAGTAGATGGCATAAGGAATCAAGTCTTTTTGTCCCAATATTGCTCCTAGAGTTGTATCTGAGGCATCTGTTGAAATATGAAAAGGTAACTTCCAGTTAGGTCCCCTTAAAATAGGTGCTTCAGAAATTTTTGTTTTCAGGGTCTCAAAGGCTAACTGGAAATCAGAACTCCATTTGAATTCACAGTCTTTGGTAAGTAATTTGAAGAGTGGAGATGCTATCTTGGTGAAATTTTCTATAAATCTTCGATAATATCCTGTAAATCCTAGAAAACTCCTAACATATTTTTGACAACTTGGAATAGATAAGTTAGAGATGACTTCAAATTTTGACTCATCAACTCTAATCCCATCCCCTGAAATGTGATGTCCTAAAACAATTCCTTCAGTAAACATCATAAAACACTTCTCATGACTAAGTGAAATATTTGCTTCTTTACATCTTTTTAAAACTTTTTCCAAGTTTGCTAAGGCTTCTTCAAATGTGTTTCCATAAACTGTGAAATCATCCATATATACCTCTACACAATCATGTATTAGATCTGAAAAGATCCCTAATACTGCCCTTTGAAATGTTGCAAGTGCATTGCATAATCCAAATGGCAATACTTGGTAAGCATAGGTACCCCAAGGACAGGTAAATGTGGTTTATTCTTTATCCTCAAGTGCTACTTGAATTGATTATAACCACTAAACCCATTTAGAAATGAGAGGTACTTTTTGCCAGCTAAGGTATCTAACACCTGATCTATGAAAGGTAGGGGAAAATGATCTTTAAGAGTAGCTTTGTTTAATTCTCGGTAGTCAATACATACCCTCCATTTACCATTTTTCTTTGGCACAATTACCAAAGGAGAAACCCACTGACTATCTGAAATAGGATAGATAAAGTTGACATTCAACAATTTCTGTGATTCTTCTTTAATAATCTCCCTAAGATTTGGATTCATCCATCTTTGAGGTTGTCTGATTGGCTTACAATTTTCCTCTATGTAGATGTGATGAGTGCAAGTCTTGGGGCTTATCCCTTTCATATCAGTGTACTCCCATGCATATGCAGAAGAATGTCTCTGTAATATATTGACTAACTCTTCTTGTTGAGATTTTTCTAGGTTCTTGTTTATGTTCAAAGTTTTCCTGGAAATATCTCAATTATAGAGCTGCCAAATTTATCCATAGAATAAAGAGACATCTGTCTTGATGAAAAAAACTCAATGTTGGATTCTTCTTGAAATTGTTCATGTTTGTATTCCGAAGAGGATTCAAAGTTTTCTAAAGTATTCAGAATTTGACTATCTTCACTAATTTCTGAAATTGTGAAGAGAGGTTGTAAGTCTTCTTCATCCTCTATCCATTGAGTATCATCTAAATCTATAATTGTCCTTTCTGGAGGATACAAAGTGAATTTCTTAGTTGAACTACCATCAGAGATGTACATATCACCGGATCTACAACTAATGAAAGCATCAGCTGTAGCTAACCAAGGTCTTCCTAATATAATAGGATACCCTCCTAGATTATTCTTAGGAGTTAGAATCATGAAATCCATAGGGTACTCCCAAGAATCTAGGGACACTGGAATGTCTTCTATTACCCCATCAGGTTTGATCACAGATCTATCTGCTAATTGTAATAATGTGGGTGGAAAAAGAAGATTAGGAAGTTTCAGCTTATCCATGATTTGTCTACTCATGATATTGATTGCTGCTCCTAAATCAATGAGTGTGTTTTGGATCTCAATTCCATTGATGTGAATTTTAACAACTGGATTTCCTGGGTCTAGATACTTTGGAATAGCAATCTTACCCATCATAATGTCTGCTATTTTTCCTGCCAGTTGAATCTTCTTTGTCTCTCTTATTCTTTTTCTTGTTTTCTTCATGCTCAACTCCTTTATTGTTTTTGATAAAATTGGAATTTCCTTGATAGCTTGTAATAATGGAATCTTAATGCAAACATTTCTCAGCTCATCTAGGAAATCATAATTAGGCACCATAATTTGTTTTTCTACACCCCTATCAATTTGTAATCTTTCTGGAAAGGGAGGTGTAGAAGTGGATGTTGATGGCTGCTCTAATACAGGAGTTGAAATTAGGTTCTTTTTGTTTTAATTTTTCAATGTTTGGGTCCTGAAAATATGTGTCTTCTTCAAGACTTTTATTTTCCCGTAGAGAATCTTCCTCAGAGTTGTCTTGTTCTTGTATGATCACAGAAGGTTTCCTCTTTTCAAGTATTCTTCCAGACCTAAGTTGAACATCACTAAGGTCTATAGGAGTGATTAAATAGATTGGAAATTGTTGGCCTTCTATCATGTATGTATTCTGAGGATTTTTATTGTTGGAGTTTGGTATGGGTTGAGCAGGCAACTGATTTGATTTATGAGGAAATGGTAATGGAAGTGGTTGATTTTGATGTTGTGGGTTCTGAGGATTCTGTTGAGGATTTTGTTGAGGACTTTGAGGGGGAAAATGTAGGTATGGTGGATAGGATGGTGGATACTGATAGTACTGAGAGTATCTTCCATAGGGATTTTGTGCTCCTTGTGCCCAAGCTTGAGATTGATTTTGAAATTGGGGCCAAGGTTGCTGCCAAGAATTCCAATTTGGTGGAGGTTGGTTATACATTTGATCATGGAATACTTGTGTTTGAGGTCCTTGCCAAGGCCTTCTAGAGACAAAATTGAGAGATTCTGTGGAATTTGTAAGTGTTTCCTCTTGAAAGACAGCTTTAAGATCAGGAAGTGAAGGACAACTTTTGGTCTCACGTTTTTCTGAACAAATTACAGAAGTCTCTACAACTTTTGCATCCAAAGGACATTCTCTCAAGGCATGCTTCCTTCTACATTTGGGACAAAAGATTGCTAAGGCATCAGATTCAGATTTTTGCTTGTTTTGTAACTTAAGGGTGTCTATTTGTTCACTAAGACTCCCTAAGATGTCAGATTTGAATTCATCAAGGATATGTCCTATCTCTGCCCTACTTACTGTCCCAGAAGCAGACTTACTTGCCTTTGCAAGAGCAGGGTCTCTTGGACCTTTTACAGTTTTGGATTTCCCTCTTGCAAGGCTGATACATAACTCAGATATTTCAGGTAATGTGAGCTGAGATATATCCCCTTTTCCCATCATGTTAAGGATATCCAACCAATCATCCCTAATTGTCTTCAACAAGAGAGCTTTTAAGGTGTCTTGATCTAAGTTCTCCATTTTTGCTCTTTTGATGTTGTAATGAAATCTCTCCAACAAATCTTCCAGGTTTTCATCTTCTTTTTGTAACATCTTAAAAACTTCCTCCTTATGATTGATTGGCATACAATAATCCAAATACCTCTCTAGAAATGCTTGTTTCATGTCTTCCCATGTCCTAATAGAATTGTTTATCAAACTCATAAACCACTTCAATGCTGCTCCTTTCAATGTTGAAGGAAATAGTTTAAGTTTTTGAGCATCTTGTAAGTAGTCATAAGTTCTACATAGCACTTCAAATTCAAATAGGAAGGTTTCAGGATCTTCAGTTTTAATTCCATAGAAGTTTGGAAGGACAGAGGGTGAAATGTTTTTCATAGTTGTATTGGTTTCTTCATCTACTATAGGAAACCCAAAAGAGTTTCCCATTTCTCTTCTACCTCTTCCTCTACTTCCTTCTCCTTCTACACCTCTACCTCCTTCTCCTCTACCTCTACCTCTACCCCCTCCAAATAATGTGTGTTCTCCATTAAAGACTCCTCCTCCCCCTTCTTCTGCCATAGTTGATTCTTCTGTGGAAGTGGAAAAGTTTGTATCTCTAGAAAGGGTCCTTCAATCTTCTCCTAAGACAGGTTCAGTGGATGAAGTGGAAGGTCTTTCTAATGGAATATATGATCTTAAGTCTTCTGGAAGTCTAGGATCAGTAAAGGATGGAATGTGGGTCTGAGTTGGAGGTGTATTGGCTCTTGGTCTAGGCAAAACAAGTGGTGTTCTAGGAATCAAACTTCTACTTCTGCTTCTTATGAATCCACCCCTTGAGTCTCTCTCTCTACGCATATCATTGTTTTGGGGAGTTAAGAAACAAGGCTACCTAGTTACACTTCCCCGGCAACGGTGCCAAAATGTTTGTGCT
Organism: Pinus albicaulis; assembly: GCA_034641835.2. Classification (NCBI taxonomy): domain Eukaryota; kingdom Viridiplantae; phylum Streptophyta; class Pinopsida; order Pinales; family Pinaceae; genus Pinus; species Pinus albicaulis. The sequence continues at coordinate 614,497,841 of CM076581.1, forward strand.
CAACCTAGTGTTCCTAAATTGAGTTCATTAATTGTCAACCAGGGTTGGTAAACTGCTGGAGTGTGGTGCACTATATGTGCCTAGGTATTTGTTTCTCACTATGTTGTGTTTAGTGTTTTATGATGTTTTTGGTTTTATGGTTTTATGTTTGAAAAGGGGAAGAACTAAATGCTGGTGAAAAGAAGCTATTGGTTATTTAAAACAGAACAAAGCCTAAACTATGGATGACAACAACAAATGCAAAGCTTGATAATGACTTCATTGCAAGAAAATAAATCACAACATGAGCTTGAACTTATCCAATTCATTCATTAAAGGTGTGTTGGAAGAGCTTGAGAAATGGACAAGTTAAGTGTAAATGAAGTTCTCCTAAATAAACAATCAACTCACAATATTACAAAATTATTATTTGTAACACGGTAAGGTTTCTATTCTAGATTAACCTATGATTTTGAAGTTACCCTATTATGCAACTTGACTTATCACTTCTAGGCCTTATTCATAAGTTTTGAGATTTTTTAAAATGATGCTTGGGAAAAAGGCTATAAGTGAGTTTGTAAAAGATTTGCAGAGTGATCAAAGCCTTAACCTGGTATTACTGACCCCTGTTCATGTGATGATGTATCAATATAGATTCAGAACAAAAGTAAGTTTGTAAATAATGAAGGCCGAGAGACTAATTTTGACAACTAATACTACTTGAAATACAATGGATAACCTAGGCTAGAAAGTGGTCTATCAATCTTAAAAGATAGTGACTACAACTTAAACTAGAATGCCATTAATATTTTCTTGAAACAAAATGAACTGAGACTGAACTAGAGTTCTTCTAATCTACTTGAAGTACAGTGAACAGAGTTAAACTAAAATTCCATTATCAAACTGGAAATGTAGTGACAGAGCTGAACTAAATGCAATCAACCTCCGGAGTGCTCTAACTAAATTAGCATGCAACTAGTCTATGAAATTCTACAGCCCATCTCGTTCAATAGGAATGATATTTTGGAAGAGTTTGTAAAACAAGTATGGCTGTATTATTCAGTGCAATTGAACATAAACATAAAATTGAAAGCAAATACAACTAGAATCTAAGACAGCACAGCTGTTTCTTATTCGTTGTTAATGATGTTTTGGAAGAGTTTGTAGGAGTAAGACCGGCTGTGACACTTAGTGTAAACAAGCATAAATCATAAAATTCGAAAGGAAATGCAGCTAAAACCTACAATACCACAACTATGCCTTATTCATCGTGATGATATTTTGGAAGAGTTTATAAGAGCAAGTCTAGCTGTGATAATTAATGTAAACAAGTATGAACATAAACTTCAGAAACTTGCCTAAGCTAGAAATGAAAACGAGACTAAAATACTTATCTAAACCGTATAAACAAGGCTGCTCAGGTAGCAGGGGCCCTCTACCACCGGAGTAGCACGAAATCTACTTCAAGATTGACTCAACGCTTTCAAGGAAATGGTACTTCTTTCATTAAAAGAGAAATTACTTCAAAACAGAGTGTTTTCGGACTTCTGAAATCTAGCAATCAACCACAAAATCTAACCTTGTCCCTCGGTTTCCCGAGCCATATTTGTAACAAATTTACATAATTGTCTTGAGATAACCTAGGGATAATTTTCTTTCCAAATAAAAACCAAACTAGGACTCTGATGGTGGTCACGTAATACAATTAAGGACATCTAGACTGTCCTTGTCCTATTAGGAGTCTCTCTTCTTGTTTGAGTTCCCACATACATAACTGCCTACAGAATTCCGTTCAAACTTCGTGGAGAGAAACACATGATGAGGGAATGATGTGGAATATGACCATATGTGTTTTCCTCTGAGATGACACCTGGAACCTGCGTAGACATGAAGACAGCTGCAGAATCGGCAACTAGCTACAAAATGTCTGCATTCTGTAGCTAGATCTAGTTCAAAAAGTACTACAATGACAAAATCATAAAAACATAGCAAGTTAGTCATGATATTAATTCTTAAAGCAATTTTAACTAATTCTACTGATCATTTGAGCCTGTGATTAATAATGGACAAAGGAAATGGAGTGGAATGTGGTGGAATAAAGAACATCTTTGGAGCTCAACAATACTCAAATACCTGCACATAAGACAAAGAACAAGAACATCATACGACAAAATAATTTCACTCACAACTATTAGCCTGTCAAAGAGGGCTAAACATATCGCATCAAATAAACATCATAACACAATAGTGGAACCAAACAATAGTCATGTATATAAATGAATAGAAGGAAGAGTACAACTGATGCTTTGACTTCGCAGTCTCCTCCAGCGGGGTTCAGGCGAAGCGCGTCTCAAATGTTCATCAGGGAATTCGAACGGGATGAAGGCATGGACTCAAGCTTTCTTAGAATTCATGGAATCAAGCTTCCTCAACGTGTTTCCTTCTTATTCTATCCTTTCTAGTAGCTCATCTATAGTATGTATAATTCTCCCAATTCAACTAGCTTCTACTAAGAGAGATAGTTTCTTTTATAGAGGAAAAGGAGGAGGTTGGGATCCCTACAAAGGTGGGAGGGAGTCCTATCCTTTAGGAGATGATGCAGGAGCATCCAAGCCAAATTTTCATTATTCAATTATGTAATAAGGGGGGTGAGACATTTTAATTATTTTATTAATTAAATTTCTTAATTTTAATAAATTAGGGGAGAAATTATAAATGTGAGGATTCTTTGTAAATATCCCTTAAATAAATAAGGATATGAGTAGAGTTGATTTAGGTAGATAATTTAAGGATGAGAAATTCCATAAACGGGACTTAATTGGATCCAAAATAAGATTAATCTAAATTAGATTTTAAGTTGAGATTTATGAGGAGAAAATTATGGAGTGGAACAAATTATTTTTATGTATAAATATGTAGCTTATGAGGGTGAGAAAATGGAGAGAGTGTGAAGTGAGGAGTGCAGAGAATTAGAAAGATGGGTTGAAGGGCTAAGAGCCAAGAGGCCGCCCAATGTAATATTTGGCCTAAGAGCTTTTTTGTTTTAATATCAGTATTTTTTACTGTATGGCTGTCTTTCTCTTTATGCATATTTTGAGCAGCATCCGTTGTTATGTTTAATGAAGAATTGAGAATTTTCATGCTGGGTGAAGAAATCTGCGTTTATATGCTAGGATTCCGATTTAACCTAGAATCCTTGCATCATTTGGTATCAAAGCCTGTTAAGATGCCTGTTTTGAATCTGCAAGTTTGTATATATACTGTGTGTGAAGGTTGTGAATGCAGGAAGAATTTACATAACACAAGGTAGCATAGTCGAATTTGTAAAGATCGACTTCATCAAATGAAGGGAGTCCGCACTCTTTAAGAGGCTGTGACTCCACAATAAACGAACCTTGCAGAGTTCGTGAATGACTATTGCTCGAGCCACGAGAATCGGCATAAGTCAACACAAGCAGAAGGGTTGTAATAGTACAGCTGGTAATAGAGTTATGAATGATATGGAGGTCGACTAGCAGGAGTCTATGAGAGCAGAGAATCAAGTCAACGCAACTGCCAGTGCTACGAATCACCGATAGTAGAGTTGAATATCGCCCAAATTGAAGTCTGGGTGGATTGACCACCGCATGGTAGCAGATCCGGCACAGAGTTTAACTCTGTGTGTTCTGCAAACACCTTGGCACCTGTGTTGAATGGTGGCACGTATGTTGAGCATCGTATGAAACCCATGGAGGAACAATCACACTGTTTTATGGTGTAGTTTGTTTGATAGTTACGCAATAACGAATTGTGTTCCATTCTATTGCAGAATTGCAACATTGATTTTCCAATCGATGACCCGTTGCAGACATTCCAGGCAACCAACGTTAACAGTGGGTGAGATCCTCCTATGCATTTGACTTGTCATTGATAGATGGTAAGTTGTGAAGAAACGGTGAGAAGAATCTGATGCCCTGAGTCATAACGTGAGTTGTTAAAACACTACATGAGGGGTTGCATGGGAATTGAAAGGTAACATCACCATTCTGGTAAATTAAAATTCTGCGTGGAGACGTGATCAGTTCACAAGTAAAGCACTACTGTGCTTACACTATCTGATGCAATGTGGTGAAATCCTGTCACAATTAAGCGAGCGTGGAGACCTTGCTGTGTGCATAGTTGCAACGTTGAAGTGTTGCAACGTCTGCAGTAAATTGCCTGATGTAAAAGAATAACACAGCATCATGGGATGCCTGCGTAAGTGACTTAGACGCAGAGGAATTGCGTGAATTCCATAGTCAATCCTACGTCCTGAGATGAGTTGCAGCCAGCGTTAAAAATTCCGATGTGCAGATTGCCAAATGGCAACATTGTGGTTTTGTGAGATTGGCAAAGGCTGCGTTTGGAAGTGGTCAAACCCCAACATGAAAGTGGTTGCCGTGCATGAATAATATCACACCAGTGAAGTGGTAAGATGCTTGCGTAGGTGAGTTAGTAACTTTTGTCAAACGATAGTATGAATTGATGATTTGCATTATATAAAAGCATGGTTGTAAAGTGCGTGGGTAAAAGTTGAATGGTTCATTATTTATCAATAGTGCAAATCAACATTTGACTTGTGTGGTGTAATATGAAATCATTCATTTGCCCAGTAAGGGTGTGGTTTAAATGCAACACTTGTGGTGATGCATAGTTACAAATGTTCCATATGGATCTAACAACCATATTAATGGAATTGCTTGAGTGAGAAAATGTTCGTATTGAAATTGTGATTTTAAGAAGGGAAAAGGTCCTCAGTTTACTTTCCTACATCATTTTGGTGTCAGAAGCGAGAAAGAGATTGCGTGAAGAGAATTGCAGTGACACAAAGCCTGTCCTAGGAGAATTGTTGTTTTGAAGTTTGGTGAGAAAAATAATTTAAATCGTATGTTTGTGTTATTGAGTTTTTTTTCTCACATGTTGTTCAAGATTGTGCAATCAACGTGAAAAGGTGTAGAGATGATTTTGAAAACCAACAGGGGTTTTCACACAGCTTTGGAGAGAATATATCTATTGATCATGAAATCATTGGATTGATGGATGAGGCTTCATTTTGAAAGGTCTGGAGATGGTGGAGATTTGAAACTAAAGAGAGCAGCGGTAAATGTGCTATGGGCGCAAAAGGTAAATCATAATGTTTATTGTTATTTCATGGAGGATAACACAGTGATGGTGTTAATGAAATTCCAGTAAAGTTGTGTGAACTTTTATTTTTTAAGTGATGTGGATTTTCACCATGCTAAAGTGTATTGAAATCTTGAAACATGCATTTTTATGCATAATGTGGATTCTTCACAATTTTGGTTGCATCACTTTGGATCAAAATTTGTAGTTGGAGGAATTTGTGATTAGTGTTTATGGTTGAAAACACAGACAAATCACAATTGCTTCATGTTGTAAAGCCTTTGTTTTACCATCATGTGACGGCATTTAAGGAGGTGATATTCAGGATGAACACAATGTACAAGTTGTACATCGAAGAGGTTGCTTGTTCTCTGTACATGGGTGAAGAGATGTGAATTGATGTTGCATGGTGTATAAAAGTGCAGGGAAATGTTTGCATTAAGATGATAAACTTATGGGCATGCGAGTGTTTATAGTGACAAAGACAGCACAGAAGAGTGGAAATCAGAGAATTGAGACTGCAAAGAAAGAGGTTTATTAATAACTTTAACAAGACATGAGGTATGATAATTCAGGAAGGTAATTTTAAACATTGAAGATTGAATGGTTTATTTATTTTCACCTTAAAATAAATCTTGAAGAACCTGCATTGTATTTCGACTAAAGACTTCAGTATCATGTAAAATGATAAGGGCAAACTGATGATTTTTTATAAGAATGGAGAATGAAAGGGGGCGAATATTTTACATCCTAAAACTGTATTAGGGGTGTATGTTTATTGAATAATTGTATAACTTAAATTAAGTCAAAATATCCACTACCATTGTTATTAGGACAAAGATTGAAGTGAAAATAGATGTTAGAGTCAAATAAAAGTTTGGATAGTTTGAGCTGAGATTGAGTATTTTCATCCAAGATGGAAAATTGGTGTCAGTCTGAAGTCAAAGAGTCGTAAGATAAGTCAAAAATCTGAATGTAATTGGGTGCATGATCGGCGGAGCCCGACACCCAAAGAATTGGTTAGTGTAACACATGAGTTACTAAAGTGTTGTTTGCAGCAAAGTGAAGCAAGAGGGTTACTAGAGATTGGTTCCAACACAGAAAACCAAGAAAAGCCAAGTGCAGGAGGAGAACTTGCATTTTTGATGAATGGAAAGTGTGAAGGATTGCTGAGAAGTAGACTAAATGAAATCCACACATGAACTGATGAAGTTCACAAAGGAGGGGAAGATGACTGTTGATAGTCATTTCCGAAGATCTGATGAAGACCACAGCAGAGGGAAGAAGAAGGAAAATGCCAAGGTAAGTGGCATATGTGAATAGTTGATGGATGAAGAGTACGAGTGGGAGAAGGCTGAAATAACAATTCACCTTGAATTGTTAATGGATTTGTTGCGGGAAAATTTGAAAAACCAGACACATCGTTGGACCATGAGAAAGAAGGTGAAGTGGCAGAAGCTACACGCAAAGAGAGAAAAGCAGGTAAACATACAGTTGGAAGAAGAGCTGAGGAAGCTCGAGCAGATGTTGAGTTGTGAAGAACTCAGAGGGGCTGAGTTAAAAATGGATGTTTCCATTTGTGGCCCAGAACAGGGTGAAAGTCTAAGTGAAGAGATCAATAAGGAAGATCTCATCAACTATTGGGATAGTTCAGAAGCATTTGAAGATGTGTTGGTGAGAGAAGCAGATGAGGCCATGAAGCCTTACATTTTTTCTCACAGTTTATGTATGTTCGCAGGATGTGCGAAACACGGTGAGCAGTCTGATGGAACTGTCACAAAGAAGAATGAAACTCTTGAGGTAAAGTCTGGTAGAGAATTCCTTTCAGCGAAGGAAGGTATTGATTTGTTACAACAGGAAGAAATCATAGATGAATTCTTGTTTGGGGTAAGACAGCAAGTCGAAGCTGTTATGGAGCAGGAAAAAAGTAGAAATGCCGAAGAAAAATTCCAAGGAGGTAAACAAATGTATTTGTTTAATGAAATTGCTGACGAAAGTTTACAATATAATGATGCTGAAACCAGGACAACTTAGGAATATTTCCAGAGGAAGAGTGAAGGTAGTGATGAAGTGCTGAAAAGATTTCATAGGGAAATCGAATTCTTAGAACGGTGGCTGAAGGAACCTGATGGAGAAGAAAAACTTGCAAAATCTGATCCAGAAGAAATTACAGTTACTATGCATGATAGAGATGAAATATGTTTAACATTTATGGAGATGAATGAATGTTATAAATTTCCAAATAATGATGTAACTGTAGGTACAGAAACGACATTAACAGATATGATGTCGAAATCATAGAAATCGAGCATAAGTCATTTGGCATTGAGATGGAAGATCATAAGCAACAAGAAAGTTGTGTATGTAGGCACATAAAGGAAACAGTAAATCAGCAGGATGAAGATGGAAGCATCCAGCAGTTCGGAACAGAATCTATTGAAGTCCAGAAAGTCAATGATGAGATATTGATGATGCCTGAAGCATCAAAAGAGATCGATATGTCTTATCTTTTTAAAACTAACAGTTTGTTGGTGAATGCAGGTACAACACTGGACAAGAGAGTTGTTGCTAGTTGTACTCAAGAAAGATTTCTTGATTATTTTCCATTGCAGAAAGTTGAGTATTTAGCTCAGTTGGAGATGATAGAGTTCGACAAAGAGGAATTACTATGAGGAATTGGAGAAAGAAAGTGTTGGAGAAGCCGATGGAATCCGATTGACAGAGTGGACGACGAGTTATCAAATCGAGCTGATACTTTGAAGGACCAGCGACAGAACAGAGTATGGAATCTTGGAGGGAGCAAGTCATCAGGACTTGTGGCTATCGCAGTATTACAGAAAAGCAACGGACCTCATAGACATGAGTCTATGGAAACTTCTCTACTTGGGGAGTCTGATGCAGGAGCATCCAAGCCAAATTTTCATTATTCAATTATGTAATAAGGGGGGTGAGGCATTTTAATTATTTTATTAATTAAATTGCTTATTTTTAATAAATTAGGAGATAAATTATAAATGTGAGGATTTTTTGTAAATATCCCTTAAATAAATAAGGATATGAGTAGAGTTGATTTAGGTAGATAATTTAGGGATGAGAAATTCCATAAACGGGACTTAATTGGGTCCAAAATAAGATTAATCTAAATTAGATTTTAAGTTGAGATGTATGAGGAGAAAATTATGGAGTGGAACAAATTATTTTTATGTATAAATATGTAGCATATGAGGGTGAGAAAACGGAGAGAGTGTGAAGTGAGGAGTGCAGAGAATTAGAAAGATGGGTTGAAGGGCTGAGAGCCAAGAGGCTGCCCAATGTAATATTTGACCTAAGAGTTTTTCTGTTTTAATATCAGTATTTTTTACTGTATGGCTCTCTTTCTCTTTATGCATATTTTGAGCAGCATCCGTTGTTATGTTTAATGAAGAATTGAGATTTTCCATGCTGGGTGAAGAAATCTGTGTTTATATGCTAGGATTCTGATTTAACCCAGAATCCCTGCATCAGGAGAGTTCCAAGGGAGGTGGAAAATACTAACTAAAGGAAGGAGTCTATGGTTGTTTCAGTTCAACCACTCCTAATGACTCATCCTCGAGGTGGTTGGAATGGAATCTCTACCTCTATTTTTAAAAAGCATTCCATAAACAGCTTGGCGCAGGTGTCTAACTGGCACAAAACGCCAACTGGCGCGGCCTAAGTGTTAAATTTCCCGGTCGGTGCAAGGGTGTAACTGGCTACTCACGCCAAGGCAAAAATAGGGATTTTTACAGCTCTGCTTAGGGAATTGTCAACAAAAAGAATGTTGCTTTCATCAAAAGGGATGCAAGGATGATATTTGCAAAGCATGACACTGCTTATTGGTCACAGAAATGACCCTCGAATGTGCGAGTTGGGGATTGCAGGGATAGTGACAAAATCTTGTGTAACACCAGTCCATTCCATTCCATTCAGAATTTTTGCTGCAAGCTATTAATATTTTTATTATTGTACTCAGTAATTAAACTTTTAGAAATGTAATGAGGCTATTCTCTTTCTGAAATGAGCATACAAACTCCATTTTACTAATTTAGTTCCAGAGAGATGGGCTCTTGGGTTAGGGCCCAACCCATGTGCCTCAGCTTCTCTGTTGTTTTCATTCTTTCCTTTCTATCATTTAACTAGTTTTGTTTCTGTCATTTAGTTAGTTCTGCTTCTGATAGTTTCATTGTTGTTTAGTTTTTGCTTTCAGTTTGTTGTTGTAGCTCTTCATTTACTTACGAGAGTAATAAAGTAGAGGAGAAATCCAAAATTTGTGGTCAATCCTTCCCCTCTCATCTTTTTCAATAGAGTTTGAGCAGGGTTTACCTCCCCAAAGGCCAAAAAAACTACTTTTTGTTCACTGTTTTTATCACACATTTTTTCTATTTTGTGCATGAATCAACAGGTTTAATTGTAGGAATAAGTATCAACAGTCCCAGAAAATTTCATTAAGTCGTCCCACTTCATTTTCCAGCTTTGTTTTCACACCTGAACATTGTTGTTGCACCTCCATTTCCCTCTTTCTTCTCTCCTTAACAGCTGTCGCACCCTTTTTATTCACAAAAACCATTAAAATTTTGACCTCTGCCTTTCTCCTCGAAACTCCCAGTTATCGTACTTCGCATCTCGCAAGATCCCTTCTCCCCTTTCTTTGCCGTTCTGCAGTTCTTTCGTGATTTTCCTTTTTACCTTACCTTTGCCGATTATTAACGAAAATAGTCGAAAATACTTTAGAAATCAACCTTACCCTTTTCCCTTTAATACTTACTCCAATTCTTTTTCGCAATCACATTTTGCAATCTCCATCCACTTCGTTAACACTTACTGCTCCCAACCATCAATTGCGACATTACTATAACACTTTGTCATGCCATCCCTATCGCAAATCACATTTCACAGTTTCTATACCCATCGCATTTCTCATTTCGCAATCTATATCCCATCGCATTTCGCAATTTCACAATTTCTATCACATCGCATTTCACATTTCACAACCTTTTCCCTTTTTCCTTTAAAGACTTGCCGCAAATCACAAATCACATTTTCTATTGGTTTCTGTCAATACTTTCCGCCTTTGAACCCTGATTACGATATTACCGTACTCCGTTGCCACGTTGTGGAGCAAGTAAATCCCCTCAGCAGACAAAGGCAATCCCTCTAGCCCTGGAGTGGGTCTAGCAACAAGGGAACAAGTTGGACTTTCAGACTCCTGATTATAAATGAAAATGAGTTGGGATAGATGACCTACCTTGGTCTAATGCTTTTGATGTAGTCTGTAGCAGCGATCCATTGATCTTTGTCTTCACATGTCGCGGTCCTTCAGTGATCTGTGTACCTACGCAAGGATCAAGTGAATGGTCACAGCATACGAAAACATATTTTCATTCATAACTATTTGAATGGTCAAGGAGAATCAAACATTTGCATATTATCGAACACAAAATTGGAACCAAAAAACCAGTCTTGTATTAATGATAGAGAAAATAAGTTTACAACTTTAATGCCTTAATGTTGCAGCCTCCTTCGACGGGTTCAGTCAAGCGCGGCTCAAGAATTCATCAGGGATTGGACTTGGTGAGGCATTGGGCCTAAACTCTCTCTCGATAATGGGTTCCTCTCTGCCTTATTCTTCACTCCAACTATAGTAAGGACTATTCAGCTAGCTGAAACTATGTGAGAAGGAGGTATTTATAGGAGAGGAGGAGGTGGTTTGGGATCCCTCATAAGGTGGAAGGGAGGCCTTATCCTTTGGGGAGTTGCTCAATTATAGGAAACAAGAAGCCAAAGGGAGTACTTCGACGTTATTCAGTCAAACAAACCATGATGACTCCACTCACGAAGTGGTTAGGCATGGAAACTTTGTTTCTATTTTTAAAAAAATTCCAAAAACAGCTCAGCGTGGGTGCCCCACTAAGACAGAGTGCCAATGGGTGCGAGGCCTAGTGTTAATTTCTCTATGGGCGTGAGGCCATAACTACCTACCAGCGCTGACCCAAAATCATATGTTTTTGAGAGCCTGCTTCAGGAATGATCAACAGATGAAATGTTCTTGACATGCCAAGGGATGCAATGACACTTTTTGCAAGGTATGACAATACATAGAAGTCACTGAAATGGTCCTCCAATGTTCAGGATGGGGATTGCAGGGACGGTGACAAAATACTATGTAACACCTGCACAAGTAGGTCATTGTTGAAAGGGCCCATAGTAAGAGGGTTTTGTTGGTTACGCGCTAACTCTAAACTTGGGTCAGGACCCCTCAAGCCAACAAATGATTATGTTGCCAGGACCGGGATCATTTTGAGAGAGAGATTAGACGTTGAGGTAACCATCAAAGACTAAATTAGAAGACTAGTTTGAGCAAAAGATTCGTGAATTCACCATTAAGGAGAACAAAAGCAAGAAGTTGTCTACCAAAGAGTGGGAACAGAAGTACATTTTCACATAGGTCCATGAAATCTTCTTTGTGACCTTTGCACACATATTATAGAAGTGGTTATTAAGGTTAGCTGAGTTTCAAAACTGCTGGAAGGCCGATAAAATCACTCAGTGGATGCCTGAATTGATCCAACAGTTAGAATAGGTTGATAACACCATCTCTTGCACTGTAGACCATTGGGTTGACAAAATTATGGGTGGATTTGTGACAGAGTTTGCAGTTGATCAATTTTTGTCATATTCTAAAGCAAAAAGGAGGTTATTCAAAGGACTGAGAGGTAAGTTTGTATGCTCTTTGCCTTTGTTGATTAAGATGCTATTGTGCGAAAAGGGTGTTCTATGCAGTCACACCGAGTGAATGACCCCAAACAAAGTTGAAAGCAATACGCGCAACGGAAATTAATTTCAAGTTAACAAGAGAGGAGATAGATCGGTATATAGCCCTTTGAGAAACCTGCCTAATAGTAATACAGAGAGTGGTGAAGCTACGCACGCAGTAGGTAACTCTCCAACCACCCCATAGTCGAACTCACATAGGGGTAGGTCATCTCCTACTCCACCTCCACCACCACCAGGAGGTGATATGGACGTACATATGAAGCTACCCACCTTCAAGGGTGTGGGAGATGAATACATGGATAGATTTTGGTTTGTTGTAGATGCAGTATGGACTACACAAAACGTCAACACCGATGTTGTCAAGAGGTCGCAACTAGCTATGGCATTTGAGGATCGTGCACCGGATTGGTTTATGGGATATTTGGCTTAGAATGTTGACCCTACTGTTGATGATATAAATAAAGCTTTGAAGCAACAATTCAGAAAACCAAAGTCCTACTTGCAACGTGTAACAATGTTAAAATAAATCCGACAAGAGCCAAATGAATATGTTTAGGAGGCAGATCAATGATTGAACAGTGAAAAAGGATTTTTCTATAACGATAAGCAGCATAAATAATGGTTTATTTCCATGCTCCTGCCACATTTGCATAGCCCCTTGAATCAACAGAAAACTGATTATTAAGCTAAAGCTCTTGAAGCTGCCATGAAGTTGGAAGTCGCACCCAAAACTGATGACCAATTTGAAACTCTACAAATCCAAAATCAATTAGAAGCAATGCATTTGGAAATTTAGAACCTACGTAAGGACAAGGGGAAAGAAGCTTGCATAGAGGTATGGTGTATACGTTGTAAGGGTTTTGGTCACACAAAAGATCAGTGTACCATACTTCAGGATTACATGAAAGCTGGAGAGCTGAATCAGTTGAGGCCTAGGGACGCTGCAGGACCGAGAGGTACTCCCACGTTGTGGTGCGCTGACTGTCAAGTGGCTGGACGACACAACACAAACCATTGCACTCGATTAGGATGTTATTTACCAGAACTGAAGCAACAATGGTGTAGGTTTTTCTCTTCGATTATCCATGATGAGCACCACTTCCGCACATTTGATCTGATGATAGACAATGCCAACCTCTGTAGAATGCAAGCCGACCCATCTTCACCAGCGTCCCCCTCTATGCATGGTGGATCTCCAGCCAGAGGAAGGGGAGGAGGGAGAGGTGCAGGTGCAGGTTGCGGAAGAGGAAAACTGATCTGATACAACTGTGGAGATGTTGGTAACTTTGTGCGTGATTGTCTGAACCCTGCACGATAGTCTTGCAAGTATTGTAGACAATTTGATCATGTTATTGAAGATTGTCATGTTTTGATTGCTATAATGCAGGATAAGCAACATCAGATACCTACGCAGAATATACAAATGGTTAGAGCTGAGCTGCAAGAAGATGATCCAAGTGTAAACATAATTTCAAGCAGTGGTGCTGCCACTGGAAAAGACGAGGGAAAGAAGGTTGATGCAGAACACTGGATCAGGAAGGATTCAACCTGTAGAGGGAAAATGAGACTTTTGTAGAAGCTAGAAAGGATTTTTCTATTGCAGGTGCTTCCACACCCAAGACAATCACTAAAGCAAGGATCGATGGTGAAGTAAAACCTTTCTTGCAAGCATGCATCAAGCTGTTGCATAACTAGAAAGCCGTAGATAACCTTCAAGCTCTAATAGATAGCTGCGTGGATAAGGACTTTCCTTGGACTAAGAGCAAGGTTGTAAACAAGATCTACAAGAATAAGAAGAGGACTGGTCGGGAGATGTGCATGACCATGAAAATTGGGGAATATGAGATGGATCAGGTCATTTTGGACTTGGGATCCGATGTGAATGCTCTACCTAAGCAGACTTGGTAGAAGATGGGCAAACCAAAGCTCGAATGGTCCACCATTCAGCTTCGAATGGCCAATCAACAAAATATTATCCCATTGCGAAGACTCCCACAGGTTCTAGTAGATATTGATGGGGTCAAGGTACGCGTAGACTTTGAAGTAATACAAATTGTTGATGATGTAGACCCCTACCCTGCGCTGCTAGGACTGGATTAGGCTATCGACATGGGGGGCATCATCAACTTGAAGCGCAAGAGTATGATCTTTGAAAACAATGGTACTCAGGTTATAGTACCCTTGGATCCTGCGGAAGGAGAAAGATATACAAAACCAATGCGCGAAGAAGACGAAGTCGACCACCTCTACAAATTGACTGCACGAGATGAGTATTGGATCAACCCAACTGCTGATGGGATGCTGAATTGGGAAAAGGATAGCTCATGCTTCTCTGATTCATATGGGGAAATGAAAAACTAGAAGAATTGCCTGCATGATGTTTATGTGTTGCCTTGCTTCAAAGTCACTAAAAATTTGTGATGCACCTCCTCACAGGGACGTGAATTGCCCTATTTTGATGGTTCTAGTAATGTTGTTTTATTTTTGGAAAAAATGGAAAAGGTTGTCCAGAAAGAGCGAAGGTTCTGGGCACTTGATCTTGCCATGCCCGCAACTCCAGCACGTTGGTGGGATACGTACAAAGGGAACTTCAAGGATTGGGAGGAATGCAACAGAATGATGTGGTTGCGCTTTGAGCAGCCCACTGCCCAACCGACTGAGGTTCTTTGTGGGCGAGGTGATCCGCGCAAACACCTGACTACATGGATAGAGGTCTGGAATAAGAAGCCAAGGGTGGAATGGGTTCACATGTTTATCCATATGTTGGGACCAATCCCTAATGCATGGTATTTGGAGACGAAGATGCGTCGAGGGACTCTTAATTGGGTTACAATGAGTGAAAGCTTTATGTTAACCTTCAGCATGGATAGTGGATCAGAGGGACTGGACAGAGCCCTGCAGGATATAGAGGCAAATTTCTTTGATGATTCTTGACCTCGGATAGAATGTGTTGCGCCAGCATGGGAGGCGCATATGCAAGATATTTCCAACTGCAGAAATCAATCAATGGAAGATCATGATGAAGATCCAAGAAATATCAATATCCCAAAATCTAAGGGGCAGCGCGCAGTTGAAGGCCCCTTGTTAGGAATTATGGATGTGACTAAGCCCTTAAAACGAAAGGAAGTCAAAATTGGGACGGAGGAACAACCCAAGTTGGCCAAAATAGGAGATTATTGGGATGATCACACAGTGGGAAAGGTTGCGGAGCTGTTGACAGAATATCATGACCTGTTTCCCACAAAGTTTTATGAGCTCAAAGGAATTGTAGGAGATTTGGGAGCTATGAAAATCACTCTCAAACTAGATGTGCGCCTCGTCAAGCAACGACCATACCAGTTAAATCCAAAATATAAGAAGGAAGTGAAGGAAGAATTGGAGAAAATGGTTGTTGCGTGAGTCATTGAGCTCGTGGAACAGTCCTATTAGGTAAGCCCGATGGTTGTTCAGGAAAAGAAGACTAAGGGAGAAATAAGGATTTGTGTGGACCTGCATAAATTGAATGATGCATGCGTACATGACCCCTTCCCTACCCCATTTTCAGATGAGATATTGGACACTGTTAGAGGACAAGAGGCCTACTCTTTCACTGATCGATTTTCAAGGTATCATCAGATCAGGATTGCGCCCGAAGACTGAAGTAAGACCACTTTTGCAACAGAATGGGGATCCTTCCAATACACAGTCATGCCTTTTGGATTGAAGAATGCACATGATATAATATCGAACGTAGTTGCAATTGTATTCAAGGAGTTCATGCACAAGTTTATGGAGGTGTACTTTGATGACTGGACTCTGTTTGGACTGCTGAAGAAGCATGTTTCCAACCTACGCATGACGCTTGATACTTGCAGGAAGCATCAAATCTCTCTTAACTTGAAGAAGTATATATTTTGTGTTCCTTTTGGGATCTTGTTGGGGCATATTGTTTGTGAGCAAGAATTGATAGTAGATCCAGCCAAGAATGCAATTATTATCAACTTGAAGGTTCCTGCCAATGTGAAATAGTTGCGCTCTATTCTGGCACACACAGGATATTATAGAAAATTCATTCAGGGTTATGCTCTGATCACTGCACCCATGGAAAAATTGCTAAATAAATACATGTCCTTTTGTTGGGATGAGGAATGCCAAAAGAGCTTTGAGCTGCTGAAGGAAAAGATGGTTACTACACCTATTTTAATATTCCCTGACTGGTCCAAGGTCTTCCATGTGCACGTTGATGCATCCGACATTACACTTGGAGTTGTCTTAGCGCAGCCAGGAGAAGGAGATATTGACCACCCCGTTGCCTTTGCAAGTAGAAAGCTCACCAGTGCAGAGCGCAACTATTCAACTACAGAGAGGGAAGGTTTGGCTATGGTCTATGCTCTGCAGAAATATAGGCATTATCTACTAGGAGGGCACTTCAAGATGTTCACTGACCACTCTGCTTTGAAGTACCTGGTCAACAAGCCTATGTTGGGGGGCGGGGAGGAGATTTGTTGATCATTGTTTCTATTTCAAGAATATGATTTTGAAATCATTGTTAAGGCTGGTAGATTGAATATTGGACTTGATCACTTGTCACGCATTGAGAATGGGGAGGAATCAACCAGTCTCGAGGAGGGACTACCTGATGCGCAGCTCTTTTCCATTAAAGTGGTCGATGAACACTTGCATAAATCATTCATTTTCTAACTACTAGGATTGTGCCTGCTGACTATTTGGTGCAACAAAAGAAGGAGTTGGTTTCGCGCGCAACTGACTTTACATTGATTGCTGGTCAATTGTACAAGTTGGGAGCGGATGAAGTTTTAAGAAGGTATGTCTTAGAACATGAAAGACAGTACATCTTGGATGAAGCTCATGGGGGAGTGGCATGAGGCCACTATGCAGGGAAATCTACTGTGCAGAAGATGTTGCGTGTTGGATTATGGTGGCCCACATTGCACAACGATGCACATGCATATTGTCAAGCTTGTGATGCATGCCAAAGAGCAAGGAAGCCATTGCATAGAGACGAGATACCATTGCAGCTGCATATGGCCTTGCAATATTTTGATAAATGGGCCATAGAATTTGTTGGACCTATTAATCCTCCTGAGAAAAATACTTTCGCGCGCTACATCATCACTGCAACAGACTATGTAACCAGATGGGCAGAAGCTAAGCTAGTAAAATATTGTACTGTAGACACTGTTGCACAATTTATTTTGAAAACATCTTGACTATATTTGGGTGCCCAAAGATATTGATGAGTGATCAGGGTACACACTTTGCTAATGAGACTATTGAAGCTCTGACAGAAGCAGTATAAGCCTTTAACAAGATCCTAGAGAATGCTCTTACAAAGATTTGCAATGCAAATCAAAAGGATTGGGACATGCGCATACCTTTCATCTTATGGGCTTATCGGACCACATGCAAGAAGTTGAATGGTAAAACACCATTCAGGATGGTTTGTGGCCAAGAAGCTATCATTCCAATGGAATACATCGTTCCAAGCCTACGCATCGCAACACTAACTAATATGGCTGAACTAGACATCATGGAGGAATGTTTGTCACAACTGGTTGCCTTAGAGGAGGATCGATTTATTGCCAACTTTCATCAGCACGTATAGAAGGCGAGCGAGAAAGCCTAGCATGATAGGCACATCCGGAAGACGGCATTCAAGGAAGAAGATTTGGTTTTATTGTATGACATTCATTCCTCACGCCACCCAGGGAAGTTCATAAAGCATTGGTTGGGGCCGTATATTGTGAAGGAAATCACTAATGGAGGTGTGGTGCGCTTGGCCACGTTGCGCGGTGAGAGTCTCCCAAGTTACATCAAAGGAAGCCGACTAAATCCGTATAGGGTTTCCCCGTGCCTACCAAATGACTATATGGTTGGAGAAACAGAATCCACTTGTCTGCGTGCTGCGTGGAAGGCATACGCAGGCAGGTGCGACATGAGCGTAGAGGTTGTGCGCAGTGGGAAAAACTAGCCGTTGGAACAGTAACTCTAGGTGAAATTTTTGATTTTACTATTGGATGGAGCGGGTTTTCTAGGAATTAATGAGGAGATATTACAGAATTTTTGACCGTTTTTATGAGGATAAGGTGCCATTAATGAAGTTCCGACCATTTTTACCATGGATCGCCTATAAAAGTAAGGAAGCGGGTCGCATTCTGTTCCTTTGTTGTTTGAGTGAATTGTGCCCTGAGATTATTAGTGTGCACTGTGTGTTTGGCCATGAGACCCCCGCATCCGATGTGAGAAATCCCGAGTTTATATTCAAGCCCAGGATGACGGCCACCAACCCCGCTACTGAGAGTGCGCAGTATGAGGAGCAATTTGTGCCAATCACGACATCTACCGACCGAGGCTATGAAGAATTCCATGAAGTTATCCCCGAGGTCCAAGAAGTAGTATCAACACCTGCCAAGGGAAAGGGTAAGGTGACCAAGGGATCATCATCAAAGTTGCAGACATCCCCCAGGCAGATTACATCCCCACACCAGGTGACAAAGGACAGGTCCCCTATGGGTGACCAAACAAAGAGACCTATGTTCGCGACGGAGGAGTTTGCGCTCTTTGTCGAGCCCATCTCATGGCTCCCAAAGTATGTGAGGTCATGCAAACCCTCTGTGAAGGCACCAAAGGATTTGGATACGGTGCGTGACTACATGTAGATGCCATTGATCCTTAAGGCGGTCACTTTGGAGGGGGAGATTTTTGGAAATATCTCGTCTGTTAAGTTCAATGATTATGATCTAGTCAGTGAGAAGACTTTCCCTGAATTGGCGCTAGAATACTATATTGAGCATGTTCTGTATTGCAGAGTAGTGAAAGTAGAGCCCATACCTTGGGTGCGCGGGTGAAGCAATGTCGAGATTCTCAACTTGTTGAGGATTCCCCACTTTGGAAGGTACCCCATCACTCATGTTTGTGTGCGCCAGCTGCTGGCATTGGTGAACGATGGGTGTCTGTGGATTCAAAATCGAATTCCCAAATATGTTGTGTTGATCCACTAGATCACCGAACTGCCGAAGTCGGGACCTCACCGTATGGCAAACTATGAAAAGAGCCAGGAGTTGAAAGTCGCCGCGAAGGTGAAAGTTGATTATAAGGTGGGATGTGACACCAGGGGCTTCTTGGTGCAGTAGATTGAAGATCCAGTAGTGCGCCTCAGAACCTTAGTGCTGGGCTGCAAAATGATGTGCAAGTGTAGGCCTAAGGTGGTCCCCACGCACGTCATTGCACTGGCAGGGCAGTGCGAGAAGGGCGTAAGCTATAACTGGTCCCAGTACCTGTGCACGAAATTCCTAGAGAATGTGTGCGAGGCATAGGTGGAGGGGAAAAAGTTTTGTTATTCATGGCTACTCCTACTCATTGCTCTGGTTGTGTGGGAAAAACCGGAGAATGCAGTCCTCCCAGACATGAAGCCTGGTGTATTTGAAGGGGCGTGCTACGCTAACCTCTGGGATTCTATAGACCTAAAGTGAGTGATGGAAAATAAGATCTTTTGGGTCTTATTCAAAAGAGCGTTCACCGCAACAATCCACTCACACCCTCGGTTGTCCCCACCTGCATATGACAAGTACAAGGTCATTGCAAACTTTTCGGTATTTATGCACAATGTCCAGATACGCGCATGTAAGGATAGGGTATGGTACAAACTACCCTACATGGTTACTCAGGATGAAATTGACCAGGTCATTGTGACTTGGCCAACTGCATGGAAGCCCGATCTCGGTTCCGCCAAGCTTGTCACAGCCTCGACATTCGAAAAAAGAAATGACCAGTGCTCCTAAATAGAAGGATGTAGAGAAAGACGCTGAAAAAGAAGCAGAGAAGGAAGCTAAGACATAGTTGGAAGTTTATCTCGGAGGCGTGGATGGAAAGAATGGTACCAAAGCTGAGTCCCCCAGAGGTCCCAAGTGGGGAGGTGAGACCCCCAAGGGTGCACGTAAGAAAAGAAAAGGATCGAAGACAGGAGGCATGGATGATGTCACCCTCATAGAGGATGACTTGGATAAAATTGCCGTTGCAGTCACCTTTGCCTCTGAAGAACGATGGGTTGTGCTAGAGGAGCAGTACAAAGATGCAGTGGAGGCAACGTAGACCGAGTTGCAGGTACTTCAACTGAAGACAGACAACATTCAAGCGACTGTTGCTCAGGCGAGGCCAGATCATGCGAGCACGAGCACCATCATGGTTATCAACATAGCAAATAACCGGATTTGCCCATTCCCTGGAGCTGCGATTACTTTGGAACAACCTGATTTGCGCGCATAGGTGTAGACGTGCCCTGAGGTTAGAATCAACTTGTCTATGCTTCCCAGTTGAAAATTGCATGCCATATAGACTATCATTACATATGAGTTGTAGTGTTGAGAGGCACACATGCACCAGCAACTCACAGAGTCAGAGTAGAAGGTTGCAGCATGAACACAAGAGAATCTGCAGGCGCAGATAGCTCAACAAGCAGCAGTGGCCCAATGCGCCGAATTATAAGGTTTGATTGATCACCTTTGTGGTGACCTTCTTAAGGTCTCCATCCCTACCTCTGTTGCGCCTCAAGACAAGTTTGAAAGTCTCATGGCTACCTTAAAGGCATCCTGCTCCAAAGTCTAAGCGGTAAAGGCTGATTTTGAACAGCAAATTGCGAAGTTACAGGCAAAGCTCCAACCAGAGACTCTGCCAGAAGTATGAGCATAGCGCGCTGCCTTGGAAAATGAGGCATCAACCAACATTGCAGAAACAGTTGGCAAGGGCACCAAACTCCTGGATGCAGCCATGGGATTGTGGTCTTTAATACAGACATACCCCCTCAGCAGAAAGATCTCATACGATATGTGCGCCAAAGAACATACATTTGATGAGCTTCAGGAGGTGCTGCTCACACTTGTGCCTTCTTAGAGAATGGCACATTTGAAGACAAGTCGGGTGCTACGTGATGAAATTGAAGATCTGTAGCGGAAGAAGCACATTACGACCACCCATATGAAGCCATGGGCTGATGAAGCAATAAAGTTATCTTAGGACCTCGATGTTGCCGTGAAGAACGTGGACCAGACGCAGCGGAGCATCGGTCTTGCAGCAGAAGGACTTACATCACAGAAGTTGGTGGAAGAGGCTCAGAGTGCTGCTGATCAGAGCACAAGCATCCTTGCGCCCTTCATTGCCGCCATTGAAGAGCTAAAGACGAAGACGAAGATGAAGACCGCAACCCCTCTGTGACTCGGGACGAGTCACAAGATTATGTTGGGGGACTGTTGGAGCAGGGTCCCTTAGAACCGCAATTTTTGGTTGAATAATAATATTTTTGTTAGTTTTTTAGTTGTGCGCACTAAACAATGAAGAGTCAAGGGGATTTGGGGTGGGTCAAAGTCCCTTCATGAGTTGTAATGGGTTAAAAGGGTAAACTAGGGGTCTCAAACCATGGTTTGAGGACCATAGTATGAGCACAGGCAAAAGTATAAGTAGAAGTCTAGATCGAGTTGGATAAGTTAGTTTTTATGGAAGTTAATGTATGGATGTTGAAGATAGAACTTTGAAGTAAGTTTATGGTAAGTGTTTTGTGTCCGAAAGGCTCCTGATGGCTGTTTGCGCGGAGACCTTAGTTCGGCTGTGTGCAGACCCTACTGGCTGTCTACATGGGTAGATCTGAAGAATTGTAAGGGTTTTCATGAATCATTGATGAATAAATATTTGTTTTGATAATCATGTGTACCAAATGCATCTGTGATTCACTCTGTGTTTTGTTTTGTGTATGATTTCTGTTTCCTGCATATGATTTATATTATCTGTGATCAGATCAGTTTGCGTATCTGTTTTACTGTTGATAAATGATAATTGCACAGATCTATTACTGCAAAGGCTGAATATTACATTGTTAGAACAATTAAAAGGATTGTGGATCTACTGGATGTGTGTGTTCGCAGGGTTAACCTGTGCTGGTTGACCTAGGGTTTCTGGTGCACAAGACAATCTGTTTACTGATATAAAATCAGAGGACACCCAGTTCATTTGATTCTCTCTCTCAAGGTGTGGAAACCTAGTTCCAACAACCCCCCCCCCTCCCCCCCCCATACTGCTTTGGGTGAGACTTTGGCCTGCGCAAGTAGGTCGTTGTCGAAAGGGCCAGTAGTAAGAGGGTTTTGTTGGTTACACGCTAACTCTGAACCTGGGTCAGGACCCCTCAAGCCAACAAGAGCTAAGGTGAAGAAGAAATAAAAAGACAGCTTGAAGATCTAATGAAAGGGTGAAAAAGGGAGCTTGAATATCTATTGAAAGGGTGAAAGCAAAGGATAATATAAGAGGATAGATCTTATTCTCACTAAGCGTAAAGTTTTGGATCGTGTTCGAGGAAAAGTTAAGAAACCTACAAATGATGCATGAAAGGAGAAATTTAGGGAAACCAACATCTTGCCGTGAATCTAATAGTAGATGGAGCGAAGGAAAATCTAATCCCATACATATCCAATATAGATTCCACTCAAGAAATGTATGAAGCCCTCTCCAACTTGTTCACCATCAAGAATATTGGTTAGATATATAGTCTCAAAAATGAACTATGACTAATAAAGATGACAAAAGATGATACTATGTCATCATATTTTGTAAGGATCTCTAAAATAAGAGATGAAATCCAAGCGATTGATGAAGTTATACCTAAGAAAGAAATCGTGATTGCTGCTACTAGGTCTACCAAAGTCTTGGAGCTCTTTTGCTTCATGAATTAACAGTTAGAAGGATACACTGACCTTTGAACAAATGTGGAATGCATGTAATCAAGAAGAAGCATGTATCTTTTTAGTAAGTAATAAGAAGGATGATGAAGAAGACAACACTTCAAATACCTATTATTCTCATCACAAGAAAAAGGGAACGTACAAGGATTTCAAAGGACCAAGGAAGAAAGTTGACCTATCCAAGATTGAATGCTACAATTGTCATAAGATGGGTCATTACAAAAGTCATTGTCCTGAAGATCCAAGGAATAAGAAGAGAGAAAGAGAGCATGCAAATGTTGTTGATGAAGCTCCACCAAAGAATAACAATGTTGAAGAATCCAAAGTCAAATATGTGTTTTCCAGAGACTCTTAAAGATACTATTCCTTGCACATCCTTCTACTTTAAGTTTTGCA
Organism: Pinus albicaulis; assembly: GCA_034641835.2. NCBI lineage: Eukaryota > Viridiplantae > Streptophyta > Pinopsida > Pinales > Pinaceae > Pinus > Pinus albicaulis. Next base: position 614,520,874 of record CM076581.1, read on the forward strand.
ATGTTTTCCTTTATGTTTCGATTTTTAGAGCTCATAGATCTAATATGACTTGTCTGGAATTCTTGATTTTTTTTTTGGAAGTTATAGGTATCCCTCAAAAGGATTGGATTAAGAGGGATCCTTCACCATTTTACAAAATATAAGTATATTGTTCTTTATTTCACCTTTCATGTTCATTTTTATCCTCACATAGATATTTGTTTATTTTGTATACTAATAACCTTTTCTTTATATTTTCCTTAGTAGGAAAGTTTGCAGAATATGCAGAGGTTATGGAAGAAACTTCAAAGGATAGACTTGAGGCATGGAATAAGTTTTGGTGCAAAGGAAGTCCTTCAAGAATTGATGTCGTACAAGGTTTGCTAAAGAACAACTCAAGGTATGTCACATATTACAAGATTTGTTGCAAGGATTTCTTTATATAAAAGGTATGATCATTTTTCTTTTGAAATTTGCTTTACATTATTGACATCTTTATGTATAAGGTTTGAATCATAGAGATTCTTGTTAGGGTGATTAATCATTAGATTGAATCTACCCTTGTTATACTATCATTCGATAATTCTTATGAAACCCTAACCCTTAGGGTTCACTGTAAAACCATAGCCTATTGTTGCTAAGGGTATGTCAATGTTAATAATGAAACCCTAGTCTACTTAGGGATTGTTGATAAAGTTTAGAAATCATATTCTTTTGAAGTTTAGAATTTTGATAATGTTATGATAAAAACCATAGTCCTTTAGGGTTTGCTGTTAATATTTAAATGAAACATTAGATCTTTAGGGTTGGTAAATTAGGGTTTATAAGCAAAACCCTTGTATAGTTATAGTAATATCATAGGAATGAAAACCTAGGCATAGACTATTTTGCATGATCTAAATCCTAGTCGGGTCAAAATTGTTTGATGTATTGATCTTGGGTTTACCTAGTAGATATTGATGTGAAATTCTAGTGCATCCTAGATATGTATATGCTAATATGCTAACTTAATTGTTGATACTCACATTTTAGTTTGTGAAATCTAGGGATTTTAACAAAACCCTAGTAGAGATTGATATTCTAGGACATGATAATATTGTTTGCCTTTGATTATAAAATATAGGGTTTGAAACAAACCCTAATAGAGTTTTTCATGTAATTCTAAAAGCATGTTGTTAAAACCTTAAAAGTATAATACTATGATTGAATTGATATCTTGATTGAGTTGCTAATATCTAAGGCTTTGTAGATGGAGTCTAGGGTTTATAACAAAATCCTAAAAAGATTTTGAAGTCTAGTTTATAAAATATATAACCCTTGTTGATTATGAACCTAACTAGTTTTAAGAATTTGATGTCTAAAGTTTGAATGTTTTGATGCTTCCATTGTAATGATATAATTTTGATATAGTTGACTTCATGCTTATGTATATTTGTATTTGGTTGTACATGCTATTAAAGTTTTGCAGGTACATAATCTTCAAGATGTTCATAATTAAAGATGATGATAATGATGAGCACAATGAAGGAAGCTATAAGAATGATGATGATCAAGATGACCTTGATGACATAAAGTATATACGATGTTTTTGTTCTCCCTAAGTTGAGAGGGAGCTTGGATAGAAGATAAGGTATAGCTCCCTAGTTGAGAAGGAGGGCATATTATGATATTCCTATTGAGTACCTTGAAGAAAGAATGAAGCCGAAGAATGAACTACAGATGAATGTTCGTGAAAAAGACTTGAGAAATACTGAAGTTGTATTTGGTGCTACTGAAGAAGTGAAAAAAGAGAGTTTTTGACAAGTTGTATTTGGATAACTTGACGATGATATAAGTAGCATCAAAATGATTAAGGACTCTGAAGGTTTTTGTTTACTTGTATTTATATTTGAAGGTTTATTATTGATTGAGGTTATGAATGTACATTATCTCTCTGTAAAAATGTTGAAAGTTTGAAGCATGCTTGGACTGGTGGATATTTATCTGATTTAGTTGACAAGGAGAGATTAAACATCTTGTGGCAACAAGATGCTTGGGAGGACATCTGGCCGACCTATGTGTTGATGTCTAGATCCTGAAGTAGGGAGGGTGGCATTGGTTATTAAGCTTTGACCTTAGATACACCCTATATCACTGGGTCAGTGTTAGAGTGGAAGCCTGATGGTAATCATAGAGGCTGAAGCTTGGAACACACCTTAGTCCCACCCGATTAAAGTACCCTGGTCAGGTATCTAATTTGTAGCACTGTGTGTGTTGTGACTCTTCATAGAGTATATCACTTTGAGATCTTCCATGTGCCTATGTATACATGTAATTATGAATGCCTCCCTAATTAAGAGGGAGTGTTGAAAAAAGTAACTAGAATCGGTTTTCACAATTATATTTGAGTCATGATGTAATGTATTTTTCAAAAGAAAGAAAGAAAATTTTACAAAAGAAATTGACTTATTAAGCATGGGTTTCATGCTTGGGTCAATGGTTAATATGTAAAAACCTCCGTTTTAGGCTTTTAAGGTTTATGTCAAGTGTCCTTGTCCATGTCACTATGTAATAGACCCTTCTTGGGCTTCTTGAGTCAAGAAATAAATTTATTTTTGTATAAAATAAGTCATTTAGGCCTCCTCCACCAAGTCGACCTCATTAAGGGAATTCAATCTCACACAAACACTATATAAATGCAACAATTCGACCTCATTTGGAGCATCAACTCAAGAAGTTCGATCTGCAGTTGCTAGAGGCAAAAAAAGGGTGCGAAGTTCAAGGAAGAGGAAGAAAAACCTAGCGAAGAAGAAGGAATGTTTTTTCAAGCAAAAGGAAGTCAAATGTTCTCTCTCCTTGTCTCACACATGCGAAATTGCTCGGCCGAAATTTTGGAGTAGCTGGGGGTCAAAATTATGGATTTTTGTAAGGCCAAAATTCTAGATTGACTGGGGGCCGAAGTTTTGGGATGTAGTTGTTGGTCAAGAAGAGATTACTGAAGTTTGCTAAATCATATTAGAAGGTTGACTTGGTGGAGGAGGAAGGTGTTTAGGTCAAGTCTAAGGTCTTGGTCTATCTCAATTTGATTAGTGGAAGAGTTTGATTGGGTTTTCCCCTAGAGAGAGGTTTTAGCCTTGCTTGAGTGCCTACATCTGGTGTTGTTGATTTTCATGTTTTTGATTTGATGATTGCTTGATGAAAATAAGATAAAAGAAGAACATGAAGAAGATACTGAGAATACCATAATAACACAAGTAATTATCAACATAAGAAAATATTTCACCTTTCTGATTTTCTAACACTTCGTTCTTCTTCTATTGCTTCATAAATCCTTATCATAGTGCCAAGTTGTTGTTAAAGGGAGATGTTATGATACTAGACATCATGGTGTTCATTAAGACTAAATTAGTCAAATGTGGTCTATCTCTTCATTACATCAATGTGTGCTAAAATTAAATTATCATTGTTGTAATCTGACGGCATTAATCTAAGTTGAATAGGGTTTCCTCTCTCAAAGATGTTTGGACTTTGGTGCTACTCCCTTTTCTAGATTTAGCCTTTTTCTATCATTTTGATTCTTTCTTTGAGCTTGACTAATGAGGTAGGTTCCTTGGCTTTTCCCTCTCCATGGTCATCAACAAGATGTTGTCCTTGCTCATCTTAGTCACATTAAGGGATATCTAAGACAGAGAGGGACATGCCGATCACTTATTCTTTAAACTTGTGGTTCCAGTCCATGAATCATTCTTTTCTTGATGGTCTTATATTTTGTATCATCAATATTGTTCTCTCTTCATGTCGTTCCCATCTTAGCATTCTTTGGAACTAACTTACAACCTTCTTGAACTTCCCAATCTTGTTAGCATTCAATGTGGTTATCCCCTCATCACCTTCAAGAAAATTGGTTCTAACACCTATATGATCCATAATTGCTCAACTTATAGTTAACATGATTCACTTATACATACCTTGTACTTAATATGACTAGTGTGTTCTTTTGTATTTTGTTTGTCATTATAAATTAATTGTAACTATCATAGAATGCAAAGAACTCAATGCAAAATAAAGCAACAATCATGCTTATACTACAAAGACAATAAATTTTACCATGGATAAACTACTGTGGGAAAACTCAATCTTGAATGCCTTGCTTTACTCTTTTATTGAGTCTAAGGCAATTAGATGATCTCCTTGGAGCATTTGCATTGTACAAGTGACTCAACCACTACAATGATGAAACCTTCTTTTGCTTTTAGACTTCTTTATCTTCGTTTAGTTGGCTTTGTTAGAATTGATGTTTGGAACTAGTACTCTTCTCTTTGAGGGCGCCCTTGTTTTGTCGAATAAACCCTCATGGATTTGAATTTCATGGCATTTTATCTCGCTTTTGGTAGGCCAATTGTTCCAAAGAATTTATTCAGCAAGTTTGTCACCATCGATCTTGATGTGGCTTCATATTCCTTCAGTTGAGGAGAGAGAAACTGCCATGATTGAGTGTGGTCAATCGAGCTTTCCTAATGTTCCAATGATACTTCTCTAATGGTTAACCATGCATTGACATGGGTTGTAGGCCACATCATTTATTGAGTTGACACCATCCCCTTTACTTCTATTGTTTTCTCCATAATCATAACATGCATGGGTCCCTCCTTCCTAACCTCTTTTTTCTTTCTTCTTCTTCTTCTTTTGTTTCACTGTTTTGTTTGTTTGTTTGTTTTTTTTTTTTGTATACAAGTGAATCGGCGATCGTTGCCTCATGATCACGCGGTGCGGGGTCGATTCTGACCGCTACCACTATAACCACTCATGCGCCCGCCCCTCTCCACACACTCCGTTTTAGTCCGGGGGGATTTGAACTCGTGACCTCCTGTACGGAGCTCGCCTTACAAACGAACTTCACTGAATTTCAATTACCAACTCGCCTACCCCCGTGAGGCTCCCTCCTTCCTAACTTGATTAACTAGCCTCTTGATCCTTTTTCCCACACCACTTATGGTTTCCTAGTCAAGTAACATGATGATTTCAAGGAGTTCAAGGAAGCCCCCTCTAAATGTCCCCTAATTTTGTGTCTTTGATCTTAGAAAGATCAAATGCTCCATATCTTATTGTGAGATATTTCAGAGGGTCTTAGAGCAAGGTTAAATGCTTAAATGACTATATTCTTGGGAGCAACTTATTGGATGGTTTAAATATTAATGATTCTTTTTAGATATACTAACCTCTTCTACCCTTATATTTCACAACATGTTTTTGCAAATGAGTCTTCTTTAAGATTGTCTTTGCCCATGGTTTTTAAGGGTTTAACATATGACCTTAAGGTATCCTTGTGCACTATGGTGCTTATGGTGCTTCTCTATGTGAATTTTTCCCTTTAGCTTTATGTTTTTGGAACCAAGAATAACAATCAACTCCTCTTTATGCCATTTGTTTATTTCAGTGACCATTTTCGATCAATAACACTTAAGACAACCAATATTAAAAAGGAAGAAACATGTAACCTTTATAATGGGATTTGAAAATTTCTCCCATACTCTTTCACATGTGGTAAAACCCACTTCCTCAACATTATAGTCTAAGTTAAAGATAATCTACATAACCAAACCCTTAAACTCTATTTAAAAACCTTGATAATTAATAGTCTTTAGCAATATTTGGAAATAATGCCACTAGATCAATTCGGAAAAGAAGCCTCTACATTGCTTCCAGAAATAAAACATAACCTTCAACACATTTTCAAAAAACTTTTGCGGTAGTATAACATCATAAAATCTCCTCTATAGACGAACCTGTGCTATAACGGCACAATAGTTCAAGGTACCTGAACATACACAAGCGGTGGAGGTGGGGATAGGGACTAACCAGACAGTATTTGGCCAAGGCTCTGGGTTGGCTGTTGGAGGAAGGCAGAAGCGGGGAAAAACGCAACATGGTCACCAAGAGGCAGCGTTTGGCTCGCAAGCAGTATTTGGAGTCTCATGGAGATTCTGTCCAAACCATCGATAGAGATGTCCACAAAACTAAAACCGACAGAGATAGCAAGAAGCGCAAGCGAAAGAGCGGCGAGAGCAAGAATGCAGGAGGAGATGTGAAGGCTTCCAAGAAGCCGAAGCCTAAAAGCCTGCGCAAGCACCCGCTCAGAGTCCCCGGATCGAAACCAGGAGAGGGATGCTTCATCTGCGGCGCCGGAGATCATATTGCCAAAGCTTGTCCTACCAAGGACAGATGGGACAGTAAAAAGGTCAGGTTCAATTCAATCAAATTTGTTGACTTCTTGAATTAGTTCAAGTTATCATTGCAAAAATTCTATGCGCTTCCAAGCTTGGTCACTCTTGAGTAGGAGTACGATGCTTTCCGATCACACCCCCCTATCTTTTTACTTTCAGTAGCACTTGAGCTTGGGCTGCTAGATGGCCTTTTTTTGAAATGTTACTTTAAGAAACATGCCCCCGATGTCGAGGGCTATACCGCATAACACAGACTTCCGCAGGCTTATGTGTCAGTTTGAGGGATATTTGTCATGACAAAATCACCCTGAACTCACACCTGACCTCATCCTTTTTAGAACAAGCCATTAGGTGGGTCAGACCGCAGCCAGAGTGGAATTTGCTGGGTGGGTTAATAACTTAATACTTTGTTGACCTCACCAGTGAACCCAGGTCCTTTTGGCTTTTCGAGAAAACTTAGGTTATAAAGAAAATTTGATAACATTCACAGTTCTCTACCTATAGACGACGCTGCAGTATGTTAAATGGCATGGGACAAGACTAGGTGACCAAACTGTTGCTCCTTCACTGTGCGTTTTCATTTCCATACTCTGGTAAAACTGACTTCTAACCTAGGAAAGAAAGAGATATAGGGAAAAAAATATTGCGGTGGAAGGGGATCTCAAATATCTGCCTGCAAACAGAAGGAAAATTGAGCAATGTTACTGTCTACAGACGTTTAGGGACTTTGTATACAGTTTCATTTATTTCTTGATATAATGTGTATTATGTCAACCTTAACATTGCCCCATTAAAAGATGGGCATCACTGATATTTCTGTCTTAATTAATGTCACAGGTTCATAACCACCTATCAATCAAACTAGTTCAGTCGGCATGGTTTGTCATTGTCATACGTTTTGAATGTTTTATTTGAAAGTCTGATTAGATCCTCTAGGGCGCAGGCAGTTTGTTCTGATTGTTTTTGTCGTATTGATATTGTCTTAGTTCTTCATCAACAGCCTTGAGGTTTTAGTGAGCTTTTTATTAATCACTCAGTAGATTCAGTAGTGTATATTTTTGATTCTTTCTTTATTTGTGTTCCTCTTTGTACTTGGATTTTCAGTTTGGGTGTCTTTCTTTGCTTTGCTCTATATTTTGCTATTTGCTTGATAGGCTCTACGACATCTGCTTGGTTGTGCCTATGATGGGGTTCCATAATGACCTGTCATTGTTGTTGACGGGTGGGATTGAGGGGCAGTGCCCCGAAACATCAATGTCATTTGGTGCAGACAACACACACTACCTACTTCTAGAGCCCCTTACTTCAACTCTTGCGCACAAGCAATATACCCTGCAAACACTTGGCATCTTGTGTGAATTCTTCAACTTCTTGTATGCCAAGTCCTAGATCTGTGTATTCACACTTCATTATCTTACATGCCAAGTCCTAGATCTGTGTATGCACACTTCATTATCTTACATGCCAAGTTCCAAATTAAGGGTTCTCTGTATTCTTGTGCTGTTTTTGTTGAAATGCATTTGTTTTTTTATGAAGTTTAACTGTTTATTTCTGAAGTTAAGGGATATCTTCTCTCATATATCTATCAAGGTTTATTACAAACATATAACAGAACTCCTTGTTATATCCATCTTGGGGCTATTTAGAACATTTTGAACCTGTTCTTGTCTAGAAGCCAATCTATCTTTTATGTTGAGTCCGTGACTAAATTATACCCTTCAAGGAACATAAGTTATTACTAATTAGCATCTCAAAGCTTTGGTGGGCCCAAAGTAAGTCGCACTACTATTATAACTAGTTGGTCCTAGCTCACGATATTTAAATTATACCCCAAAATCACCCATCATCAACACTTATATGAGCTGATATGATGATAATGGACAATATTAATGATAATTTTCTGTAATATGTGTGCTGCTATCTTCATTGCTAAGCTGTTTAAGATACAAACTAAAGTTGGACATTTGCTGTCCAACACTATCTGAACCAATTCCTGTCAAGAACCTAATCTAGATTCAATGCCAAGTCAATGACTAACTTTTACCCTTATAATAGCACATACTTGGTTATTGTTAGCATCTCAAATCTTTGTTGGGCCCAAGGTACAACTCGTTACAGCTAGTTCATCCCAGCCCACAGTAAATAAGTTATACAAACAATAAGTGTTAAAATGGTTTATACACATTGTATTGATTGAGGATTTTATTTGCTAGGATTTGCCTTTGAACTGTTTATGCTTCTATTCTTTCGTGGTCGTTTGAGAATATTCAATTGGCTTTGTTGATTTCTTTCAATCTTGCAAGTTTTTATAGTTTTCTCTTTATTGGGCTCTTAATTTTATCTAGCCTTTTTGCTTCCTTGCAGTTTTCATTTAAATTGTGTTTTAGTTATAGTTTAATTAATTTAACCTCATCTGTGGACTTTTAAAACTTTGTAATGGATATTTAGCCCAGATGCCAAGCTCTTCTTTGTTATTTGTGGATTAGCTTCTAGGCCATGGTATGGTTTGATTCTTTGGTTGCTTTATATTATGGTATCCTGCTCGTAGAAGTTAGAAATAGTAGTTTTTAGCTGAAGTGATACAACAATCTTGTTACACATTTTGATAATACATAATTTATGTTATTGACAGATCTGTCTTCTTTGTCGAGAGCGTGGCCACACTATGAAGCATTGTTACAACAATCAACAGAATCATGACACCAAGTATTGCTATAATTGTGGGCAGACAGGGCATCGACTCTCTGAGTGCCCTGAACCAATACAAAATGGTATCACCCCTTGAATCATATGGGCATCTTAAATATTCTTTTTTTTATCAAGTATTTCAACTTTCTGGACTTCTCTTTTTAATCTTTTTTAACAAATGAGGTATTGCATCAAGATTAAAAATATCATATAATCTATATAAAAATTAAAAATCCTTCCATCCTGAACCCATAGTTATGATATTTGATGTTTTTATAACCGAAGTAACTGTGCCTTGTGGAAACTGTCTGTTTTACCCAGGGCAACTTTGACACTATCATGTGTAGATTCTACACTTCGGGAATGTTGCAACTTTTTATATTCCAGGCTTTTGTCTGTCAATATAACAAGTGAACCATGCACTGTTTTCCTTTTGACTTCGTCTATTGTTTCTTTGGAGCTGGAAACAAGTCCTGCAACTCAGTTTGTAGGGTAAACATTTACTTCTTCTGTTAAATTTGGACAACTAGGTCCAAACTCCATCTTGTGATGCTCATATGAAGATTCCAATATTTGTATTGGATTCCTCTTTCAGAGAAGTGTAAAATCGATATAAAATTGATTTTAATCTGATGAGCAGAACATTTATTTTGAATTTATTATTTATAATAAATTTAAGTGCAGGTCGGCCTTAAGGTTTTACACCCCCAACAGATGTGTCACACACCTCAATGATGGATATAAATACAGTCAATGTTGGAGAGCTTTTCACTCATCTCATCCACACACTTCTCATTGGATACAAGCATCTAAGAAGTAGTTTTCACATGGGAAAAGGACGAAGTAGCTGCAGCTGGAAAAAGGATGAAATTTCTGCAGTTAGGGTTTCTGGACGAAATTTTCTGCAGTTAGGGTTTCTGGGCAAGTTTGACCAGCGTTGACTTTGGTCAACACATGGTCTGTTTGAGCTGAAAATTTGTGGAGAGTTCGATTTTTGAAGGCCATACTCATTGGCACAAAAATCGAGGTCAAAAGGTTGACTGAAGTTGGAGCTGTGTTGACTTTATTGTTTTTTCCCTGCGTTGACTTTTTCTGGACTGCATTGACTTTTATGGGGTTGAATTTGAGTTGACTGGATGATTTATTTGATGACTGTTGTGACACATTCTGGGTTGGTTGATCAAGAATACTTTGTTGTTTGAAGCATCTTGCTGACCACCGTAACGCACCAACACATTCTTCTGTTTCTGGTTTGTCTTCTATAGATCCACTGGTATGTTCTATCAGCATTTTACTTAACTATTTATGTGATTTCTATTATAAAAGTAAAATTGCATCAAGCATAGAACATCTACAAAAATTTACATGGTATTAGAGGTGAGGTGAAGACAAGCCCTAACTTATAGCAATCACCAACTGAGAAAAATGAGTTCCACAAGTTATGGCTTCAAGGAGGATGACAAGCTAACTGGAAGGGATGACTTCCATGCTTGGAAGATGATATTAGATCTCAAATTGGAAGACCATGATCTCATGGACTATGTACTGGGTAAGATACAAGAACCTCCATCCACTGCTATTGTTGCTGCTAAAACCAAGTATAAGAAGGGGGAGATCAAAGCCAAGCTAATGATCAGGGAATCCATACATAAAAGTTTGGTTGCCTACATATTTGAGCTAGGCACATCCAAGGAGATGTATGATAAGCTGATACAAATGTTCAAAGTAAACAATGCAAACCAGGTGCTATTCTTCAAGAATCAATTGAAGAATCTAAAGAAAGGCAGGGATGAATCTGTCCAAACATACTTTCTGAAACTGACCAAGACTAGGAACAATTTGCTGGCTATTGGGGAGACAATAGCCGATCGTGAGATGGTACTCACCGCACTTGGAGGGCTCCCATATGAATGGCAAGTATTCAACATTACCATTCTCAATAATAATACAATTCCTAACTTTGACGAGCTACTGTCAAGATGCATGCAAGAAGAGACAATAATGAAGGACTACGAAAATGACAGAAATGCTGCCTATGCTACTCATTCTAGAAAGAAGAACTCTGGTGGTCCTAAGAACAAAGGAAGAGCAAGGGCCCAAGGAAAGAAGGGCAAGTGTTTAACTTGTCATAGGCCTGGTCACTATGCTAGAGAATGTCCCTTCAAGAAGGATTCTCCCGATAGTGATGACAACAACAACAACAACCGAGGAATGAAATCAAAGAAATGACAGTGTCCAAAGGAAAGAGGAGGCTCCCTCTCGCGGAAACAATCAACCTTTCAAAAGGTCTAGAAACTCCGTGCATGAGGAGTCAAATGTTGTTGATAAATAAATGAATACATTCTTTAACGCCCTCTCTGCTACATCTTCGCCCGACACTATGGATGTCTGGCTGATAGATAGTGGTGCCTCAAGACACATCACTGGGTTCAAGGAAGCACTCTCTGACATGGTTGAGAAGGATACTAATCTGGAAATTATCCTTGGAGATAATGCCACATATCCCGTGAAAGGGACAGGGACTATGACCCTCCACTTGTCTCAAGGACAAGTCCTACATTTGCAGGATGTACTCTATGTACCAAAATTAAAGAAGAACCTTGTGTCTATATCAGCCATGGAAGACAAAAGTTTCAATGTGGCATTCATTGATGGAAAGGTGCACATGTGGAAAAAGAATCTCAAGGAAGCTATCATGATTGGTTTTAGAGTTGGAACACTCTACCAGGTTGAAGGAAGTCCACTGGGAGCTATGACATGTGATACTATCCGACAAACTGAACTATGGCACCGGAGGTTTGGACACCTTCATTACAAGGCCCTTCTCGAAGCAAGGAAGGTGGTGACAGGGATGCCCGATTTTGGAAATAATCATGAAGGTGTATGTAAGGGTTGTGTCGAAGGAAAGCATACAAGGGGACCTTTCCCCTCAAGTGTCACAAAGACATCTGATATTTTGCAACTGGTCCATTCTGATCTATCTGGTATGCTACTCGTGACATCCCTGGGAGGATGTTCTTAATATATGACATTCACCGATGACTTCTCCCGCAAAACCTGGATATACTTCTTGAAGAAGAAGGATGAGGCTTTCATGTGGTTCCGTACCTTCAAAGCCTTGGTGGAAAATATGACAGGGAAGAAGATCAAGATTTTGAGGACCGACAATGGCACCGAATATGAGTCAAATGAGTTCAAGGACTTTTGCAGAGAAGCTGGCATTAAGAGGGAGACTACTACTGCCTATACTCCTGAGCAGAATGGCGTTGCTGAACGAAAGAACAGGACCATTGTGGAAGCTGCCCGTGCCATGCTATGTGACCAGGATCTACTGAAGTTTTTGTGGGGAGAAGCTGCGAATACTGTTGTATACATTCAAAACCGATGCCCTCATTCCGCCCTGGACTCCAAAACTCCCGAAGAGGTTTTCACCGGTAAGAAACCTGACGTCTCACATTTTAGAATTTTTGGATGTCCTGTTTATTTTCATGTGCCAAAAGAAAAGAGAAGTAAGCTGGATGCTTCTGGGAAGAAAGGAATGCTTGTGGGCTACAGCGAAACCTCTAAGGCCTATAGAGTCTATGTACCTGGTCAAAGGGAAGTAGAAATATGCCATGATGTCACTTTTGACGAAGATGCTTCCCTGAAGAAAGTAGTAGATCTTCCGAGATCTGAGGAAAATCATGAAGCAAGGCCTGGAAATCAGGAAGAACCGTAGGATGAGACAATGCCTGATGTTGAAGGACCAATGGACCCAATAGATCCATCTCCTTCACTGAGAAAGAGACCATCATGGCTCAGGGACACTCTCGAAGATGCCGAGGGACATGCTGCGTCGAGGGGGACATTCCGAGAAAGCAAGAAGCCGTGTAGATACCAAGGGTATCTGGCTTCCATGAGTACTATTGTACAATCTGAACTTGGATCTTTTGAGGAAGTTGTAAAGCATCAAGTCTGGAAGGATGCTATGCACGAAGAATATGAGTCCATAATGAAGAATGATGTCTGGGATGTGGTTCCAAGACCGAAGGACAAATCAGTTGTCACCGCGAAATGGCTCTACAAGATCAAGCATGGATTTGATGGAAGTGCTGAAAAGTTCAAGGTAAGATTTGTTGCTCGTGGCTTCTCTCAAAAGGAAGGAATAGATTATGATGACATATTTGCACCTGTGGCACGATATACCACCATTCGATCAATCATAGCCCTTGCTGCTACGCAAGGATGGAGTCTTCATCAGATGGATGTCAAGACCGCTTTTTTGCATGGTGCAATAAAAGAAGAGGTGTATGTAGAACAACCTCTGGGATTTGAAGTTCAGGATCGAGACACTCATGTCTGCAGGTTGAAGAAAGCCCTCTATGGGTTAAAGCAAGCACCCAGAGCTTGGTACGAGAGGATGGATAGTTACTTGATGAAGCTGGGCTTCACTCGAAGTAATGCTGATTCGAACCTTTACTTCAAGGTTGTGCAGGAGAAGCCTCTCATTCTAGTGTTGTATGTGGACGACCTCTTCCTGACAGGTGCCGACCCTCTCATTCATCAATGTAAGAGGGAGCTCGCTGCTGAGTTCGAGATGAAGGACCTAGGACTGATGCACTACTTCCTAGGCCTGGAGGTCTGGCAGAGACCTGGAGAGATTTTCCTTTCTCAAGGAAAATACATTGTGAAACTTCTAGAAAGATTTGGTATGGTGGATTGCAAGTCCGTGTCAACACCAATGGAACTCAACTTCAAGAAGTTGAGTGGCAGCGCTGCTGGGCCCGTATTGGCAAATCTTACTGAGTATCGTCAACTCGTAGGGGCTCTGATGTTCTTAGTGAACACCCGTCCAGATATATGTTTTGCAGTGAACACTTTGAGTCAACAGATGGTTGAGCCTCATCACTTTCACTGGGTTGGTGCCAGGAATCTTCCGAGATACCTTCGGGGCAAGTTAAACCATGGGTTGAGATACACTGTCGAGAGCGTGACACTCCGTGGATATACTGATGTCGATTGGGCTGGCAGTGTGGTGGATCGTAAGAGCACATCGGGATGCTGCTTCAATCTTGGTTCTGCTTCGATTTCATGGATGAATAGGAAGCAGAAGTCGGTGGCTTTGAGCACCGCAGAGGCCGAATACATTGCAGCAAGTATGGCTTGTTGTGAAGCAGTTTGGTTGCGAAAGCTCTTTAGTGAGCTATTTGGACATGTGCTAGATACCACCGTGATACTCTGTGATAACCAGAGTGGGATTCGCTTGACCGAGAATCCTGTGTTCCACGACCGATCCAAGCATATTGATATTAGGTACCATTTCATCCGGGATATGGTACAGTGAGGCACCGTAAAGCTCGATCATATAGGAACTGATGAGCAGGTCGCGGATATTCTCACTAAGCCCCTGGGGAAGGTCAAGTTCCTAACCTTCCGTGAGATACTTGGTATCGTGGAACGACCCTATGATGTGGGTCCTGTTGGACGATGAGCTTGAGGAGCTCGGGGGGCTTTGGGGACAACTTCTCGGAGCTATGAGCAACCACAAGGCTAGGCTTGCCAAACCTTTTTGGTGTGCTTGTACCCCATCGTTGTGATTATTGAGTTGGTTCACCTCTCATTATCAGTGCCCCGTATGCATCCTACCCATTGAGTTCAGGGCTCATGGGAAGTACCTCTCATTTGGCCAATGAGATGGGAAAAGCTAGAGACCAGTAGCAAAGACTGATGGACGCATCAGAGATTGCTGTACTCTCTATCTAGGATGGCATGGTCCAACCACTTGATCTGGGATCAAGTCTAGTGAGGTCTCGGACCTCCGCCTGACTTCGGGTCAGATGAACCAACTTCGGGTTGGTTGGAGACTCTTTGTGAGTTTGATAGAGGTTTCAGACCTCTGGGCTGAATTTGTCAGCCGGGGGATGATGTCTTTGTGACTGACCCACTTCTGTTCTGAAATAAAGAGGCCAGCAAAGCAAGTTACGGCGGGATGACGCACGATGTTTGATTGCACTGGTGGATGGAGTTCTCCCTAGTTGAGAGGGAGTGTTAAATTTGGACAACTAAGTCCAAACTCCATCTTGTGATGCTCAGATGAAGATTCCAATATTTGTATTGGATTCCTCTTTCGGAGAGGTGTAAAATCGATATAAAATTGATTTTAATCTGATGAGCAGAACATTTATTTTGAATTTATTATTTATAATAAATTTAAGTGCAGGTCGGCCTTAAGGTTTTACACTCCCAACAGATGTGTCACACACCTCAATGATGGATATAAATACAGTCAACGTTGGAGAGCTTTTCACTCATCTCATCCACACACTTCTCATTGGATACGAGCATCTAAGAAGCAGTTCTCACGTGGGAAAAGGACGAAGTAGCTGCAGCTGGAAAAATGACGAAATTTCTGCAGTTAGGGTTTCTGGACGAAATTTTCTGCAGTTAGGGTTTCTGGGCAAGTTTGACCAGCGTTGACTTTGGTCAACGCATGGTCCGTTTGAGCTGAAATTTTGTGGAGAGTTCGATTTTTGAAGGCCGTACTCATTGGCACAAAAATCGAGGTCAAAAGGTTGACCGAAGTTGGAGCTGCGTTGACTTTATTGTTGCTGCCCCGCGTTGACTTTTTCTGGACTGTGTTGACTTTTCTGGGGTTGACTTTGAGTTGACTGGATGATTGATTTGAGGACTGTTGTGACACATTCTGGGTTGGCTGACCAAGAAGACTTTGCTGGTTGAAGCATCCTGCTGACCGCCGTAACGCACCAACACATTCTCCTGTTTCTGGTTTGTCTTCTATAGATCCACTGGTATGTTCTATCAACATTTTACTTAACTATTTATGTGATTGCTGTTATAAAAGTAAAATTGCATCAAGTATATAACATCTACAAAAATTTACATCTTCCAACTTAGGTAAGGAGGGAAACCAAGTATTTTTAGAATTGCAGACAAACATGGATGGACTCTCTGGATGCTATGAACCAATACAAAATCTTGACACTCTTTGAATCACATTGGTGTCTAAAATATTCTTTTTGTATGCACTATTTCAGCTTTTTTGGACTTTTTTTTTGTGAAAAAGGTTTTTTTGGTTACTTTTCAAGTTAAAAAAAAAACCAATGGGCCATATATAAAAAAGTCCACCAGTACCAAAATCTTCAACATTGGAATTTTTTATGAAACGTTTATTTTAAAAAATGGCTGTTCGTAAAAGTAAACTATTTACTTTATACAAGCGCATCTTTGATTTTAACACGTCTATACTTGAGAAATGTTGAAACTTTTTACTCCAGGCTATGTTATTAACTTATTTATCAATATAACAAGCCCTCTATGCCTCCTTTTCCTACCTACTTGGACCTTTTCTATTGCTTTGGATATAGTAGTACACTTTGAAACAAGTACCACATCTTAGGCTAGAAAATTGTTGCCAAAGGCATATATTGTTTGATGCGTTATTGATGAGGATACAACATACAATTGTTTTCCTGTATATTTATATTAAAGATTATTATTCATGCAGGGAACTACCCTTGTATATGTTATTGTATGTATATACTAAATGAAAAATGTGTGGTGAGGCGAGGCCATGTTCGCCTGTTCATATTTATACAATTTTGACATATATAGTTGGCTAGATTTGTTATTCTGAAAATTCAAATGGTAAAATTAATAATAAGGGACTTTTCTAATGTTGTGGTTGAATTCAATGGGATTGCAATTCAGAGAAGCCAAATTATATGTTACAAGACATGGTGCAAAAATGCTCTGCTGTAGATTATTATAGGAGAGTATTAATGTGGAACAAAATCCAATCATAGGGATATGCCACTATAATAACATAGTAAGATAGCTTCCAATGATGAACATGTAATGCCCCCTATGGATTAATTGCCCAAGGGAGGACGATGTAGCCTATCCAACCCCATAGGCTATAGACATTGATAAATGGGGAAACCCATTATCCAATGGTTTGGGGCAACATTGGGTAAATTTTGGGGTAGCTGGGGCAAAAAGCCCAAATTGGAGGCTACACTTGCAACCCGTCACATTAGATTAAGGAAGAGAAACCCCCATGAAGAATCTATAAAGAAAGGAGAGATGGAATCATTTTCTCATCATTGATTTGGATTGGAATCTCTCTGTTTCTTTTGAGCTGCTGCTCTGAGGGTTTTAAGACCCCTTTTTCTCTTGGTTAGTTTCCTCTTTCCTCTGTTCTGTAACCTGTTACAAGATAATCTCTTGGAGCAACTCGGGCCTGTTCTGGATAGCAAAGAAGTGATTTCTCTGTGGTTATTCATTGGGGCAACAAGCTCTGTTCAAGAATAACGAAGGTCTTTCTGTGGTATGTCTGGTGACTGAAGTTGATTGAAGGGATTCTGTGGCAAACCATCAAGGCAGCAAAGAGTATCCCGCCTAAGCCCAAGCAGCGAAAGACATTAGGGCACATACGTGGTCAGTTCATTTTCCTAAGGACAATTCAAGGTTGCGGCCTAGCAATTAGGGCATTGTCTGTGTTTGGCGTACCCTCCTGAAGCTGTTACGGCAGCAAAACAGTCTTTTGAACCTTCCTGAGGCTGCTCCATGCAGCGAGACTTCCAGGACTCATTAATTTTGACTCTTGATGCTTGGCAGCTATTAACAGTTAATATATAATGTCCATAATTGTTAATTGAACATCTTATATATGATAATGAAGTATATCCTGTTAATATTTATGTGACGATATGATAACATATTTGTAAGCTAATATCTTTAATGAGTTGAGAGGAATATGACAATCATGCATTTTTTTGCTGCTCTTTTTCTATCTTTTATTATCCCAATTTCAATTTTAGACACTTGCCAAGTTGTTGCCAACTATGAGTTTTGCAACATATTAGTAGCCCAAATGTTATTACTTAGGTTCCAACTTTGAGTAGGTCTGGATGTTTCACTGCAATATGGCCTCAAACTTCCTCCCATCCTTTCCAAATTTGCCCCAAAGCCAAAGGGTCTATCATAAACAACATTTTTCATAGTGAGCAGACCACTAGCCCATTTTTCTCTCTAGCTGTCTCAGTTCTATTGCTAATGATAATCAGCTAAGCTGCATTATCACTAAGAGCCCTTATCAACCACGTAGCTGTTAGCCCTATCTCTTGAGAGCTGTATTCATAGGACTCCAATTCAGGAATGACTCAGCAAAGTTGAAGAGCAAAAATATGACAGCGACTTAGAAAAAAGTTGGAAAGAACTCAACATAAAACTCAATAAAGAGAAAGTGGTGATAAATAGTAAATACTAAATTTTTTTACAAAAGATTGTAAGATTCTTCATTCCATAAAGGTCTACGTCATAGACATCAAAATAAACGTAAAAGCATTTAGATCATTATTATTAAATAATCAAATTCGAAATCTACCGTGTTACATATAATTCAAATAGTTTACTATATAATAGAATCAAAATTTTCATGCATAGAGCACAACCTCTAAATACCGTGGATGGTGGACCATTGCACAAATAATAAACAATTGTCAGAAAAAATGAGCTGGCAATGTCCACTGCCAGTGCCAACTGGTAACTGCAGTCTCTTATGCAGCACTGCATAGTGTAGTTGTGCTCATGAGTCAGAAGCAAAAGCCCCTATATGTACCTCTGAAGGTCTTAGTAAGTTGGTGTCTAGCCAACTTGGTTTCTCACCTTAGAACAATCTAATCATACGTTGGAGCAACCTTGTCCAGTTCAGTTATGAAGAACTTTGATATGATTTAAAAAGGGAAATCAAGAATGATTTGAAAATATTAAATATTATTATAATTTAAAAAATCCCACCTTTTAGCTTAGGGATTTGAAGTTTGTAGTGCATAAACAACACTAAGTCAACCATTTGTGTTTGTGCTAATTGGTTTTCTTTCTTGTAGTGCACTTGTTGAAGATTCTCCAGGTCCGTGCACAACCAAAAGCACTGAGTTTGGCTCAACTCTAAGATAGGTGCAGGTGTATGGCTACCAAAGTTATCAAGTACTATACCTAGTATATGATATAATATGAATAAGAAAATATATCAATATTAATATTAGTTGAAAAACTCAAATTTCAAAATAAATCAAGATTAAATTTTTTATTTTTAATAAATCAATATAGAAAATAAATCAAGGTACATGTATTCCTTGCTTGGATTATCATATCACAGTGAAATGGCCCCTCAGCATTCTTGTACTTTTGTAGTTTCCACTGAATTGGATCCTAAGCCCTTACATCAGGGGGGATCCTCTAAATGCATTGTCTGACACTTTTGTATGCATGTAGATGAGCTTGATTGAGAAGATGCCACCTTTCTTGTCAAAATACTGATGTCAGAAACGTGTCTGTCTTTTCCCTTTACAAAGTCTTCAATTCTTAATATTTACTATATTTAATTCCTGTTTTCCATGTTTGATCCTTGGTGCATGAGACTAAAAGTTGCTCGGAAATACAGGAGGAACGGCATTTGCAGAGTGTTTCGTCTGCAAGGAACGTGGACATTTGAGCAAAAATTGCCCAACAAACACGCATGGAATATATCCTAAGGTACAAGATTTTTTTCTTAATCTGTTAAATGCTATATATCAGCCACACCATTTACAGTTACTTTTCTAAGTGCACGGTAAAGGAATATTATGATAATGTTGATTGTGAAGGGTGGAGACCCTTGAAGTATGAAATCTAAAGTGTAGAAGTAACAGTTTAATTAGCATCTACATATAGAATTTATGACAACAGAAATAAAAGTTTTTTATCAGTGCTGGGACCTGCAACGTATGGTGAGGAAAAGGGGAATTTAAAATTAAATGGGGTGCAGGGAGGGAGAGAACGAGATGTATTTCCAATGAGATAGGAGAGCTATCCCAAAATCTCCTTCTCATTCCTTCCTATACGCTAATAAAGTTATAAACATATAAAGAGGGGCTGGTCCTTGTCCTGAGGGAGGAGAGCTTGCAGAATAGAACCACATAAGAGATTAGAGGATATAGCAACAAGATTGGCAAAATATTGGAGACCTGCCCAATTTTTATTTCCACCAATTTTACTCAATGAGCTCAGAGAATTAAATGATACTAAATGGAAGAAAAATGGGGGAATGCGCTTGTGGAAGAGTCATAAACTATGCTACTCTGTCCTATCCAAGTTTTGTTACTAGAATGCTTTTAACAATGTTTGCTTCATATATCAATGGTTTGCGGCACAATGCTATGCTAGTGTGTCTGCTCATCAGAAAAATCTCCCATTGTGAGGTGAGGTCCTTATTATAGGTTCTAGGATCATGTCACTCCTTCCAAATTGGAAATTTTGTTAAATGGAGTTGTTGTCGCACAAAATTTCAAGGCACCGCGACAACGGCTCAGATCGGGGGCTGTCACCCTGATCCCCAATCTCTCTATTTAAGCTGTCTCCTTGCAAGCTAAGGGAGGTAGACCCTAACAAAAATGAAGGAAAAGAACTGGTTGAGAATCAACCAATTCAGGAGACACAGCTAGACAATCAAATACTTGTAAAGATTCACGAGATTTTATAGATCCAATTAAATTCAAAACTTTAAAACCAGTGCCTTATGGAGTCAAAATATCCCGTTATACAATTAAAGTCAAGTATCTAATATGTAACTGCTGCTATGAAAAATAGATTCACCACAATGATATTCGATGAAAAACTCTCAGAATTATGCATTAACCATCCTCGATAAAGACATGCGATTTATCATTACTTGAAATATTTCAAAGTTAACTATAAACAATTAATCACCAATTTCAAGTAATTTCAAAACCACAATTAAAGCTCATTAAACGACCATCAATCCCAGCTAAGCATGAACAATTTAAACTTCAAGACTAAAATATCATCGTGATAAAAACATCGAATTTAAATGTTAGTTATATCCAATAATTCCAAATTTAAATGATATTCAAAATGATTCCAATTCAGAAATATAGCCAAACTTTAGATAAAAAGAAATTCAAAATTCTAGGCCCAAAACCAATTTATTAATTTTTTTTTTTGATCATTTTCTTTTTAATAAAACCAAACAATGTATATACAACTAAATCTAATCAAAAAGTTAAGAATTTTGGATTTTTTATTTTGTAATTTTTTATTTTTAAAATCTAAAAGCTAACCCAAAAAAATGTATATACAAATGAAACTAGTACTATGGATTTAAAATCTAAATTTAAATCTAAAACTAAAAATAAATTAAAACTAAACTAAAACTAACTTTAATTAAAATCTAAAAAAAAAACTAAAAACTAAACATTAAAACTAAAATTTAAAAAATATTGAATTAAAAATAAACCTAAAACTAGCGCTAATCCAACTTTACAATTTAAAATCTAACAAAAAATAAAATCTAAAACTACGACTAACGAAATTAAAACTAAAAGTTAAACAACAAAAATCGAAATTGATTTAAAACCTAACACTAAACCTTCCTACACAAAGATGAATTCGATAAAAAATATTAACGCATATACATGAGGGTTCGAATTTTATGGTATGCGTTTGCTTTGTTTTGCAGGTTGGGCGGCTGAAGAATGAGGCATGACGACAGAGAAGAGCCGACGACTGGAAAAGGAGAATGAAGTCGACGACAGAGAAGAATGGAGATTGGATGGCGGCTTCGTGAAGGTTGGAGAGGAGGGTTAATGCAGGATGGCAAGGAAAGTGCGCTGACGGCAGAGGAGTGCTCAAGGCTGCGGACGAGGAGGATGTGAAGACAAGGCAGCGTAATGAATAAATGGTTTGATTGCAGAGAGAAGGGCTGGACGACGGACAAGGAGGGATTGTATGCAGAAAGAGGATGGAAAAGGAGAAAGGCAAGACAAGGGCAGCGTCTTGTGCAACGTTTTATGCCGGATGCAAAGAAAACCTCAGCAAACCCAGTACATTTAAAATCGTCCAGCAGATTTGAAATTTTCCAACGTTACTCAGATTTTTAGAATCACTGATTTAGATGCATCTGAGATCTTCTCTTTTGTACTCAGATCTGCCAGCAAAAGCGATCCTGAGGCCGGATCTTGCTCTCTGGGGTTAGATCTGGCTCAGATCTTAAATTATTTTTAATTTTAATTTTTTAATTTTTAATTTTTATTTTTAATTTTTAATTTTTAATTTTTAATTTTTTTTTTTTCTGAAAAACCCCTTGCGAACTTGCAAAAAACCAGAATAGATCCAAAACTATGCACAAAAAATTATAAACCCTTACACCCTAGAGCAAATATACAAATTTACAATACTAATTTACAGATCATAGGCCCTCATGGCCAGATTTAAACCCATTTCAACACGATTTAGAAATGATAATTTAAAAGAGAGACACAAGCCCAATAAATATCCCTGCAAAAACGGGATTTAAGATAAACCCGGGGAATAGATTCAGAGGGCTCTTCAGATCTTATTTCCTAGGAGTCAGCTGGTCCAAACTAGGACTTCCCCAAACGCCCAGTTTTAAATCCGGAAGATTTCTGCAAACTTAAAGTTAAACTGTCAGATTAATAGAGAAATAGTGATAAAACATAAAATTTTCATGAGCTAGAGATAACAGTTAGCTCAATCCAATTAATATTTTTACCCTAGATCCAGTAGCTTGGGCAAGATACCTGTACCCAAAATTACTCTACAAGAGCCATTAATCAACAATCCATTAGAATAATCACCAGCAGAATATTAAGAACAAGTTTACCATAAAATGCTGAAGAGGAACACCACCATTAAGATAAAACCCCAAAGTCTTCGTTTGTATTATTCTAGAAAATGTTACAGGAGAGCTTCCAAAGCAAGTGCACGATCCAGAGATCGGATGATTGGAAGACTGACAAAGACGTCTAATTTATAAGATAAAATCTCCAATGGCTAGTTCGGTTGGTCCATGTCAAAATAATCTCAATCGTCGAAAAGATTTGAGCATCTTTTAATCTGGATCATCGAAATTATAAATTTGAGGAAAAACGATTTTATCATTAAATTCCATTTTAATTAACTCAAAAATACTATTTTTGAGTTAATTCCCTGAAAATTTGACTTTGACTTAACCACCTAGGCCCAAGGGTCCAAAATTTCTTGAAATTCTCAATATTCCCTTGGTCTGGGACTTTTAAAAATTTATTTTTTAGGGACCAACGAATTTTGCCTTTGAAGAATTTTAACTCACCTAGGACTTAAAATTAATTAAATTTCTGGCTTAGGATTTTTTATTAATTTGGCCAGAAAATTTATTTAATTGACTGAGAGGGGATTTAATTATTTTTTCCAACCCTCTTTACATAAGATAAATACATTTAGACACATGAAGGGGGAATACCCATTCGTATAGACCTTCAAATAGGTACCCAATTCTGCGACTCAAAACATGATTTAGTAGACTAAGCAGCTTGTAATAAAATAATCTAGCCAATTAGCTAGAATTATTCCCACACTACTTTTACAAAGACTCGATAGAAAACACTAGGACTCACTTAGCATCTTGATGACAAAATCCACCCTAGCTTTGGGGTGAAGCTGGAGGGAAAACTCTGCCGATCACTTGTGTTGAAAAACACAAGCAAATCAGTGAGACAAAAAACCTCCTAGGATAGAAATCGTCACCAACATGCTAGGCTTACCTAGGTTGTTACATACATGATGGTCTTACTTAGATCATTTACATCATAAACATGCAGAATGGGTTTACATCGTTCATAAAACTTCCGACTGATGATGGAATATGAATGACGCGAACACGCCGAACATGATGAATCCCATTTGAAAAAATGGGGGTGTACTGCTATGGGGTCGTGGACAAAGTGTGGTCAACATCTGGCTCTACTTGGGGACACGTTGCTTCAATGAAGGAATGTGAGAATCCAGAATCTGTATCCAAGCAACACACAAAATTACATAAGTAGTGTCCATCCAAATATCATCATATAACATTAAGCACTTGAAAAATAGAAGCTCTTCTTTGATTTATTATTCTATTTAACATGAAATGTAAATCTACTCTAACTGCAAAAATGAAATGCTGAAACAACAAGGTTTAGGGTTAGAGATACAATACAAAGGATGCCCTGTGGCATCAGATGTGCTCAATATAGTGCATGCTGAGCATTTGCCTGCTTTCAGGCAAATCTGTAGGCTACTTTTCAGATGTCCCATGTCCAATCTTGCATATGGTAGGATTCTGTCTTATCCGAATGTCAAGCTGCTCTCGGCTATCAGAGGAATCAAGTCGCTTACTTCTTTTCTGCTTTTTTCTCTTCTTCTTAGTGGGCTGTGATGTCAGTAATGAGACCACTGTAGATTTCTTGTCCTGATCTTGAAGATGCTTACACAAAATATTTAATGAACCTGGAGTGTGATCAATCTTATCCTCAATATACTCTGTCAATGGTGACACATAAGCTTGGTCTTTCTTAACGTCCTTTGTAACCGTAGTTAATTTTTTTTTAATGGGAAAAGTGACCTCCGTGTGATGAGATGGAAATTGCTTCAGCAAACTAGGCCTATGATCTGTTGACAAATCTGACTTGGATTGGAAATTCTGCACGTGTGATCTTTCCATTTTTTCCAACTTATTCAAAATAGCAGTCATTTGATTAGAATGCTTAATATTTATAGTACTGATCTCCTTCGCATGACTCTCTTCAATAGTTAACAATTTGTGTTGAAGAGACATCTGACCAATTTCCATGTTTTTTATTGCTTCATCATTATCCGCTTTCATGGCCTTGAAGAAATTTTGCATACAGTTCATCTCCTTCTCATGATTTGCTTCCATGATCGTCATATTTTCCTCTAAGTCCAATAACTTGCTCTGCATAGAACCAATTTCCCTGGCGTGATCCGCTATTATTATTTTTTGATTAAGTTCCATATTCTTAATGATTTGAGCCTGGTTGGCCTTCATATTCTTGATTACCTGAGCTTGATTTAGCTGTATATCTTTAACCATCTGAATCAATTCGTTAACAAGATGCTTATCGTTGTCAACACTGATTTGACAATTTGTTTCTGCTTCACCACTATCATGGATTTGTGCTGTCGTGGTACAAGTGGATTCATCCTGAGAACTGTCTGGAAAACTCCTGCTGATAGTTGAGTTCTTTACAAGATCAATTTCATTATTTTGCATAATACTGGGAGCACAAGGCGAGTCATTTTGTTTTATATATTTATCTTTAAAAGCATTGATGATGTCTTGTAAACAATACCCCTCAGGACAATTTCGAAACCAATCGATAGCATCATCTTTTAAGGAATAGCCAAAGATACGTATCTTGACATCTTCATGATTATATTGTGAAGGACGACAATATTTATTTATAAAAAAAGTGACCATCTTTAGATGCTGTAGAGCAATGCATGGATTACCACCTGAGAAAAAAGGCAATTTAGAAATGGCCTCTTCTAGCATGTCATGAAAGGTGTCATCCATGATGACCTACTTAAAAGTTAAGAAAGAGATCCGTGTTCAGGAATAGTCAAAAGGTCCTCAAGAAACGAGCTTCTTAGCAGGAACTCTTGTAAGAAATGAAAGAATTGGAGTCGCCACTTGAACATGAAACTAATTCTAAAACAAAAGAAATAATCGAGAGTAGCAGATGGATATCAGGGGGGGATTCTTGTCTAGGAGTAAATAGATGAATAAGTGGAGTCGCCACCCAAACAAGAAGCCAACCGAAATGTCCAGGTGCTAAAGGTGTAAATGATGAAATGATTAGTGAGATGATGAAAGATAAGATGATGAAAAGATGAAGAGATGAAATGACGCCAGAAAATGTGATCACTTGTGACAGGCTAATGAATGGCAAAAAAATATTAGAAGATTAGAAAATGTCGTTAAGACCAAGGACAGAAAAACTCAATCCCCGGCAACGGCGCAAAAAAATGTTGTCGCACAAAATGTCTAGGCACCGCGACAACGGCTCAGATCGGGGGCTGTCACCCTGATCCCCAATCTCTCTATCTAAGTTGTCTCCTTGCAAGCTAAGGAAGGTAGACCCTAACAAAAATGAAGGAAAAGAACTGGTTGAAAATCAACCAATTCAAGAGACACAACTAGATAATCAAATACTTGTTGAGATTTACGAAATTTTACAAATCCAATTAGATTCAGAAGTTTAAAACCAGTGCCTTATGGAGTCAAAATATCTCATTATAAAATTAAAGTCAAGTATCTGATATGTAACTGCTGCTATGAAAAATAGATTCACCACAATGATATTACATGAAAAACCCTCGTAATTATGCATTAACCATCTCGTATAAAGACATGCGATTTATCATTACTTGAAATATTTCAAAGTTAACTATAAACAATTAATCACCAATTTCAAGTAATTTCAAAACCACAATTAAAGCTCATTAAACGACCATCAATCCCGCCTACATGAACAATTTAAACTGAGACTAAAATATCGTGATATGATGTCGAATTTAAATGTTAGATATATCCAATAATTCCAAATTTAAATGATATTCAAAATAATTCCAATTCTGAAATATAGCCAAACTTTAGATAAAAAGAAATTCAAAATTCTAGGCCCAAAACCAATTTATTAAAATTTTTTTTTTATCCTTTTTAAAAAAAAATATTTTTATTATTTTATATTTTCTTTTTAATAAAACCAAACAATGTATATACAACTAAATCTAATCAAAAAGTTAAGAATTTTGGATTTTTTATTTTTAAAATCTAAAAGCTAACCCAAAAAATTGTATATACAAATGAAACTAAGACTATGGATTTAAAATCTAAATTTAAATCTAAAACTAAAAACAAACTAAAACAAAAATAAAACTAACTTTAATTAAAATCTGAAAAAACTAAAAACTAAACAAATAAAAACTAAAACTAAAAGTTAATAAACCAAAATCGAATTTAAAAAATAAACCTAAAACTAATGCTAACCCAACTTTACAAAAATGAATCCGATAAAAAAAAAATTAAACGCATATACGTAAGGGTTTTCTGAGTTTTATAATATGCGTGAGTTTGCTTTGCAGGTCGAGGTAGCGATGGCTAAGGAGAAGGCTGGACGGGGTCGAAAGGATGGTCGACGACAACAGAAAAGAGAAGGGTCGACGGTGTGATAAAAAGGAGCAGGAGAAAAGAAGGGTGTGAAGACGAGGAAGCATATGCGGACGACTTGAGGAGATGGAAGGGCAACGGTTAGGGAAGAGGAATGTAATGGAGAATGTAGGCTGAGGAGTCGAAAAGAAAAAGGCATACAGAGAGGTGAAGGGAAAACACAGAGAAATGAGGATGGCAAGGGATAAAGGTAAGACAGGGGCAGCGTGTTATGCAGATAGGAACCTAGTACTTAAAATTCGCCCAGCAGATTTAAAATTTACCCACATAACCTAGAAAAATGATTTAAATGCACCTGAAATCTCCTTTTTTCTATTCAGATCTACCAGTAAAGGCGATCCTAAGGCCAGATCTAAAAAAAAATTCTGAGAAACACCTGCAACCCTGCCAAAAAAGAAGAAGAACAGATCTAAGACTATGCACAAAAAAATTTATAAACCCTTACAACCTAGAGGATATTTACAAATTTACAATGCTAATTTACAGATTAGAGGCCCTCTTGGCCAGATTTAGATCGTTTTCAGTACAATTTAGAAAATGAAAATTTAAGAGAGAGACATAAGCCTAATAAAGATCCCTGCAAAAATCAGAATTTAAGATAAGCCGGGGGAATTAGTTTTGGAGGGCTCTTCAGATCTTATCTCTTGGGAGTCAGCTGGTCAAAACTAGGACTTCCCCAAAGGCCCAGTCCTAAATCTGGAAAATTTCTGCAAACTTAAAGTTAAACTGTTAGATTAATAGAGAAATAGTGATAAAACATAAAATTTTCATGAGCTAGAGATAACAGTTAGCTCCATCCAATTAATATTTTTACCCTAGATCCAGTAGCTTGGGCAAGATACCTGTACCCAAAATTACTCTACAAGAGCCATTAATCAAAAATCCATTAGAATAATCACCAACATAATATTAAGAACAAGTTTACCATAAAATGCTGAAGAGGAACACCACCATCAAGATAAAACCCCAAAGTCTTCGTTTGTATTATTCCTGAAATATTACAGGAGAGCTTCAAGAGCGAGTGCACGATCCATAGATCGGATCATTGAAAGAATGACAAAGATCTCTAATTTATAAGATAAAATATCCAACGACTAGTTCGGTTGATCCATGTCAAAATAATCTCGACCGTTGAAAATGTTTGATCATATTTTAATATGGACCGTCAAAATTATAAATTTGAGGAAAAAAACGAATTTATCATTTAGTTCCATTTTAATTAACTAAAAAATAATATTTTTAAGTTAATTATCTCAAAATTTTGACTTTGACTTAACCACCTAGGCCCAAGGGTCCAAAATTTCTTGAAATTCTCAATATTCCCTTGGCCTGGGACCTTTAAAAATTCATTTTTTAAGGACCAACTGATTTTTCCTATGAAGAATTTTAACTTACCTAGGACTTAAAATTAATTAAATTTCTGGCTTAGGATTTTTTAATTAATTTGGCCAGAAAATTTAATTTATCGACTAAGAGGGGATTTAATTATTTTTTCCAACCCTCTTTACATAAGATAAATGCATTTAGACATATGAAGGGGGAAAACCCATTCATATAGACCCTAAAAAAGGTACCCAATTATGCGACTCAAAAAATGATCTAGTAGAACAAGTAGCTTGTAATAAAATAATCTAGCCAACTAGCTAGGATTATTCCCAAACTACTTTTACAAAGACTTGATAGAAAACACTAAGACTCACTTAGCATCTTGATGAAAAAATCCACCCTAGCTCTGGAGTGAGGCTGGAGGGGAAAAATCTGCCAATCACTTGTGTCGAAAAACACAAGCAAATCAGTGAGACAAAAAACCTCCTAGGATAGAAATCGTCACAAACATACTAGGCTTACATAGGTTGTTACAGACATGATGGTCTTACTTAGATCATTTACATCATAAACATGCAGAATGGGTTTACATTATTCATAAAACTATCGACTGATGATGGAATCTGAATGGTGTGACCATGTCGAACATGATGAATCCCATTTGAAAAAATGGGGGTGTACTGCTATGGGGTCGTTGACAAAGTGTGGTCAACAGGAGTGTTGACTGAGAGTTAGATTTTCTTAGTGTGAAAAGCCTTGATTAACTTGTCAACAGAAAAGGGCAACATGCGTTGCCTAAATAAAGCTCAAGTAAGGTTGTCGTTTCTGCAAGTTTTGAGGGCTTTTGTTTGTTCCAGTGATTTTAGGGAATAGGCATACGGGTGTGCCTATTTGAGAGTCCAAGGGGTTAGCTCAAACGATTGATCATCACTCCTTCCAAATAGGAAATTTTGTTAAATGGAGTGTTGACTGAGAGTTAGATTTTCTTAGTGTGAAAAGCCTTGATTAACTTGTCAACAGAAAAGGGCAACATGCGTTGCATAAATAAAGCTCAAGTAAGGTTGTCGTTTCTGCAAGTATTGAGGGCTTTTGTTTGTTCCAGTGATTTTAGGGAATAGGCATACAGGTGTGCCTATTTGAGAGCCCAAGGGGTCAGCTCAAAAGATTGATGCCAATGTTTGTGGGCATTTGGTTAGTTCTGTTATGGCATGTGCCTGGTTTGAACCCCCCTGGGTGAGGTGCACTATCTATGCTGACAGCTTTACTTGGGATGCCATCCATAAATATGGGGAAGCATCTCTTGGGTTTCCCTGCAAGGTTTTCCTTGGAAAAAAGGACATGCCTATCTAAGCTACCAGAATGCACATTCAAATTGTGGGAGATTGTCTGTTATGGATCCCATAACTATCTGCCCAGGCCTATAAATATTATGATGTTTCATGATATACTTGACACTACTGAGACACTGATTCTTAATCAAAAAATTAGAAATGTATGAATGAGAGGTCATCATTTAGAGTGCACGTAGAAGGCAATTGACCATCTCCATGATGATGAAATTCGTTAGCCTTGCACTGATCAGCATTAAAGTGACACCAAAAGCAGGAAGAGCGTTTTTTCAGGACCCGGTCATAAGTGTGAATTTAAGCAGTATAAAGCAGATCTGCGTATATACAATACCATATAGAGTTTTACAGAACCATATACACAGTGGGTGTAATAAATATATATTACAATAACATATATAATGCATATCAAGTTGGCTTTATCCCAAAAGACATTATTTCAACATGCTTATTCTTTTGAAGGTGTATTTAATATTTATAATGCCATGCCTCCCTGTAAGAAATCAATTTAATTTCTATTACGTTATTATTTACGACTACGTTATGTACATATCTGTTGTGCATGTCTTGCTTGCGTTTTATGCTACATTGGGTACTGCTGATGGCGCCATTAGTAAATTTAAACTGGTTCAGTCTGGCATTCAAAATTTACTCCATCGACTTTGAGCATGCATGTAAATCATCAGGTTATAACTTAAGATTTAAATTTTCAAAGCATTGAATTTCAGTAATAGTAGGGCTCTGAGATTTTTTTGCTGCAGCATCAAATTTCTCAAGAAATATTTAGGGTTGACATTTTAGTATTTCTGCTACAATTGAAAGAATTTATGTCTATAATATTCTTTTTTTTTTTCTGTCAATTGTGCCAACACACACTTACAGTCTAGCACAAATATTGTGGAAGTAATTTTCTGTTTTTCGGTAATCTAATGTGTGTGTGTGTATACATATTTTATTTCATTTAAAAGGTAATTTGATTGTTTACTAAATTTTTGCAAGAATAAAATAATATTTTTTGATTTTTAAATAACTCTTCCTGAGATGGTCTAGAGCGTGCACGCACACACACATATATACTGTAGAAAATTAAAATGATCTGCACCCTTACCCAGTTTACAAACTTTGCAAGTCTTTTTCAAGCCCAATCCACATGTTTTGACATGCTGATATTAATTTTCATGCATTCATTTGAAACATTTAAAGAGTGCTTGTACTATTTCTTTTTGTACAACTGATACTAGAAAAATAGCAAGCGCACACAATTTTTGACACAAGTATTTTGGTCAACTTGACCCTGAAAAAACCCCACTGTTGGGGAAAACCAGTCTTCTAAGGAGGAGTTTTACTTTGCTTTTGAGGGAAATTTTTACAACAAAATAACAATAAGAGATTTACTTATCTCTTCCCTTTTGTAGCTTTTCAGATGTCCTCTTTACACTGGAGCAATAGACTAATAATACTTCACAGAGTCATCTCTCTGTCCAGTGAAGAACTTGATATCTGAACTGCTCCTCTTGAACGGGGATTTGAGCTACATAACAGTCACTGGTTTCTCTAAAACTCTGCCTCAGTCACATCTTTGTTATACACAGGAATTGAACCTTTGATTGTCTCCTCTTGCACATGGATTTGAGCTACTTTGCCTGCTACAAATGGTCGTAAACTCAGGTGATAATAAGCACACAAGCTCTGACCCTCTTCTGCCTTAAATCTCGGATTTTATCACTGAAGGAACAGACCCTTAAAGCTCTCAGGAAGCTCCCAGAAATTTATGTTAGCAGGCCCAATTTGTATGCTGACAGACCCGAGAATTTTGGTAGTGAATGTGGCTGTCTGAGAGTATGAACACGGCCTCCTATTCGCTGGATCTAACCCTTAAAACAACCCAGAACTGTAGCAGCTGATATCTCTGCTCTTGTCCTTGATGTTCGAGCTTCCCTTGAAGACTTAAACTCGCCCCTGGTAGGAAGTTCGAACTGCTGTAGGAATGGTTCCTTGTTTTCTGCCATAGAAATTCCTCAAGCTCTCCTCCTTTCTCCTTTGCTCCTCTCCTCAATGCTCTGACGAGAATAAAATGAGCCTCTTTCTCCTTTTTCCTCCCTTTTGTCTTCTCCATTAGATGGGAACCCTATCCCTAAGATCTAATGGTTGAGATTTAATCTCAAACCATTTAGATCAAGGGTGGAGATTTGTCCCCTACTTGACCCCTCCTCATGTGGTCCCCCTTTCTATTAAGTAGACTCCTAGTACTTTTCATGTTTTAGTACCATGGTGACTTTTTCCTCATAAAGTCACTTTAAGAATATAAAAATTACTTTAATAACATAAAGTGTACTTGGTACTTTTTCACATAAAGTAACTTTAATAACTTAAAGAACCTAATACATCTCCACTTAAAAAGTACATTAGCCCCCTTGATATTAATAAACTCATAAAATCACTTAGACAAAAGGTGATTTATGTGTCTCCCTAGGCCAAAATGAGAAATGCCTAGGAAACACCTCCTTGGTACTATTTTCAACACTCCCTCTTACCGAGGAAGGTGTTTCTCAACACTTCCATCCTGTCTCTGAAGAATACATGCTTGCCCCTTGGCAATGACTTGGTGAGAATGTCTGCTACTTGTTCATCAATGGATATATACTCAAGCGTCACAACTCCCCTCTAAACCCAGTGTCTGATGAAGTGATACATGATCTCGATATGCTTTGGCCGGTCATGAAATACTGGATTCTCAGAGATTAATACAACTTTGATTATCATAGTATATTGTAGTTGGTCTCAGCCTCTAACCAAATAACCCAAATAGCATCTTGTGAAGCCACAATGCCTTGCAACTTGCCTGACTAGCTACCATATACTTTGCCTCTACATTGCTCAATGCCACTTACCTCGGTTTCCTGCTAAACCATGACACAACTGCTGAGCCCAACGAGAAACACTACTCGAAAGTACTCTCCCTGTCACTAGCACTGCCAAACCAATTTGAGTCCGTTCAACCAATCAATCTGACTCCATCACAAAAAATGCATTGTGTTCTTAATAAGCAATGGAGCTCTCATGACCCTAAAATATCTGTCATAACTTTTTGTACTACATTTACTCACAGGAATACTCATATTTATCTTATTTAAGGACTGTTATAGATCTTTGATAGCAAAAATCCCAAGAAAATGGGCTACTGATTGAGATAACTTTGAAACGACCCTACTTAAAAAGACGATAGAAACTAGAGCAATGCACTCTCTGTAAACACTTGACAATTGATGAAGCAAATTCATGCACCTGGACTGGTTGCAGGAGGGTTATCATCCTCCTTTTTGATGTAGCCAGTTTGTGTTGAAATATGTAACTAGGTTCGGTCTTCATAGTGACATATGTAATCATGATTTTATGTATTTGATGTAATGAGAAAAATAAATTTATTGTTGTTGAGGCATGAGTTTCATGCTCAAGGAAATTTATTTTATAGGTCAAGCTCCCATTGAGAGCTTCTAGGACTTGTCATCGAGTCTATAAGTCAAGAAAGTCATTGTCATGTATGAAAGACCCTTCTTGGGCATCCTACATATTGTAGATAAAATTATTTGAGTCAAAGTTAGAGTCAAAAGACCCTCCAAGACCTTGTCTATGTGCTACAATCAAGTCGACCCTCCAAAGAAGCAAGTTGACCTATCAAGAAGACATGTTGGCCTAGGAACAATGTCAAGTCGACATACTAGCATGGGTGAGAAGCCTATATATAGGACTCAACCTCATTCAAGGATCAATCTATCATCCAACAAGTTTGAATACATGACAAGAAGTGTCCTATCAAGCGAAGAAGAGGAAGTCAAAAAGAAAGTAGGATCGAAGTAATTTAAGGTTTATTTTTGGGCTCTCTTTCCTCACACGTGCAAAGTTAGGGCATCACTCTTGCTGTAGTAGATACTGAATTTCAGTCTCTAAAAGAAGCCGAAAAATTGTCCTTAAAGAAGTCCCTATGCAAGTCGAGTTCTCTAGGAGAGAGAATCAACCCAAGCGAATAGGAAAGAAGGAAGAATCTACCATAATTATCTCACGTGCAAGATCTAGGGTTTCTGCAGAAGAAACTACTGGAGGACGAAATTCCATAAGAATCTGCTGGGAGGTCGAAGTTGTAGAAGAATTCGCTGGGGATTGAAATTGCAGAAGTTGCTAAAGTTGAAGTTGCTGGAAGGAACACTCGTCAAGGAGGAAAGGTTGGACTTGGTCTTAGAAGGGCCTTAGTCAAGGGTCACAGATCTTGGAATTTGTCAACTGAAGTTCTATAAGAATAGAAGAATTCTTGTAGGTTTTCCTCTCAGTTGGAGGGGTTTTGGCCCTGGTTGATCGCCTATATCTTGTGTCCTCTTGTCTCATTGTTCTTTATGGTTTGGTAACTGTTTGATGAAGAGAATACTAATAATAATCAAGTGAAAGAAGAAGCTAATCAAGTTAAGTAAAAATACATCACAAGCAGTTATCAAAGTAAGAGAAATCACCTAATCTAGTTGCCTACAGATTTCTCAACATGGTATTAAAGCTAAGGTGACTACATCAAGGAAAGGTAGCTTGAAGAAAGACCATCAAAATGAGTATCAATAAAGGTTAAGGCATCGAAGAAGGCCTCAAAGTCCTAGCTCATCCAAAGGAAGGTTCTACACTTGAAGCATTCTTGAGAAGATCACATTATCATCACAAAGAAAAGATCTCAAGGACCCTACCTCCACTCAAAGAAGAACTACATATTGAAACATCTTGAAGTCTCTACCATCATCATTAAGGAATCAAGGTGATCTCCCTCTTCTTGAGTCAATGATCACTAACAAAGTGTACTTGAAGGAAGACATCATCTATTATCAACATCATCAAGTGAAAGATTTCGTCATCAAGGAGTATCTTCACTTGAAAAGTATGTATTTTTATATCTATGTCTGAATCTATCAAAATGACTTCATTTTGCAAGGAAAGCAACAAATTGGTTGGGTCATCAAACTTTCTTGCATGGAAAAAGAGGACATATTTGATCCTCATAGAAAATGAATTCGTTGGACATATTAAGGGTTCAATCACTAAACCTCCAAAGGAAGAAGCTCAAGCTCTATCCAAGTATATGAAAGGGGAAATAAGGGCTCAAAGGATCCTTATAGAATCCATCAAGGATCCCCTCATACTTTATATTGCAAAGTTGGAGACATCAAAAGAAATCTACGAGAATTTAGTAGAATTGTTCTCCGTAAGCACCATTGGAGAAGTCATATCCTTAAGAACCGAGCTATACAAGACGAAGATATCAAAGGAAGAAGGAATAGCCTCATACTTTATGAGGGTGTCAGAAATACGACACCAACTGCAAGAGTTGGAGGAAATAATGTTCGATAAAGAGATGACCACAGTTGTACTTAATGCACTACTTGATGAACTATGTATCAAGCATCTATGGAAAGAGGGAAGTAACCCCATTCAATGAACTCTAGTCATTATGTAAGATAAAAGAAACCAGGTTAAAAGTAAAGAGCGATGTGGGACTAGGTGAACGGGTTCAAGCATTTGCTGCCATGGCCAAGAGAAAATGGAAGTTTGGGAAATTTGGCTCTCAGAAAAAAAGAAGAAGAATATGTCAAAGATCCAATGCTATGGCTGTCATGAATATGGGCACTTCAAGAGAGATTGTCCGAAACTCAAGAAGGACAACAAAATAAAAGAAAGGAATGAATCCCATATCACTGAAGAAGTGGAAGAACCTGAAAAGACGAAATCAAAGGTGGAGGAAGTGAAATATTTCTACTATGATTGAGATAATTTCCTTCTCTTAGTTCCTTTTCAGTTTTGTAAATAATAGCTATCATGATAGGAAGCATTGTAAGTATGATAGTATGCATCATAGTAGAGATGGTATCATACAATTGAAGCAATAACTCATGACATCATAGAAAGATAGCTGAAGTAGAAGTCTATATGGTTGTAGCAATCATCATAGAAAGGATGCAACTCTTGGTAACCTCATTGAAAGCATAAGTAGTACTTATGGGTAGAAGAAAGTCTTCTAGCATAGAGTTCATCATACATCATCATCATCATCATTGGGAAGGAGCATTTGCAGGATGAGGGTAATAAAGATCCTCCGTTGGAATCTTCATTAGAAGGTTCACCTCTCTTGGAAGAAGCATCTCGCTGATCATTCCGCCGCTTGTGGATCCATTGTTTAGAGGGATGATGGTATGGTGACAAAGGAGAGAAACATATCAAGATAGTTGAAGTACTTTCAATCAAGGAAAGGAAACTGCCGAAGGAAGTCCAGATGATCTACACATGAAAGGAGGTATGTATATATTTGACAGATTAAGTGATGTCATCATATAGTTGTAGATAACATGGGTAAATTCTCTACCTCACGAGCATGATAAAAGAAAAGGGATCTCTTCCTTTGAAAAGATGCATGAAGGCATGGTTCACATATTGACAAGATGAAATCAACATAATATGTCCTCATATGGAATATGAGGTAGTTGACAAATATGAAGGAACTATGGATGAAAGTTCCTGGGAAGCAAAATATGTGAAGAAAGAAAGAAAAGATCGTGAAAGACACAACTATGGTCACATAAGAAAAGATAAGAAATCAACATCCGATGACTAGAAGAATTGGCTGTGACATCTCCATAGAGAAGGTATGAAAACCATGATAAGGTTTGTAAAGGAAGGAGACCCTTGACATCAAAAGTCTTGGAGATGTGTTTATGCAGGATGTTGATGTTGCAAGAAGCAATTGTCATGATGAAAGGCCATCACAAAAGGTGACTCTTGATTTGATGTTCATTTTTTATTTTTGAACAACATTTGGATGGGTTGATACAAGGCTACCGAAAGAGAGTTGTAGATGTCACCTACAACTAACACTCATGTGGGTGGATGGAAGATCCTAGAGGAAACATGACTTGGTAGAGGTAGCAGTATGAAGAAAAGCCATATGTGGACTGGAAGATCACTTTTTGATGAAAAGAAGGATGACATGATTGTTGGTTCAATCCTATGGTTTATTGAAGGAAAGTGATGGATGGATGATGCCCTATGAAGAAGAAATAAAAGATGAAGGCTCCATAATGATGAAGATGAAGACCATGACATCAAAAGGAGGAGATCTACAAGCAGATGATAGTACCATGATCTCCACCAAAGAGCGAAGAGCTGCTGTTGGTAACAAGTCCTTGAAAAGGAGGGAGCTTGGGTACATTCCTTTTATAGGAATGGGTATATCTTCCCTAGTTGAGAGGGAGAGATAGACACATCATTCTAGTCTTCATATTGTGAAGAAAGAATGGAGGATTGGGTAAGCATCCGAGCCTGGTTCCGATACTCTTTGAGGATGAGGTAGGGCATCCAAGATAAGAGTAGTCGAAGAGGAAATTCCTTGAGGATGTGTCATTCCAAGACAGGAAGAAGACTAAAAGGACATACTCTGTGAACACCCGAGTGGGGTATGTGCCTTGAGAGACAATGCTGATGGTGTCTATCAGTCATTGGTCTCGCCAGCATTGTGCTCTGATCTTGTGGAGAGATAGAGCTATTAATCAAGGCCTTGATATGTGACAATGTTGGTTGATATGATGAGATGCTCTTAAGATGGCTTACCAATCCGACTCTTCTTATGAGAATTCTTCAGATTGAGAATGTCCAAGTACCTTGTATGGATTATGAATACCTCCCTAGTTAAAAGGGAGCATTGAAATATGTAACTAGGTTCGGTCTTCGTAATGACATATGTAATCATGATTTTATGTATTTGATGTGATGACAAAAATAAATTTATTATTGTTGAGGCATGGGTTTCATGCTCAAGGAAATTTATTTTAGAGGTCAAGCTCCCATTGGGAACTTCTAGGGCTTGTCATTGAGTCTACAAGTCAAGAAAGTCATTGTCATGTACCTTCTTGGGGGTTTTTTGCAGAAGAAAGTACTGGAGGACGAAATTCTAGAAGAATCTACTGAGAGGTCAAAGTTGTAGAAGAATCTGTTGGGGATTGAAATTGCAGAAGTTGCTGAAGTCGAAGTTGCTTGAAGGAACACTCATCAAGGAGGAAAGGTTGGACTTGGTCTTGGAAGGGTCTTGGTCAAGGGTCATAGGTCTTGGAATTCGTCAACTGAAGTTCTATAAGAAGAGAAGAATTCTTGTGGGTTTTCATCTTAGTTAGAGAGGTTTTGGCCCTGTCTGATCGCTTATATCTTGTGTTATTGTTCTTTATGATTTGGTAGCTGTTTGATGAAGAGAATACTAATAATAATCAATCGAAAGAAGAAGCTAATCAAGTTAAGTAAAAATACATTACAAGCAACTATCAAAGTAAGAGAAATCACCTAATCTAGTTGCCTCTAGATTTCTCAACAGTTTAAACATGATCTCATTGAGAAACATATTCAGTTTCAGATACAGACAATTAGCCATCTCCTCAAACAAGTCCTGTTTGTCCTTAATGCCACGAGGTAGTCTGCAATAGCCAAGTCCAACTCTCAGTTTGATGTCCACGTCATCTCTTTCTTTTGGCAACTCCTTCAGATTCCTTTTATTATACTTGTCTTTCTTAAAATAAAGTCTCTATCTAGCAAGGGACTGGTGGACCTCTTGCTTCATGGCTGTGGCTACCATGTAGATACTTTTGTGGGGATGAGGCTGCTTGGGATCCTACACAGGAAGATCTTGTTCCTGCATGATTGCCTTCTTGGATTTATGCATCTGCTTGAAAAAGACTTACACTCTTAAGTTCCTTATTGAAGCCCTTGTTCCTTAACTTTGCTAGGGCTACTGTAGAAGAGCTACTCCTCTTTCTCATGTGATTTCTCTTCTCACTACCCTTGGACATTATAACAAACTCTGCAAATGATGATCTCAGAGCAAAATCCTTACTTCACCCTTCTTGCTGCAACATGATTTCTTCAAGTCATAGCAATTCATTTTGGCCCCACAGATAATAATTTGTAGACAGGAGATGAGAACCCTTTGGATCTCCATGGCGAAGGTGAAGGAGAAAAATGAAACAATAAAATAATCCTTTTAGGAGAATGCTCCATAAAAAACCTCCCAAAATAGTAAGTGGTCAAGAAGACACATGTAATCAATCCACAGGTGTGAATCCCAAGGTATATGCAAGATACGAAATAGATGGAGCACTCTAAAAGAAAGAAAGTGGTCCAACCCCAAAATAGCAAGTGGACCATCTCTAGAAGATAGATCCAAGGAGATAAGGGAGAATTGGGGTTTTGACCTTGCAAAAACGCTATGAAATAATAAAATATGTACCTCCATAGATACCAAGTGTTGTCTCCGCAAGTGTGCTCTCCAAGGATACATTGAACTATAGTAAGAAGACCAAGTAAATGCATGTAATGTGTCATGTGTAGCAATCCAAGTATGCCACATGTCTCTCAACAAAATCCACCGTAACCACCTGCAATGAAATAACATATGTGCCAATTCATAGAGGTGAGGGCATTCTCCAATAAAGGTCAAAGGATGACTAGTGTAGCTAAAATGTTCATGGAATAAAGATGAGAGAGCACCTAGGTGAGGTGTTCCCTAGAAAAGTGTGCCATGTAACTACCTTAACCACCCAACAAATGATATAATATTTATGATTGCACCCTACGAAGAAGTGCCAAGGTGGTTAGACAAGATAATATTAGATAATTATATTAATTTCCAATGAATGACCGTAAAAGTAGGTCGATGGGATTGTTGAGTACAATGATGTCAATACAAAGCACGAGAAGCAAAATGTCTCCTATATAAAGAACAATAAGTAAGATAAAAACATGAAGTCTATATGCTAGAACACGAAAAAACCCTTGAATCTAAGTGTATGTGGCCACAATGGGAGGGAGATCTATAGCGAGAAAGGACCTAGGGATTGGGTTTTGGTCCACTAGATCGATCTGTCCTAACATTCAAGGCCGAAAGAAGAAAACTTAAGATCAATATCCAGGTCAAACCTATGTGTTGTTTCGAAATACCATCAACAAATCCCCTGACCATTGAGTGTCCCTAGAAGAACGTGCCAATGTCTATCAATAAAATAATCATAAATGCCTTTGAGACTATGCTGAAGGGAAGAATGCTTCATAATAAAGCCTCAAATAACCTCCAAACAACTTCTTTTTGTTAAATTTTCCTTGAAACTCTACAACTATTTAGATGAATTATTGAAAGCAAGGTAACTAAAAACTGAAACCAAATTTACTTTCACCAAGATACAGAGTTTCTTAACAATATATAAGCAAAGGAAAAACATAAGAGATAAAAAAACACGTGCACACAAATTGACATGCTTGTTTACCCAGGAAACCCAAATGGGAAAACTTGCTTTTTTTGTTGTAGTATTTTATTGATTTTTCTTGAGCAATTGGATCTATTACAAAGCAATATGTCTCTGAGAAAGCATTTTGCTTCTTGTCAGTAATCTTAGTTGATGTAATTGATCTCGGCCGGCCTTGATCACTGCTTGATCTTGACCCTCTAGCATGTTGAAGAATGTAACTAGTTTCGGTCTTCATAATTATATTTGAAGTATATTTAAAAAAAGGAAAAAAATATTATTAAATAAATTGACTTATTGAAGCACGAGTTTCACGCTCGGTCAATTGTTTTTAGTTTAAAGTCTCCATTGAAGACTCCTAGGGTTTATGTTAAGTGTCCTTGTCCATGTCATATTGTAAAGAACCATTCTTGGGATTTATTTGTCAAAGAAGAAATTTATTTTATTGTAGAATAGGTCAATTAGGCCTCCTCCACCAAGTCGGCCTCAAAATGGACAAGCCGGCCTAAATTGGGCAGCAGAATCACTATATAAAGGCAGCAACTCGACCACATTTGTCACTCACACACTACAAGTTTGATCTGCAACTTTTGGGGCCAGAAAAAGTGTGAATTTCAAGGAAGAAGAGGAAGAAGGATAACTAAGGAGGAGGAGGTCTCTCACAAGCATAAGAAGTTGAAATTCTCTTTCTTTTTCTCACACGTGTGAAGCTGCTGGAGGGACCGAAATTTTGCAGTTGTTGGGGAGGCCGAAATTCTGAAGTTGGGCCAAAATTTCTAGGTTGAAGTTGCTGGAAAAGAAGAGACTATTGAAGGTTGTTGTATCTCATTGAAAGGTTGACTTGGTGGAGGAGGAAAGTTTGTTAAGGTCTTGGTTGCCTCACT
This sequence comes from Pinus albicaulis, assembly GCA_034641835.2. Lineage (NCBI taxonomy): Eukaryota > Viridiplantae > Streptophyta > Pinopsida > Pinales > Pinaceae > Pinus > Pinus albicaulis. The sequence goes on from CM076581.1 coordinate 614,561,674, forward strand.
GTCATATGAATCTATTGAAGGAAGAGTTCTTGACTGGGTTTCCCCTATATAGGGGTTTTTCCCTGGCTGTGCGCCTACATCTGGTGTCCTTGATCTTCGTGTTTTGATTTTGGTAATTGCTCGATGAACTCAACCAACTGAGTTATCAGGATATTCTCTTGGTGTTATAGTGGCAGCCGCTAGTTTTGATCTTGGGCCTCGCCCAGATTACTCCAACGAGTTACCAATTCACCATGGTTTAAAAAGAAAAGAAAAAAAGAAAAGAAAAGTTGACTAAGTTGGCCTTAAGCCACACTTCATAGTGCAGCAAAGAATAAAATATGGCCTTAGCCATTGTTACTAGTACACTAATGAATATGCTGTGGCTACATGTACAGATTATGCCAGTACTTCCGACTTAATTCTCCTTTTTGAGTGGTAATCTATCTTTGCAATCACTTTAGTATGCTGAAGGAAATTAGTTCTTGGTGCTGTGCTGGTGTTCTGCCAATGTGGACTTTTCAATATGATTGTGCATGATATCATCACGATGTTCTTTTAGTCTAATATGAATTGAGTGAACTGTTATTTCAATGTACATTTTTATTTAAGAAGGACTAGCATGAACACCCTTATGTTGCCTTGGTTTTATTGGATTGTTAGCCGAGTCAAGCATGTCTTGAGGAGTTTGGAAGGGAGAAGGCAACCTTAATGCACATCTTTAAAGTGTCAGGTATTTTATCCATAGAGCCTTGTATGTAAGGGAGGGCGACCCTAGGTCCATCCATATTATCCTTGCGGATCTGTTAATTCTGACTTGAGGATCCTTCTTCTTTGGCCAAATTGGCCACAAAATCAGGTACTTGTTTGGGCTACCTTTTTTACATGTTGGAATTGGATTTCCTTAAAGTATTTAATTGCTTCCTCTATCTATTCCAACAATCCCCTCAAATACCAAGCTGGATTTTTGTTCTTCTTTAAGAGGAAATCTATTATTAATTTAGAGCCCCTTCAAAGATTAGTTTTTGATGTTTTAATCTATACAGAGCGTAGCTTCAACTTCAATACCTCAGTTCACTTGATTGTTAGTTCTCTGACCCAAGAATGTCAAAAAGACAGCCAATTGTTGTGAAAAGAGTGCATCCTTCTTTCCTCTTCCGTTGTTATTATTGGGAGTACCGGAGAAGAAAAATATACTGGATAAGTAACGAAGATGATCATCTGAATTTGACATTGTTGCTCTTAAGGGGAAACAAGTAACACAAGTTTTAAGACCACCACAAATTTTGTTTCCTTCCTTATCACCTTCCTTGTACCCAAGGTATATATAGTCATCATTGTTGTTTTGCTCCTTCAAATTCGATCTTCCTGCATGGTAAATAGATGAAAATTTAGCCTTGTGATTTAGCCCGAGTGGTTGAGTTGTGGATAGCAAAAAGGAGGTCTCTGGGTCAAGTCCTTGGGCTGGCTGTCTCTGCCTATGTTGGCCTCACTTGATGTCCCTTCCGGATCAGCGTACAATAGTCTATGTAGCCCGTTTTATATTGGGTACCATCCTGAGAATGAGGAGAAGTGTGTGGGGATTTGCTGGGGATGTATTTTTCAAGGATAAAAAAATAGAGGAAAATTTCTCAAGTAGAAAAGCTGTGAATTGTTGCAAAGTGCATGAAGAATAGATCCCATTTTAAGCATTACTCTTTTTTTTTAGATAAATTTTATCATTATCTTACTGCACTGAAATTCTGCAGTTAAATTTTTGAAGACCTGTTCTTGAGTTTGTAATCATGTATCTTGGCCCTAATATCATGTATACGTTGATTGCTTGAATGCTTTTTTGTTTAGTTATTTTCCTGTGATGAGTGAAAAAGGGTAGGATTGTAAACTGTAATTTTATGTGGAACAGGGAGGATCATGCAAGATCTGTAGTGGTCTGACACACCTAGCAAAAGACTGCCCAGAAAAGAATACTAAGAGGCTTGCAAGTGGTAGAGGCCAAACAAAACTTCAAATATGTAAGTTGTACTGTGGAAGTTGAAAAACATCAATGCGTGAGTTGGTTCTTAACTTCTTTCCCTTTCTGATGGTTCATCTCTACCTAAAAAATAAGTTTCTTTTGCCAGTAATGTAATGGAAAATCCTCTTCAATATTTTGCTGAAAAAAACTGTTTGTGAAATATCAGCATTTGCAGTGATAACGAAGGAACTTCACTTAATGATTACCAATTTAACTGTATATCTAAAGACTAACATAAATCATTTGTTTTTTTGGTTTTTAATTATGTCAACCAGCAAGAGAACCTGCAACAGCAGCCAAACCTGGTGAGCAAGGGAAACGGATTGTATTTCCCAGTGGAGATGATTTGGAAGATGATTTTATCTTAAATGATGGGAATACTTGGACAGATGGAGATGGCCATTTAATAGGGGACGAATTATCGACTAAAGTTGAGACAGTGCCTCTGAAGCTGACAGATGTTGGAAAACAACCAAAAGTGAGAGAAGGCAATAAGAAACACAACATGACGAGTTCAAATAAAAGCACAACAAAAGTTGTGGATTTTCGTTGATCATTGAGGATATCTTTGAAACGTCAGAAATTGGGCAGTTTCACAATTTGTAACTCAATTTCATTTCCTTTGTAATCTATCGCAAAATCATTCTTAGTTGAGTTGTTATTTAATATTGTTATTTCTGAACTTCTATGAAAGGAAATGTTTGCAGTAATGCTACTATTGTATTTGCATTTCCTTGAAAGAACAATTCTTTCTGATTAAAATTTTTGATGAGGCGTTGAGGCTGTAAGAAGTAGATTCTGAGCTTTCCATTTTTCATAACATAAACAAGAAATTGTTTTAATGACTTGAAAATAAAAAAAATTGGCTTAAGCTTTATTTGGCAGAAGAAGTAAAAAAAATAATTTCCTAATAGTGTTTATCTGTGCTGTAAACATTTGAGAACATTTAGGAAACAAATTTCTTTTAAGATTCAAGGTCGTTGCCATTGGTAGTTTATTTCTTTCTTGTCAACGGAGTCTGTTACCTTGATTTTTGGTCCAGCTGTACTTTTTCCTTATTCTTGACTCGGGTCCACAAGTAAGAAATTCAAACGGGGATTCCATTCTTCGTGGTTTCATTTCTGCTTCGTTCTGTTGTACAGTTTTGCCCACAGTTTTGCGGGCAAGTTGCTATTATGTGACCTGTATCTTGCAGATCTTGTAGCTGTATGCCATGTTCGTAGTAACAGTTAAGTGTATTGCATAGTTTTAAAAAGTGGAACCGGATTTTGAACCAGCCCACCTATCTAACTGGGTTTTGAACTGGAACACGAATCAAACCAGATTGAATTGGATTTGAAAACAAGTACCTAAAATAATTATTTTTTAATGAAAATTTTTACGTTTAAGATTTGAAATTATTAGATGTAAAAGATGCAAAGTTTATACCATGTAAGAGTGAATATATGAAAATGGCACCAAGTGCAATACATATCAACAACAAATACATAATCAAATAGGCTCTAAATGGCCTTAAGAATCCAAAAATAGTGCTACAAGCTATTAGGCCATTGGCATACTACAAGTCATTGATCGATATGGTCACTCATCAAACTCATCACTGATTGACCACTACTAGAAATGGGATCATCGAAAAGAACTACATAAACATCATCTAGTTCAAAGTCTTCCGACTTAGATTCTTCAACTTTGTAATATGGTAGAAATTGAAAGCTTAACTATGATTTTATTTTGGGTGAAGGGTTCATCTCCTCAACCTTATAGTATGGTAGAAAAAGCTTAACATGCCTAACCAATTTTTTTGGTTTGAATGAAGGGCACATTTTTGTTAAGCCATGCCAAAGGAGTTTGGCAATCAATACCCACCAACATCAAGGTACATAAAGGGCTTCATGCTCTTGATTAAATGCCAATCATGTACCCTTATACATGATAGAATTTAATGAAAATTTTGCAGTCCTACCAATCCTAACTTCTAAGATCTTGAAAACTGTTAAATATATTGAGTAGGATAAGAAATTCTACTTTCTTCATATGAAGTCTAATAAGGTTGGAACCACTCTCAAACATTTTGAAACAATTAATTGATTGTTAGCATTCCTAGGATTGAGTTAGGTTTTCTATTTAGGTTTAGGGTCTAGGAGGGGGGGGGGGGATGGTTTTATATCCCAAGTGGGTATTTTGGGAGAGAAATAACCCTTGGTTTCCTCTAAAACTACCTAAAAAATGGTCATTGGGGGTCCCAAACTTCCCCCACACATGTGAGATCTCACTGGCTAGTTAGGGTTGGAATTGGCCAGTTAAGGCCGACTTGTATAAATTGGCCCTCAAATAGGGTTTTTCTACTGGTTCACTACCTAAGCCTATTTAACTGCTGGTTTGACCGATTATCGATTTGAACTGGCCAATTTTTAAAACTATGGTGTATTGTCCACCATTAGTTTTTAAGATAACCTTGCCATTCAAAACTTTAGTTAAGTCAAGTTTGTACAAACCAACCATCAAATCGAGCTTTTCTACTGGTTCACTACACATTCCTATTTAAAACGCTGGTTTGATTGGTTATTAGTTTAAAATGACCAATTTTTAAAACTATGGTGTATTGTACACCATTAGTTTTTAAGATAACCTTGCTATTGAAGCCTTTATTTAAGTCAAGATGCATGCAAACACTAGCACAATTGTAGATCCTATCCTTTCACTTGATTTTATGGAAGTTGATGACCTACCTAGGAAGTATTGATTACTTCCATTAGCTCTTCTTCATAGAGATGTAAGGGAAGTGTTGGAGCGAGGCCCCTTGGGGTACTTTTTTGGGTTAATTTTGTCTAAGTTTTGTTATATGCGCTGTGCGCAAATGGTCAAAGGGGCTTTGGGGCGGGTCAAAGTCTCTAATTATTGTAATGGGCTAAATGGAAAAACCATGACTCTCAAACCATGATTTGAGACCATTGTATGTGCACGTCTAATGATAGTATAAATATGTAAGAGCAAGTCGAGTAAAGAGATATCTTTGGAGAGATCGTTTGATGGATATTTTGACTAATGCTTTGATCTAAGTCTGGGTTTGTCTGGGTAGAAAGGCCCTTGCTAGCTATGTGTGCAGAGACCCAATTCCTGAGCTGTGTGCGGACTCTACGGCTGTGTGCGTAGATAGATTGTATTGAACTACAAATATCTTAATAAAGAAGGCATTTTTGGCGAACCTGGATTCTTATGCATCTGTTATTTGGTGTAGATCTTAATCTGTTCTGTTGTTGCGTATTTAATTATGTAATTGGTTAATTGCATCTTTGTGTGAATATTAGTCAATGTTAGATCTGAATGAAGTATATTTAATCACTGTTGTGGCATCCGACAAAGAATGAATTACAAGATTGGCTTGACAAAAAAGTGCACGAATTTGCAATCCAAGAAAACAGAAGCTCTAAATTGTCTGCTGAAGATTGGGCACATTGGTATGTCTACACAAAGGACCACAAAATTTTCTTTGCATCCTGTGCAACTGAGTTGCATGAGTGGTTGTCTCGGCAAGCTGAATTCCAGACCTGCGCAAAGGACGACGTGATCACTCAGTGGACCTCGGAGCTGGTACAACAATTAGAGAAAACTAGCAACAGGATCACCCGAGCGGTAAATCATTGGATTGATAGTGTTCTAGGCTGATTTGTGATTGAATTCGCGATTGATCAATTTGTATTGTATTATGAAGCTGAACGAAGGATTTTCAAGGGACTTAGAGATAAGTTCCTGCGCTCAATGAAATTGTGGATTAAAATGCCATTGTGTGAAAAATGTACTCTATGCAGCCACATTGAGTGAATGTCCTGAAGATGCCCATCTAACTATACATGCAGAGGTTCTGGAAGCGCCATGTGCAATGCAAGAACTTACAGAGTATACTTAGAAGAGGATTTTATTTACAATCCTCTCAAACATAAATCAGATAGTGACGAAGAATCTGAGACAAGTAGTTCTGGTGAATCTGCACACGAAGAAGTCGGGAATTTGGCCTTAATCCCATTCCCATCCACTCCACTTCCGTCTTCAAATCACGCTAATCAGTTGTCCACTCCACCTCCACCTCCACCACCAGAGGGTGATATGGCTGCTTCCATGAAATTACCTAATTTACATGGTGTTGGGGATGAAGATATGGACCAATTTTGGTTCGTGGTGGACGTTGTATGGACAACACAAGTCAATACTGATGTTGTTAAGAGAGCACAACTAGCAACTACATTTCAAGAACTCGCACTGGATTGGTACATAAGGTATGTAGTAGCAAACCCTAATTCGATTATTGATGATCTGAAGGCTGCATTGAAAGAGCAGTAGAGCAGTTCAAGAAGTCGAAATCGTATGCTCAATGCGTGACTGTGTTGAAGGAGATTCGCCAAGAACTAAATGAAACTGTATGGGAGGCGGATCAACGGCTGAAGTACACCATCAGAGAGGGTGGATTTGTTATCGATGACACGTAACACAAAGAATGGTTCATTTTAATGCTAATGTCGCATTTGCACAAGCCCTTGAATCAACAGAAGATTGCAACGAAGCTAGAGTCCTCGCCTGTACCAGATGTGTAGATCGGGACCCAACAGATCCAAAGTCAGTTAGAGGAAATGCACTTAGAAATATAGAGTCTGCGCAAGGATAAAGGGAAGGAAGTATGCGCAGATGTATGGTGTATACGCTATAAGGTTGCTAGGCATCATAAAGATCAATGCCTTATATTCAATGACTATCTGCAGGCTGGAGGACCAAGCCCGCTGAAGAGTGCGATAGGACCAAGTGGAACTCCCCGTTATGGTGTGCGATTTGTCAAGCAATGGGTATGCACACGACAAACTTCTGCCCGAGGATTGGTAAATATATCCTTGAGCTTAAGCAATCGTTCTGCAAATTTTGCTCATCGGTGGGACATGATGAGCAACACTGTCGCAGCTTCGATCTAATGATTGACCGAACTGACTTATATAGGATGCATGCTGAACCAACCTCACCAGCATCCTCGTCTGGGCATGGTGGATTTCAAAGCAGAGGACAAGGAAGAGGAGGCGCTGGTCGAGGAAGGGGGCAACTCATCTACAATAATTGTGGAAATGCGGGTAATTATGCGCGCGACTGCCCAAACCCAACACAACAGTCTTGCAGGTACTATAGAAAATTTGATCATGTTATTGAAGATTTCCCTGTGTTGATTGCCAAAATGCAGGAAAAGAAACAACAGACTCCCACTCAAAATATTCAAATGGTTAGAGCTGAGCTGCGAGAAGAAGAACCAAGTGTGAATATCGTCACTAGGAGTGTCGCATCCACTGGAGAAGACAAAGGGACGAAGGCTGACACTGATCTCTGGATCTGTAAATTGGGCTATCGATATGGGAGGGATCATTAGTCTTAAGCGCAAAAGTATGGTATTTGAGAATAATGGAACCAAAACTGTGGTCCCCCTAGATCCTGCAGAAGGAGAAAGATATACAGAACCGGTGCGCGCAGATGATGATGTTGATCATATCTATAAGTTGATTGCGTGAGATGAAGATTGGATCAATCCGACAACCGATGGAAGACTTGACTGGGAGATGGATAACTCCTGCTTTTCAGATTTAGATGAGGAACTGGAAAATTGCCAACTGCGCAGACTGCACACGCATGATGCGTATGCGCTTTACCCATCTTATCACTTGCATGGAAGAAGCATATTCTGGAAACACAAATGCAACCTTGGGCCAAGGAAGCCCTGCAAATATCGCAGAACCTTGATAGTACCCTCAAAAGCATGCAACAAACTCAACGAACCTTGGATTTTTATGCATCTGTTATTTGCTGTAGATATTAATCTGTTATGTTGTTACGTAGATCCACTAGTGTAGGAACATCTCTTTAAAGACCTTTTTTTTTAACCCTAGTTGAATTTTCTTTTGCCCATGCTCTGGTGATTTGAAATTTAACCCCTAGAAGAAAACCCTAGTGATCCGTTGAGCTCAAGAAAGTTAAAAATGTCCAGATTTTAAGGTTTTAATTATGTAGTGCATTATTGTCATTTTGCTTCATATGACTTTAAATTTCACTCACTTCATTACTTATTAATGATGCATGTGATTCTTGTTTGAAACCTCGAGAGGGGGTGAATCAATATTTCTTTTCAATTGTTATGTTTACTAGTTAAGATTCTTCACAATTATAATCAGAAAATAAATAATAAGAATTTTATTAGGAACAAGTGAGAACACCAATCCTCTTTTTACAAAAGTAGTACAATGATGTTGAGGGCTCTAACCCTTCAATCTACCAGGCTCCAACCTGTTGCCAAGCTCCAACTTGCGCTTTTTGAGGGTCTAACCTCTAAGGCTCCTACCCTATCTTTCTCAAGGCTCCAACCTTGTTTTAGAGGCTCCAACCCCTAGGGCTCCAACCCTTCAAATTTTTAATAAATAGAATGGATAAGTGACTTACATTAATTGCTCCAAAAATCAGATATGGACTTCCAATTTGTCCACTAAATTCTCTTCACCGTCCAATACTTAACTTGTTCAGAACTCCAAATGCTCCACATATGTGATGGGTCTTAATGGTCATCATTCGTGTGATAGTAGTCAATGTCAAATAAAAATCCAAAAATATCTCATGCATGAGCAAATCTGGTCATTATAGTGAAATTTAACAATAATACCAAAGTTCGTAGCGAAATCAGTGTAAAATAGTTAGAATTCGCTACGAACTTGCCTAAAAACTCTGTTTTTTGCAGCGAGAGAATTTTAAAGTTTTTCAAGCATTAAATGTCTTTTTGAAGCACATCAATCATCTAGAATGGTTAAAGTGTATCAATGGAGACTTTGGTTAGTGATAACACTCATCATAGAAGATGATTGGGTTGCCATCTCATCATGCTGGACACATCATCAAGCATAACAACACATCACTTTTTCCACCTCACCATTGGATATCTCACCATCTCAATTCAGGTTTACAAGGTCTTAACTCTAGTGTATCAGTTGGCCAACACCCCATCATGTTAGTTTGGTTCGATGGATATGGTACAAGAAAAATTGAAGAAAAGGGTCTTAAAATGATTACGCAAGATGATGATGTTGAAATATGGTAAGGCAACACATTTTTTGACCATATTATGTCTAATACTATCATACCAGGGATGTACAAGCTTTACTAGTGTTTTTCTGGTGAAAAAAGGAAGAATTACAAAAAAATTGCCAAACTAGGTGAGTTCATAGCGTGCTCCAGACTTGAGGCTAAGTATTTGCTACAGACTCGCTGTAGTTTTCCTGAAGCTAAAACTCCTTCAAAAAATACATGGCAAAGGGTGCTAGAGGCATGTATTTAACTTATTAGACACAAGGAAGACCCTCCAATAGTTAGAAATGTCAAGGGTTATGCAAAAGGTGGTGAAATGAAAACGCTACAAAGTCTCCTGAAATTTCTTGTACATGCTGTTTTAGCAGTCAACATCAACTTCAATTTATTACCAAATGAAAAATAATTTTGGAAATATGAAAGAGGTTTTTCTTAAGCATAGGCCTATCTAAAAAAAACTCTCTCAGTTTCTTCAAAGGCATCAGGGTTCAGAAATTATGCACTCATCTTTGAGGCCTATTTTTCAGAATTTTCACTAATCAGATTTATGTAAAATTTGTAAAATTCAACTTGGAGGAGGTCCAACTCAACATCCACATGGCATAATGACACATCAACACTCTAGTACACTAAAAAATTTAGTTGGTTTCAGTTGATAAGGGTTATTAAATGGATTTTTGAGTTATTTAATGAAAGAATAGTCCCTTTTGTATTCAAACTCTGTAAAATAGAAATATCCCTAGGAAGTCTCCAAGTGATGTAATCCTATTTGGAATAGGTCTCTGAGATGGGAATTCGAAGCTAGCAAGGTGGCAAAGCATTTGTATGTAATGCTACAAGCTACTTTTGTAATTTTTTATTTTTTATTTTTATTTTTATTTTTATTTATTTATTTATTTTTTTTTTTATTTTTTTATTTTTATTTTTTTTATTTTTTATTTTTTCTGTGTTAGTAATATACAGTTGCAACAAACTTATTTCTCACCTGAGATTCATTATGTATTATTATGTGTTTGTCCTACATGCTCTTCTAATCTTCTTTCAATTTACTTTGTGTGTAATTACTTTGAATTCATGGTTAAACATACTCCAACTTCCTTTATGCATCTAGTCTACTTCTTATGTTATGTTTTGATGAGAATACACATGCCTCAGTTTCCATGAGAGATGTTTTATATGTGATTGAGTTTCGATACTGACTCCATGCCCAATGGTATCCATTTATTTGCATCCTTCACCTGCATAAAAAACATTCAAAGCACATTTAAGAGTTAGCCATATTTTTTGATCTTTATCTATTGAATATCATTCTTATTCTTGAGAGAGCCCTTCAGGTTGGAAAGGCTAAGTTACAGCCAAAAGTAGGTTTGAAATAGTTACTCTGGGTTGACCATTGAAGCAGCCCATTAGCCTCAATTTAGTGATAACATTTTGGTGCGTCTGCCGGGAGGCTGAAGACACATTTTTCCAAAATTTTGTGGCCAAACAGAAATACTGAACTCTTCAAGGTAGCAGGAGCTCAGAAGCATTCAAGGCTGCATTCTACCTTGGCAACTCCATTCTTAAAGAATTCGGAAATTCATAGCTTCATGGTGACTCCACTGCTTGAAGATCAGTAGCTTGATGAAGTTCCAAGATGATTTATATTGCAAGAAAGAATTCCAGGTATGCCCCTATGAGTCGATCTCACATCCCTAGTTTTCCAAATCCTATGCCAAGAGTTAAATGGTTGACTTATCTTCCTATATTTAAAGATGAAAAGAAATATAATGCTGCTCTTCACTTGGTTAGATTCCATATGCATGTGCATAAGTTTCGAGTTGATTTTATTGAGGATTGTCTCATGAAAATGTTTATGGCCACCCTAGAGGAGGAAGCTAGAACATGGTATGAAGCGTTGTAGCTGGGAATATTGTTCTCTCATAAAGATTTCCATAGGAATTTCTTAGAACATTATGAGAAAACTCATTCTTCTTTATCACTGTTACAACACTGCTGTGATTTTTGTGAGGTTTTCATTCCATATCTTAAATTCTTGGTGATAATGGAGAGTACATGGATGAGGACAAGATTAGGGTACAAGGACCCAAAGGTTCCAACAAATCGAATCACCTTAAAAATAATAAGAAGTTAATGAATATAATCCATTTCGACGGGGAAACTTCCTCTTACAATTAATCCAATACAAAAGAAAAGATGAGGTGATCCTAAGACTAGTTCTCCTTTGGATATATATAGGAGACAAAGAGTACAATTATAATGAAAAGGTACACCGAAAGTTTCTAGCCTACATAATAATATGAAAATAGATATATAATAATTCAATATCTTTTATTTATAAGGGATTTTATGTGCTTAACAATGAGGTACTCAATTCTCAATTCCACGATTACTTAATCTTTGTTTCAGGGATTATTTTTGGTTGTTGTATGATTTTCCATTCTTTTTTTTTTTTAACTGAGACGGTTGTGTTTTATTTATTTAGATAAGTTTGGTTGGGCCAAGGCCAAAAAAACCAATGGTACATTGCAGCTTGTTGCTTCTTTGCATAAATTTATTGAATTCCACTTCCCTCTTTTCATGGAATACAAATTTGGAGAGGTCTTTCTTCATTTAATCTAAATTCTCCTTTTTGAAGAAGGCATCCTTTGTTGGCCATGGAGTTTGCTTCGTTGTTCGAATTTCTGAGATATGAAAGAATTTGTAGGAGGTGAAGTCGAGCAGTAGTGTCTTAGGTCTCTAGAATATCTTGTTGAGGACTGCATTGTTGAGTTGGTCCTTCGAGTTGAGCTTTTTGATGAGGATTTTAGAGTCTCCGAATGCTTGGAATTTTTTGACGCCTTTGTCTCGAAGTATTTGACAGGATTTTAGGAGGCCTAGAATCTCTGCCTGATTATTGGTTCGCTGCCCAAGTCCCCAGCAGAAGCCATCCCTTCGTGTTCTATCCAGTGAATAGATAACTCCACCTGCACCTGTTGCCCCGAGATTTCCCTTGGATGCACCATCAAAGAAGATCATGGTTTTGTTTTGAGTCCTCCACCAATCTTGAAAAGTATCGTCAGGATCTCTTAATCACCACTATGGATTTATGAAGGGGGAGGCCAAAGATAGCTTCCTGGGATGAGGGGCAAGCGGTTTCATCCAATTCTTTTCTTCAGGGAGGAGGGAGGATTCTTCCTTGAAATAATGCTGCTAGACTGATTCTAAGAGGAAGGATTTGGATTTTGCAGCAACTTTTGAAGGGGGACAAGATATGTCATTAACGATTTGCTCATTTCGAGCCAGCCAAATTTTCCAAAAGACATATTTGGGGATGGAAAGACATATTTTAATCCAAATGGAGTTGCTGGGGATGCTGTGAGGGTAGTGCTGGCGCCATGATGAAAAGAGATTCAGGATAGTGCTATGGTAAGGGAGAAGAACTTGAAGGTCAGTGAGGATGATACCCCACACCTCCTTTGCATATGCACATCCAATGAAGAGATGGGACAAAGTCTCACTGTTGTTTCTGCATAACGTACAATAGTGAGGCCCGAAAATATTCCTTTTAACAAGTTGTCTCCTGTCAATGCTTTATTGTGCATGAGGAGCCAGAAGAGGGGGAGGCCAATAGGGTCCCAAACTTGATTCCAAAATGAGGGAGTTTGATTACTGTCTTTTGGAGGAAGAAGCGCTCTGTAACCTGCCACAGTGTTGTAGTTTCCCGTTTGTCCCCATCCCCAACTGTCGACCATTTCTTTGTGAATAGGAGCAGCGTCTGCCAGCAGATATGTGAGGGTGCGGAGCTGTGGGCTGAGGCGATCAGGTACGTCTTGGAGATCCTAGCCAACCTAGGTCCCGTGCCTGTCCTAGCAAGAAAGGTCGTGGAGACTGTTGATGCCAACTCAGAGGAGCCATTCACGTAGATCAGAGATTTCATCTGTGCTATTGAGTGGGTCTCAGTCCATGATTCAGTCCTCCCAAACCTACATCCGTCTTCCATTACCTGGGATGAGGTAAATTTTTTGTTGGAAGAATTTGATGCTCTTTCTGCAGAGATTCCAGACATGAGTTCCATCTATATTGTTGTTAGCTTGCAGATTCCTGAGGGAGGCTCCCTGCGTGTATTTTTCTCTCAGGATTTTACTGACAGGGTGTCTACGATCTATATACATTTTCCAGAGAATTTTGCATCCCAGCGGAATGTTTGAGAGGGCTGGATCCCTAATCTGTAAGCCACCCTCCGTTGATGGACGTTTGAGGAGCTCCCAGTTAGCCAAATGGATTTTTCGCAGGTTTCCTTTGCCTCCCTGCCAAAGGAAATCCTGCAGAAGTTTTGAGACCAGTTCCATGATATTTTTCGGTGCCAAGAGGAATGAGGCTTGATAGATAGGGAGAGCAGACAAGACATATTTGATGAGGATTAGTTTTCCTCCTTTGGTGAGCCAGTGACCGCCCTAGGAGGCAATTTTTGACTTGATTTTGCTAATGATATCTGACCACAGGGATATTTTATTGACCTCGGATATTATAGGAATACCCAAGTATTTTATTTTCTCCCAGTGGGAATATCCTTCAAACCCAAGGTGCTGTGAAATTCGATTGAGTTCACCTTGCTCCACATTTCAGCCATAGACTGCAGTTTTGCTTCATTGACGAGAGCTCCGGTGACGTTGCAGTAGCTTTTGAGGACAGTGTCAAAGGCCTTTGCAATTCTGGGAGAGGCACCACCAAGGAGAAGAGAGTCATCAACGAAGAGGGCATGGTTCGAGGGGTCCAAACTGCTTGGTGCTCTTAAGCCAGGCAGAGCCCCAACGATCCTTTCTGCAGTGAGATTTTTGCTGAGAGTGTCCGCCATCAGGATGTACATAAAGGGTGAGAGGGGGCAGCCTTGCATCAATCCTCTTTGAGCTTGGAAATAAGAAGCCGGGCGCCCGTTGACCAAAGGGGAAATCCAGGGCTTTTCGGTGCATGCTTTAATGAGGTTGACAAACTGAGGGGAGAATCCAAAGGAGAGGAGGACTTTGAGAAGGAAGGAGAGATTGACCCTATCGAAAGAATTAGCCATGTATAGCTTGATCAACATTCCTTTTTCTTTTCTCTGCTTGCTGGAATGGATGGTTTCTTGCACTTGAATGACATTATCTAGGATGTGCCTGCCTTCTACAAACCCTCCTTGGGAGTTGAAGATAAGTCTTCCAAGCAGGGGTTTGATTCTGTTTGCTAGAAGTTTGGCTATAATTTTGTAGGAGGCGTTACAGAGAGATATGGGTTTGAATCTGCTGAAGATCTCCGGATTGAATTCTTTCGGGATTAGGGCTAGGAAGGTTGAGTTGATGCCACCCCCAACCTTTGATTTGTTCAGGAAGCCTTTTATCATTTTCAGCAGGTCATTTTTGATGATATCCCAACATATTTTGTAGAAATGGATTGTGAATCCATCTGGGCCTGGGGCCTTATCGGGTTCCATAGACCAAATGACTTTAGAAACCTCGTCTTCAGAGAAGGGTTTAGTGAGGGCAAGGTTGTCTTCAGGGCTGACAAGGTGGGGGATATTTGAAAGGAAGTCAGCTATATCCTCTTCACTGCCATCAGTCCCAACACTATACAGAGTTATGAAGTGGCTTTCAGCTGCTGCTTTTATTTGGTTGAACCCTTTACAGATCTGTCCCTCAGTTGTTGTGATTTCAGAGATATGATCGCGGGAGAGTCGAGCTCTGTATTGACGGTGGAAGAAGGAGGTGTTCCGGTCCCCTGCCTTCAGCCATAGACTGCGGGATTTGATTCTCCAGTATTCTTCTTCCGTGCGGAAAGAGTGGTAGGAGGAGCTTTGAGCTTTCACCTCCTTGTCAAGTAGCCCAGGAGTGATGTTTTGACTTTCCATGTCCATTTGCAGGGTCTCCAATGACTGTACAACTTCTTTTCTCTGGCTTGTTGGAGTGTTTGCTGGTTTTCTAATCCATTATTTTAGAGCATGTTTGGTAGCCTTTAGTTTTTTCTCCCACACATAGCTTGGGGAGCCGGAGATGGATTTGGCCCAGGCTGCTCAGAAAATGCCAATGAATCCTTCTCTTTCTATCTAGAGGGGGTTGAACCTGAAAGGAATAGGGCCCAAGTCTTCCTCCTCTTCCATAAGGAGCTAGATGGGCTTGTGGTCCAAGGTGAGTTTTGGGAGGATTTTTGTTGAGATTATCTTTTGTTCCATCATCAGTGAACTTTGGAATAAGAATCTGTCCAAGCGGGTAGAGATGTGGTCTTCCCCAATTCTGTTGTTGGACCATGTGAAGAGGCCTCTCACAGGGTTGTAGTCAAGAAGATCCCATTACTGAATGAGGTCTTCCACCATGGGAAGCATTTGGTCTCTGCTGCTATTTCCTCCCCTCTTTTCTCTAGGTTTCAAGACTATATTTAGGTCTTCGGCCATAATGATGTTTTTGGGTGAGTGTTGCTCTAGGAAGGCAGAAAGGGAGCTCCAACACTCCCTTTTTTCTTGATAAAGAACATGAACATAAAGATTTAATAAAGTAAAGGTCAACTTACTTGTACGGTGCTTTAGTTCGGTGAAGATCTAGTGCTGAGTCTCAGAAAAATTATTCAGATGGAAGAGTTCATTGGACCATAGAGTTGCTAGTCTGCTTGAATAACCCCTTGCGCTTACTGCTTTGCCTGCATTTTTCTTCCACTTCGTCTTGCTGATATCAAGAAGGGCAGGCCCTTCGATTTTAGTCTCTTGGAGCATGAGGATATCGGGGGGGTCTATTTTCAGAAGGTCTTTGACAGCTTCGGGTTTCGAAGGGTTCCCCAAGCCTCTGCAATTCCAAGAGACTAGGCGAATTATTTACCAGGGGAGGGGTTGATGAGTCCTCCCTTGGGAGGCCTTGCTCTGGTATTTCTTCCGATGGACATCTCTATTGTAGGTTGGATTCCTTTCATTTTTAGCCTTTTTGCCTCCTCTTCCCTGACTTCTTTGTGTGATTTCCTTCCAGCTCTTTTTGACGGTCTCTTGAAGGTCTCATCCTCTAAGGAGGATGAGCTATCTGCCTGCTTCTTCTCGGTGATTTATGCGTATGAAGGGATGGAGGGAGGATCTTGAGAGACTCCAGAAGGGAAAACTACTTCTCCTTCATTGTTAGGGTTGGAAGACTCGTTCTGAGCCACATTGTCCGGAGCTGATGCAGGAGAGATAACATGGGTGTTTTCCTTTTATTTGGGGATTGAGGCCCCATCCTGATTGAGGGAGGAGTTCCGATATTTTGTGGAGGAGGCTCCCTTTGTGGATCCTTTCCTGTTTCCTTTCTGTTGGGTTGTTTTCTGGACAAGGGTCCATTGGTCACCCTTAGTTTTCTCATTCTGCTCCTCGGACTTTTTCTTGCAGTATCTTGCGAAGTGTCTGTATCCATGGAAATGTCTGCATTTGAAGGGGAGCTATTCGTAGTCCAACTCTTGGACATGGGACCAATTGGCGACCGTGAGTTTGATTGCTTCCGGTGATCCTTCCTCCAGATCTACTTCTATGCATATGTGGGCACAAGAATACTGATATTTTCTTACAGCTTGATCGATGTATTTTCCTAGGGCGTTGCCAATAATTTGGAGGGACTTCTGGTTCCAGTAGTGTAGAGGGAGGTGGGGGAGGCGAACTCAAACATGAACTGCAGATGGCACGTCTTGGGAAGGATCAAAATCAGGTGACCACTTGTTTAGGTAAAGGCCTTGCGGCCCCATGAAGTAAGGGTTGTTCCTGAAGATGAGACTTCTGTCTTTAGCGCTTTTGAAAACAAAAACAAAGAAGCCTTTGTCGACAAAATAGCTTTTTATGCCTTATTTGGTTAAAGGCCTCCAGTTCCTCTGGGTCCAGTCTTCTACCGCTTTGGGAGAGGTCCAAAGTCCCGTAAACTACCCGATTGGGCCTCTCTTAGCGAGATTCAGGGCAGATCTGCAAGTTTCATCCTTTGGGAGAGCCACGGTGGGGATGCTGTCTATTTTCTTGATGAATTTCTGTTGCTAGGAAAAAGAAGGGAACTTGGTGTAGGAAACCACCAACGCTTTGAAAGCACTTACCTCTGTAGGGGGGGGGGGCGGGGGGGGTGCAGGGGCGGGTGGCAGGGGGTTCGGGGCGGGTGGCAGGGGGTTCGGGGCCCCCATCAACGGTTTCCATGGCAGACGGAGAGAAGCTGCAAGGGAAACGCAGATCTGCTGAACGCAACTACCACAGGGACACGCGCGCAGGGTTTAGAACTCAAAAAATGATTTTCCATTCTTCACTAATAATTGACAAAATAGTTTGGACCAAGATCTTGTCAATGATTACCTTATTTAAGTAAGAAACATGGAATATTGGATGTACACGTGAACATGGAGGAAACTCCAATTTTGTAAGTCATACTTTTAATCCTATACAACACCTTCTAAGGGCCATAATACATGGGTGTTTATTTATTGTCCTTATTTTATTTCTTGAGGGACATCTACTTAGTGTCAAAAATTCCAAATACCCTACTTAAAATTCCCTTTCACTGTGACGTTGATATGTCCTTCAATAGTTTCATAGTCACTTTTTGGTGCTCTATGTTGTCCTCCACTGCTTGACACTTTTGAGTACCTTTCATAAGTGATGTGATGGATTGATCATGATATACATAAAGTTATATAAATGGACATTTTTGGTGAAGTGTGGAAGGATGCGTTGTATGATAATTCTACCAATGGCAACCACTTAACTCATTATGTCTATTTATCAGATGAAAATAAATGTAGGTATCCTTCTAAACATTTATTCACAATCTTAGCTATCCCTTTAGACCGAAGATGGTAAGATGAGTGTGAGCCAATTAAGTACCCAAAAAAGAAAATAATTTATTCCAAAATTGCATCTATAAAACTTACAACAATCTTTTGGATTCCATGTAGCTTTTGGATTGTTTCCATGAATTTTGTTTCCACTATACTTACTTTAAAATTATGTGAAAGAGAAAAAATATGGTAATAGTTTTTCAATTGATATAATATTACCATAATGGAATTCTTTTCTTTATATTTGGGTAAAAATTGTAATAAAATACATTGAAACCTATTTCAAACATTCAGTTGGTATAGCTAATGGTTATAGGAGACTCAGGGTCTTGATTATCTCTCCCTTACTCTATTGACATGCCACATTCATCCTGCGGTAAGTTTTCAAGGACCCTAAGTATCCTCCTATAGGAGAAGTGCACAATTCTAAAGGGACATTTTGTTTGATATGGGAATTTTTTTATAAATATAGGAAATCTTAATACCACAATAGATCATTCTTCCACACAAATCTATATGATTTACTTTCTTTTTATTGTAATTGTTGAATTATCTTACATACCTTCCATTCTTGGATCCACTCTGATCTCCTTCCCTCTTCCACCCAATTAGATCATGGAGTAGAAATAGCACATAGTAAACCCCTTGTTTCTTCTTAGTTTCTTGAAAGTGCATTTGCCACCATATTATGTTTTTTTTTTATAGATAATTTCAAAGTAATAACCAAGCATATTTGTAACCCATTTTTGTTTCTCTTATGAAGATAATCATTTCTCTAAAAACAAGTCAAACTATAATGATTTATTTTTACTTTGAAGTGTTTATGAATTAGGTAAGAGTGCCATTTGGCTAATTTTTTTTACATAAAAAAATTTGAGAAAGTTATTTCCTTCAATTTGGTTTCTTTCAAAGGAAATGGGTCTTCCTTCTTGCATTAAAATGCCGTGGCATGAGGCATCACACTCCACAACGAAGGTTTTTATGAAGTCAAATGTTATTAGGACAAGATTTAAACACATAGCCTCCTTAAGTTTTTCAAAGGATTTGGTTGGTTGACGAGTCCAATAAAATGCTTTATTATCTAACAATGTTATTAGAGGTGTTTTTATTCACTACAAGGAAAGTACTCTCCAGTCGAGGTTATAAAGGAGGTTTTTAGTGTTATAAAATTGACCAAAATTTTCATTTTTTTTTTTTTTGCTACAAGATCCGTTTTTGGTAACGGATGTTTTGACGAACCTTCTAACGAAACTTCAACACAACTAAAAAAAAATGGGCGACCTGAGGTTTTTACGAATGTTTTTCTCATCGGTATGCACGTAATGTGTGAACGCATTGGTGTATTTTACCTTGTACGCATTGGTACTGTAAATATACCAAGCACCGAGATGGAAAAAAAATTTCAGAAGCCCCGGGGCGTTTAGCAATGTCTCGGTATGCGTCACCCACAAATACACACCCAATAGAAGGTGCATGCACCAACGCCGTTAAGGTGTAAAAATGCACCAGGCCATTTAGGTGTTAAAACACATCGGGCCGTTAAGTTATAAAAACGCATCGACACATTAAAGGCAAACCATACCGTGCATGCAACGCCTATCCACCCGCCCGGGTGGTAGTCTTCAATAAAGCGCATCGGCCTTTCTAATTGGTATTGGTATTTTGTGCGGTGCCCATAGGTCGTAGAAACGCAGTGGTGCACAGTATCATAGAAACACACCGATGCGCAGTAACTAACACACATCGGTGTTCATTTTCTATTTTTTAGAAACATCGACCTATGATAACGTAATTATTGTGATTTTTTAAAATTCATTATTCATCAAAAGTCGACACATATATTATAACAGTATTCATATTAATTAAATTTTTATTAGTGCATTTGACTGTGATGTTTGGATTAATTTGTTATATCATATCATTAGATTCATCATCTCTTCATTATAATATTTAATCACCCATATATTTAAGCAGTGGTGTGACATTTCACAACGACAATGGATAACACAATAGAATAAATTAAAACGTATTATCTCTCTCTCTCTCTCTCTCTCTCTATATATATATATATATATATATATATATATATATATGAATAAGACAATCTTTGTCATACACAATGGGACCGCTATTGGTATCCCTTTGTCTTTCAATTGGGACACCATGTCCATTACATTAAACAAAATGTTTGATTTCACAGACAAATATTTCAAAAAATACAACGCCTTGCTTTGATATCCAAACATATTGCTCATCATTCTTCGCTGGAACTGCTATCACCGCTCGAGCTACTTCCATGACTTGGATTATTTGGAGGAATGTTTTGTTCATTGTGTTGATTGTTTTCTTCTCCAAGTTCCATCTACAAACATAAAAATAAAGTGTAATGAGCGTATATATATTGGTGAGAATAATTAACATTGCAATATTAAATGATATACATCAATGTAAATCGAAAATAAATGTACCATAGAAAGAATTGACTCATGAACTATACACATTCTTTCAAAAACAAATTTCATGCCATCTTTCAACAATTCATTTGTTGGCACAGTTACATACTTTGCTTCCTACAAGTTTTATACCCCATAACAAATCATAGATTTAATATAAAAGATTATTTTGTTCTATTAATTATAGATAGAGCTAAGTAAAACAAGATAGATACTTACAAATTCCATAATTAATTTCTAATATGCCAACATATACTGACAACCCATATTTAACCCAATGTCAATCAATTCTTCTGATGGTTCTTCTTTGTATGTTAGTACCTGTTTGAAGACATTCAATGATGATTGTTGGATAACAACTTAAAATATACAAAAATTAAATCTATTTAAGTTGTTATAAGGAAGTAACAATTACTCACAAACATAGATATCAACCCTTTTCTTCATTGTTGTCTTGTTTTATGCTCTGAATGGGATCCATTTTATTTTATTTTCTAGAAGAAAATACTTGAAAATTAATATTTAATGCTAAATTGTTTATTTATTGTACCTAATAAAAAAAATTCAATGATTACATATTACATTTGAAGCACATTGTTGTTGAGATGGTTCCTTGTGCGATGCAATTATGTCCATTTATTTGACCATATCCTTGTACACATTTTTGGACATTCATACTGGCATATTTATGATATCAGCTCATTCATCCTTTGAGATTTTCATAATCTTCCTGAAAGTGTAATATGACAACAAACTATTTATTTTTTATATTGATATATGAAGTAAATATAACATAAGTTATATTTATAAATAATTGCTTTGTAGTAATTGTTGTCCAGGTAAATCCCCTCTGTGGATAGAGGCGATCCCTCTAGCCCTAGGGTGGGTCTAGCAAATACAGGAACATACTAACATCAAACTTCCTAGATTGTAAATGAAATTCAGAGCAAGGCAGATGACCTACCTTGTTCTGATGCTATGTTGTCGTCTTTTGTTGAAGCTTCTTGATGCGTCGCTCTTCTCAAGCTCAATACACGCTGCTACCAACGTTCGATTACCTGTATGGAAAATCAAGACACCACGACAAGCGTAAAATCATGACAAACATAAAACAATTACAACCTATATAACTAATCAAGGAATGCTATAAATCTCATTATAAATGTAAACAAGAGTGGAAGATAAACATCAGTTGCATTTTATTATGATAAAGACAAGGGGAGTTTACAACCAACCCTTGATGTTGAGGCTCTCCTTCGGCAGGTCTGTATCCAAGCACATTTGCGACACCCTCATACAAAAAGGTCTAAGATCTCACTATGTTATTAACACACAAAAACAATCACACTCTTCTCTATTCTCCTGAAGTTATAATTGCTTCTCCTCTCTAGCTAACTCACTCAGGCAGCAGAGGTGAAGGAAGTCTCCTTATATAACAATGGAGGAAGAGGTTATGGGCCCTAAAATAATGGGAAATGAGCTTATCCTTTGGAGTAGTTCCTATTTTATGGGATCAAGAATCCCAAAAGGGAATTCCTTGGCCATATCCTCAAAACAAACTTCTAGCTCGCCGCCTCGCGAAGCTTCTATTCACAGAAGCTTCGTTTCTATTTTAAAAACTTTCCAAAAGAGGATCGACGCGGGTCCGATATTAAGATAGAGCACCAATCGACATGGGTCTCAGTGCAAATATCTGCTATCAGCACGGGTCAGACACTAAGAAAAAGCGCTGACCTTGAAAACCAGGTTTTTATAAGGATCTTCCAGAAAAGTTGTAAAGGGAGATGAAATGGCAGATAAAGTGTGGTTCAGGGGTATGTATTCCATGCTTGGAAAGTACAAAAGGGTCACTGTATGGGTCCTCCAAGATCAAGGAACGAGGAGTACAAGGACGGTGACAAATTGCTGTGTAATAGATGCCCCCTAAAGTATGAAGCCCGAATACGAGTGAGGGGTGAAATTATTTACAAGTACGTTCAAGGAACCAGACATTGCCATCGGGAGACTTGCAAATCAAGCATATATACATATACATAACTAGAATCTCTGATGAAAATACATGAATCAAGGTATGGATGCAGCCATCCATAAAAGAGACCATGGTATGGTCGCAACCATCCATTTGAGAAGGATTTCTCATATAGACTCATGGTATGGTCATAGCCATCCATCTGAAAGAAACATGTATCCAATCATGAAAAAATCATATCGCCTTGCAACCTGGACTCTAGAGAATAAAATACAAGGTTTTGCGCTCCGTCACGACCCGATCAAGTGCATTTTTCAAGCATCGAATAAATGAGCTGAAGTCAAACATGCATGAAAATCGCCTAATTACCAGTCAATGATGTAAAATGTTAACAGACGTGAGAGAAACCACCAATAATGCCAATGGTTCTCAAGGTACTAGTAGTACAATCCACGGAATGTGAACAGTGAGCTGAAGTCGAACACCCGTGAAATCACCCGATTGAGGACCAATGATGTGAACCTGTCGTCGAATGCGAAGAACTTTCAATTGGGCATGCAAGCTCTAAGGTACCAGATAGGAGTCTCTAGATCAACTTCCCGGATAATGAGCTGAAGTCGACAAGAAGCGATCCATCGAAGGAGGGTCATAATGAATCCCACATCATCGACACGAAAGAGAGAATTTGATATGAGTGGTAATCAAGACTGAAACAAAGTATCAATGAATGTACAAAATGCAGAAGGATTTTATCTTGAACATATCGGTGACACGACTTTAGAATTTAGAAACATTTGACTCAAATAGGATCCGAGGTCATGTTGACAAGATTGGTAATCGAATGAGAGGCAAACGGGTTTCCCAAAACCATGGAGGAAAAGTGACAGAGTGAAGATATCTCAACCCGACATGAACTGCAGACAAGTGTCATGCTCAAGAGTGACATACTGCCGACATAACTGATGAATAACTTCCATTTTCCCCCACCATTTCTGGCGAGTACCTCTTTATTTTTACACAAGCTTGAAAATGATAGCATATGCTTGTCATATAAGTTTTTCCTTTGGACAAATCCATCCTAGTACATTTTACAAGCCTTAGGAAGGAGGAACTCGATAACGTCATGGTTACGGTTCCCAATGTTATTTAGGTTTAACGAGTCTGACAAAGGAATAACTTGACATATTTTCGTGTTTATAGGTTTGAAAAGAAGTAGAAAAGAAAACTTCAGCAGGTCCCTTTTCGTAAATAGTCTCACAGATCCGAAAAGGTAGAAAACAATATCTGGGAGAACCTCTTAGTCACGATTGACTAAGGTATTCATTTTTCTTAAATAATCCGTCCCAGCCCGAAAAAGGGGTAAACGTATACTGAGTAGATGACATTTCACAACCTTTAACCAGTTCAAAACGATAAGATTCTCGGTAATCTTTTCAATTTTTGAGAGTCAGAAAGAGCTGAAAGTTGACTACTTCTGGAGGAACAAGTGGTATTAAGGGTAGCAACCGGTTCTGGTAATGGTGGAACTTCTCAGAACAAGTAAAGGTAGAGAGGCTGGATAACAAGTCCACTCATTGCAGTGGTTCCTCAGGAATGGGTAAAACAATCAAGTGAAGGCGTATGATCGGCCAAGCAGATGGTGACGATAGAATGAGAAAACCAAGGCTCATCTGGAAAAACAGGCTGATAAAATGGAAATCACGAGAGGTATAATGAGAATGGTTTCATTTTTACACAAGCTTGAAATCAGGAAACTCTGCTTGAAGTTGGTTTCATTTTTACACAAGCTTGAAACTTTTTAAAAAACTATGCTTGAAACCAGTTTCATTTTTACACAAGCTTGAAACGGGAACTAACTATGCTTGAAATTGGCTTCATTTTTACACAATCTTGAAAGCTTGGAAAAATATGCTTGAAATAAGTTTTCATGCCTCCAACATGATGACTAAATTCAAGGTACATGGCCCCCAGATTCATGGCATTCACGTAAGTAGACTACTGGTTACTAACAGGTGGATGGAATGAAGGTTCAATTACGAGATCAGGCGAAAGACTCGACTGGGATTTTACGAGATCTAATCAAAATCTTGAATTGCAAAGGGAATTTGTTTCATTTTTAACGAGGTTGACACAGTAAAATAACTATCCTCATGACACCTTGTTTCATTTTTTAAGGAGCTTGACACAGTAAAAGGAACTATGCTCCGAAGAGCTTGTTTCATTTTTTAAGGAGCTTGACACAAGAAAAGGAACTATGCTCCGAAGACCTTGTTTCATTTTTTAAGGAGTTTGACACAAGAAAACAAACTATGCTTCGAAGACCTTGTTTCATTTTTTAAGGAGATTGACACAAGAAAACGAGCTGTGCTCCGAAGACCTGATCATGACGAATAAAAAATCATCGCTTCCAAGAGTTTCACATTCAATGGGAGAAAAACATCTTGGAAGTCAGGACCCAATGCCCCTAGCACACGATGCACAACGACACTATCACTGAATGCGGGCATGGGACAGGTAGCCACATAATTAACCTGTGGTAGGGAAGACACCACTGGCACATAAGGACCAATGAGGGATGATGGTAGACTAGATGTCACCCTGGGACTGATGAATGGCAATTGATCAACGACCACAATCCGACCTTCGTGTGGAAAACAAATCACACAGAAGAGGGAAGAGAAAACTGCTCCCATGACATAAGTGTAATCACACCCCAGGATTAAATTAAAATCCAAGGAGCCTTAGACCACCATCACATCTATATAGACGGTTTTCCCTCCCAAAGTAATAGGCAAATTCAGAAGGATCCCTAATGATTGCCATGGTTCCTCTGTTAAAAGCCAACAGATTATGTGTAACAGGCACAAGCGGTGGAAAACCAAAATATTTCCAAGTAGTTGAAGACATAATACTAACAGAAATACCTTCATCTATAATTGTGCTAGGTATGGCCACATTATAGGTCTGTACTGTGATCTCAAAAGGCACATAAGAAGGAAGACGATATCCCGCGAATCTACTCCAATTGAAAGAAGCGACCAAACTGTTTGGAGGGGGGACCACAGGAATGGAATGGTCATCCCCTAGTCTTACGGGAGCATGAGCATCCTTCTAGACCACTGGCGTGGGAGCAGGAGGAGCAGGTTCCTGAACCATAGGAACGGGAGGATATTTCTCCAATTATGAGGAATTTGAATAAACAAGATGAACGTGAGGAGTAGGAGATCCACTCTTGACGGAAAAGACTTGATGAGCCATAGGCGGGATCAGATCGACCGATGCCATGACCAATGGCTGGTTAGGAAGGGACGCATGAGTCTGACTTTCCGGGGGAGCGGGATTTTTCGAGGATGAATCTCGACCGATCACTTGATCAACTAGCAAAGGACTCAAAGAAAGCTTCTGTTAGTCAATCGAAAGACATGACTTAGAAGCCGAAAGGGTATCCAACAATTAAGATGATTCATCCATATAATGACAGAGGTGAATAGGATGGTTCCCTTCACATAACCTATAGGGAAATTTGATCTTACCTTGTTTCTTACGAGTCCCATTATCTTTAGCTGAAGGGTCATCATCAACATGATGTCTAGAGGTTGACGATGAAGGACGAACCGAGCCAACGCACAACACTTCTAGCACCTTGGGAATACCAGGGCAATCACGAAGAAGGTGGTCACCCTCACATAGATTGCAAGGGAATTTGAATCTGCGAGATGGAGTGGGAGGTTTCTAGATAGTAGCTGCATGGGTAGTAATAGTTGTTGATTCCCCCCTAACTTATTTTCCTTCTTCTTCTTTGACTTCTTCTTCTTCTTATTAGCCACCTGGTTACTAGAATCCAGACTTTCACCAGGCGAAGAGGAAGAACAAGGTGAATAAACAGGCGAAGAAGGTGAGGGGTCAATCTTAGGATCAACATGGGGTTGACATGGTTTAGGCCGAGGAGAACTTGGTTAGATGGAGGTTGGAACACTCGAGACCACTGAGGTTGAAAATAACCAAATAGATAAACCAATAGTTAATCCTGGGAGGGACAACGTTGCCATATATGGGGAGCCAATATTTCCAAAAGAAGGAAAAGGACCAGGACTCCCATTGGATGGGGATCCTTGGCTGGTAAACCCAAGAAAATTTTCCATTGACCTCTCCCTAAGAATCACTAAGGAATATAAATTGGCATCCGGGAATATTGTGCGGGAAATTAATTTTAAGACACTGAAACAAAAAATTTCCTTTTCATGTTTTAAGAGTTGAGAAAAGGACAAAAGGTGACTCTAGACTCTTCCAGATTTAACGAGCTCGAAAGGACAAGGGCTCGATGATATTTTCAAATTTAAAGAGTCAGTAAAGATAAAAAATGACTACTTAGGGTATTCTAGGCATAAAGGGTTACCATGTAATCATGAACTGCAATATACACCTTGGTGATCAAATGAAAGAGAAATGACCAAGGACTTGACGTACAACAACCAATCTCCCCGAATGTTGTGTTCGGTGTATCACGGTTATAGGGTGGCATACTCGCCTTCCTATGGATAAAGGATTTCAACCTATGAGGGTCTCCCTTTATATACACGACGGTACGAGGAACACAAGTCCATGCTAGTGCTGTCTAATGCCAAAAGGAGAACGACAACTACTAGGTTTAACGACACTAGAACACGTCACTAGCCTAGACCTCTAAATATGAGCGTTAAGTTTCAATGCTTCCTTAGATTGATTGAATAAATTTTAACGGTTTGTTTTGAATTATGTATCAATTTCAAAGCCCTACTGATGTCATCTGAAAACTTCTATATGCAGTTATATGAGAAAAGAAACCTTTCAATTCGATGAATGCTATCTAGTTAAGGGAAGAGTCTCAAACAATGATGCAACAAACAATAATACTGCAAACGAAATTTTTTCCAAACTATATGACTTTCACTATCCAAAAGTAACCTAAAACATTCAAAGATGCGTATTATGCAATGTAATCTATGTAAAATTCTCTTTTTGAAAACTATGCAATTGTAATCTATGCACAATTTCCTTGTTCTTTTGAATGAACAAGAATGCACTCAAAGTGACTTTTAGTTTTCAATCATTAAACAATGTAATCTAAGTTCAATGATAAATTTCAAACATGACTTTTCAATGCAACTTGATCTAATGCATTTTAATGAAAAGAAAACTTTGAGACAAAAACTAAAAGAACACAAATTTTCTTAATGCAAAAAGGACGCAACCAAACATTAAGAATACAATCTTTTTTTGAACACTTTGTAACGAAATTCCTCAAAAGACTATAAGACATATGAGTTCAAGCACAAAGAGGACTTTGAAAGTGTGAGCTCAAAACAAGGCATTCATTCCCTTTTACATCAAGCAATCATAGAAAGAATACTTTTCAGTTGAACAATGAGCAAAGTAATCTATTCTCACAAGCGAACAAGCGGACCAAATGAACTCGGACAAACACTTGAGACTTGATCACTCAATTAACAAAAAAGAAAAAGGAAATCAACTAGAGATAGCTCACTAAGCAAGGAGACTGACTCAAACAACAAGGCGATGTCCCGCGAAGCATGCAACCTTGTAATTGATGCAAAATCAACAACACAAAAACCAAGCCAAAGAGCCAATAAAACCAACTTGAGTGAATGGGAGAATATGTAAATCATGTAGAGAAAAGGACCGGAAGGGAAAGACACACTGGTGAAAGACTTAGGGAAAAAACTTAATTTTTCACACACCCTAGAATTGGCATGACTTTTGGGGCTGAAACTAGCGCCAATAGCCCATTGGCATGCCTTTATAACTGACAACTAGCGCAAATCGACATGACTGTTAGACAAATAAAAGCGCCAATGCCTGAAAAAGAAAAAAAAATAAAGAATTTATCGTAACTAAGGCTAGACTCACCACTTCAAGAAAAAACTAAAATATTGTAATTCATGAAAAATATAAGAACAAACAGGGAAATGGTTTTTTGAATAAACTCGTCGAATGACTAAGACCTCAAAGAGTGAAAAATTCAAAGGAAACTACCCAGTAGAGTTTCCAATTCGTTGTCTAGGTAAATCCCCTCTGCGGACAGAGGCGATCCCTCTAGCCCTAGGGTGGGTCTAGCAACTACAGGAACATACGAACATCGACCTTCCTATATTGTAAATGAAATTCAGAGTAAGGAAGATGACCTACCTTGTTCTGATGCTATGTTGTCATCTTCCATCGAAGCTTCTTGATGTGTCGCTCTTCTCAAGATCGATACACGCTGCTACCAACATTCGATTACATGTACGGACAGTCAAGACACCACGACAAGCGTAAAATCATGACAAACATAAAAAAATTACAACCTATCTAACTGATCAAGGAATGCTAGAACTCTCATTATAAATGTGAACAAGAGTGGAAGATAAACATTAGTTTCATTTTATTATGATAAAGACAAGGGGAGTTTACAACCAAGCCTTGATGTTGAGGCTCTCATTCGGCAGGTCTGTATCCAAGCACGTTTGCGACACCCTCATACACAAAGGTCTAAGATCTCACTATGTTCTTAACACACAAAAACAATTACACTCTGCTCTATTCTCCTGAAGCTATAATTTCTTCTCCTCTCTAGCTAACTCACTCAGGCATCAGAGGTGAAGGAGGTCTCCTTATATAACAATGGAGGGGGAGGTTATGGGCCCTCAAATAATGGGAAATGAGCTTATCCTTTGGAGTAGTTCCTATTTTATGGGAACAAGAAGCCCAAAGGGGAATTCCTTAGCCATATCCTCAAAACAAACTTCCAGTTCGCCGCCTCACGAAGATTATAGTCACGGAAACTTCGTTTCTATTTTAAAAACTTTCCAAAAGAGGATTGGCGTGGGTCCGACATTAAGACAGAGTGTCGATCGGTGTGGGTCTCAGTGCAAATATTTGCTATCGGTGTGGGTCTCAGTGCAAATATTTGCTATCGGTGCGGGTTAGACACTAAGACAAAGCGTCGACCTTGAAAACCAGGTTTTTATAAGGATCTTCCAGAAAAGTTGTAAAGAGAGATGAACTGGCAGAAAAAGTGTGGTTCAGGGGTATGTATTCCATGCTTGGAGAGTACACAAGGGTCACTGTATGGGTCCTCCAGGATCAATGAACAAGGATTACAAGGACAATGAAAAATTGCTGTGTAACAGTAATATATACATATAATTCTAGAAAAACATTTAAAGGAATATTATTTTTCAATCCTTCTTTTTGGTTGCTGTACGTTTTTGCTATTAAAATTCTGACATGTCTCATCGACCAATTCTATGGAAACTCATCCTGTAGTTTAAATAAAATTTGGTTCTTGGAATCATTGGATTTATTTTTGTATTGTAAGTGGAAATAAAGTCTATACATTCGTTCCACTAGATCCCTTAAAGTTTTGTAAATTTTTTTCCCCCTTTCGTTAACCTCCAACACCACTCTAGATGAGCTAAGGAGCAATTAATTTTCATTTGCATGTTCTATTTTTTCCTTTTCATAGAACAACATTCCTTTTCTTCGTTGTTGGTCCCTGTAGAACATTAAACATATATAAATTAATAGATTTTTTGAAACATGTTATCTAATATTTTTAAGTATATTATTAATGAAAATTCAAAAAAGAAACTCATATTGGATCAATAGTTTTTTTCATTCACCTGATTCATCCTTCTGTAAATTTTCGATCAAGATTTTACGCTCTTCAGGTCTTAGATTAGAAATAACCTTATCGAGCTTCGTCATTATGTGGCTCTGTGTGATACACACTAAACAATGCATATTAGTTAAACTTACATATAGTTCAAAAATAATAATTTTTGTAAAGAATTTACAAAGAACTTGTCTTTTTTGCTTTTTTGGATGTGCTATTATTATTTTTGTTACTTGAACTCTTGTCAGCCATTTATTTATCAATATGAAACCTGTACCATTCATTAATATACTTTATAAATAAATCACATACTTTTCAGGTAAAAAAAAATAAAAAATCAAGAAAACGGTGCGCCTTTCGCAATTTATGCACCGAACGCAGTGCGGTAGGTTCTTATAAACACACTGCTAATACAGTAGAAACACCATATGGTGCTCTTTGTCAACATTGAGACCCAATGCGTTACATTAATACCGAAGCACCGATTAACATAAAGTTAATAAACAACTGTTTTTATTAAACATTTTTCTTGTAATTACGCGCTCGGTGCGATATACTACAATCGCGCACCGGTGCGCTATTTTAAACAATTCATACTGATTAAAAAAAAATGTTTTTAAAAAAATCGTGCAAGGGCCGACATGTATTGGGATCCGACTTTGCAAGTAGTCCCGCGGGTTATATGTCATATGCCTATATATATAATAATACAAACCCTATAAATATAAAATGAAAAGCCCTAATTGTGAAGTCACATAAACAATAATAAGCAAGGGTATGAATGAATTTATTTTTATTTTTTGTTTTCTGAATTTTAATAAAATGTAAATAGGAATAGAGACTGTAAATTATTTTATTAGTAAAATGCACATTAAAATTTTAATTTTTTATTATGCATGTATTAAATCTAATAGAAACTGTAAAAAAAACAATTATTACAGTAAAATTTAGCAATTTACAATACTACAAGGTTTTTCTGTGAATCACAAAATGTTTCAAATTCTAATTCTCTGAAAAATGCTGCTATTCGAAAGTATTTTGCTGCTCCACAGTGCTCTCATGCTCTCTTGCTCCAGGTATGTCTCTTGTTCAAATCCCTCCCTGAATTTTTTTGCAAAAATAATAAAATAATGAATAAATTTTACTATTTAAAGAATTTTTTTATGAACTTATATTTCCGAAAATCATTTTCTACCCATTTTTCAATTTATCGCTTTTTTTCACTTAAAAAAAATAAAGTTGCGTTTTTTGTTTTGTTTTTCCCCAATATTCGATGCGTTTGTTAACTAACAACACCAGTGAGTCCGTTAATAGAATCTCACCTGTGCGGTTAACAATACATTAGCATCGATAATAATAAGTCCTTTTTAAGGCACCAAAATTACTTTTAGTTATGTACACCAAAATTTATCCCATCGCGGAGTTCTCCCTATCCATATCTAGACATAATTACTTTAGATTTTATTTATATTTTCATTCTCTAATTGAAATTAATTAATTAATTAATTTTTTTATTTTTTAATCCATGTTTTTTACGAACTTTCTATTATATATAGATAGTTTCTGAACATATGCCAAGCATTTCTGAAAAAACTAGAGCCATTCCCTTTTGCAAAAGGGAGTGGAAGCATAGCTACTTAAACACCTGTGCAGATGTTAGCAGCCCTAAAAAACCAAAAGATAGCCATAGCAATCATCAGTGCATCTCTTTTAGCTCATCATCAGCCAGTGAAAGAGATGAGAGCAGAAAGAGAGGAAGCACAAAACCATAGCTCCACTATCGCCATAAAGGAGCTGGCAGTAGAAACTATCCCAGCCCCATAAAGTATAACAAATAGAGAACAAAAAGGGAGCCCAGAACCTCCTTACATAAGGAAAACAGTTCTGGACTCAATATAGTAGCAGTTTTCAAAATTTTTTAAAGTCAACTATACAATACAAAAATAAAACTGCATAATTACACAAAAGGAGGCTGTTCATGGGCATGAACATTCCCATCCACCACTTCAGCTACTGCCCAAGACCCCAGAGTGAGTTGAGCACCTTCTTTAGATAAAAGATCTGCTTGCTGGTTCCTTTCCCTGTAAATGTGAACAACAGAAATCTCAGAGAAAAAATATTTAAGACGACGAATCTCCTTAAGCAAAGGTAGTAAAATAAAATTCCTGCACTGCTGATTCCCATTGAACCAGTTTACGACATTTCGAGAATCACCAAAAATCTGAATCTGTCTCATATGTTTAGAAATAAGCCAGCAGAGAAGCAAATGAAGAGCTTTAAGTTCAGCATAATTATTAGACCCTTGCCCAAGGCCGACTGAGGCTCGAAGAGAGTTTGCAGCAGAGAGATGAATGACCAAACCAGCACCACAAATATCATTGCCACCAGAAGCCCCATCAAAGTAAGCCCACGGAACTGACTCATTAATAATCTCAGGCTGTATATTGCGAGAAGAACTTACAACAGCAGGCGAAGGAATACTATCAAAGATTGCAGCTCCCTCTGCTGCCAGCCTAGCTAAGGGAAAATAGGACTCATTGAAAATCATCTTGTTGCGAGAAATCCAGGTTCCCCAAGCTATTAGAAGAGGAAAGGCCCCGATTTTATCATCTGAAGCCTCCTGCCACCATGAATTCCAAGCCTGAGAAAGGTCTTCTCCATGCCGTCTCAAGGGAATATTAGTCAGACGCAAAGATTTTGCCCAAATGCTTGAGTTAAATGGGCAATGGAGGAAAAGGTGTTGAAGAGTTTCTTCATCAGACTTGCAGAGAGAACACCAAATCGGCCCCTGTTTACCTCTCTTTTGCAGAAAGTCCCATGTTGGTACCTTGTTATGAAGAATGCACCAGAAAAAAAGTCTAGTCTTAGCTGGGCTTTTTAGTTTCTAGAGAGATTTGGACCACCAGCAAGGGTTCCCCCAACCTTCTTGCGTCATAAGCCATTTATATCCAAACTTTGGGGAGTAGATGCCTGTCTGTGCATTCACCCATCGCAGTTTATCAGCAGAATGCGAAATTCTAATAGAAGGATGCGAAAGATCAGCGACATAACGATTCCATTCATCCATCCACCTATTTTCAAGATGCAGGTCCGTGCCTGACAGCCAGCCTTGCTTAACGAGGGAGGTAGTCCGGGGATCCGCCACCTGATTCAAAGAAAAGAAACCTTCTGAATTAAGATGATTAACCAACTCCGGAGACAGAGAGAAGTTAGGCGAGCAGCTAACCCAAGGATCACATCCCACCCGAACTTGATTACCATCGCCGACATGCCATGCCAAGCCTCTCTCAATTAGCTGAACAGAAGCCACAATTGCTTTCCAAACAATAGAGGAATTTTTGGAGGATTTGACTGGGGACCGAACCCAGTCCAGGACAGAGCCTTGACTAATATATTTGCGTTTAATGACCGAAACCCAGAGGGAGTCAGTAGAAATCAACCGCCACGCTAATTTGGCAGCCAAGGATTTTGCAAAGGAAAACAGGTTTTTTATTCCCCAGCCTCCCCACTCCTTTGGTTTTGAAATTTTATCCCAAGCCACCCAAGGGCTGACCGTGTCCTGTTTTGATCCAGACCAAAGAAAATTTCTGCATAATTTATCAATGGAGGCCAAAATTCCTTTAGGGACCCAAGCCAGATTGGCCCAATAAACTGGGATAGCCATCAGAACGGACTTAATTAAGACCAGGCGACCTGCCCTCGATAGCCACCTGTAGCTCCAATGAATTAGCCTTTATTTTTTAATCCATGTTAATCAACTGAATAAAATTAATGTATTCAAATTTGCAGGTTCATGCAGATTCATAATCGAGTTCAGATGCACAAAATATTCAAATAGTTCCAAAACGTTGGAAGCTCTTATCAGGAGCAACATACCGCAAGGCGCAATTGGTACATGAAAATGGACAACCACTTCACCCTGCCAATTGTAAGATGCCATCTTATAGCCACAATACTGGGACAATGATGGTAATAATAACTGTTTGGTATAATGTAATTATTTAAACGTCAAACCAATTTATCATGCATTGACGTGCTTACTAATTGATATCGTCGATTTTGTACTAATCATGTTCAAATATATTTTTTGAAATTATTAGGATTCTAGTGATGATGACCGACATACCTACCATCTTCTATTGCACCCCACGACAATTTCAAATCCAGAGAAGTCTGAATTAAGAGAAACACTCGAAGAGGAACGATATCAAGAATGGTTGAATCAACCACCTATTCAATTCCCACTATGTCCAGATTCACCAATTAGGAATGACTACAACAATAGTAGTTCTTCACAAGCTGGAAATGGAGGCAATCAAATAGAGGTTGGCATGTATGATTACTTAATGGATAAAAATGCCATGGAGACAATGTTGTTAGATGCATTCCAGAACGATGATCAGCTAGGGGATGATGCTCATATCGCTGATACCTTTTTCGAAAGCCTTAAATTTTCTTCCACCACCCCTCTCTTCGGACCTTGAGGTCAGTCAAAGTATACCCAGTTGGGGACAACAATGTTAATATACAACTTGAAAACAAAGTTTTTCTTGTCGAATGCATGTTTCTCCAAAATTTTGAGGTAATTTACCATCAAGTCCCTTGTATTTTAAGATATATAATCACACAATCAACATTAGAAATGGTCAATTTTATGAACCTTAATAAATATTTTCATTAATGTACATTTAATATTGTCCATGACCAACTACATGTTATTCAAAGATAAGGTTCTTCCGAGTGATAATGCCTTGCCCGATAGCTGCGAAGAGGCAAAGAAATTGTTGAAAATGTTGGGTGTTGAGTACATATCATATCATGCATGTCCAAATGATTGTATTATATATAGAGGAGAATATGCAAACAAAGAGATATGTCCTAAATGTGGGCATGAACAGTATGATAAATAAAAAAATAAGGGTAAATCACGTGGTACTCCTTTTAAGATATTGAGGCACATGCCTATAATCCCAAGGATTCAAAGGCTCTTTCGTTGCAAAGAATTAGCTATGTTGCAGGGATGGCATGCCTCACACATAAGTGAGTTGGGAGTTATGCAAATCCCAACAGATATAATAGCCATGAAGCATATAGAGGATACATGGCTCGAAAAAATCAAGGATGAAGTACGAAGTCTATGACTCAGCATAGCCATGGATGGCGTCAACCCATATTCCCTATAGAACACCATTTATTCTATTTGGCACGTAGTAGTGATCAATAAAAATATCACCCCATGGTTGTTCGTGAAGAATGAACATCTTATGTTGGCTCTCATAGCCCCTGGTAGAAGACAAGTGAAGAATATGGATGTCTACTTACAACCACTGGTAGATGAAGTGAAGGAATTATGGGATGGGATAAATGTATACGATGTATCAAGACCCATTGCAGAAAAGAGGAGTTTTACGTTGTATGGAATATGTGCTTACATGACACGTGATTATCCATGCTTAGGAGCTTGCTATGGTAAATTACATGTTCATTTATTTGTTTATATACGTAACAATATTCTTTCGCACATTAATAATTTAATGCGTTGTAATTGTTTTGATCTTCATGATATCTTTAATGTGCCATGCATATTATATACAATAATTTCGCAGGTCTTGTAACAAAAATTTATTATGGATGTAAATGTTGTGGACCTTCTCTGAAATCTAGATTGTTCAACGACCTACGAAAGCCAGTGTATGACTGCTCCAGGGTATTCCTCCCAAAAGAACACCCTTGCAGAAGAGCAACATATGCTTTCAATGGTAAACGAGAGAGAACCCAAAGGCCTGCAATAATGACACTAGCTGAATGGATTAGAGCATATGAGAGAGAGAAGGAGAAGGAGTTCATATAAATGTTTGATTCAAATGGGGAGCCTATCTTCGATGATCCATAATTCTTCGACACCTATGTTGAGAAATTTCCCATTGGGATGAAAAGGAAATATATATTTTATAACCTCCCATATTGGGAGTATCTTAAGATTACCCACTTATTATATCCCATGCATATATTTAAAAATGTTTCATATTATTTATGGAGGCACATATCATCGAAACAAAGTGACACATTGGTTGTTAGGAAAGATATTATTACTTCAAAAACTAAAAATAAACATTGGCCAAGATGATTAGAAAGTACAGGATCAAAGGCTGGTCCCACTAATTGGTATTTCAAAGAAGGTGATGTCCCATGGATTTTAAAAAAATATGATATTTCTTTGGAAAAGGAAGTTATAATGGGTGTGAGGGTGCCATCTTCATATGGGTCTTCACTATGACGCTGCTTCACCGTGAAAGACCATTTGTTGGGGTTGAAATCGCATGACCATTTGAATCTTCTAAGAGTATGTATAATGTCAAAAACATGATTTTATTATTTGTTATATTAATAAATTTTATCCCATGCGGGGATCATAAAACATAACTAATTTTGTATATTATTTCATGTGTTTATAATTGTGCAGTGTCATTATCCTTTGTTCGTGCATGGTTGTGTGAAACATGACTTCCCCCAAGACTTAGGACGTGCCATATCTAAATTATCTTCATTTTTACGTTGGATCACGTCAAAGGAGATTCATGTGGCTAGCATTCCACGGTGGCGTCAAGAGATAGTTGAGATTGTTTGTATGTTTGGGAATGAACTGCCGATGAGTTTCATGGACTTGCAAGTTCATCTTCTAATCCACCTAGTAGATGAGTTTGAATTAGTTGGGGTGGTTTCTTTTCGTTGGATGTTCTTCTTAGAGAGGTACATGAATAAATTGAAAGGTTTTGTTCAACAAAGGGCAAAACCCGAATGGTATATGGAAAAGGGGTACTTATTGCATGAGTCTTTATATTATGCCTGTAAGTACATCAAGTATATTGACAACATACCAGGTGCGGTGATTTGGGACAGTGAAAGGGATGGAGACAAAAGAGAAGGGGAGGTTCTCCAAACAAATGGAAAAAGGCGCTTAATAAAGAGTAAGTGACTTATAATTTTTGAAATTTACACAAAGTAAATATTCACGTTGAAATTCGATATATTGCATATTTTTTTTTTTATATCATATGTACTGTTTGTCGGTTTGATTTCATCAATGAATGCAAAAATTGAAGCAATCAATAAATTTGTTCCTTACAATTCCGAGGTGATACAACCATGGGTCGAATTGTACAAACAAAAGAGGATGAAATGGGATAGTGACAGTAAAGAATTCAGATGATTGAATGGTAGAAGTGTGCCTTATCCTGATCATTTAAAAGAAAATATGCCAATTATATGCCCCAATAGTTGGGTTGCTGACCAAGTCAGAGAGAAATACCGTGCAACCGGTCGTTGCCCGCGTGCTGAAGAGGATGCGATAAACGTAGGGATTGTGTGCAACAACTCGGTAATAATCTATTTATGTACAGTTTAAACTTAATAATGCACCTTTGAAATATAACATCTATATTTAATATTTTAGCATTTGGGTTATTAGACACATGAAACCATGATTTTTTAAACTTTTTTATAGGTGCATTTGTTCCCATCTATGTAGGCATATGGACACCATTTTCACACAGAAAATACCGATGATGGACACATGACACAAGACTGTGGAGTGGAATTCGAGTTCGATCAATCTAGTCGAGCTAGCCAACGTGATCAAAGCCTAGTTTAAGGGATGTTAGGTTACGTTGGAAATATACAAGAGATCATTGAAGTGGAATTCTCTTCTTTCCAATGTGTTATTTTTAGGTGCAAGTGGTGAGACACCTTTGATCAGAATAATGTAAAGGAAGATCACGATAGTAGGCTAATATGTATCAACTCTATAAAGATGTGGCATGAAGCTAAGGAGCCTTATGTTTAACCCAAACACTGCAACCAGGTGATTTTTTACCCAGATGTGTTGGATAGGGATTGGTGGTTCGTATTGAAACATGACACTATATCAAAAGATATTTTTGAGAATAATAGTGTTATCATGCCAAGCAAGCTGGAAGATAATGAGGGTGATCATGAGAACAAAGAGTGATACGATACATGTGTTATTTCATCATTTATACTATTTAAGATGGGTTTTTATAAAGAAGAGGACTTAACCTTATAACTAATACTCTTTTTTTCAAAACATTATAATATGTATTTTGAATTAATTGGTTTGCATTGTGTTAATGTTAAATCATTTCACTTGATAATTTGCAATTATGTTGATCTCGAACACAATGCAATGTATCAAGTTTTATTATTATTATTATTATGTGAATTCCTAAAATAATACAACTACTTGATTGCTTTAAATGTGTGTTAATGATATCTTCAAAATTTAAAAAAATGTA
Source organism: Pinus albicaulis (assembly GCA_034641835.2). Classification (NCBI taxonomy): domain Eukaryota; kingdom Viridiplantae; phylum Streptophyta; class Pinopsida; order Pinales; family Pinaceae; genus Pinus; species Pinus albicaulis. Next base: position 614,599,925 of record CM076581.1, read on the forward strand.
TTAATGTATAATGTTATTTTTGGTATGTAAGATCATAATAAAACAGTGATAATTCTAATCATGAATTTATTTGCATTACTTTCTAAACTTTATTATGTTACAAAAATTCATATTATTCTAGATTTATTATTTATATTCATACAAATTTACAAATTTACAATTATGGTAATTTAACAATATGTACGGTATACATTTTACTTACGGTAGTTATTGTTCAAAATTGACAATTAATTTACAAATCTACAAATTTACAAATTTTGCAATTTTAATAAAATTGAATCATGACAATACATACAATTACAATTACAATTTTACAATTTCACAATACAATTACAATTACAATTTTACAAATATTCTACATACAATTACAATTACAATTTTACAATTTTACATATAATTACAATTAAAATTACAATTACAAGAATTTCACAATACAATTACAATTACAATTTTACAATTTTACATACAATTCCAATCACGATGCATACAATTACAATTACAATTTTACAATTTTAATAAAATTGAATCATGACAATACATACAATTACAATTAAAATTAAAATTACAATCACGATACATACAATTACACAATTTTACAATTACCAATACATAATATTTAATAAATATCATGATTTAATATTAAAAATAAACATCACGATCATGATAACCATCGTACAAACATCATATTCTAAAATACACATTCAAATTCGCTAACATCATCTAATTATCGTGACCATGATCATCTAACAAAACACAAGCATTTTATAACATCATCACAACACAAACATCAAATATACATCTCATGTCAAATAACTGCTATCACATACACATCTATCTGCAAGCACATTAAATGAAGTTATCTAACATGACCTAACAATATACACATCATGATGAACACCAACATGTAAATTAAGTACATCAACATGAACATAAAATACATGCACTATATATATATATATATATATATATATATATATATATATGTCAAATATATAGTGGTACTACATCAATACTATAACTAGTACTAGTCGAGGCCTGCTTAGTTGATGGTGCAACCTCATGCTTATATGGATGACGTGCTTGCTCCGGAGGTTCCTACTGATTAGATGGTGTAGTATGCTCAGGAGGTTCCTGCTGATCAGATGGTCTAGTCTGCTCAGGAGGTGCTTGCTGATGAGTCGTTGATGGTGTAACCTGCTCAGTGGATGGTGCTTACTCATATGGACCTGCTTGCTCAGGATTAGGTGCCTGCTCAGTCGATGGCCATGTCTGCTCAGGACTAGGTGCCTTCTGAGATGGTGCAGATTGCTCAGAAGATGCCTTCTGATCATGACTCGATGTTGGCTGCTCATCTCTGGCGCAAGGCGAATGAGGAGGAAGTGGAGTACTAGAATTATGATCATTCCCCTTGTGATCATGATCATATGATGAGCTACTCTATCACGCATCTCCACGATGCCTATCCCTCCTAGGCGCAAGTAGTTTGGAAGCTCCAATGATATGATGCATAAGGGTCATCATATCGCGGGGCATGTCTCTCCAAAGCTCTGTGAGCCTAAAATCAGCCTGGATCTCTTTGATTGTAGTAGGGAGAACTCCCTCATCAACTAGGAGTCAACAGTCGGTCACCCAACTCCATCCTGAATGAGATGTCCACCCTACGCCACATCCTCGTGGGTATCTTCACCCGAGGATCAGGTCTGTCACCATGATCCGCCGCCTCCGCCATCGCCTTGTCATGATCTACACCCGGATCATCCAGTGGGGGTGGAATCATGTCCCCAATGAATGTGCCAATATCTACAAAATATATAATACACAACAATAATTAGACAATTTCATTAAACAATTTAATAAAGCAAGTTAAAGAACGTTTTAGAATAAATTTTATTCTAATTAATTAATTAAGATAATAAAATGAAACTATATTAATTTAAAGAACTAATATTACGTCTAGCATCTAGTGGCTCATCTTGTGTGAAGAGGATGTTGGTACACCTTTGCCAATCCAAACTTGTGTACGGACATGATACCATCACGAACGAGTGATCATCAACATTGGCTAGAAATTCCAGTGCATCACTAGATATACTGGCCGAATAGTTGGACATGCCCCTCTTAAGCATCAAATGGCCCCACATATGCATCTGTACATGCAACATCGACCTATGAGGCTGTCGAAAAAAAGTAGGTCTCATCTCCGGAAACCTATCAAAAAATAAACAAAATAACTCTGAAGCAAAAGGGAAGGTCAACCTCCCACGTGCCTGAGAACGACATCTATCTAATGCTATACAAAATTGCCTCAAAAAAATGGCAGACCATCTCACAAGTTGTGGTGATTGACTATGAATAAAGAATCAACATAAAATAAAAGCGGGCAACTAATGCGCTGCCCGTTAATAGTATAGTGTGCAATGGTCATTAGTAGTAGTGAAAGGAACCTCACCTCCTCTGGACCAAACGAATCAATGCGTAACTGACCACTAGACACCTGAAAATTTGTGGGAGAAAGTATATCGTCCCTAATGTATCTCCGGGAGTACGCCAACTGACTCCCTGCTACATAGCCGATGGGGACATCTGGGAACAGGGGAAAATACTGCCCTCTCCTAGATAGGCCAGTAATAAAATATATGTCCTCCTTAGTGGGCTCGTATCACTGGCTAGGACCAACCCAGAAAGCCAGTCGGTGGGCATCCCACCCGTAGATCAACTGTCCCAATGACCCACTATGCACCTTAAAGGATGTAGCCTCCTCGTAGAACTTGAGGAGGCCTACCTACTTTAAGAGAAACTGGGTGTGTGCAGTAATAGGGCAAGGGTACAAGTTTCTCCCTTTCTCATGCCTCACACAACTGAATCATGTTATAATAGTCCTCCATATGCTCTTGTTGTTCCCTTTTCTCTCTCTGTTGACGTCGCTGAATGATTCACATATTAAATACATTTTTTTTTATTAAATGTGAAATGTATTTAAATCACTGCTATATATAATTTTTATTGAAAAAAAAAACCCTCGATGCGCCCAAAAAACATTCACGCACTGCTACCGGTGCGTACTTCTTTATCAGGCACCGCGCACGGTGCGCATGAAAAAAGTTTGCGCACTGAAGAAAAAGGAAATGTTTTTGTGCGGTGCATTGACCAAACTATCCACCCTGGGGCGGTTAGTTTGGTCAACGCACTGCCCGAAAATAGTACATAATTAACGGTGCGGTCTTGTAAACAACCACATTGCCATGTTATTTTTAAAAATTTTCTATGCTTGGTGTGTTCGACAACCGACACGCATCACACTATTTTAATGTTACAACGGTGCATGTTTTCTCGGTACCGCACCGGAACCCGGTGCGGTTTCTGTTAACATTGTTCATGGTGCGGCCTGTAAATTTACAAGAAGCATCATGAATTGTGCGAGACAAACGATTCGAATGCACCATGCAATTATTATTATTATTATTTTTTTAAGTGAATTGGAAAAATTAATCCGCTCAAAGGTTAATTTTTTGAGAAACAATTAGATTACCTACACATTTGCGTGTAGAGGAGGCATCTTTGCTGAGGAATACTAAAAAAGAAATTTTCCCACTGTTTTCAAAAATTCAAACTCCACAAAGTGAGCAATGGACGACAACAATGCAGGCAATGGGAGCACCAATGGCAGGGCGCCTCAGAGAAGACAAACTCACACTGGTGCTTGACAGCGCTAGAGCATTGAACAAGTAAAAATGAGGCTTTTTACGACCAATATTTTTTTTATTAATTAACCCTTTTTCGGTGCGCTCGATTATGAGACGCACTAGGCAATTTTATCAACGACACACCACACATCGTTTATGTGCACTGGATTACGGAGACGCACCGCACCGGTTTGTACGTAGAGCATCGGTGCGCTGGAGTACCGAGACACACCGGGCCAGTTTGTACGGAGAGCATGGTGTCTCAATGTGCCAATTGATAGTATGCACCAGTGCGCTTTTCATAAAACGCACCGGTGCGTGTTATGATTACAAACGCACCGCAAAAAAAAAATCCACAAAAACCTCCACTTGCCAAACTCCTCTAGTGATATCCACTGCAAACAGATATCTGGGCTATTTTTATAAGGGCTTCCTCAAAAACATCCACTAGAGGGTCTTTTCCTTGTGGTGATTTAACCATAATTCTTAACAATATTGTAGTAATAACGTGTCAATTTTAATAATCCTTTATGATTCTTCAAGGATTTTGGGAATGACCATTATATCATAATGTTAACTTTATTAGGGTCCACTTTCACACCTTTGTGAGATACAATATGACCCAAGTATTCCACTTCTTGAACCCAAAAGGCACATTTGGAAGACTTTGCACATATTTGTTCTCTTCCAATAGTTTTAATAGTCTATCAACATGTTGTACATGTTCCTATCAAGATTTTCTATAGCTTAATATGTGATCAAAAAATACTAACACCATTTCTCTACAGAAAGGTTTGAAAATAGAATTCATTAAGCTTTGAAATGTTTAAGGCGTATTCATAATTCAAAATGGCATAGCCAAAAACTCATAATGACCTTCATTATTCTTAAGGTTATTTTGGGAATGTCTTCTTGCTTCATTTTAATTTGATTATATCCCAAATGGAGATACAACCAAGTAAAAATAACTTTTCCATGAAATTCTTCTATAATTCATCAATGAAAATAATAGGAAAGTTATATTTAATAGTCATTTTTTTGAGTTTTCTATAATCTGGAGACATATGCCATGAACCATCCATTTTTGTAACCTTCGCCATTATCAAAGAGAAATAACTTTGGCTAGGTTGAATGATGTTTGCCTCTAACATTTCTTGAATCTTAGACTCAATTTCACTCTTTCTATGCATATGAATACCTATAAGGCTTAATGTTAGGTGGTACACTTCTTGGTTACAAATGAATATCATGGTCATGATTCTGAGTAAGTAGAAGACACTTTGGAATCTATCCAAACACCTTGGAATGATCGTTGATAAAATTTTGGAGATCCACTGGAGCAAAGGATATAGTTGTTTGAGCATTTGGTGAGGACACATATGCAAGTACAACATGGTATCTCGTTTCAATTTTTTTTTTCATGCTCCTAGAGTTTACCACTTTAAATCATTTGATCTGTTGAAAATCAGAAAGGCGGAAGTATTTTATTTACGTTGATAATTACTTGTGAAATTATTATGTTCTTATTAAATTTCTTGTGTTCTTATTTTATCTTAGTTCATCAAGCAATTAAAAAAACCACAACACGAATATCAAATACATCAGATGTAGGCAGATAGCCAGGGAAAAATTGCTATCTATGGGAAAACACAATCAAAAACTATTCCTTCAATACTTTCATGAGATAATCCAAGACCCTTTGAACTAGACATAGACTTCCTCCAATCACCAAGTCAACCCTTCTCTTCTTTTACAGATGATAACCTTCCTGCAACAACTTCGACCCAACAGTTTGACCTTGCAGCAACAAAACTTTGATCTAGTAGCATCAACTGATCTTTAGCCTAGAAGAAGCAACACTTTGACTTTGAAGCAACAACATAACTTCGATCTAGATGCAATGAAAAATTCGACCATGATGCAGCAACAACTTCGACCTTAATGCAGTAGCATCTTCGACCTTGATGTAGTAGCAGAAATTTTGATCTTGATGCAGTAGACTAGAAAATTCACACGAGTGAAAGAGAGAGATGACCCAAAAACTTCGATCTTGTCATTTTCTGCAATTATTATTCTTCTTCATACTCTATTGCTTCCTCTTCTTGGATATCGAACTTATGTGCGATGATATGCTTCAAATGAATCAAAATATTATTTATTTATAGCCTCTGATGGGATTTGAATTTCCCTTATGTGGGCCGACTTTATCAGGTAAGGGAATACTTGGTGTGGAGGTGAAAAATGACTTATTTGACTCAATAATGATTATTTTTACATGATTCAAAATCTCAAGAAGGGTCTCATAAACTGGACAATGAATATAATGAATCAATATAAAAGCTAGAAGTCCACAATGGGTACTTTGACCTAAAACATGATGGCCCAAGCATGAAACCCATGATTTAATAAGTCATAATAATAATAATTTATTTTTCTTTCTTTTGATAAATAAATTTCATTATGACTCAAATACAATTATGAAGACCAAACTTAGTTACATTCTTAAACACTCCCTCTTAACTAGGAAGGTATTCATAATGACATAGATATACAAGTATAAGGAATATATCTAAACACATGAACCACAAAGAGTTTAGGCACACATGGTGCTGCAAACTAGATCCATGACCAAGGAAATCTATACAGGTGGGACTAAGATAGAATAAATCTTTCAACCTCTCTAGGTACCATCAGGCTTACTTTCTAACCATCAACTCAGGGAACTAGGTACGTAATGCAAGGTCAGAGCTCTAAGACCAATGCCACCTTCTCTACTTCGGGAACTAGACATCAACACACAAGCCGACTAGATGACTTCCCAGGAATTAAACAATGCCTCAACACCCCCGATTATTCAAATCGGTAACAAAAAATATCTCCTGATCAAACAGATCGGTAACAAATCTCTCTCGATCAAACAAATCGGTAACATCAAGCACGAAAAACATGATTTCAAAACTACGAGATATTTACCTATACAAACACAACCCCAATCAGTAAAAATATATCAAATACATAAGTAAACACAAACCTGCAGGGTCTTCAAACATATTTATGTTGCTTTAAAATTTTATCACAGTAGGACTTAGAAGCTTCCCAAATGAATATTGACAGAATTTTCATCAACCATACAACTTCCTTTCCTACTTCACATGCAACAATATATTTTACAACCAGATATTCTTTCCTTCTTTCAACAACACCTCAATATACATTCTCTAATTTCTTCTTCAAGGTATCCATCATGAATATAATATGCCCTCCCTCTCAACTTTAGAGTTATGCCATTTCTTTTATCCAAGCTCCCTCTTAACTTAGGGATATCGACTACTTTCTATGACATCAAAGATTTTTTCATGGATTTATTCCTTCTATCTATCTTTATCATGCTTCTACGGACATCTTCATTATCTTGAAGATTGTGTACCTGAAAAAATTTAATAACAAGTACAACCAAATATATATATATATATATATATATATATATATATATATATATATATATATATATATATATATATATATATATATATATATATATATATATATATATATATATATATATATATATATATATATATATATATATATATATATATATAGAGGCATGAAGTTAACTACATCATAATCATACAATAATTGAAGCATTAGAATTTAGACATCAAATACCTAAACTTAGTTAGGTTAATAATCAACAAGAGACAGATACTTCTTTACTTCAACTTCTTGCTAGGATTTTGTTATAAACCCTAGATCACATCATTAAAACCTACAGTAACTTAATCAAGATATCAGTCTCAATAATATATGGGGCCTCAATATTACTTTCGAAGACATGACATATTATATTATGATGTACTGCAAACCCTAGAATCCATCTTTGAGGCATAAAGCCTTAGATACCAAAATAAAATAAAATCATAGCGCAATCTAAGGTTTCAACAATATGATCAACTTCTACCCTAGATTTTATCATTACATTGGAAACAATATCACCATATCCTAGAATATCAAACTTCTACTAGGGCTTAGTTAAAAACCATAGAACTATTAACATCAACAATTAGGTTAGAACATATATATATCATGCACACGCATATCAATATCTATTAGGTAAACCTAAGACATAAATATCAATACATTAACAATTTTGATTAGGATAGGGTTTTGATCAGACAAACAAATATACACCTAAGGTTTAATTCCTAGGAGGTTGCTATAGATATTATCAAGATATTGCTCATAAACCCTAAATTTATCAGAAACCTAAAGGTCTAGGATTTCAATACATAACACAACAAACCCTAAAGGACTAGGGTTTACATACCATTAGCAAAACTCCAAACATGAATTTACCATTAAAAACCCAAACATAAAAAGAATAACATTTTCTATATTTAATCAGTAACCCTAAGTAGACTAGCACATTAGCATCGACATACCCTTAGGTTAGGGTTTTACAAAGAATATTTTAGGGTTCCACAAAAATATGAATGATTTTAATTAGGGTAGATTCAATCTAATGATTAATCACCCAAATAAGAATATTTATGATTCAAAGGTCCTAGACATAATGGTGTTAGTAATGTAATTTTTTTGTTATTAAAAATAATGAATATACCTTTATCATGAAGAGAAAAAATATTATGGTCTAAGACATACCTTTGAGTTGTTTCTTAACAAACTTTGTAAGACATAAATTTCAATAGAAATTCTATCATGCTTTGTCTTGTGAGGTCTTCTCCATGACCCTTGAGCATTCAACAAGCCTTTCCTAAACAAGAAAAATATTAAAATAAATGTTATTAGCATCTAATACAAACACATATAGGTAAAAGAGGGAAACCAAATATAAAATGATAATGCAAGGAGTAAGATACTTATATTTGGAAAAATGGTGAGGGTTCCCTCTCAATCCAATCTTGAGGGATACATATAACTTTATCAAAAAAATTAAAAAATGTTTTTCCAAAGCATGTTAAATCTATAAATACTAGAAATAAAAAAATAAAGGAAAAAAATTCAAAAATTAGAGTAGAAGGATATATATTTCCTAAGAGTCCCTAGCAAATATGTCTTAAACTTCGAATCCTTCATATTTTTCTTCTTTGGTGAAAATTCTTAGAAATTTTTTGCTTGATCCTTGTTTCTCTTATTCCCAAGATTGGCAGGATAATCATTTCTATAGTGACCCATCTTGTGACAATTGTAGCATTCTTTATTGGATAGGTCTACCTTCCTTCTTGGCCCTTTATACTTCTTGAAGGTTCCTTTATTCTTGTGATGAGTGGAATAGGAATTTGAAATTTTCTCCTCTTCATTCAATTTTTTGTTTACGAATGAAATTCTGACTTTTTATTGACTACATGCATTCCATAATTGCTCTAATGTAGGAGTTTCCTTCGAACTATTGATTCCTGAAGCAAAGGAACTCCAAGAGGATGGAAATCCCAGAAGTGCAACAATAATGCACTCTTTTTTAGGTACTATCTCTTCTATTTCTTGGAGATAATATATAATTATAGCTATCCTTACAAATAATGAAGCCACAATGTAATCCTTTGTCATCTTCATGGTTCTTAGTTCATTCTTAAGACTTGCGACTTGACCAATATTCTTGATTGTGAACAACTTGGATAAGTCCTTATACATATCTTGAGCGGAATCTATGCTGGAAATGTATGGGATGAGGTTATCATTTATTCCATCTACCATTAGGCTCATGGCCAATATTTATGACTCTCTAAACTTTTCTTTTTCAACATCACTTGTTTGATATGTAGGTTTCTTCACTTTTCCTTTGACTAGATCCAAAACTTTGTTCTTTTCGAGGATGAGACATATCCTATTTTTCCATGCCCTATAATTGGATGCTTCTTCTAATTTGTTTTCTCCCTTTATTGAGTTAGACATGGTTATTGAAGATAGTAGGATTCTTTCCTTATATGATCCTATTTTATGACCTTTATTTAACTTCTTGAGATAATCTTTAAATAGATTTCCATGTTGCCTTTTTCTTTCTTCTTCACCTTAGCTTTGATACCATGTTGAAAAATTAGAAAGACAAAAAGATTTTCTTTATGTTGATAATTACTTGTGATATTCTTGTGTTCTTATTAAATTTCAAGTGTTATTATTTTCTCTTAGTTCATAAATCAATTACCAAAACCATAACACGAAGATCAAAGACACTGGATGTAGGTGGACATCTAGGTAAAAACCCCTATCTAGGGGAAAACCCAATCAACAACTCTTTCTTCAATAGTTTCACGAGATAATCCAAGACCATTTGACCTAGACACAGAATTCCTCCAATCACCAAGCCTAGACCTTCCCTTCTTTTGCAGACGATAACCTTCCAGTAACAACTTTGACCAAGTACTTCGACCTTGCAGCAACAAAAATTCGATCTAGTAGCAACAACTGATCTTTGACCTAGAAGAAGCAGCTTTTTGACCTTGAAGCAGTAGCAAGACTTCGATCTAGATGCAACAGAAAATTTCACCCTAATGCAACAACAACTTCAACCTTGATGTAGTAGCAAATTTGACCTTGATGCAATGACATAAATTTTGATCTTGATGCAGTAGCCTAGAAAATTCACATGAGTGAGAGAGAGATGACCCAAAAACTTTGATCTTGTCCTTTTCTACAATTCTTCTTCTTCTTTGTATTTTACTGCTTCCTCTTCTTGGATGATCTGCTTCAAATGAATCGAACTTCTCTTTATTTATATTCTCTATTGGGGTTTGATATTGTTGGTTGTGTGTTATATTATTTCCATGACTAGCTCCACACGCGAAGCAGGGGGGGTGGTTAGCCCCCCCTTCGCTTGCGTCGGGCGCATCCCCCCTGTCGGGGGATTTGCTTTGGATCCTATAGTAGGTGGGTGTACCTACCTATGGTTTTTTGCATGGGTTTAGCACATGGTTTTGTGCATGATGGTTTTCTGTCCATGGTATTTTGTAGATCTGGTCAAGGGAACTACATTTATGTTATAATCCAGGGTTAATGGACTAGGGTTTATGAATGCTGCGACATGTATATATATGTATTGTAACATTAAAAGGAACATAATGAAAAATCAATTTGGTAGTCCTAGTTTTGGGATCCAAGGGAAAATTTCTGTGTGTATCTGTTTTATGTTTTACACTCTCACTATTTTTTATTTTCTATTTTAAGAGTTTGTTTTTAGATAATTTCTGTACAAGTTTAAAAAGTAAATTTGATATCAGAGTTGTTTTGGATTCAAGGGGACACCTTTGCTACTGAGGGGTTTTTCTCGAGCCTGTGGTAGACCCTGTTCAATGGGACATCTGCAAGATTGATTCTTGTGGTGAAAGAAGATGGCGAGCAGTGGAAATATAGAGCTCGAGAAATTTAATGGTCATAGTTTTGAGTTGTGGAAGCTCAATATGGAGGATCTGCTGGTGGATAAATATTAGTGGATCACAGTAGATCTGGGTACTAAACCAACGACAATTTTAGATGAAGACTGGGCGAAGTTGGATCGGAAGGGAAAGATCACAATACGGTTATGTATCTTAGATTGTATTATTGAATGTATCTGGAGAAGCTACATCGAAGGCTTTGTGCGAAAATTTAGGGACTTTGTACCAATCTAAGTCTCTGGTGAATAAATTGTTCCTATGGAAAAATATGTATAAGTTGAGGATGAAGGATGGATACTTGGTGACAGAGCATCTAAATGCCTTCAATACTGTGGTAATTCAGTTGTTATCTTTTGATATTAAAATCTCATATGAAGATAAATGAATCAATTTGTTGTGTTCTCTACCAGATTCATTGGATAGTCGAGTTGTTGCAATAGGTAGAAATACAACTACCTTGAAGTTTGATGAAATTGTCTCAGCCTTGTTTCTAGAGGAAATGAGACGGAAAAATATGGAGGGCCAGAATGGAGATGCCTTGTTTGGTTTAGGATGGTCCCGGAACATAAACAAAAATAAGTTATCGAGTGGGAGATCTAAATCTCCAGGAAAGCCTATAAAGGTGTGCTAGAAATGCAAAAAGGAAGGACCATTTCAAAAAGGACTGTAGATCTATAGATCCTGAGAAAGGAAAGGAATCTGATGATGCTCCTTCTGCAGAGGAAAAAACCACCTCAAATGAATGTGGGGATGTGTATTTGGCTTCTTCTTCAAATACACATGTATATCATGAGGCATGGTTGATTGACTTAGGTGCATCCTTTCATTTCACTCACCATAGGGAGTGGTTATGCGAGTAGAGAAGTATGATGGTGGCGATGTCTTCTTTGGGGTTTATAGGAAGACCATAATTGTTGGACGTGGAAAATTCAAGCTGAAGTTGCAAGGTGGAAGTATTAGAACACTTCCTGGTGTTCTGCATATTCCTGCATTGGCTAGAAATATGATTTCTATAAGCAAGATGGATGATGCAGGTGTAAAAACAATGTTCAAGAAAGATACCTGCAAGATGGTTCAGGGAGCACTGGTATTGATGCGGGGAATTCGGATTGGAACTTTGTACAAGCTTCTGGGTAGCATTGTTATTGATGGGTGCAACAGTTATGTGATTCTTGAAAGTGGAGAAGAAATCCCAGTGGTATTTGGAGAAAAGACCATGCTATGGAATCAAAGGCTTCAACATATTGGAGAGAAGATCCTTCAAATACTACATGGTAATGGTATGGTAGAAGGTATGTCTAATTTCTCTTCGGATTTTGATTTCTGTGAACATTGTGTATATGGGAAGCAGAATCGAGTGAGTTTCCCTTATGGTGCTAAGAGGGTGAACAAGATATCAGAGCGTGTGAACAATGATGTTTTTGGACCTGTGTATATTACTAGTGTAGTCCCTTATTATTGTTAGTGTAGCACCCTTATTGTTATTGTTGTACCCCTGTAGTGCCCATATTGTTATTATTGTGCCCCATAAAACCCCACTATTGTTATTGTTGTGCCCTTAAATTATTATTGTTAGGCCGGATAGGATTAAATTGTGACCCCATGGACTCCAATATATAGAAAGGAGGTTTTGTCATTTGAATCATCCAAGAATTTTTCATTTATGTAAAGTAAAGGAGGTTTCCCCCTTGAAGTGGATGATTTATAAGGCGTTGATCTTTATTTTATTCTATTTTTGGAGCTGGTTTCATAAAATTTGGCATCATATCTTTGGATTCTAGGGTTTGACTGCTTCAAACGGATCTTGGTTCGCAATGTTTTCGGAGATATGATCTGTGGAAGTTAGGGTTTTTGCAGGTTCCCGAATTTTATCTCAAAGAGGTGATCTTGGGAAAATCATCATAACTCTCTCTATGAGGATCAGATTGGAATTCTATAAAAAGTGGGCGAAATTACACAAACTATATTTTACTTTGTAGAAATTTCAGAGCCGAAGGAGGAAAAAGTGACACATGGCACACCGTACAAGTTCACTCTACTGAACCAGTCCATAATTAGGTCATTGCGGGAGATTAGGCATAAATTTTCCTCGAAGAATCCAAATTAGGTCAGACCTATGGCATTGGAAAGAAGATTCAGAGGGATAAAAAAGGATTGAAGATAAAATCTCAGGGATCCAAAATTCCAGAGATACATCAATTTCAATATTGAGCTCCTTAAAAGAAAGAAAAAGGTGTGTATATTTTTTTCAAATTGCATAAGTCTTATTTGAAAAATCAGTTTGAAGTGATTCCAAGGGCATATTGAAGCATATATATCAGTATTGGGTTCTAAAATGGCCCCTAAAAATAATTCAACACCCATTAATCCCTCAGAAGGCTCTACTATGACTCATGAAGAGGAAGAAATGCAAAATGATATATCAAAATTACAAGACCAAGTGCACCAAATTTCGCTCTCGCAAAGAGCAACAAAAAATGAAATGGAAGTTTGGAAGAAAGGTATGGAAGCTAAGATGGATGGTTTGAAAAAATGTATGGAAGCTAATATGGATGGTTTGAAGAAAGGCGTGGAAGCTAAGATGGATGGTTTTAAGAATGACATGGAAGATAATATGGATGGCATGGAAGCTAAGATGGATGACATGGAAGCTAAGATAGATGAAAAAATTAAAGACAACATGGAAGACATGAAGAATGATCTAAAAGCAGACATGGAAGGTTTTAAGGAAGGTTTGAAAAATTTGAGACAAGAAATGATTCCTAATGGTGAAAAGGTAGATATGAAACTCATGATGAGAACAAAATAAATGTTAATCGTGTTTTCATAAACTCTAATTTTGGATTGAAGACCCACCATATTCCAAAGATCGATATGAGGAAGTTTGATGGCAAGGATCCCGTAACATGGATACTATAGATGGAGCAATATTTTGATCTCCATAATGTGCAAAACACACAAAAGGTACGCATTGCAACTTTACATTTAGAACAAAATACATTTGTATGGTATGGATGGCTTTTCTCTCGTAAAAAAAATTGTCACTTGGTCAATTTTTGTGGAGGAAATGATAGCACATTGTGAGGATACAAAGAGAAAAACCTTCTTTAGCCAATTGATAAATCTTAAACAAAAGGGTTCAATGGTGGAGCACATTTAGGACTTCCAAAAATTGAATATAAGGGTAACTAATATTCTAGAGGAACACATGATTGATGTCTTCATAGGGATTGTAAAGGATAACATCCAACATGAGGTTCACCTTTGGGAACCTGATTCATTGGAGAAGGCATTCAGGTTGGAAAGAAAAATTGAAAGTAAATTATGGCGATAAGGAAGCCTACCACTCACATCTATAAAGATGGAAGTGTTGCTACTCCTAGAATTCCACAACCTACAAGGTTGACACCACAACAATTGGAAGAAAAAAGATAAAAAGGGTTTTGCTATAGTTGTGATAGAAAATACACTAAAATTCATAAGTGTGTTAAGAAGAAATTATTTTACATAGTTTGTGAAGAGGAGGAAGAAAAAGAACAAGAAAATTCAAAAGAAGAGGATATACACTAGGAACCAGCCCTAGAGAAAGAAGAAATGAGTCCGACCACATCTTGTAATCCATTGGCAGGAATTACCACTCCTCAAACTCTCAAGATATAAGGATATCAAGAAGAGAAATGTAATAGTGTTGATTTATTCAGGTAGTACCCATAATTTTATTCATTGTAAGGTAGCCAAGGAATTGAATTGCTTCCTATACCCAACACCAAGTGTCAAGTGATGGTTGCAAATGGAGGGACTATAAATTACTCTGGAAAATGCCATAATATCAAGATAACCATGGGGAATATGTATTGAATAGTCCAATGCTTACCATTCCAATGTGACGTGTCGATGTTGTACTAGGATTACAATGGTTAGAATCTTTGGGGACAATAACTTTTAATTTTCTTGAAATTTTCTTGAATTTTTTTTTGGAAGGAAAGGAAGTTGAATTACGAGGTATCGCAGGGAAGCCGAGAAAGATAATAAGCTCTAATGTCCTAACAAAGCTTCTGAAGAAAGAAAAACGAGGCATAATTGCATAATTATGCTCACCAGAAGTTCCAACATCAAAATAATCTATTTCTCTAGATCTCCAAAAAGTATTGGACAATCATTCCAAGGTGTTTGAAACTCCCAAAGGACTCCCACCTATTCGTGATCATGATCATGCTATTCATTTGATTCCAGGAAGTGTTCCTCCAAACATTAGGCCTTACATATATCCTTATGTCGAAAAGAACGAAATTGAACGTATGATTGCTGAAATGTTAGAGGCTGGTATAATTCAACCTAGCCAAAGTACTTTATCTGCTCCAGTAGTATTGGTGCACAAAAAGGATGGATCATGGTGCATGTGTCCATATTATAGGGAGCTCAATAAGCTCAATATTAAAGATAAATTTCCCATTCCCGTGTTTAATGAATTATTGGATGAGTGCATGGAGCAATTTATTTTACCAAGTTGGATCTTCATTCAAGATATCATCAAATTAGAATGAAGACTGAAGATATTTCGAAAATAGCATTTCAAACTCATGAGGGTCATTATGAATTTTTTGTCATGCCTTTTGGCCTTACCAATGCACCTTCTACATTTCAAGGGTTAATTAATTCCATTTTTAAACCCTTCCTTATAAATTTTGTGTTAGTATTTTTTGATGATATACTAATCTACAACAGGTCTTGGAAGGATCACTTTCAACATTTTGAAAGGGTGCTCAAACTATTGGAAGAGAAACAATTATATGAAAAAACCTCCAAATGTTTATTTGGAGTACAAGAGGTGGAATATCTGGGTCATATTGTATCTTAGGAGGGTGTTAAGGTAGACCCTAAAAAAATTAAAGCCATTAAGGAATGGGATGTCCCCACAACCATAAAGCAGTTGTGACGATTTCTCAGGTTAACAGGGTATTATCACAAGTTTGTTAAGAATTATGGGATAATAACAACACCTATAACAATGTTATTGGAGAAAGATGAATTTTCATGGAATCCTAAATCAACTAAGGCCTTTGAACATCTTAAAGAGGGAATGTGCCTAGCACCAGTCTTAGCTACGCCAGAATTCACAAAAATCATTATTGTGGAATGTGATGCCTTAAGAAATGGAATTGGTGCTGTTTTAATGTAAGAAGGAATACCCATTGATTTTGAAAGTCGTCTAATAAAAGGAAAGTATTCACAAAAAGATATTTATGAGAAGGAAATTCTGGAAATACTACATGCATTAAAGAAATGGTGACCTTACCTAATGGGAAGACACTTCAAGATAAAAACTGATCATGATAGTCTTAAATACTTTTTGGAACAAAGACTATCTTCAGAAGAGAAAGAAAAATGGGTTACAAAGATGTTGGGTTATGACTTTGAAATCATCTACAAAAAAAGGGAAGCTAAATGTTGTTGCAGATCCACTCTTAAGAAAGGATGAGGACGTGGAAGCATTTATTTGTGCCATTTCTGTTATCCAACCAGATTGGATAACTGAAGCATGGGAGGAATGGAAGAATGATGAAGAAGTGTGGACACTCATTCAAAAGCTGCAGCAAGATCCCAGTACATATGATACATTTAGTTGGAAAAATGATTCCTTATGGTACAAATATCACTTATTTATTTGTAAGAATTCCCAACTAAAACAAAAGATTCTTTTGGAATTACACACCTCTCCCATAGGAGGAGACTCACAATTTTTAAAAAATTACCACAGGGTGAAGAAAGTTTTTTTTTGGGATGGCCTTAAATCTGATACTAAAAAAATTTTGGTAGATTTTATGGTTTTCTAGGAAAATAAAGTTGAGACAATTAAGACCCCGAGTCTGCTACAACATTTACCCATTCCAAGTCAACGTTGGGAGGAGGTTTCAATGGATTTTATCACAGGTTTACCTAAGTTCGAAGGAAAGAGTGTCATCATAGTGGTAGTTGATAAACTTACCAAGTATGCACTCTTTTGTGCATTATCTCACCCATTTAAAGGAAATCGGTTATCTTTGCATTTTATGGAAACAATTCAAAAGCTACATGAAACCCAAATATTATTATAATCGACCGGAGATCCCATTTTCATTGGAAATTTTTTGTACGGAATTATTTTCTTGTTTGGGTACTCAATGAGATAGTGGATAAATTTTTTCAAGGATATCTTTGTTGTTTTGTATAGGATAAGCAAACACAATGGGTCAAGTGGTTACCTCTCTCTGAATGGTGGTATAACACTTCCTTCCATACTGTAGCAAAAATGACTCCATTTATGTCACTTTATGGATATCATCCACCATCCATAACATCTTATTCAAGAGAAAATTATAAGGTTCAAGCAGTGGAAGATAACATCGAGCATGAGCAAGAAGTTCTCCACTCTTAATGGATAACCTAAATTTGGCATAAAATCAAATGAAACAATAGACAGATCAACATCGCAGGGAGAGAAGTTTTGATATAGGAGACTGTGTATTTTTACGGCTACAACCATACAAACAAATGTCACTCAAGTAAGCTAAGAAGGATGATAAATTATCACCGAAGTACTATGGTCCTTACAAGGTGTTACAAAATATTGGTACTATGGCATATAAATTGGAGCTTCATTCTTCTTCGCGAGTGCATCCAATTTTCCATGTTTCATGCTTTAAGAAGGTTATAGGTGAAAAAATTCCAGTTCAAACAATATTTCCATAACTTGATGAGGAAGGTGTTATCTTCCAGGTATTCTCAAGCTTAAAGAAAGAACTCACCCAGGAAGTAACCAAAAACCTACTTTTAAGCCTTGGGATCTAGACTTCCTAATGCTCAGAGACGGCTCTCTCTATATGATTTATCTTTGTTGATTTTAATTGATTTTAGGCTAGTTATGTAGGGTAAATTGGTTTTGGTTTTTTATTTGATTTGGTGGTGAAATCACTTACTCAGATGGATAGATGTAGTTCTATATTCCATTGGGCTAATGGAGTCAATGTGTCAAGTAGTCAAATCAGGATCAAGTTCTAAAGGGAAATGTTTATAGGGCAAGATAACTGAGCTACTTCAGATCTTCAAGGATGATGGTGAAAATGGTTTCAATCAGGGTAAGAGAGCAATTACGGGTTCTCAAATCTAGATAATGAGTGACAAGGTAGGGTTCAATCGAAACTAGGGAGAAATTAAGGGTTGTAATCTGAATATCGATGGAAAACATATAAACGATAATCGATAAAAAACATAGTGATTTTAACATATTACGAAATAAAAATTCCTGATTTATCATTTAGATTTAGAATAAAATTCAAAGTATTGATGAAAAACATAAAAGTGACAAAAAGCAGTGAAAATACTTCCTTTGTAGTGGCCCAACACATGAATCCTGTAATATGATGCTTTATTGCTTTGATCCAGTCTGCTGACTTGAAATTGTTACAATCACCCTTAGGTTTAGAATAGTACAACTATAGAAATGTTCAACAATTCATCCACACTCAATACTTCAAATGATGAAGTATTTATAAAAAATTCTAAACTAGAATATCTTGAAAAAATATCAAGATTCGTTACAAATATCTCAAACTGTATTACATAAATAGAACTTAAATAAAGGAAACTCAAAACTAATGAATCTATTTGGCACTATATTTATGGATTGATGGTGACAAAGAAGAGAAATTCGAATTTGATAGCAACTCTTAGTTGATGATGAGGCTTCCAAGTCACTAACTACCTCCTTCCTTTGTGCATTTTTCTATAGAAATTCGACAAAATTGGTGTCCAGTGATACCTTTGTATGTCTCAATCCGAGATAGATATGTAAAAATTAAAAGAATTTATTTTAGAAAAATATGTTATTGAGACAAACCTCTCTCAGTTTCCCAAACTTCAGTTCCAGCTGTTCACAATAGACTCTGCAAAAATATGTCTAAAACAAGATTTCACACAATCTGAAAATTAGGCTGTGAAGATGTAAATGTATTTCTCATTCTGTAATACATGTGTAAAAAGTGAGATAGGTTTTTGTAAATTGGCCTCTTAGGAACAAAAAAATCCTCTAGGTTTTCAAAATTCATCTTGGATTGGCCACAATAGTTTCTGCAAAACTATGGCTTAAACAGGGAATTTGTGGAAAATGTCCCTTCCTGCTCCGTTTTCATCTTTTAACCTTATTGTTCTTTTAAATGTTTTTACTTTTACTTCAGATAAAATTCACTGTTGCTGGTGAAAGTGTTTTCATATCTATTTAACCATTACTGCCTCCATTTTTACTTTTACTGTTTTACCTTGACTGCTCTATTTTTACTTTTACCTTTTTACAGTAAGATGTATGTAACAATGAGTAAAATATGTCCTGGAGAGTTACTTTGAACAACTTCGTTGTTGCTGCTGTAGATTTTTTTACTCTCTTAAAACCAATTTACTATGTAAATTATCCTTTCTTTGCTGTATTGCTGGTTTTAGCTTGATTTTCCTTCTGTGTATGAAACTTCTGCTTTAAATCCCGAGAATCTGGATTAAATAGTTGTGAACTAGTATCAACCATTTATCAGATTTCTTAGTATGCTGATATACCTGCAAAACAAAACAATAGTTAATGAAATAGAGGTCTGAATGAAACAAGCAATGGCTTCATTTGAATTGGGATTTCTGTGGACAGAGTCCAGACTATGGATGTTTTGATTCTGTGTTGGTAATGATCTTTTAGTCTTTTTTGTTGCAAATTCACAAAGGTAGGTTATGAATGAGATAATGGGGATTTCTTTGGGAGAATCTGCGGATTTTCTCATAATGTGAAACAATCCTGATGCTTTATTGTAATATCGCAGTGTTTAAATGGTGTATTGATTTCAAACAGTAATGGCTTGTCACAGTGCAGAGTGGGCATGTTTTTCGCAAATGGCGTAGGTGTAGACAGGCAATGTATCACACATTGGATGCGCAGACAAGTGGCAGTTTTGTGAATGGCTTGTCACACAAAAGCGGAGCGGTTTTAGTAGTTTTCGCATCAGTGGACAGGCGGTAAATGGTTTTGGGAGTGAGGATGCGATACAACGTGGGGCTGCCACGTAGCAGGGGAGCAAAGGAACTAAACAACTTATTTCGCAAGCTCTCGGTGGTGTTAATGTTCAGGCAATCGGGGATGCGAAATGGTTCAATGGCCGTCAGATCAGTTTTACGAAGATCAGGTGGAAAATAGCTCTGCGAGGTTAGGATAGGTAGGACTCGGGACTTAATAAGCGGAGGTAAAATAAACTAAAGGGTCGGGAAATGTATATACATGAGTTTAATATTATGGGGAACTATATTTAATGGGGGGTTAATAAATATGACGTGGGATGTTAGACATGTATCAGGTGGGTTAATATGGTATAATGAGGGATATTAAAATATAATAAGTGGGGATTATTATAATAGCGGAGGTTAGAAATGAAATTATGGAGGGGGGTTTAAAATAATATTGAGGAAGAGTGTTTGAAGTGGGGCCCGATATATTATAAACGCTGCAAACTTTAGATAAGTGGGTTTGTATGTGTTTATTTGAATGTTGAAAAATTACTAAAGGGGAAGGAGGAATGGGTATTAGTAATAAAAATGGGTTTTTTAAGCTAGAGAAGAGGTAGAGTTAGTCAGAAAAAGGGTTTTTGCAAAGGGGATGATTTCTAAAAGAGAAAAGGGATTTTTAGCAAGGGGAAAATGAAATAGGGAAGGGGTAAGGACAAAATGAAGGGGAAGGAGTATTTTTACAAGGAAAATGAATTAGTAAGTATGAAATGATCAATTTGTGCTATCCAGGCATTGTGAAAACTTCTTGTACCTACCCATCTGCTACTCTAACATTTTTTCTTCATTTACATGGGTGCATTTGAGCTTGCAAACCCTTATTCATTTTTCTTTTTTTAAAACAGAAAACTAACTAATTCTATCCTTATATCTTCCAAGGGCTCATATTAAGCTGTTGAGCTCCTTATTATTCTATACCAAAATACTGATCTGCCAAGATTAAACTATTTGGCTAGATCTTTATTCTCTATCTAACAACATGAAATTTAAAGCATGAAAAAGTCAAGATTAAGCTATTTGACTTATCATGGATTATGGCATTTTGAACAAGCTGCACATAATATTTATTTTGCAGTATAAGTAAATAGTAGTGGCATTTGAATGTGCAACACTTTCATGTTTTTATTTTTGTGGGGTTCATATTTAATATTCTTTTTATATTTGTTTCTTTTTTTCCTTTGATTATTCTTTTAGGACTTTTACCCTCTTTACATTTTTTAATTTTCTAATATGGGAAAACAATTTGTAGAAAGCAAAGTATGTACATATTTACAAGACTAATCAAAGTCAATTAAAAATTATGAATCCTATTGTTATAGGACCCTAACAGAAGGAAAAATCATATTGGAACATGAAGCAGTCATGGAAACAAGAACTTGACAACTATGAAATCGATCAATTTCAGAGTAT
The DNA here is from genome assembly GCA_034641835.2 of Pinus albicaulis. Taxonomy (NCBI): domain Eukaryota; kingdom Viridiplantae; phylum Streptophyta; class Pinopsida; order Pinales; family Pinaceae; genus Pinus; species Pinus albicaulis. Next base: position 614,621,481 of record CM076581.1, read on the forward strand.
CTCATCAAGTGGAATAACTTACCCACTGAAGATTCCACATGGGAAGATGATAATTTTATACAGAAGCATCTAGAGCTACTCAAGCGTTGAGGACAACACTTTTTTGAAGGGGAAGGGCATCTTATGTCCCTATATTACTAGTGTAGTTCCTTATTATTATTAGTGTAGCCCCCTTATTATTATTTTTGTACCCTTGTAGTCCCCATATTGTTATTATTGTGCCCCATAAAACCGCACCATCGTTATTGTTGTGCCCTTACATTATTATTGTTAGGTCGGCTAGGATTATATTGTGACCCCATGGACTCCTATATATAGAAATGAGGTTTTGTCATTTGAATAATCCAATAATCATTCATTTATGTAATGTAAAGGAGGTTTGCCCCTCAAAACGGTTGATTTCTAAGGTGTTGATCTCTCTTTTCTTCTATTTTTGGAGCTGGTTTCATAACACCGTGTCAGTTCCATCACTCGGTAATTCTATGTACTATGTTTAATTTATATATGATTTCTCAAGGAATAGATGGATATATTTCCCGAGGAACGAATTTGAAGTCTTTGACTGATGTAAATAATTTACGGCTCTGGTAGAAAACCAGACATAGAAGAAGATAAATGTGTTTGTTAGCCACCTATAAAATTTGTTATAGAAAAATGTGGCTAAGACTTTTTTGAGCCTTCAAGGAAAAAAATTTATTACTAAAAAGTGTTGGCTCTTGAAGACTCTTGAAGGCCTCATGCCTTTCCTCTGTCCAAACTTCACTGCTGTTCCCATTTTACACTTAGAAATTCTGCTGATTTCCAAGCCAGAATACTGCGGCAAGCACCTTTTCCCTTTTCCCTTATTCCAAAACTAACCCTCATTTGCCCCCCTATTTCTCCATAAAACTCCTCTATTTTTATGATTCCTTTTCTCCCTTTCGTGAAAATCCTCTTTACATGGTTTAAAACTCATTTTTAAACTATATTGGAACCCTCAATTTCCTTGGAAATCCATTGAAAAACCATAAAAACCCACATTTTGGACATATATGGGTCCTAGCCCCTTCCTCCATAAAACCTAGTCGTATTATCCTCCATACACCCAAAGGTCTCGCAGTCGGGTGCCAAGCCGCTTTGTAAATAATATTTTAAACCTTGGTTTATATTAAAAAAATCGTCGGTTTTATTATTTTATAAAATTTCCGCCGGTTCCAAATTTAATTCATTCCGCACTGTCGATCTGATCTTCAGATTGACGGTGCAGAGATCGTCTCCCCGGTGGTCCCCGCATTCCACTCACCTGTCCAAGAACTGCGCGGTATTCATCGCACCGCCTTTGGGCAACGACGATTTTTTCTTGATTGGAAACGATTCCATACACTGGCCGACATGTGTCCCGTGCATTATTTGAAAACCGCCCCCCCATCGCGCATTAACTTTCGGCAGCAAACCTGGCGCGATATCGCTGTACACCGTCTGATCTGAGGCCAGCCATCCAACGGCTATCACTCACCAAAGATGCCCGACAGTTAACTGGGCCACGACGCGGCATCCAACTAATCTTCGCCGTCGATATGATCTGCAGATCAACGGTTCATATTTCATGACCCACTTTCGTCGCCCAGTCAACATTTCCCGTTTTTGACTTTCCATATTCCGCTCCCGACCGTCGATCTCTGCGCGATCGACGGACCTGATTCAAAATTTTCTTCCGCCTTCACTACGCCTTCTCCCGATAAATCCTGACCGTTGGATGATTCCATCCAATGACCACGCTTCCCCCACATGTCCTCCGCAACAATAAACCTATATATGCAGGATTTTCTAATAGTTTTTGTATTGTGCAGGGTTTTCTATGGTTTTTTCGCCATAACTCTAAGAAATTTCAAAGGCGAAGGGTGACGATCCTCTTGCCTTCGACCCACCAAAGAAATAATTCGCAGGTTTCAAATTTCACGTTTTATCAATGATTCATGAGGCATTGATGCCAAATAACCCTGCGCAGCCCTGTACATCAACAAAAACCATGAATTAGGCGTAGCCAGAGAGTATCAGTGATGAAGACAAAATTTTTTCAGAGCAGAAGATTAAAGACATATTTTGTGGGGATCGCGGCTAAAAACAATTATCAAAAGCCTAATCCCCAAGTAAAACACAGTTTAAAGAAAATCTGAAGTGTTTTATCAACAGGAACGCCTCCACCGCCACATCTGAGGTAAATTGATTCCTCCCAGCTACTGAAATACCACCTGTACCTCAAAGTATTCAATCAGAGGCTGAATTTATTGATCAGGACTCGACATCTGCCTCACAACACAACCAAAAGGTAATTTCTGCAGACAAATTAATGACAAACATTTGCAGAGTTACTTCGACGCCACATTGAGCCTCAAAGGTCAACAAAAGCTCCCACCAAGCTTAAATCTTTATGAAAATCATTTAATACAAAGGATATGTATGAAAGTTTCTTCATTGAGCCCCTCAAAGGCCAAGAAGCCATTAAGTCTGTATTAATTGTAATTGGAGATATTTTATCAGATCTCACCTCCTCATTCTTCTATATATACTTCTGCAGAAGATGAGTGAGGGGTTGGTTGGTTGTTGGTTGATCACTAGTTGTAATATTGGAACTATTTGAAATAATACATAGTCTGTTGAAGTTGAAGAACAGATTGAAGTCTTGGAAGCCCTGATGATGTTGTTGCATGCTTGTGATTGAGAGGGCTCTATCATTGGATCCATGAGCTTGGCTATTGGTGAAGTATTATGAACTGTTTAATGTTTTTCCCCTATTTTCATTATGTTCCATAAATTCTTACTACATTAGGTCGAAAGTTTTAGGCTAAGAAATGACTCTTGGAAGCACCTTAGACCTGTTCATCCTTCACTGTTTTATGTTTTCTTCTGCTGAAGTATTTTAGAGTCTTTAATCTCTCTCTTTAGTCTTCATGCTTGTTTATTTCTTTAATAGTTCGAATAGTTGGTTTCAACATGATTTATGGTTTTCCCTGCTTGTATGCTACCACTTAAAAACTATTATTGAAGTCTCCCTTTGAAGTTTCTTGTTTATAGTGAATCAAGGAGGTCTGTTCCGATCTTTCCCTTTGTCCTTGCTTAAACAGTTGTCTCAAAGGTCTTTATAGTTGTAATCATAGATGTGTTAGGTGTTCCCTCTTCTATGACTACAGTTATCAGTGAATCTTTTATGTTTTCTAAGTCATTTGAAATAAAATCTTTGAGGAAATAGGGTGTTCCCTGAATCTTAGATTTCATTTTAAAAGTTGTTTTGGAATCATTGTTTGCTTAAAGGTGTGATTTGTAGAATTCATGGTTAGCCTTGTCTATCAGAAAGCTTTTTATTGTTCAAATTGTGTTTCCCAATTCCCTTTGTTGAGAATTAAACTTCTCTTTCTAAATCATTGATGTCCATCTCATTCCAAAAACCAAAGGATCATGTGGCCAAGTTAGATTTTCCCTCTGATATCCCATATCCATTGATGAGTATGTTATGACCTCTTTTTGACTCCATTGCCCAATGAACCAGATGTTTCTCCATTCTATATATCTTTCCTAGACCTTTCATGTTCTGCTGTATCAATCCAACCAAACAAACAAACTGCAAACACCTGCACTTAATAACTAGTCTAAAATCCATATTCTAAGCACACAAGATAAACCTTTGCAAACAAACATTCGAGAGATCCCTCTCTGAGAACAGGAGGACTAGATCGTGGGACTCTAAAGATTGGTTCTGATGTTGCCTTGTCTTTTGATTTTCCAAACTATCAAAACACGGGACACCAACAATGTTGAGCATAGATAATGGTGGAGAGTTCTGCAAAAATTAATTTGAAGAGTTCTGTAAGAAGTGTGGTATAGCACAACAGAATATTACTCCATACACAACTCAGCAAAACAGAGTTTTAGAAAGAATGAACATGACATTAATGGAAAAGGCAAGAAGCAAGCTCAGTGGTACCAGGTTAGGACAAGAATTCTGGGCAGAGTCAATGGAGACTGCATGTTACCTAGTTAACGGATCACCTTCATCAGTGTTGGAGGATAAAACTCCACATGAGGTATGGTCTGGTAAGAAAAACTCTCTTTCACATATGAGGGTATTTGGCTGTGATGCATATATACATGTTCCAAAGGAGAAAATAACCAAGTTGGATAGTAAATCTGAACGGTGCATCTTTATTGGGTATAAGGATGGTTTAAAAGGTTATAAGCTTTGGAACCCAGAAACAAGGAAGGTTGTGTACAACCGAGATGTGGTGTTTAGAGAGGTGAAAGTTTTTGTTAAGCATGAAGTCCTACCAAAGGAACCTGAGAAGATAGAGTTTTAGCTAAAGGAGGAAGAATCAGAATCTACAACAGAACAAGATTTAGAAGAGGAAAAGCCAAAAACTCTAGCTTTGAGAAGATCAGTTTGAGAAAGAAGGCAAATAGAAAGGTATAGTCCATTTGATTTATGTTCAAATTTTGCTTTATCCATCATTTATGATGATCCCAAAACTATCAATGAGGCAGTGGATTTAGAGGATGGAAAATGCTGGAAGGAGGCCATGGTTGATGAAATGACATCCTTGCACAAAAAAGAGGCATGGGATCTGGTGGAATTGCCGGCTGGAAGGAAACCCATTTGAAGAAAATGGGTGTTTAAGAAGAAGATGAATGCAGAAGGAAAGGTGGAGAAATACAAAGCTCAGTTGGTAGAAAAAGGTTATTCCCAGGTGCCAGGAATTCATTTTGGTGATATTTTTTTTTGTTGTTGACAAGATAACTTCTATTAGATTACTTTTATCTATTGTCGCTGCATTTTATTTTGAGGTAGAACATATTGATGTGAAGACAACATATATTCGTGGGGATCTGAAAGAGGATATCTACATGAAGCAACCTGAAGGCTTTGCGGTGAAGGGTAAGAAAGAACTGGTATGCATGTTAAAAAAGTTTCTATATGGGTTAAAATAGTCACCAAGGATGTGGTATCAGAAATTTGATGCATATACATGGAGACTTGGCTTCACCAGAAGAAAAGAGGATCACTATGTGTATTTTAAATTAATTGGTGATCGTGTTATTTATTTGGTATTATATGTGGATGATACATTGCCGACTGGAACTGACAAAGAAATTATCTAGGATTCAAAGATCTAATTATTCTCCAAATTCGGCATGAAGGATCTTGGTGCTACAAACTATATTTTGGGCATGGAAATTAAACGAGATCCAGAAAAGAGGAAGCTCTAGTTAAACCATAGGAAGTATGTCGAGACAATATTGTAGAGGTTCAATATGCAAGATAGTAAACCAATGAAGGTTCCTATTCCTGTAGGTGTAAAGTTATCTGTTGAACAATGTCCCAACACAAAAGAAGAAGAAGAGGACATGTCTCGTGTTCCATATGAAAGTATGGTGGGTAGCCTGATGTATGAAATGTCCTACATTAGACCAGACATTGCACATGCAATGGGAGTATTGAGCAAGTTTATGTAAAAACCAAGGAAGGAGCATTGGACAATAGTGAAGTGGGTTTTCAGATATTTGCGTGGCACTAGTGATTATGGTTTGTGCTACCATGGAAGACTAGGATTGGACATAGTTTCGGATATCTGTGGATTTTTTGATGCAGACTAGGCTGAGGATATAGATAAGAGAATATATACAAGTGGCTATGTGTTCAACTTATTTGGAGGAGTAGTCAGTTGGATGAGAAACATATAATCTGTAGTGGCTATTTCAACTACAAATGTTGAATACATGACAACCACTCATGCAACTAAGGAAGCAGTTTGGTTGCAAAGATTGTGTGATGGGGTTGGTGCAACGATCTATAAGGATAGAATGTGGTAGCCAAAGTGAAATTTTCTTGGCTAAGAACCCTGCTTATCATTCAAAGATAAAGCACATTAATGCTCAAAATCACTTTTTGAGAGATATGTTTGAGGATAAAAAGGTGTTTCTGGCAAATGTGGACACTTTGAAGAATGTTGCAGATGCATTGATGAAGTCTGTGAGCACTAAGAAGTTCTCTTGGTGTAGAGAAACAATGGGCGTTGCAGGGGTGTACCAATGAATAAGCTCTCCTGTGGCTCCTTGTGGAAAGAAAACAACAAGTGGGAGAATGTTGGATGTGTGTTATATTCTTTCCACGACTAGCTCCACGCGCGAAGTAGGGGGTAACATGGGGGGCAGTTAGCCCCCCCTTCGCTTGCATCAGGTGCAGCCCCCCCTGTCGGGGGGTTTGCATGGGAGTGGTAGCACCCCTGCACGGGGTCTGGGGCAGTGCCCCAAGAAAAATGTTTTGGACCCTATATTAGGTGGGTGGACCTACCTATGGTTTTGTGCATGGGTTTAGCACATGGTTTTGGGCATGATGGTTTTCTGTCCATGGTATATTTTAGATATGGTTAAGGGAACTACAATTATGTTCTAATCCAGGGTTAATGGATTGGGGTTTATGAATGCTTCATAATGTATATATATTTATTGTAACATTGAAAGGAACATAACAAAAAATCAATCTGACAGTCCCACTTTTGGGATCTAGGGGAAAATATATGTGTATTTTTATTTATTTATTTTTGAATTTATTTTTAAATTTTTTTTTTTTGAAATTTTTTTATTTATTTAATTATTTTATTTATTTATTTATTATTATTATTTTAAATGCTTTCGCTATTGTTTATTTTCTGTTTTAAGAGTTCGTTTACAGATAATTTCTATACAGGGTTAAAATATACAGAATTTCCCTTATGTAGGCTGCTATATCAGGTAAGGGTCGACTTGGTGTGGAGGTGACAAATGACTTATTTGACTCAATAATAATTATTTTTACATGATTCAAAATCCCAAGAAGGGTCTCATAAAATGGACAATGACTCAAATGAATCAATATAAAACCTAGAAGTCCACAATGGGGAATTTGACTTAAAACATAATGACCCAAGCATGAAACCCATCCTTTAATAAGTCATAATAATAATAATAATAATTTTTATTTCTTTTTTAAATACATTTCATTATGACTCAAATAAAATTATGAAGACCGAACCTAGTTACATTCTTCAACATGATCCAAATTGGATCATAATATTAATTTTCATCCATCTGATGCTTTATAAGTGGAAAAAATAGAGGAATTAGTTCACATGACCATTTTTATCGGTGGATCCCACTTTGGAAAATTGTGGTCTAAAACCTTCTGGAAGTAGTATTTGGAAAACACATTTTTTTGGGGGTAAATTTTTTCTACTTAAGTGCGTCATCGCCTAGTGCTATTCTACAAAGATAAATTTTCAATGGTGCAAGAATCACCTCAATCAATGGTTTGTATGTAAAAGTTATGCCACCTAGAGGTTGACCTTGTTGTTTTTCCCACCATGATTCAAGAGGATGGGCTAGCCACATGAAAATGGTGAAGAAGACACTATAAGACTTGGTACTGTAACTCTGGTTAAGATTTGAAGGAGCCAAACTTAACCACTAGTAGGCTATGGGGCTATGTTATAACTGGGCCACTAAGACGGAAAATGGGCTCCATTCTATTTGAGTGAATTTTGTTCAATAGATGAGCATACTAGTTGAGAGTATATAGAGCGAAGCAAAAAAATAGGATTTGTATATTGTAGTAGCACATGGGCCATATGTCTCACTCCTATGTACTTGCATGTATTTCCATTCAAAGAAAGAGAGCACATAGTAGCCTCAACTTCCAGTTTGGTTTTCTCCCAAAAGGGTTTCCTAGGCCATATCTTGTGGTTTGCGAGTGGTTGTTCTATTTGTTCTTTATTTTCTGCATAATTATAATTTTCATGCATACACAATAAGAAATGATTAAAAAATCTAGAAATCTGAGGAGAAATTAACCCTCGTAGTGTAGATTTCTGAATTTCAAATATACTTTAGTAGATTTGTTGTGATGAACTACATAGTGGAATATTCATATTATTTTATGGATCATATTGGTATTAGATAAAGTTTATTTGGGTACGTTGTGGGGAGTTGTAAGGGATCCATATTGGTTAAGCTAAAAGTCATAAAACCCTAGCCACGAATGACGAATATGTTAATAACCCTCAAGATCACATAGATGAGAGGTTTGTGCGGTTAGAAGAAAATTCACAGAGTTCAAGTTTAGGAAGGTAGGCTAGCTGAATCCAGTAGGCAACAATGGAGTTCCTACTTCTGGTTAGACTGGTTGCTTCTACCCCTACAAGAATTAGCCATTCATACACTAGTAGGAATGTTGTAGTTTCCTATGATGGTAGACCTACGTGACCATATATATATATATATATATTTGGGACATTGTAATGTAAGCTTCCTCATGTTGACCCTAACCAATAAGGTTTGGTTAATCAAAGAAGATGGAGGTTTTGATTTAGAGGTTAGATCAAAGGGGAAATCAGGAGGTCGGGAAGAACCAAAGAGGGAATCTAAGAAAGAACCTAAGAAGGAATAACCTAGTTCAAGTGTCACAAACCATTCACATTCCCTATTCAATATGGAAGTGAAGGTCAAAATCAAGCCATATCAAGGTGAGATTGACGCTTTGAATTTAAATCATGTTAGTTTCTTTTAAAACCCAATAACTAATTTGTAATTCTCTAAGCATGTGAACAGAAATATAATTTAAATTATTGTTCTGGAACTTAAATTACAAATACACTGAGTTTTCTAACTATAACATGCGTAGTGGAAAAAAATAAGTATTAAGACAAACAAATTCAACACATACGAAACCAAATATACCCAGGAAACCCTAACTACAAGGAAAACCTGCAAATTGTGTGTTTTTCTATTATCTCAACAAAATAATAATCTCAAAAATTAATAAAACAAGGGAACACTTCCCTTTTACAACAAAACCTTATAAATTGTTGAACCAAGCAAAATTGTAACACCCATTGCACAATCGTATTTGTACCATCATGTAGTATGGCATCTCTACGCACCTGTATGAAAATTATGGATATGTATTACACCCTTTCTCTGTGCATTGTATGACCATGCTAAATCTGGGTTGAGTTCAAGTTGTTTGGCCCTCTCTCTTTCTCCCTCTTGGTCATTTATCTTCTCATCGACTATTGAAAACCTAATATCCTCTTTGTTGAGCTAAGAAACACACACTATGCCAATTGAACTAGCTACTTCTACATCCTATTCCATCTTATGATTCGACCCGAGCCTCACCATCACTCTTAATGGCTGAGATTAAATCTTGATGAAGGACATAGATATAATAATATGTTTAATTTGGAATTTTTTATTTTTCCTAAGTCCAAAATTAGGGAACAATTATTTAAATTAATAATCTACTAAGTGGTTGTCTTGTGGGTCCCTCTTCTAGCCTTGGCACCTAGGCAAGTAGAACCCTTGCTACTCTACTCCAATCAACACTCCCTCTTAGAGAGGAGGGTGTTTTTCACTACACCCAGCTTGTCTCAAAGGTAAACATATCTACCCCTTGGTAAAGACTTGGTTAGGATGTCTATTGTATACTCTTTTTTTAGTATGTATTGGAGTCTAACTATACCTCTCTAAAAAATTTCCTTGATGTGGTGATAGTCTATGCTGATGTGATTTGAGCGATCGTGAAAAACTATATTCACAAAGAGATTGATGTAGCTCTAATTGTCACAGTGGATCACAATGGGCTCTAGCTTCTGTCCAAACAAGCCTATGAGCAACTTCCTCAACTAGATGTCCTCACATGCTTCTAGGACAAAAACCATGTACTTGACTTATACTAAGCTCAATGCAATTGATATCTGCTTCCAATTGAATCAGGGAATAGTTTTTTATCCAATACTGAAAGTGCAACCCGATGTGATTTTCCTGTCTGTGGAACTTCCTACCCGATTTGCATCAGTGAAGCCCTCAAGATTCACCCCATGAACTTGTATATACCAAAATCCATACTCTATTGTACCCTTGAGATACCTCAATACATGCTTGGAAACAACCCAATGCACCTTGGTGGGTTTGACCATGAACTGGCTCAAAGAGTAAGATTCAAAACATATCTTTGGTCATGTGTTCACCAAATAAATTAGTGACCTAATCAAATTCTAGTAAAGCATGGGGCCTTCTCACTATGTTATGGATGTTTCCACCTTCTTCCAGTTTGTGACTAGAGGTGTGGTCATGGGCTTGTAATCCTACACGTGGAATCTCCTTAGAATATTTAGGGCATAATTTTCTTGCCCCAAGAATATTTCTCCATCTCCTTGCCAAACCTTCAATCCAAGGAAATAATGAATCAAACTCATATCTTTCATCTCAAACTTGCTTGCAATATCTCTCTTGCACTCATGGATGTAGAAAATCCACATAGATTCAACTGATCTCGTAATATGCTAAAACAAAATACTTTAATCTACTCTAAAAATTGTGGAAACCAATTACAGTCACATAATCACATGAACAAGAAAGAGAAAGAATTTCAATCGCACAACACAAAGATTTATATGGGGAAAGACTCAGCTAAAAAGCCCGCTATTTGTATATTTCATAAGCCAAAGAATATGAGAAGATTACAATGATTTTCTCCAAGCTGATAAACCTTTTCACTATCTCTATTTGTCTCAATGATTACTAGGCAAACTTGGTTTAATACTTAACCAATTTCTTGGCCTCATGAATCCCTATTTCATTGCACATTTTCCTTGGGTAATTAGACCCTATTAATAAGGAAATTCCCCAATAATTATTGCCCATTACATCAAGGCTCTTCCTTTGACTCCATGCACCACCTGTACAATTGGATGATTATACAATTGATAGTACACTTCCCTTTAACTCCAATCTCAACTGGGTCTTTATTAGAACTAACATGCATGAGTTATTTATGAGTGAATTAGTAGTTATATGATTGATCACTGCATGTGAATTAAATATAATTTTCACAATTTTACCTCTCTCCATTTCCCCCATCAGTTAGAACTAGTTAAACTGGCTTCAACTCAGATAAACTGAGTTAATTAATTACAACTCAAAAAAAACTCAACCAGGGCTCCTAAAAAGTAGGAGACACTCTACATGCCTCTAGTTTTACCCTCAAATCGAATTAGCTGAACCAAATAAGTCATCCTAACTTAGTTAAATTTTACAAGTTGTCATGTGATATGGAATTACAATTTTCTTCTTATTTAATTAAAGGGAAAATTAAATTAGAAGCCTTTCTTGGTGCCATTTTCAACACTCCCTGTCAGTAAGAAAGAGATTTTACGATACCCCAATCTTTCCTCTATGGAACTCGATTTTGTCTCTTGACAGTGCCTTCGTCAAGATGTATGCATCTTGCTCCTCTATAGGAATTTAATATAATATCATAATCCTCTTATGCACACAATCTCTTAGATGGTGATACCAGATGTCGATATTCTTGGACCTGTCATGAAAAACAAGATTAATCGAGAGTTTGATGCAACTATGGTTATCACAATAGATCACAGTCGGATCCATCTATTGACCAAAAAAACCAACAAGGATCTTCCTCATCCAGATAGCCTCAAAAGTTGCTTGACTAGAAGCCATGTGCTATGCTTCTGTTGAACTGAGCGCAACTGATCTTTGCTTCTTGTTGTACTATGAAAATGATGTTGACCCAATACTGAAGATTACCCCTAATGTGCTCTTCCTGTCGGATGGAATCCCTTCCCAATTTTCATTTTTGAAGCCTTGGAGCCTCACTCCCTCTGTTAGTATGTACCAAAGACCAAATTGAGTGGTGTCTCCGAGGTATCTCAACACATGTTTGGCTGCCTTCCAATATATATTGGTTGGCTTAAACATAGCTTGACTAAGCTGGTTAACCACATAACATATGTCCGGTTGTGTGTTCACAAAGTAAATGAGTGAACCCACAAGCTTCCTATAAATGGTAGCTTCAACCACTTCACCTGAAGTAGCATCTTACTTCCTCCAATTCCTTGCTAGAGGAGTCTCCATGGGTTTTTTGATCTCCATGTGAAAATTCTTCAGTATCTCATTGGAATACTTGCCCTAAGAGACAAAAAATTCCCCATCTCTTTGTGAAATTTCCAAACCAAGGAAATAATTCAAGAGCCCCATGTCCTTCATCTCAAAATATCTTGCAAGATACTCTTTGCAAGAATTGACCAACTTCTCATCACATGTCAGAATCAAATCATCAAAACATAATACTACAATCAATAATTTACCTTCTACCACAATATGGTAAAGGTTCACATCTGCTTCACTTTTGGTGAAGCCCAACCAAGTGAAGTATATGTCGATCATGGTGTACCAAGCACATGATGCTTGTTTCAATCCATACAACACTCGCTTGAGTTTGCACACATGCGACTCTCTGTCGAAGGTCTCAAATCCTTTCAGCTTCTCAATGTACATCTCTTCCTCAATCACTTCATTGAGGAAGGATGTATTTACATCCATCTGATGTATATTCCATCCCATATGTGTTGAAAGTGAAAAAATAGATCTAATTGAAGAGTACCTTGCTACCGGAGCAAAGGTATCCTCGTAATCTACTCCCTCACCTTGAGAGAATCCCTTGGCCACAAATATGGCCTTGTGTTTCTCCACACTCCCATCTAATGCTTGCTTCACCTTGTAGATCAACCTGAATCCTACAATTGACTTATCCACCAGTCTTGGGAAAACTTCCCATGCACTGTTTCTGATAATGGAGTCATACTCCTCATCCATGGCATCAACCCATACTGGTTGTTGCATTGCTTCCTTGAATGAGGATGGTTCAGTCTCTACACTCTCTCTCATAAGATCCATGTAGCCAGTGTATCTATCTGGGGACCTTCTTAGCTTATGCTATGATGTGGGTGCTCCCACATTCTATCTAGCATCATGCATCAACCTATCAACCTCTCTGGTGTGCTTCCTTCCATCTCTGGATGTCTCTGCTTGAGTGGGTGCTTCCACTCTCTTTTCCTCTACTTGCGGTTGCTCCACATCTTGAGGTTATTATTTTGGAGCTAAGGGATCCTCAACTGCATGCTTTTGAAGCTCTGACTCAAGGGAAATTCACATGGTCTTCCCTTCATCAAATTTCACATTTCTACGAACCACTGTCATCTTGTGAGATGAAAGGTACACCCGATAGTTGTGAGTTGTATCAGTGTACCCCTCAAATATTCCAAACTCAGCTGTTGGTTCTATATTTTTTCGTGCATATTTGGTAACATGATAGTAAACCGATGAACCAAAAATTCTAAATTTAGGCACATATAGCTTCTTACCGGAAAAGTCTTCTTTTGGTGTACTTATCTCAAGGATTTGATGAGGACTTATGTTCTGCACATGCACAACTATGTTGAATTCTTCTTCCCATAAGTGAAATGGTAGGCCCTGATCATGTAACATTTCCCGTGCAACTCCCACAATGCTTATGTTCTTCCTTTATGCAACCCCATTATGTTGCAAGTTATGAGGTGATATCAACTCTCGTCTAATGCCTTCTGATACACATAAGTTATTGAATTCATTCGACACATATTATCCACAATTGTCACCCCTGAGAGATTTCACCTTATTGCATATGTATTTATTTACAAGTGATTTGAACTCACAAAACTTTTGAGAACACCTGATCTTTCTTCTGCATGAAGAAAATCCAACACTTGCATGAAAAATCATCTAGAAAAATCACATAATACCTATGCTTGGCCGTGGAGGCTGTCGAGAACGGTCCACACACATCTGAGTGAACTCTTTCAAGGATTTCTTTCGCCCCACTATCCTTATCATGAAAGGTGGCTTTGGTGTACTTCCCCAATGTACACCCTTTGAATGTATCATGATGCTCAAGTGCAGCCTTGGGACGTCTTGTAGTAATTTGCTGTGGTGTAGATGGCCCAATATCCTATGCCATAACACGTCGATGTCTCAGTTCCCCACCTTCTCTGCTTTTGTGCTCAAGGCAACACAATCTTCTACATCCAATTTGTAGATGTTATTTACTCAAACCCTGATATTATTCACTTTTCCCATGTATATGTGATGAAGGAACACCTTTCCTTTGCTAAATATCACACTGTAGCCACCGTCTTCCAACATAGAAACTAAAACCAAGTTCTTCTTCAAACCAGGAACATACATGAAATTTTTCAATGTGAGGGGAGAACCATAATCCCTATGAAAGGTAACATTATCAATGTTGGTCACACCATACCTCCCATCATCTCCCATATTGATGTGCATCTGTAGATCCTTATCGTCCAAATCGATGAAGAAATCTTTGTTGCCGGTCATATGGAATGAGGCTCCACTATCCAAGTACCACACACAACCCATCACTGATGACACCATAGATGCAATGAGAGTGAAGTCCAACTTGAATTGCGAAGCAGGTGCTTCACCTGCTGCTCCTCCTAAGGGCTTCTTGTCGGCCTTCTGGTGTGAACACTTTGTGGCATAGTGTCTCAACTCATGATAGTGAAAACATTTAATATTTGAAAAGTATTTCTTCTTGCTTGCCTGACCATATTCTAATTTGTGATGAGATGACTTCCATTTCCATTTCTTTGCCTTTCCTACTAACTGGCACAATTTTTCTCATCATCATGGTTTGATGAGGATCCATCTCTGGTGTTCCGAAAAACCTTTTCTTGTACCAAGTTGGACCATAATTTCTCCCACTCTGGTAGCTTCTCCCTCCCGTTTACCAAATCTTGGTAGTTGTGCTAGCTCTTGGGAAGGCCTAGAAATGCTAGGCTCACTAGATCATCCTTGGAAACTGTAACACCAACACTTCCAAGCTCATCTCGACACTGAGTGAATTTGGTCAAGTATTTTGGTATTATGTCTCCCTTCTCCATCTTGATTTTTTTTGAGCTTGTCTTTCAATGCCAACTTCCTATGGTCACTACTGTTATGAGACAAATATGTTAAGGCCTTCCACATAGCATATGGAGTTTCCTTTCCATGGAGGTTCGAAACAATATGATCTCGAACTCCTTCTAACAAATTTCTTCTTGCCTTTGCTACGTTCTTCTTCCATGCCACCAGATCTTGTGCATATGCTGTTGGAGGCTTAATAATATCATTGTCTATGAATTCCTTCAGCCCGTTGTTTTCCAACAATGCCTCCATCCTGTCTCTCCAAGATATATAATTTGAAATACCCTCAAAGGCATATTCAAGTCTTAGGGCCAGAGAAAGACATCTCGATCCTGTTGCTAGTCCTAAAGAGTAGATCTACAAATTCGATTCACCTGCAAAAAAAAAAACTTGTATTATTCTCTTCTATTGTGATTCTTGCTTTGATACCATGTAGAAAATTCATGTAGATTCAATCGATCTTGTAATATATTAAAACAAAATAATTGAATCTACTCTACAAATTGCAGAACCAATTACAATCGCATAATCACATGAATAATAAAGAGAGAGAATTTTAATCACACAACACAAAGATTTATTTGGGGAAAGCCTCAGCTAAAACCCCACTATATGAATATTGCATAAGACAAAGAATATGAGAATATTACAATGCTTTTCTCCAAGCTGAGAAACCTTTGCACTATCTCTATCTTTCTGTATAAATTTCTAAGAAAGCTTGGTTGAATACTTAACCAATTTCTTGGCCTCAGGAATCCCTATTTCTTTGTGCAGTTTCCTTGGGTAATTAGGCCATATTAACAAGGAAATTCCCCAATACTGATTTTGAAAAACATCAAGGCTCTTCCTTTGACTCCACGCACTACTTGTACAATTGGATGATTATACAACTAATAGTACACTTCCCTTTAACTCCAATCTCAACTGGGTCTTTCTCAGAACTAACATGCATGAGTTATTTATGAGTGAATTTTCAATTATCTAATTGATCACTGCATGTGAATGAAATCTAATTTTCACACTTTACCTTCTCTCCAATTCCTCCATCAGTTAGAACTAGTTAAACTAACTTTAACTCGGATAAACTGAGTTAATTAATTACAACTCAAAATAAACTCAACCAGGGCTCCTAAAAAATAGGAGACACTCTACATGCCTCTAGTTTGACCCTCAACTCGAATTAACTGAACCAACTAAGTCATCCTAACTTAGTTAACTCATACAAGCTATCATGTGATGTGGAACTACAATTTTATTCTAATTTAATTAAATGGGAAAATAAGTTAGAAGCCTTTCTTGGTGCCATTTTCAACATTGGATGAGATCATTAGCTCCTGCCAAAATCATATTGTCCATTTGAAAACACCACAATGAGCATATCACCTCCAATAATAATGTAGAAGAGGTTGGGGACTGCTTCACTCTTTGTGAAGCCCAATTCATGAAGGTATCTATCAATATGAGCATACCATGCTTGTGGAGCTAGTTATGAGCCCATACATGGCTCTCTTGAGTCTACATACGTGAGTATCCCTGTCACATGTCTCAAACCCCTCCATCTGCTCAACATAAATATCCTCCTCAATAACCCCATTAAGGAACATTATTTTAACATCCATATGGTGGATATCCCACCCCATCTAAGCTACAATGGGTATAATGGTCCTAAGAAATGAATACATGGCCATGGGGGGAAATGTCTCGTCATAGTCGATTCCATTTATTTTGTAAGAACTTCAACAGTTTCTTTGTTGGTACATGATAGTACACCAGGCTGCCAAATATATGGAAATGTGAAACATCTGGTCTCTTGCCTGTAAAGGCACCCTATGGTGTAACTCTCCCTTAGAATTTATCTGGGCTCTGATTATGCAAGAAAATTGTTCTATTGCACGCCTCAACTCAAAGAAACTTGGGCAGACACTAGTCATGCAACATGGATTTAGCCACTCCAACTATGGCCATGTTTTTGCACTCTTCCACCTTTTTTTACTGAGGGTTATGTAGTATGTTTAAATCCCTCCTGATTCCCTCCTTGGCACAAAACTCCTTGAATGCATTTGAAGTTTACTCCCCATCCTTATCTAACCTTAAATACTTGATTTTCTTGCCAGACTGGTTCTCAACCAAAGCCTTAAACTCCTGAAGCTTCAAGAAGACTTCATCCTTCTTATTCATGAATAATATCCAAGTCTTTCTTGAGTGATCATTTATGAAGCTATCATAACGTTTGTACCCCATGAGGGATACTAAAGAGAGGGAACCACAAACATCTGAATTAACAAGGTCCAAAATGTCTATGGCCCTGTTTTATTTGCTAATAAAAGAGGTTTTGGCGTACTTGAAAAGTTTGTAGGCATTTCACACCTTAGGCGGGTCCATGTTGCACTTTGGCATCCTTGTTGCTATCTCCTTGAGAATTTTCAGTGCACCATGGTGAAAAATCCCCATGGGCCTAAGCCATAACTCCCCAAGCTCCTTGCATGAGTCACAGATCCCTTTGTTGGTCAATGTTGTTGTTTTCTCAAACTAAAATCTATACAAAATCTTATGTTTAACCCCACTTTACTTGGACACCTTGAAATCAGAGGGTTTTATGAAAATCTTATGCTGCCTAAACGTCACCTCATATCCCTTATAGTCCATTGTTGAAATTGAAATGAGGTTCTGCTTAAGCACTGAAATGTAAAGTAGATCTCTGAGAAATAGAGGGTTTCCCAACTCCCTCTCAAATCTAACTGTACTAGTGCCCTCGACTTAGTACTTCCGATAATATCCTATCTCAATATGGAACCACATGTCCTTCTTTGTCATTTTTCTAAAGTAGTTCTTGTTCCCCGTCTTATAACATGGCACATTGTTGTCTATCTACCATAAGTTGGTAATACTGAGCTTTCCTTGCAAGAAATAAGTGAGAACTCATTCTCAATATGAGATGAGAACTCAACTATCTCTGCAGAGGCTACTAATTGGTCCTTCTTGGACCCTTTCTTCTATTTAGAGAACTTAGTAACATATTTCCAAAACTGGTGGCATGAAAAACACTTGGTCTTGTTGAGACATTTATTCTTCTTTTCACCCTTGGAGCTTGGTTCACAACCACCACTATTATTATTGTACTTTGACCTTCCCCATTTACTAGCTAGGGAAATTTCTCTTCATCTTCGGTCTTGGTGCGAAACCATGATTAAGCATGTATGCGAAGTTATTCTTGGACACAATCATCCCATAATCGCTCCAATTTTGGAAGCTTCAACCTGCAACATATTCCATTGGTAAAAGTTTCCCAAGCCTTGGTGAAACTCATCAGGGAAAAACTCATCAGGTATTTATCTAGAAGTGTCTCACCCACACAAACAAAATCATCTCTAACTTGGGTAAACTTGGTGAGGTAAGACACCATGGAATATGACTTGGTCATTTTGATGGTTCTCATTTTATCCTTCGACACTAACTTTTTGGCCTCAATCGAACCCTAATATACACCAATAATTGTCGTCCACATAGCTTTGGCTAACTTCTTCCCAGTCAATTGAGGGATGATATGGTATTTGACTCCTTCCAATATGATCCTCCTCACCTTGACATCTCTTCTATTATGTTGAGCCAACTATGGACATTATCCACAAAATTCCACACCCCTTGTTCCTCTAGCACCACACCAATCCTCTCACGTCATAAGTAGAAGTTGGACGCACCATCCAATGTATCCTCAAATTTGAGACCCTAATGTGCCATACTGCCAATTTTCATTGTCCAGAAACCCTAGAAGTGAGGTTGAATTGGTAAAATTGATTCCTAAAGATAAAAATGTGCTTGATCTTCAATTAGAGGCTAAGCTCGGATACCATGTCAATTTCCCTTAAAACCAAATAATTCATTTGTGATTCTCTAAGCATGCAATCAGAAATATAATTTAAAGTTTTGTTCTTAAACTTAAATGACAAATACACACAGTTTTATAACTATAGAATGCACAGAGGAAATAAATAGATTTAAAGACAAAAACATTCAACACATAAGACACTAGATATCCCTGTAAACCCCAACTCCTATGAAAACCTACAAATTGTGTGTGTTTTTCTATTAGCTAAACAAAATAATAATCTCACAAATTAATACAAGGGAACACTTCCCTTCTATAGAAAAAACCCTTTAAATATCTAAACCAACCAAAATGGAAACACCCCCTACGCACTTGTGCTTTTACACAGCTACACAAAACAACCTCTTTGAGCACTTGTATGAATTGTATGGACACGTAGTATGCCATTTCTCTGTGCACTATAAAAACACACTAAATTTGAGCTGAGTCAGAGTTGTTCAACCCTCTCTCTTTCTCCCTCTTAGTCTATGATATTCTTGATGATTTTTGAAAGCATAATATCCTCTTTTTTGAACTAACACACACTATTCCAATTGAACTAGATACTAATGCACCCTATTCCCCCTAATAATTTGACTTGGGCCCCACCATCACTCTCAATGGCTGAGATTAAATATGGATGGAGGGCAAAGATCTAATTATATGTTAACTTTGGAATTTTTATTTTTTCGCAACACCAAAATTAGGAAACAATTAAATAAATTAATAATCTACCAAGTGGTTGTCTTATGGGTCCCTCTACTAGCCTCAACACCTAGGCAAGTAGAACCCTTGCTTCTATAATCCAACCAAAAAATTATTGGTTGCAAAGATAGAGTTTTATTTTAGTGTTAGCCACATAAAGGAAAAACAAAAAAAATTGCTCGCTTAGCTAAAATTATAGGGCCATGCCCTAAATTATTGGGAAAGCCACACAAAAACCCCAAGGTTGGAGTGAGATACTCCAGTGACTAAATGAGAGGATTTAAAAATTCTCATAAAGTTATAGTTTTACCGTATAGATTGAGTAGAGGAATAGTGGATCTAGTGGCATTACTCCAGGAAAAAATAAGGGTAGAGTGTACATGAGTAAACCACAAACTTTAGAAATATGGCCATAATGTTGTGTATATCCAAAAAGAACCTAGACATACTCCTCATGTATCTAGGGGGGTCTAAAAAACCATATACAAAAGCAAGTGATGTTGTTCAAACCCAAAATAGTGGATGGGACTTGTGCTTAGGCACAATACCTGGATAACATAGGCTTGAAGAAAGGGAAATCAAGTGGGTCAAAGTGGAAGGAGCACTAAGAAGCTTTCAAGGAGGAGAAGAAAAAGTGGAAAGGAGGGGAATAAAAAAATACAACAACCACAAAAAACCAGTGTAAAAATGCCAATAACCACTATAACATTAATGGCCATACATAGGAGAAGTGTTGGAAGTTGCATCCAATGCTCAACCAAAAGAATCGAAAGAAAGATGGTAAGAATAAAAATCGCATGGCCAAAAAGTCAAGTAATTAGGTGGAAATTAGATCAAACATGGATGATAATATTATTGGTACATAAGTTCATAAGGGGGTGAATCTAAGTATACTTCAACAACAATAAGAGAATGAAATGAACAAAATTTTCCATATAAATATACATGTCAAGAAGACAAAAATAATGTTTTATTCAATTCAATATCACAAAAAAACTCATAGCAACAGATCTAGTAAAAAAATTGGGATTGGAGACACATGACCATCCTAGCCCATATCCATTAGGATGGGTCAATAAGGAGGCAAAGATAAAGGTAACCAAATAGTGCATAATCAAATTTGCAATCAATGTTGAGTTTATTAATGAAGTAGAATTTGTTGTATTTGCACTAGATCTATGTGGTGTTGCATTTGGGATTCCCTATAGGTACATGTGGGATGTTATCTTCATGTTAAGATCCAATCATTATTGTTTCATTAAGGACAAAAAATTCTTCATCATCAATGTGCACAAGGGAAAGTCGAATAACTTGTTGTTAAGTTCCACCTGGGCCAAAATTTAGATTAGTTCTAGCAAGAAATATGTTTTGTTACTTTTAAGAGAAAATCAGTTTGTAGAAGTGTCCATGAAAGCTAAGTCATCCCTAGAGGGGTGTGCTATAGAACATAGAAAAAAGAAGAAGATTTGATATAAGCATACAAAGGTGTGTTCTAAGAACCTAAAGGGATACCACCTAAGAGGGAAGTGGAGCACACGATCCAACTATTTTCGGACTCTTTGTTGCTAAAACGCTAGGTTGTATAGGAATTCCATTATAGAGGAAAATGAGGTGAAGAAGAAACTGCAACGACTGCTGGAACAAGGTGTTATTCAACCAAGTACCTAACCATGTGGGTCACCCTTATAATTGTGCCTAATAAGGATGGGACTTGGAAGATGTGCATTTATTACAAGACATTGACAAAATTAGACTCAAGAATAGATACCTCTTGCCTAGGATAAATGATTTTTTGGATCAGTTGCAAGAAGCCAAATAATTCATGAAGTTAGATTTAAAATTAGGGTATCGCCAAGTTCAGGTCAGAGAAGAAGATACCTCAAATACCACATTTAAAACTAGGCAAGGTTTTTATGAGTGGTTAGTCATGTCATTTTCCCTATATAATGCACCAACTACATTTATGAGGTTAATGAATAATATATTGTGCTCTTTTATAGATTCAATTGTTATTGTTTATTTGTGTGATATACTATTATATAATGAAACTTGGGAGGAGCACATATCACATTTGATGCAAGTGGTAGAGACATTAAAGAAGCACCAACTACTAGAAAATATCAAGAAGTGCGAGTTTGCAGAGTAGTCGTTGGTGCATGTTGGATATGTGATAGGTGTTGGAGAGTTGAATATAATTCTTGCCAAGATGGAGACTATCATGAAATTATCATGCCTACTAATGTTTCTAAGGTCAGGAATTTCATTGATGCAACACAAAACTTAAGGAATTTCATAGCCTCATTTTCAATAATGATAGTTCCCACTCAACACCATAACAAGAAGTGGCAAGAGTTTCCAGTGGGGAAATGATCTGAAAATGGGCTAGATAACTTGTTATTCTTTTCAAGAACCTCCCACTCAGTTAAACAAATAAAATATCTAGCTTGTACTTGAATTTTGCGGAAATTTATACTTGAAACAAGTGTATGTTTTTAAATGTTTAAGTGCTTTAAGTCCATTTGTTTTTCTTGAAATTAAACATGTGAAACATCCATATAATGTAGCAAATAAACATCAACACATAACAAAAAATTTAATCTAGGATTTCACTCGAATATCTCTGTGGGTTCTCGACCTCTAGAAGTCCTCAAAAGCTTCTGAAAACTCCTCCATTGGATTCAAAATGCTCATTACAGTCAGAAATGACTATTGGTTTGCTACATAAGGTCTCTAGCTGCACTGGCTAGGCCCAGAACTGCTGCTGGCACTTGCTGGCCCTGGTGACCCATGCAACTTCTCTCAAGCATCTCAACTTTCAAAAGTCCTCTATAGGATCTAAAAACCACAACATTAGTTCCATCACATCTGAAACATCCAAAATTGACTATTGGATTCATGAATAAGGCCTCTAGCTGCACTGGCTAGGCCTCAAACTGCTTTTGGGCCATGGTGGCCCTAGTGGCCCATAGAACTTCTCTGAAGAAAAAAACTACTCAAAATTATTCTAATGGCTCTGCAACCCTCACCACTGAATCTTGAATGTCTGAGATAGTCTAAATTGACTATTGGCACTCCAAAATTGGTTGAATCTAGCTCAAGATAGAGCCTGAACTCATTTTGCCCAATGACCCCTAAAAATCCTCCACCAAACTTGGAGGAACGGGGCTTAACTCTAGTTAAAAGTGGAAAAATTCGCTCCGACTAAAAATCTGCCAGTTTAATAACTATAGCATAAATGCCGGCTGGTTGTTTTGGGTATATGCACCCCAGACTCTGCGCGGTTATGGTTAATGTCGGGGTTTAAATCCTGACCGCAACTGTCGGCGTTACAAATTGGAAGGTGAATAGGACTGGGCAGAGACCGTTGTGGATGATGGTTTTCATAACCGTTTCGGATTTATTTGGGCGGGCGATCCTCCCCCAAATATGAAATGCGCCAAACAATAAATATAACCGCACTGCATATATGGTTAAGACACATTGTAGTGCAGTTAGTCGAAGACTTTGCATGTGGGCGGGGAGGTATCGTGTTCGAATCCTGTGGAGTCAAAACCATATTTTACTACACAGTCCTGGGGACACGTGTCAACCTCAGGGCTGGCCATGTGTCGCCCTGTAATTGGCCCTTTATAAACCATACCAAATTGGATTGCGCCACTTGGCCTTCTGTAATTGGCTCGAAAGGGAATATTTTTGGGAATATTCCAAGAATATTCCCTAGAATATTATCTTCTTTTGAATATTCAAAGACCAGTCAAACTTGGTCAAAAGCCAGAAATTGCAGTTTACTGGACTTTTCAAACTGTGATAAATTCTTCATACGGTGTCAGTTTTTCGAACCGTTCACGGCGTCGGAATCAAGAAGACGAGATCTATCTGGTTGCTCAAGTTTGGTACACTTTCAAACACTTTGAATTTTGAGCTATCACTTAGGTCCTTGATCCAAATCTGATCAAACCTCCCCATTGGTAATCTTTTGGACCCCAAAATACTGATATACTGATCTGTACAGTAGATGAGAGTACAACACCCTCTTCTTTTCAGCCTCCATACACTTGCCTTGAATGGCTTAGTGCCTTTGAACCACAAATCGAATGTAGTCGACACTTTCCTTCGTAGATGCTCTTGTCCTCTTGTCAAGAACTGTCTTCCTTGCACTCACTCAGAAATTTCTGGTGAGTACAGAAGGTAGCTGAACATCGCTTCCTTGATCATTGATCCAAGGTGGCTCAAACAAACGTGAGATTACAACAGAAATACATGCATACTTGACTGAAATTTTCATATGTACCAATGAAAGTATGTCTTACTATGTCAAGAAGTCAAACCACTTCTGAACCAAGCCACTTCCACGATGACTTTTGTTGCTGAAAATATTCTTCATGTGAAACATCTGTTCTGACATCAATGATGGAATCCTTGGTTCCAATTTCGCCAGTATTTTTATCCTCTTGCCTCATGTGCTTGGGATGATTAGTTGGATGCAATGTCCAACATTGGGAAACAACATGTCCCTTCTTCTGGCAATGTGTGCAAGTATTATGCACCTTCTTTGCAAGTTGTCTTTTCCTCAACTGCTTCCTGTATGCCTTCATCCTCTTCCAACATCTCGAAACATCATGGTTAAACATATCACAATATGCACAACAAATATTCCTTCCTTTCATGCATATAGAATTGTCATGCCTTGTAGAAACATAATCAACTTGACTATGGGAAGAATTATACCTCAAATGCTGCTTTGCATGTCCATGTTTTTTACCTTCTCGAGGAGATGAACCAGTAGAGGTTCCAACTTTCCTTTGAAGACTAACATCAATGTTCATGTCTTGATAGATGTCCGAACTCGCATGCTAGCCATAAGCTGCATGTATACAATATTCTTTCTGCAACATAGGCTTCAAACAATGGCAATAAACTTGAAAACAAACTTGACATGTTTGTGATTTAGAACTTGCGACAAAATTTATTTTTGAAGTTGTCTTACATGCCTTCATGGCTTTGGAGTCTTCACCATTAGATTGAACATAACCAAGACCAAATTTCTTAGGCATCTCCTCAACCAAAATAGGATCAATCATGCCTTGTGCATGTTTGCCTAAACCCTGGCCTTCATAGCCCATTTTAAACATTAACTTGGACCGTATACCTCTAGTGTGCTTTTCAAATGAACCAACACATCTATTTGAAGAGGAAATTGAAGACAAATTTGAGTGAATTACCTCTGCTTCACGCATGTTCTAGGTTAAGGCCTCTTGGGCTTGATGGCGCTGCATCTCCATCTCATGAATTCTTTGAAGAATTTCTTCCTTCTCTTGCTTCATAGCAACCAATTTATCATGAAGTATAGTGCTTTCTCTTCTATCTTCAAACATAATCTGCACCATATCCTTCAGGATGTAGAAGTATCGCTTCATGTCTTCATCGAAGAATCTTCTGAAGGAGGAGGATTTTGAAACCTCACTTGAAGAAGTTGTCATCTTATGAAAATTAACAAAAGAACTTCAAATAAAATTCACAAATATTTCAAAAACTATTGACAAATATTTTGAACAAAGTGGTTGTAGAGTCAAGCTCTTCTTCAAGCAGCCTTTTGCAAACAAACCCTTTTGTGCTTCAAGGGTTGCATTGAGGTCCTTTGGATAAGGAAGATGCCTTCAACCCTTCTTCCTTCTTGTCCTCTCCTGGACTTAGCTATCAGTAGCTTTACCTTCACCTCTAGAAAACTCAAGCAACAGTCAGTTTGCAAACAGTCAAATTATTTGCACTGTTTAAACACCTTTCAAGTCAAACAAGCAATCTATTGCTCTGTCAATCAAGCAACCGAGTGCTCTGATACCAACCTGATCTAAAAATGAGTTGGATAACTTGTTACGCTTTTCAAGAACCTTCCACTCAGTTAAACAAATAAAAGATCTAGCTTGTACTTGACTTTTGCGGAAATTTATACTTGAAACAAGTGTATGTTTTTAATTATTTAAGTGCTTTAAGTCCATTTGTTTTTTCTGAAATTAAACATGTAAAACAACCATATAATTCAGAAAATAAACATCAACACATAACAACAAATTTAATCTAGGATTTCACTCAAATATCGAGGGCTACGTCTCCTTGAGCTCTTGTCATCTTGACTTGGCTCTTTGGGAGTATGACAAATTTCTTTTACAAGATACAAAACTAAACTCCAATGGTTAACTGAACTGAACCAATGGGTTTAGAATACCATATATATCCCTGTCATGACTGTCATCACTCTGAAAACAAATCTAGGCTCCCTTATACTTGATTCCTTCTATCGGTGCTCTTGAGCTACCTTGAGCTTCTCTATGCACTAACTCCTTTAGAACTATTTTTCTATCCTTGAAACCTCACCTACTATCTCCAGCACATATCATACCTCCAAAATAGACTGATCGTTTTCTCAAAATGAGCACTGGCTCCCCAATCTAGGCCTTCATCCACTGTTGGCCCTGGGTTGCCCAAAACTTCCCTGTGGCTTCTCGAGCTCTAGAAGTCTTTAAATGACTCTAAAAATCCCTTCAATGTATTCAGAATGTCAAAAATAGTTAGAATAGCCTATTGTTTCGCTGAAATTGGCCTCCGATTGCTCCGGTTTCGCCTCCAACACCTGGTGGCACCCCTTGGCTCTGGGGTCAAAGAAAACATATCTATGGGTTATCGACCTCTAGAAGTCCTCAAAAACTTATGAAAACTCCTCCATTGGAAAAAATTATCATTACAGTCATAAATGACTATTGGTTTGCTGCATAAGGTCTCCAGCTGCACTAGCTAGGCCTCAAACTGCTGCTGGCACTTGCTGGCCCTGATGGCCCCTGGAACTTCTCTGAAGCATATCGGATTTCAAAAGTCCTATACAGGCTCTGAAAAACACACCATTAGTTCCAGAACATCTGAAACATCCAAAATTGACTATTGGATTCATGAATAAGGTCTCTAGCTGTATTGGCTAGGCCTCGAACTGCTGCAGGCCCATGGTGGCCCTTATGGCCCCTAGAACTTCTCTGAAGAAAAAACCTACTCAAAAGCCCTCTGATGGCTTTAAAACCCTCACCAATGAGCATGGAATGTCTGAGATAGTCAAAATTTACTATTGGCACTCCAAAATTGGTCGAATCTAGCTCAAGATAGAGCCTAAACTCATTTTTCCCAATGACCCCTAAAAATCCTCCACCAAACTTGGAGGAACTGGACTTAACTCCAGCTGAAAGTGGCAAAATCTACTAAAAATCTTCCAATTTACTAACCGTAGCATAAATTCTGACCGGTTGTTTTGGGCACATGCACCCCGGACTCCACGTGGTTATGGTTAATGTCGGGGTTTAACTCCTGACCGCAATTGTCGGTGTTACAAATTTACAGGTGAAAAGGACTGGGCGGAGACCATTGTGGATGAGGGTTTTCATAACCATTGCGAATTTTTGTGGAAGCACGGTCCTGGATGACAGTCTTATGGGGAGGGGGCTGGCCCCCTCTAGTCCCCAAATATGAAATGCGCCAAACAATAAATATAACCGCACTACATATATGGTTAAGACACATGGTAGTGCGGTTGGTCAAAGAATTTGCATGTGGGTGGGGAGGTCCTGTGTTCGACTCTGGTGGAGTCCAAATCATATTTTACTACGCAGTCCCGGGGACACGTGGCAGCCTTAGGGCTGGCCACATGTCGCCCTGTAATTGGCCCTTTATAAACCATACCCAATCGGATTACGCCACTTGGCCTTCTGTAATTGGCCCGGAAGGGAATATTCTGGGGAATATTCTCTTTTTTTGAATATTCAAAGACCAGTCAAACTTGGTCAAAAGCCAGAAATTGCAGTTTAATGGACTTTTCAAACTGCGATAACTTCTTCATACGGTGTCGGTTTTTCGAACTGTTCACGACGCCGGAATCGGGAAGACGAGATCTATCTATTCGATCAGATTCATCACACTTCTGAAAAATTTGAATTTTGAGTTATCACTTAGGTCCTTGATCCAAATATGATCAGGAAAGGGCCACCAAAGGACGTTTTAGGGGTTAAATAAGAATATCAGTCAAGAGTTAGGTCTCGTGTTACTGAACTTGCAAAAATTCGAAGTGGATACAAATGCGAGTGTATATGCTATGAGAGTGGTTTTGCTGCTTAGAGGAAGGCATGTATGCTACCATTTTGAAGCATGTAATGGGGTGGTTCTTAAATACCCTACCTAAAACAAAGAGCTTTATGCCTTCTTACAATCTCTTAAGAAATAGAAACACTTTCTGATGGAAAAGGAGACAATAATCCACTTTGATCACTAGCCACTATAGTACCTATAGACCCAAAGTAAGTACAATAGGCCATGCATTAAAAGTGGATGGATTTTATACAACAATTTCATTTAGTTATCAAGTATAAGAATAGAAACATAATCAAGTTTACCGATGTTCTTTCAAGGCCACCCACATTAAAAATCACAGCTTTGGGAAATCTTATGCACATAAACCTTTCAGACGCGATGTATATAGAGAGGCATATACAGAGGATGAGGACTTCAAAGAGGTGTTTCAGCAATTGTAAAGCTAGAGTCATGCGCATGATGGTGATAACATAGTTGACTACCCTCTCCAGAATTAGTTACTCTATGTGTCAGACAATTTATGCATTCATAAAGGTGAGCGATTGCAACTAATTAAATAGGTTCACACCTCCAAATTTGTATGGAATTTTGGTGTAGGGAAGACAATAGCAAAGTTGTAGAGGAATATGTACTAAACCAGGATGCAAGAAGATGTAGCTAGGTTCATATGAGGATGCGTGCTTTGTTGTACCAACAAGCTTAGTAACAAGAAACAAGGTCTATACAGTCCCTTTCATGTACCCACTCATCCTTAAGAAATAACTTTTGTGACTTTGTGGGAGGTCTACCAATGACCAGGAAGGGACATGGATACCTTTTTGTGGTATTTGACAAGTTCAAAAATATGTGTGTTCCAATGCCATATAAAAATACCATTAGTTGGAAAGAAGCAATGAACTTGTTCTTTTGACAGGCCGGGGTCCAGTTTGTGATACCAAGGAGCATCGTTGGGACACAATATTTCTCAGTACATTTTAGACTCATTGTGGGAGAAGATGGACATTAATCCAGGTGGACATCAATGGCCACCCATTTATCCTACAAAGATAATAACATAATTTCCTATTTTTCAACACACTTTCCTATTTTGGTAGTTTATAGGTCTTGAAACTTCCGAAGTCGTTTTGAGGCCCTAAAAAATGTTTTTTTGGGAAATGAGTACTATCGTCGGTAGTCATAGATTGTACTCCTTGCATAGACCTTTCAAACGAGTTATCATGCACACAAAATGGAGATCATATGCCAAAGTTACGACCCCATGAATTTGATGTTAGAAATTACCCCATCAGGGCCCATAAGCCTTTTGGTGCTTCATCTCCTAGGGTTAGGTTTTTTGGATGTTTAGGGTTTTCTTATTGATTATTCATGATAAAAATGCCTAAGAGCTTCATTGCAATATAGTTTAGGAATGCGCCCACAGGGAATAGAATATTTTGCGATGGGTTGCATTGCTAAGGTACTTCATGATGTGAAGGTCACCAGTTCGAAATTCCATGGGCAAAGATCCAACCATGTTAAGAGTTGGTGTGGTCCAGGCTAGGTGTGATCCCCGGGTGATTCTGACAGCTTAGATTCCTCTGGTTCGTGGTTTATCAAGCCAAAATTTAAGCGTGAATCCATCTCAAGATTGAAACAACTTAGAAAACAAAATAAAATATAGTTCAAGAAGGTGTGTATCCATCACATCTCTTCTTAGAGATAAGCTACCACTGTTTGAGCTAGTTTTGTTTTATTCTGCATGTAAACAATTTCAACATTTTTCATTTATTAGTTGAAGTCAAGTTTCATTACATCTCTATGTTTTTTATTTAAGTATGTAATTCCATTCATAAATTTGGATTAGTGGGTGCCAAGTATTTTAGTAATATTGAATTGAAGTTCAGCTACCACCAAGTCCCAATAGAACCAATTGATGCATGGAAGACTACCTTCAAGTCCAAGGAGGGTCTTTTTGAATGGTTGGTCATGAATTTTGGTCAGACAGATTCCCCAAAAAATTTCATGAGGATGATGGATGATATCTTACGAACTTTCTCCAACTCATTCGCGGTTGTATATCTGGGTGATATCTACATCTTTAGCAAGAGTTGGGAAGAACACTTGCAACATATTCAACAAGTCCTCCACACTCTGGGACAACACAAGTTATGTGGTAACTTGGAAAATTTCTCTTTCGACATGGACAAGGTCCAATACTTGGTTTACATTATTGATGAGCAAGGAGTGCATGTGGGTAAAGCCAAGATCCAAGTCATTCGAGATTGGTCGGCCCCAACAAATTTAATAGAACTTCACAACTTCTTGTGCCTTGCTAACTTCTACGGAAGGTCCGTTTTGGGGTTCTCTTATATCACTTGGCCCTTAAGTAAAGTAACCAAGGGCAGAGTGAAAGCAATTTTTTTTGTTTTGAATCAAAACATAAGGCATTCAATGAGCTGAAACACCACCTTTGCTCCGCACTAGTCCTCACCCTGCTAAACCTGCAACATCCATTTGATATCGAGATAGATGCCTTCATCTATGCTATTGGTGCAACACTCATTAATAAACAAATACATCTAGTGGCTTGTCATAGTTAAATACTCTTTGATACTATCTGGAGATACCTCACCTATGATAGGAGATGTATTTCATCGTGCAAGCCCACTGAAAATGGAAACATTATATTCTTGGGAAGCAGAAAATCATCCACACTGATCACATGCCTCTTCAATTTATGTAGACGCAAGGGAGGTTAAATAACAACCACGATAAAAAATGGTCCATATGCTTACAAAAATTTCATTTAAACATCAAATACAAGAAGGGTAGCACCAATCATGTCACAAACTGCCTCAGGCGACCCTCTGTTGTGGCACTAACCACAGTTATAAACTCTTATGGGAATGAAACCACTAGATAGTCACAACTATATAATAGTGACTCACAATTTTCTACCACATACCAGATGTTGATGGTAGGAAATCAAGTTCCAGAATTCCAACTCCAGGATGCATTGTTATGCTATCTGTGAGGATTTTGTGTCCCTTCAAGCGAGTGTGCCAAGATAATATGAGAGGCACGTTACAATCGAGTAGCAAGGAACTTTGGTGTGGAGAAAACAATGGTGGTACTACAAAAGTATTTTTATTGGTCGAAACTTCGAGAGGATGTTGGCATGTATATCATGTCCTGCACTTCCTGCACCATTTCCAAACCAATTATTAAGAAGCAAGGCCTGTACACCCCTCTACCTACTATAGATGGAATTGGGAATCCATCTCGATGGACTACATTTCTGACCTTCCTACTACCAAGCATGGTAATGAATGTGTGTTGTTGGTCGTTGATAGCTTTTACAAGTTGGTCATTTTGATTGCCTCCAAGAAGAGTATCACAACATTATTAATCCACTGCCAAGATTTTCTTCGAAAGGGTATGGGTAAATTTTGGGATCCTTCAAACCATCATATTAGATTGGGATAGTAGCTTCCTAAGCACATTTTTTTCGAGCCTCTAGTCATTTTTGTACACCCAACACACCAAATCAACTACCTTCCACCCCCAAACTGATGGCCAAACAAAGGTCGTCAAGAGGATGATCATGCATATTTTATGCATGTACAACTCCAAGCATCCATGAACATGTGATGAGAGTCTCCCTTATATTCAACATAGCTACAATATATCTCTCCATAGCTTAAATGGCCATAACCCCTTTTGAGGTGTGCATTGAATTTCAACCATTGGATCCCATCGATGTCGCATTTCCCTTGACAACTACATAGGATAAATATGCATATGTTCAATCTGAAGTAGACAAAGCTACCACGTTTATTGAACAAATTTAGCACATACACCAACAATTCCATGATATCTTGGAAAAACATAATGTTAATTACAAACAACGCCGCGATCAACACTGGGTTCCACATAAGTTTCATGTGGGAGACAAGGTTTGGCTACATTTGCAGAATAAACGCCTTGCAGTGGCCCATCAGAAGCTTCAATCCCTCTACTATGGACGTTAGACCATCACCAAGGCTTTTGGGGACAACACTTTCAAACTAAGTATTCCTCCCTTCATTCGCCTACACCTAGTGTTCGATTTGGACTGCATTTGGCCATACCATCCACCATTGTTGGACACATCAGAAATCTCAGAGCGACTGACACCAACGAAGCTCAACCCATATTGCATTGAACATGCCATAGTTGATCAGATCATGGAAACACAACTTAATCACACTTGCTAACAAAGGATCCAGTTGTATCAATTTGTCAAATTAAACCAACTTCTACTCCAAGGAAAGTGGCTCCCCAGGGACCAAATTCAACACAAATTTTCCCACCCAATGAAGGCAATCAATGTAACAGAGACCAATGCTTCCTAAGGGAGGAGGAATAATTCAGGTGGATATCGGTTTCCACCCACCTATTCCACCTGGCTCACAACACAATTTCTTATTTGAAGCATATTTTCCTATTTTGGTAGTTTTCTATTTTTGGTATTTTTTAGGCCGATAACTTCCAAAGCATTTTGAGGCCCTAAACGGCGTTTTTTTGGGGAAACGTGTCGAGACTAATGATAGTCGATGTTCGAAATTTTACTCCTCATATATACCTTTTCAACAAGCTATCATGCATACAAAACAAAGATCATAAGCAGAAGTTACAACCCCAAGAAGTTGATGTTGGAAATATTGAGAGAGGGGATGAATTGGAAATATTTCACTTTTACTTAAAATTTAGTATCAAAACCATTAACCAATAACATCATATCAAAAGAACACAATATATCAATATATATATATATATATATATATATATTACAAAGTAAGCTACAAATTTCGGTTTACCAACTACAACTGGAAGGGCTATAACCCCAAGTTATTTACTAGGCACTACTAGAAGGAATTACAACCGTTGGCTACAACTTTCTTCCAACATTCAAACCCTAGTTAGTTATGACTTCAGTAGTGGCCCTCTATCATGTCCAACTTGCATCTTGCATTAACTCATACTATAGACAATTCAAAAATAACATGCATACCTCATCTCATCAATACAAGTGCCCTTATCTACCTTTGATTTACTTCACAAGTTCTTCGAGGTTTGCTCCACAACTTTATTAGAGGGTTGCTTCAGGACCTATGTTATAAAACTTCTACAAGACGTGCACCAATCTTTGCTTCAACCTTCTACAAGACTAATATTTAGGTTTGTTTCAAGGACAACTTCAAGATCTGCTCAATAATGACTTCAAGGTATGCTCCATAGTGAATTCAATGTTTGTTTAAAAGTGACTTCAAGGTATGCTTAAGAGTGATTCTAGGAATGAAACAAAGTTATCGATCAAACAGGAACTATTTTCTCAAAACGAGAATTCTAGCCCAAAAAAACTCAAAAAACAACCCAAAAACGAAGTGTGTGTCTTCCAAAACGCAATGTTTTTTTTAGGGTCAAATTTCAACAAAATTTTAAATTATGCTAAAAACCAATTTTTTTCTTGAAAAAAAGATTGAAAAAATACCCTCGAAACAAAAAGTGTTGATGGTGGAATAACATCACCAATTTTTTGTGTGTGCAAAAAACAACCTGAAAACGAAAAGTTTTGATGCTGGAATAACATTGCCAATTTTGTGTGTGAAAAAAACACCCTGAAAACGAAAAGTGTTGATGCTGGAATAACATCGTCAATTTTTTGTGTGCAAAAACACCTTGAAAACGAAAAGTGTTAATGTTGGAATAATGTCTTTTTCTTTTAGGGGTAAATTGCCAACAATTTTTAATAATGACATAAAAGATAAAATATCATGACTTTGAAAAACCTTAAAATTTCAACGATAAACATGACATTAAAGATAAAATATCAAACTTTCTTAAATTCCGACAATTTTTAGGCATGGTATTAAAGATAATCTATTATCGTGTCTCCGAAAAGCCTTAAAAATCCAAGAATGACATTAAAGATAAAATATCGCCTTTATCAAAATAAAATTCCAACAATTTTTAGGAATGGTATTAAAGATAAAATATCATTTGTAAAAATAAAATAAAATAAATAAATAAATAAAAAACAAAACAAAACAAAAAATTTCAAAAACAAATAAAAAAGGAAAAAATTCAAAAAAAAAACAAAAAGTTTAAAGAAAAAAAATAAAAAATAACCCAAAACAAAAAATTATATAATTATTTTTATTTTTGAGGTTATAAAAAATTAATAATAATAAAAAAACCGCATAATTAGAAAAAATGATGAAATAAAAAATTTAAAATTAGTTAAAATTAGAAAAAAAAAAATTTAAAATATTAAAATAAAAAATAATTTAAATTAAAAAAAATTAATTTAAAAAGAAAATAAAAAGAAAATTTTAAAATAATAAAAATTTAAATAAAAAAATATATATTTAAAAATTTAAAAAGAAAATTTAAATAATAATTTCAATTTAAAAAATATATATGAAAATACATTTTTAAATTTAAAAAAATAACAAAAACCATTTTTAGATCCAAAAAAAAAAAAAATTGCATTTTATCGCAACCCTAGGGGCTGTAGGGCCTGGCTGGCAGGCAGGGGGAGTGTTTCCACCTCTCCCACTGGTCGAGCCCCGCGACCCCTAGGGCGGAGGGGGTTGATTCCCCACAGCCCCTAGGGCGAGGGTCGATTCCCGAAATCAACCCCCGCGGCCTTGGGGGCCGCATGGCTCGGTCGGCGAGCCACGGGAGAGCTGCAACCTCCCCCGCTGGCCCTGCCAGCCGAGCCCTGCGGCAGCCAAAGCGGCAGGGATCCGTCGACGGGCAGCAGGAGAGCTGCCACCTCTCTCGCCGCCCGTCGGCCGAGCCCCGCGGCGGTAAAATACATTTTTAAATTTGTTTTTATTAATTTTTGTTTTAAATTTATTATTATTATTATTATTATTTAAATTTATTTATTTTTTTAATATTTTATTTATTTAATTATTATTAGATTTAAAATAAAAAATGAATTATGTTTTTTTTAAAAATGTATTTTTCATATATATGTATGTTTTTTAAGTTAAATCTTCTTTTTAAAATTTTATTTATTTATTTTTAAATTTAAATTTCCGAATTTTAATTATTTATTATTATTATTATTTTTAAATTTTAAATTTTAATTATTTATTTTATCATTTTCGTTATTATTATTATTTTTTTTAACTTGGAAAAAATTGGTTTTTGGTTAATTTTATTTTTTCTTTAAATTATGAGTTTTTAAAAAAATTTCTCATTTATTTATTTATTTTTTTGAATATTTTTGTTTATTTATTTATTTATTTTTTAATTTTTTTTGTTTAAATATTGTATTTTTACATGTTATTTTTGTTTTTTTTTTTTTACATGGCTGGTTTTTTTTTCATATCATATCTCTCTCTCTCTCTCTCTCTCTATATATATATATATATAATTGATTTTTTTTGTCTTTTTTTTTTCTTTTAAATTTTTTTTACCAAAATGAAAATCACCTTTAAAAAAAAAGGATTGATGTCGCATTAACACTTTTCAAAATTAGCATGAAAATCACTAACATTTTAAAGCAACTCTTCATACTTGATAAATAACAAATTTAAAGTACCAAAAAAACACCATTTTTCTAAATCCACATGACATAAAAAAATTAAAAAATAAAAATAATAATAATAATAATTTAAAGTTCCAAAAATATGCTAAAAAAAAGACAGGTTATTCTACATCACCACTTTTCAAAATGGACATGAAAATCATGACATTAGAAAAAAAAAGTTCATAAGAAAAATTGAAGTGCCAAAACTATGCTAAAAAAAAAAGGGTGATTCTGCATCACCACTTTTCAAAATCGGGTGTTTTTTTTACTACCTCAAAAAAACGGATACCGGGTAATTTTCTCCTTTGATCAATAGCTTTGTTATGACTTAAGGTAAGCTTTAGATTAATGCTAAGTATATATTTTTTCCATCAAAATGACTCTAATTTTACCTTAGACCAGCCTCCAAAAGAAATATGTTATAACCTTGAATAGCCTTGGATCTCCCTAAAACACCCTGGAACATTCACAAAAGGACAGGCTGAAAAGGGGGACTGAACAGATGCCTTAGAATCCAGAATTTGAACAGAGATATAGTCTGAGGAATGGGGTTGAAATTCGGCATCTAAGATAGTTATAGAAGATGCCTCAAGAGGGGCGAAATTGGCCTCAGGAGCAAGCTTAAGAACAAAAAAAAAAGTATCCTCAGACAGATTACAACATGCCTCAGGATGAACTCGGATTAGAGCTCAAAACATGTACATTTTGATTCCAAAATAAGGATGACAATTTGTTCAGTAATTCTTCAAACAAGAGAAGGAAATATTACCAAACTGATCAAAGTTTGATCCAACTTCAAAACATTCTACCACAACATATATCTGATCTCCAAGCTTGCTTGGCCTTCTTTAGATGTATCCTTTTAGGGCTCGACCTATTTATAGAACAAAATATTTTTTCTTAATTCGATGTCTCTTTTCTTGCACATTTGGATGCCACAAGATGGAGATGTGTGTGTGTGTGTGTGTGTGTTTTGGAGGAGCCTTTAACTGGGGGCGACTTGAGGAGAAAAGAGTAATTTCATTTGAAAAGGCACCTTTATTTGGAGCTGACAGGAAGAGAGTTGTCTTGTTTATAGGGGGCTTAGAATACATCAATTTTTTTTTCTTTTTTCTTTCATATAATAATCTTTCAAAGATGATTAAGACACATGGATTTAGGTCAACTTAAATTAAAATTTTGACCTTCATTTAAGGGTTGCAATGAAGAGATAAGGTCATAAATTATTGGGGAAAAGGGTTGGTGCTAAACCCATCCTTGGGGCATCAAACTTCAAAAATAAATATCTCTCCAACCAAGAGGACCATAGGGTGTGCCACCCTATCAAACAGAATGGTGCGTCAAAGGCTACTAATCTAGGGGGTCCTTGTACCCAACTTCACTTGATATGTGCATGCAAATCGTCAAACAAATGTTGGCCCATTCAACCTCTGACAAAAATCACAAATTTTCCAACAATACCCCCCTTTGTCATTGATGTCAACACTTATACTCCCCCTATCCTCATGCTCCCTATGTCTCCATGCTTTACTTCCTCAGTCTCCATGTTGCACTTCCTTTTCTCTTCCCTATGACATCAATGGGGAAGGGTGACTTATGTCTTTGGGGTTTATCCCTCTGAACATATGGCACTCAACACACTACTTCTATCTTCTTGTCCTTTCCTTATTTGTTGTGCTTTCGACTTCTTTTCTTGGCTGCAATTTTATTTCTCTCTGCTTGGTATATGTTGGAATCACGATTTTTGTTAGACCAAAACCCATAGGTATTAGTCTCCGCTACAATCGTCAGAGTTAGGATCCACGAGAGGCGGTTATTCCATGTCGCGAAACAAATGGGAAGTGTGGAACCCAATGTCCAAAAATACCCCCCCCCGCGTAAGTTGGGTGAGTTTCGAACTCGAGACCTATCGCTTTAATACCACTTGTTGGAATTAGGATTGTCGTTAGACCAAACCTACAGGTATTAGTACTCTCTGCTACAATCACCAGAGTTCGGATCCACGAGAGGTAGTTATTCCATGTCGCGAAACACACGAGGAGCATTGAATGAAATGTCCAACAATAGAATGTATATGTTGTTTGGTCTTTGTGTCGTTGTCGCATTCAATCTTCCCGAGTCTTCTTCTCTAATTTCGCACTTCTAGGTGTCAAACAAGATATTATACCCTTGATCACACCTAGTTCCAGCACTAATAAGATTGTGCTTCAAATCCTTGACGAGAAAAACATTTTGTGCTTTCATATGTTTTCTTCCAAGTGTTATACTTTTTCCATGTATCTTAACAAAAGAGTTATCTCCAAACACAAAACTGCCAATTTTTTCTTTTAGGCTGACAAATTTGTTTTGATCTCCAATCATATGTGTCGAGCATCCAGTCTCTATGCACCATTCATCTTCTTTATCTTCAGTGATCAATGCTAGATTGCATTTTTCTTTCGTTCTCTTCTCCCATGTCATAGCTAGCTTATATGTCTACATGATTGGAGCATTCTCTTTCACAAACCTGCAATCTTGTGCCTTATGACAAAAAATATTGCACTTGTAACATACATTGTTTTGATTCAATTCCTACAATTCATGTGCCTTATGACCAAAATTCAGTAGAGGAAATTTTAGCTGTGCCCATGAAATTTTCACGTAATTTCTATGTCATAATATTTAAACCAATCAAAATCCTTTAAATTTAAAAAGAGGTGCATGTAAATATTATGGATAGAAAAGAAGAAAAACTATTTTTTTAATTGTATTTTTGGCTTATCTCCTTATAGGTTTACTCAAATTTCAAGTGTAGACACTTGTTGGATGCATAATTAAATTCCAAATCCAATGAGCACCCATTATGAATACTTTTGAGACGACAGACATTGATAAAAATTGAAGACACATTAAAAAAGTGTGTTCAACATGTTTTTTTAATGTATCTTCATTTTTTTTTTTATCAATGTGGGTATTCTCAAAAGTATGCATAATGGGTACTTGTTGGATGTGGAATTTAATTCTACATCCAATGAGTGTTTGCACTTGAAATTTGAGTAAACCTATCAGGAGATAAGCCAAAATTAAAATTAAAAAAGTAGTTTTCTTATTTTCCCTCCAAAATTCATAACTCTTATTTTATCATTTTAACTATTATTTTATTAGTTTTCCTTAGGAGGCCACTTTTAAGCTGAAATTTCCTCTAATTGGTGTTCAAATTGATTGTAGTTTCCGTTGGTAGATCCACGAACATTTCTAGATCCAAATCCATAATAATTCTCGCTCCTTTCATAATTTCATCTTGTATCGATTTTACAATGAATTTATTTATGCCCAAAATTTCTGGAAGAGTAACAATGGCCAAGGAAGATATTTTCATACCTGGGAGAGTAGGATGATCTTCTGAAATTGTTTTTCCTTGGAGGAGGTTCAATCCATTGTTGATCCTTGTGATGGGTGTCCTTGGAATCATCAACGAGACTTCTTTTAGTTTCTTCCTTAAATATTTTGTCCTCATTGCTTGAAGATGCACCTATATAGACAAGACCTATTTTATTTTATGGTGATCTTTGAAAATTGAGAATGTTATCCAATTCTATTAGTTGTTCAAGTTCCTTTTGATTTTATCAACTTCAACCCTCAATGCCACAATTTCCTCTTCCATCTTCTTAAACTTTCCTTCTTTCTTCATCATTTGAGTCATTATTACTTCCTCAACTCTATTGTCTTCTAGTTGCAACTTTAGGGAAATAATTTATTCGTCGTGTTTTTCAAGTTGGTTTTTCAATTCTCTATTTCTCTTTGTGAGCTGGTTATTTTCCTTTTCATTATTCTTAATTTTTTCTTGAAGATCTTCATCCTCCTATTTGGCCTTTGAATCTTTTCTGAGTCCCTAGAAAGAATCTATTCTCATATTTGGTTCCTTAACATTTGAATAATTTACCTCTTCATCATCATTATCTTAATTTTATTAGGTTATGAAGGGAACTTCTCTTGCTTTTGATTCTTCTGTATCACTTTCATTTGAAGAGACATTGTCTTCTTTACAATAAATATTTTTCTAGTGAAATTTTTTTGTTTCCTTAAAAGGACATCTTTTAGCATATTGACCTACTCTACCATAATCGAAACATTTAAATGTTAACTTACCTTTGTGTTTTTTGGTTCCTCTTTTGAGCTTCCTGATGAAATTTGCTTCTTCTACATCTGATTCATCATATGGAGTTCCTTCGACATTGAGTTATTTGTTTCTTGTCTTCTTTGTGGCTTTAAAATCCGCTTCTCTAGTTGATGGTTCGTCTTTTGTATCAATTCTCATTTCGTATATTATAAGAGTGTTATTTAATTCTTCCATTGTCATCTTAGTCAAGTCCTTGGTTTCTTCTATGACAGATACGTTGGCATCGTATCTCAATGGTAGCGATCTTAAGACCTTTTTTACAATCAAGGGATATTTAAGTTCTTCTCCTAATCCTCTGATGGAGTTGACACCATCTACTTTGAGAAAATAGGTAAATGGGATCTCATTTGTTTGATTATTTTCATACACAGATTAAGTGAATTTGGGTGCAAGGACCCTCTAGATTAGTAGCCCTTGTCACACTATTTTGTTTCATAGATGGCACACCCTGTGGTTCCTCTTGGTTTGAGAGATATTGATATTTGAAGTTTGATGCCCCAAGGATAGGTTTAGCACCAACTCTTTACCCCAAGAGTTTATGACCTTATCTCTTCATTGCAAGCCCTAAATGAAGGTCAAAATTATAATTTAAGTTGACTTAAATTCATGTGTCCTAATCAACTCAAAGGGTGAATGGGCCAACATTTGTTTGATGATTTTTTTGCACAAATCAAGTGAATTTGGGTACAAGGAAACTCTATATTAGTAGCCATTGTCACGCAATTTCGTTTGGTAGGTGGCACGTTGTGGGTCCTTTGAATTTTGATGCTTGAGGATGGGTTTATCACCAACTCTTTTCCCTAAGAGTTTATGACATGATCTCTTCATTGCATCCCCTAAATGAAAGTCAAAATTATAATTTAAGTTTACCTAAATTCACGTGTCCTAATTATATTTGAAAGAAAATTATAAGAAAGACACAAATTTATTTTTTGAAGTATTTTGAGCCTCTTCTAAACATGAGAACTCTCTTCCTTCAAGTCAGCTCCAAAAAACAGTGCCCTTTCAAATGAAATTACTCTTGTCTGCTCAAGTCAACCCCAGGTAAGGGCTCCTCCAAAACACACACACACACACACATATCCAACTCGTGGCATCCAAATGAGCAAGAAAATAGACATCAAATTAAAAAAAAAATATTTTGTTTCTAAACAGGTCGAGCCCTGAAAGGATGCATTTGAAGAGGGTCGAGCAAGCTTGGAGATTAGTTATTTGTTGTGGTGGAATGTTTTGAAGTTGGCTCAAACTTTGATAAGTCTATTAATGTTTCCTTTTATTGTTTGAAGCATTACTGCACATATTTTTTCCTTCTTTTGGAATCAAATTGTATGTGTGTTATGAGCTCTAATCCAAGTTCATCCCGAGGCACATTGTGATCTATTTGAGGCTACTTTTTTGGTCTATTTTTAAGCTTTCTCCCGAGGCCTCTTCTACAAATATCTTAGAGGCCGAATTTTAGCCCCTTCCTCAGGCTACATCTTTGTTCAAAGTTTGGATTCTAAGGCATAAGTTTAGTTCATCTTTTTGACCTATCCTTCTGTGAATGTTTCAAGGTGTTTTAAGGCAGATACACGACTATTTCAGGGTTATAGCAAATTTATTTTGGAGCTTAGTCTAAGGAAAAATGAGAGTTGTTTTGATTGTAAAACAAATATTTTCTTAGGGTTAATCTAAAGCTTTCTTGAAGTCATTCTTGGAGTCACTCTTAAGCATACCTTGAAGTCGCTTTTAAGAAGACATTGAAGTCACTCTGGAGCATACCTTGAAGTCATTCTTGAGCATATCTTGAAGTTGTACTTGAAGAAAACATGAATATCAGTCCTATAAAAGTTTGAAGCAGAGATTGGTGCATGTCTTGCTACCTGTAAAAGTTTTTTAACAAAATTCTTGAAGCAACCCTCTAATGAAGTTGTGGAGTAGAGTTTTGATAAAACCTTGAAGAACTTATGAGGAAAATCAAAGGTAGAGAAAGGGCACACTTGTATTGATGAGATGAGGTATGGATTTTATTGTTGAACTATCTACATTATGAGTTAATGAAACATGCAAATGATAGAGGGGTAATACTAAAATTGTAGATAATCGGGTTTGAATGTTATTGTAATTGGGTCATTGTCCCTAGTACGAGAGCCCAAGAAGATTTTATTTTATCTTTTATTATATACGGTGGCAGGGTGATGCTACAAAAGGAAGTTGTGGCTTCCTTCTAGAGGTTTTCTCCTCATTCCAGTGGATGCTCATAAAACATTGGTTGTAGCTCCTTCCAGTAGTGGATGGTAAATATCTTGGGGTTTTAGCCCTTCAAGTTGTAGTTGGTAAATCAAAAGTTGTAGCTTCCTTTGTAATATAAATATAATGTTCATATATATCTTGTGTTCCTTTGATGTGATATTTTTGGTTAACGATTTTGATATTAAATTGCAAGAAAAAGTGAAACACTGATTCACAACACCCCCCCCCCCCCCCCCAAGTATTTCCAACAATTGACGTTCGAAATTACCCCATCAGGGTCCATAAGCCTTTGGTGCTTCATCTCCTTGGGTTATATTTTTGGATGTTAAGGTTTTCTTATTGATTCTTCATGATAAAAAGGCCTCATAGCCTCATTGTGATACAATTCAAGAAGGCACCTAACCATCACATCTCTTCTCAAAGATAAGCTACCACCATTCGAGCTAGTTTACTTTTATTCTGCATGTAAACAATTTCAACATTTTTCATTCATTAATTGAATTCAAGTTTCACTATATCTCTGTGTTTTGGATTTAATTCTATAATTCATTTCATTCCCTTCATAAATTCAGATCAGACATGAATTCAAAGAGTTCTACAACATTCCATCCATATATAGATATGAAAACAAAAGCAATCAATAAGACTTTGGTGCAACTTTTGAGGGGTTACAATCAAAATAATCTGAAGACTTGGGTTGATACTATGGTATATATAGAGCACTCTTATAACAAAGTTCACCTCACTTCTATTGGCAATTCCTCTGAAACTTGTTTGGATATTTTCCTCCTTCACCTTTGGATATTGCATATGGACAACAAAGAATGAGGGAGGATCTTATATGGGATGCCTTAAGGGGAAAAAAATTGTTGAGAATATCATGAAAATCTAGAACACACTACAGAAGTCACAACAAA
Organism: Pinus albicaulis; assembly: GCA_034641835.2. Classification (NCBI taxonomy): domain Eukaryota; kingdom Viridiplantae; phylum Streptophyta; class Pinopsida; order Pinales; family Pinaceae; genus Pinus; species Pinus albicaulis. The sequence continues at coordinate 614,663,879 of CM076581.1, forward strand.
AATAAAAGGCCAAGAATTATCAACACAAAATAGAGAAGTCATTTAAGATGGGAGACAGAATATGGTTACATTTGAACAAGGAGAGACTACAAGGTCATAATAAGAAATCAAGGCTTTTTGATATGGTATCCTTGAGATATAAAGCTAACACTTATAGACTCATTCTACCCGCATTAATGCACTTTTACTCAGTGATGAATGTAGTGAATATGAAACTCTACTAGCCTCCCATGCTGGATCAAGAAGAGGAATAGGTCCTACCTTCTATAGAGGATTTGGCACCAAATGTTCAGGCATAACTAACAAAGGATTCAATTTTGTAGAAGAGGTCTATGACTACAAGAAAAGGACATCAAGACCTTTGCTGGCTTGGATTGAAATGGTAGTTTCTAAGCAAGGCTAAATGGTACACGCAGGAGAAGGTAGAGGAAAAATTTCCTAACCTCAATCAATAGGAGCTTTCAGGGACCAAAATACTTCCAAAATGGGGAGGTATGATCTGGATTGGATCATTGCATTATTTATCATCCATATTGATGCTTTCATAGTGGAAAAAATGGAGGAATTAGCTCATTGGGCCATTTTTATTGGTGGGTCCCAATTTGGTGAATTGGGGTCTGAAACCTTCCAGAAGTAGTTTTGAGGAATCAAACAATTTTTTTAGGGGTAAAAATTTTCCACTTAAGTATGCCACCCCCTAGAACCATTATACACATAAATACCTTTCCAATGGTGCAAGAATTGCCTCAATCGAACTTCATATACAAAATTTATGCCACTCAGAAGTTGACCTTCTTGTTTTGACCACCATGATTTGAGAGGATGCCCCATTAGCCCCTATTATTCATGAAAAGGGTGTTAGCCACATGATCATGATGAAGAAGACTCTAGAAGAGTCGATATTATAACTGTATTCAACCCTTTATCATAACTCACACGTGTTGACACTAATTACAGACACCTAATGATCAATATGCAACACCAAAGGATGAGAAGTCGGCATGGGGAGGAGGCCGCAACCCCCAAGGGTAAAATAAAGCTTAGCAGCAGGCCTAGGAGGCTACTAAAACTTATCATTCAATCGCCCCCCTTGAAACTTGAAATGAAATCCATTAGTTGGAAACCCTTGTTGCTAAGGACATACAAGCTTTCTTGGACTCTGATATTATGGAAGAAGTGGGTCACTGGGTTCCTAACCCTAGTCACACCAGACGAAAGGAGGAAGCAATATTTCAATGCTATATCACTATACTAGCAAATGAAAACGTTGTTTTACAGGTTGCTCACAGAAAATCAAGAGGAAATCTAATTTCTTTGCAAGTCTGGAGACATCAAATGTATATAAAGGAATCAACAGGTGTGCTTAGAAAGAATGGATGATAGACTAGCTCACATCGAGCACCATATCCAGTGTGTTCCTGCTCCCTCATCTCCTCCAAGATATAGTGCCAGATATTTGGCACCTAATACCTCCTCAAACTATTAATTTCTTGCATGATAGTTGGTATCATTTTGCTTTATAATTTGACAGTATATACGTTATTTATGTTTAAGATGTTAAAATTGTTATAATTTTGGACAATTTACTATATTGGTAGGTGTTAAAAAACATCTGGTTTCCCGTAGGGCAGATTGAGACCACTTACGATAAAACATGTTTAAATTGGTTGGTTGTCTGATGTATTTGGTTGACATGATTTTGTGAGGCAATATAATGTTAACTTGCAAAAAAAAAATTGTAACTAATGATGCTATGGTTACTATCTGAATTAATCAACATTGTTACCTTATTTTTTAACATATCTTTCTATCTTGAGGGTTTATGGGGTATTAATGTTGGTGAATGCATTACAAGATATTGTTGGAGTATTCCCTTCTAGCTCTACATCTTATGATGGTTGCAATTCTTAATCTTTTTCCTCTTCATCCAAGAATGGATCTTCCAATCAAAAGTTATGCCAATTGTAAGTTACATACCTTTAAATCCTTAATTTGGAGATCCTCTAGATTGCTAAAGCTTGTCTTGATATATATCTAAAATTTAATCCTTCATGAGCCTTAAATTTCATCTTATATATATGTTTTCTTAAACTCTTGAAGTTTTCACATTTGGAAATTTCACTAATCTAAAATGTTATAGAAAAAAGTCAAAATGACTTTTTAAAGACTAATTTTAGAATTATTCAAAAAATCCTTACTTCCACAAGATATATCTCACAAACTCTAATGATTTAAAATCTAAAACTTTCTCCACATATAATTATGTCTAGTTATTTTAAAAATCTCAGTCTGAAAAAAAAGGGATAAAGTTTCAAGAAGGATCTTTTGAAGTTGATTTCAAGATTAGTCACAAACTTTATCTTCCATTAGACTATAGCTCCTAAATTATGATGAATAAAAGTATAAAATATTGATCACTTATATAATATACTTCTGTTTACTTTCCACAAAATTTCACTATCTAAAACTTCCCATATTTTTTTTATAGAGAAAATGAAAATGTCTCATTTGAAACTAATATTAGGATTAGTCACATACCCTAACTTCCATAGGCTATATCACTAGAATTATAGTCAACCAAAACCTAAAATTTTGACCACATGTGCTTCACTATTTCTAATCAGTCTCCTAAAACTTCCACTATTTCAGGCTTTTCAAAAAATACTTTACAATGAAAATTTCAGGATATCTTGATTGAAGGAGAAAATCTTAGGATCATAGCTCTAATACCAAATGTTATGAAGCAAATGCCTTGAAAATCATCAAAGGTAAATGAATACAATCCAGTTTGAGGTGGAAACCTTCTTTTACAATAAATACAATATACAAAACACGATAAAATGATCCGAAGACTATGTCTCCTTTATATATATATATATAGGAGACAAAAGATACAATTATAATGGAAAGTTCTAACCAGCCTACTAATATAACACTAGAAATTTAATAATTTAATATCTAAAATTAAATAAGAGAATTTTATGCTTAACACTTTGTTTGTCAATGTTATATTTCTTATCACTTGACACATCTGCAAATCTATAGATTTTGTGGCATCATCACTTTCTACCTCTTCTTAGCAGAAAAAACAAATCTACAGTTCACCCAATGTCCAAAAAAATCAAACCTGTAACCATTTTACCGTAAATTGACCTCAACCTACTCTCAACTAGCCTTCGTATGCACACAACTCTCTTCAAAAGTCTCACTTATCAAGCTAAAAAAGGGAAATGAATAGTCAAAAGCATGATCTAAATAATGCTCCTTCAACGTGGTACCTTTTTCATATTTGTTGTTCTAACCCATTGAACTATGTTCATTGTTTTTGGTATACCATACCAGCCTCTTTTCTCCATTCTGAGTTGAATGCTCAAGACTGAACAGTTCCCATAAATTCTATTTTTAACCAGTTGCTGGAAATTCGAGCGTTGAATTGAAAACCATGGAGGTGCCCTACGTCTCTCAAGTGAGAGATGCCCAGGAAATGAAAAATGTGAGGCTCCATTAGATCTGCCACCGCAGTAATTGTCATGTGATAAAAGAGGTAAACCTAGTTTAAATGAAATGAAATTTTCATTATTATCATGTGATAAAAGAGGTAAACCTATTTTAAATGAAATGAGCTTTTCATTATTGAAGTAAAATATTTGGATAAGAGAATGCTGGATTATGGGAGCAGCCAAATAGCCAAATATTATACTCTTCAATGAGCAATGCACATGCCTGGAAAAAAGAATAAGAGATAATCATTTAAATAAGTGAGTTTTTCATTATTGAAGTAAAAGAGATATAGTGTGTTTGTAGTGGACTATGGATGGTATGGATGGTATGGATATTAGGGAAAATTTGAAAGATGAAAATTTATTTGGAAATACATAAATTTTGGCAAATTTTACTAGTTTTTAATATTTAAATTATAAAATTATTTTTTGATATTTTTATCAAATGTTTAAATTTATAATCTTTATAATATTTTGGCAATTTTTAAGGTAAAATAATTTTATGTATAATATTTGAGCAAATTATATATTTTTTAAAAATGGAAATCGATGAATTTTTATTAGATAAAAAACATAAAAATTTGGCCCATTGTGAGATTTAGTACCTAAAAATTTGGGCACTATTATTTTTATTCCCAACAACTAAGCTTCAACATACTATCCCATGTTGTTTTCACCATCAATATTGAGTGGCTTGATCTTCCCAAGCTCTCCTTGCCACTACTTTTGCACATACCTTCTCCTTTTGATGTCAACATGGAGACACTTTTGGGTTGCTCTATGACCCTTTAGATGTGTATGACTTCCTTGGTGAATGTGTTGGTGAATAAGCACATCGAGCTAGGCCAAATGATGGATGTTCCTCATCGAAAGGCATTTTCCGACCAATACAAGGGCCTCGCCTAGGTTTCGAAACTAGGTTTGTCTATCTAGCGACATTTGTGGGCAATTGTGCTAGGCTTAGGAGTACAGTGGCAGTCTCACTGACTCGATCCTATATCTCCTCAATGACGAGTGGCAAGTCTATCGACTCTCCCGATAAAAAAAAGGATGTGTTGTTGAGTAATGATGTTTTCAACTTTTGCTAACACTTATTAAGTGTTGAGATCTTCCATGGTTTTCTCTTCATAAATGGACTTTACCTCCACTATCATACCTTGACTCTAATCCATTTTTCTCAAACTCTATAGTAACTAAGTGTTCCACCAATTTTGTTCCTCTTGAGCTTTCAACATCGCCTCATTGTCATCTCTACAATGATGTACCTCCATTTCAAATTCCTTATAATTTCAACCAACTTTAATGACTATTTCTATTTCTATGATCATTAGGGTTTGCTTCTTTTATGCTGATAAATGGACCTATAACTTCTTCATAGATGTCAAGTATTTGTCTATCTTCCATATCTCCTCTACAACAATATTCTTGAATTATGTAAATTGATTATCCTTCCTATTGCTCTAAATCTGCAAGAAGTGTGCACTTCAATCCATTGTAGACTTGTAGCATTTTCTTCATTCTAGACTTGTAGCATTAGCTTCCAAGCATTCGTAAGTATGCACTCCATTAGTTTCATCACCTCAAGGTCACATGAATCTTCTTCTTAAGTTTTGGAGAACTCTAAAGCAATTCTCCAAGGCCCGAGTTCTGAATTAGCCTTCCAATGACACATCCATACCCAAATTGGGCTTCTAAACCAAAGAGTCAGAGTCATGGCTCTAGACATTCCTTTCTCCTCACTGTTAACTCTAAAATTCAAGCATTTCATTCATGCCTTCATAAGCTACCCAAATACTCTTAACATCCTTTCATTTGGGTAATTGTAATATTCAACTCAACTCTTGGAAAATTTAAATACTATTTTTGCCAATTATTCTCATGGAGAAATTATGTCAAACACTTTTCACACAGCTGCAATTTCTTAATATACAGTTGACATTTTTTCCCATACAACCCTAGCGTATAGGTATGTCAAACACTTTTCACACAGCTGCAATTTCTTAATATACAGCTGACATTTTTTCCCATACAACCCTAGCGTTGTAACCTATAGCTCTGATGTCATTCTGTTACAACCAATACACTTTGTGCACTTTGAGAATATGGGGTACTTCTCTTAACCATCCAAATTTGCACCAATTTACTAAGGAACTGAACACAATATTTTGTTATTAACTATTTACTTTAGGCAGGCATGACAATACAAGCTAACATAAGTAGCTAGAAAAACAAACTGGAAATTAATTCAGCCATGACATAAACCATACCAATTCAGTTTTAATTCAACATAATTCACAAATATATTTATGAACACTAATTTATCCAACAATTGGTTGCAGAAGATGGACGTTCCACCCAACTATAGGATCCCTAATGCAACACTCTCTACAATAGTAGCCACCCCCGAGTTGAGGCTATAAGTCCATAAGGCACACTCTCTATAAGGTAAACTAATTTCTCTTCTCCTAGCCCAGTTTCTAGGTTTGCAAACATAATTACACCTACAACAATTCCCAATCAACAACACTCTTCCTCATCATCTTGCACAACCGAAGGAATGGTATTATTTTCTCTATTCAGCGATGCCTCACGCTATCCCTCTTTCTTCTAGAGATCCAACACAAGCTGGCAACAAGATCTCACTACTGAAATTCCAGGTAATTATCAATGGTAGTGAATTTCCTCAAAGACGACCATTAACATTCCATATAGCCATAATTCTCACTTAATTCATGCCTACAGATTTCACAATTTGAATATAGTATACACAATAGTTCGCTTAATGACAATTCTTTAGATTTCCCAAAACAAAAGATAGTTTGCAAGGTAAATTCCATTTTTTTATGAGTTCGACTCTGATAATTTGAATAACAACAACATTCAAACTCCCCTCTCAAAACTTCAAAAACCAAACCACTACAGCCTGTTTGCATGGCATGAAGGGACCACATATCTCCTTTGTGCACTAACCCCCCCTGGCTTAATAAAATAGTGATTAGCTAATAATCAAAAGACAAGTTTTACAAGACCATGGGTTGAATCCCCTAATTTTCTTTTCATATTTAACCCCTTCGTCATTTCACTCTTGTGGAGTCATAGTCCCCTTCTTTTATCATTCTCTTCTATAGTCCGTGATGTACATTTTAGTATATATTCAATATTCAGTTACAAATTACATTTGCTAGTTTTTAGCCATTGATACTGTACATATACAACATTGAACCAGGGATCAAAATTGGGGTATTACATCCTTTCTTCTCTATTTTTCATTTAATGCTAGATGAAATTACATTTGCTAGTTTTTAGCCATTGATAATGTACATATATAACATTGAACCAGGGATCAAAATTGGGGTATTACATCCTTTCTTCTCTATTTTTCTTTTAATGCTAGATGAAGATTTGGGGCTTTATTTCAGTGTTGTCCCTTGCCTCCAAATCTTGCAACAAATTCCTTCTCCCTCCATCATAATGTGTGCCTCTTTGCTACTTTTTCCAGAACATCACTACAATTTTCTTAGAACAGTGTTTCAATTTCAACAACAATAAGTGTTTCAAGTTCAACAGGATTCTCCGATAATAGATTGCTGATGTGAATATTTTTTTCCCTCCAATTTCCCACTAACTGCAGTATCCTATAGACTAGTAAGATCATCAACTGATTATATCCGTCTTCCTGCACTTTCAAAGCCTTATAATTTATTTTTGAAATATACTACATATCTTGTTAAAACCTTCATATGGAATATGCAATTTCTTCCATGCTTTATCCACACTTTCTGCGTCATGCACTTGGGGCATAATGTCATACATTAAATATAGGATCATGATCATCAATGCTTTCCAATTCTGGTCATTGAAATTCTTCTGTTGAGCATGATCAGTCAGTCCAACATCTTGTGCTATGACCATCTGCCATAGGCCTTTGAATTCTAGAATTGACTTCATATTTGGCTTCCAAGGAACATAATTTTTCCCTAATGATGAACCACACTGGCTGGTTCGAAACGCGTCGACAAAATCTGCTTGGATGTGATTTTCACCGAAAGATTTTATACACATAAATTTTCCCATTAAATTTATGGAACTTTATTAGCATTTAAGTGTTATGTTTTGCCGTTATCCTCCACAATAAATAGGCATTTTGATACCTCAAACCTGTTATCCAGTCAATATTAGGACTTCAGGGATAACCACAACGCAAACAATGCAAAGGATAACCAACATTGGCATTTCATTGTGCAGGAATCACCAATTTTCTGACAGCTCTTTCACCCACTCAAAAGAACTCTTGCGACATCTCAATTATATGAAGACACTGCTTAACAACAAAACACGTTTTTATTCTCGAATATAATACAAGTCCTGTTTATCTACACTATAGCAGAAAAATCCTCCAGGCAGACCTCCCTGCAGACAATCGTATGCTCCACTTTTCTGAAAACTTGTCTGATTCAACTTTTTCATAATTTTTTATCACATAATACACCACCTGCTAATCTGGAGGGCGTCACCTTCTGGAAATTTACAACATAAATTGCTATCATGCCTGGAGTTTTTTTTAACAGAACTATATACCAACCAAAGTGTCAGATGCTAACACCTCACATGGAAAACAATTCACAGAACAGATTATAGTCTGTTCACCAGGCATCCCATCTGCTGGTTCCATTTAAATTACAACGATGGATCTATATTTTCTGGTCTGTAGGAATTATAAATGTTGTTCTGTATGCGGACTACCGTTCATGTTTTTTCCCCACATGAACTAATTATCCATCTCATAAAGATAACCGCTACTTCTTAGCTTTTTATGAGAAATTAAAGCTACCGCTACTTCTCTCATAAAATTTATGAGAAATTAATAAATACTCCCTTTGAAATGGACTCCGATGGTCCTTCTAGGACCCTTGATGATGACAAGTTGCATAATACTTGATTGCTTTCTTGTTTATGTAGTTCTAATATATCTTGTTTTATGTTTTATTTGTAGGTCAAAGGTGGCCTCGTACTCTATGGTGCAGAATTCTATGGCAAGACACCTATTTTTGTAATTAGATTCGGTTGTTAGGACTTACACATAATTTGGAGCAATGCCATGTGCATGTAATTGTCAATTCCGTATATATAAGCCTTAATCTGAGTTCTCTTTTCTTTAAATGAGCATAATGCTCTTTAGTCAAACTAATCTTCTCATCAAAGCTTTCAATAAAAAAATAAAGATCCTCACTGGAGATGTATATTGAAAGTGAATAGAGTTGACCAACAAAATTAGAATTTCATGATATCTTAGTAGTCATAGCAGTACATGCTTAGAGAGTAGCAAAAAATGCAAAATAGGAATACAACTGGAAAAGAATGAGAAATGCATTTGACACCAATGAAAATCAGTTTCCCTTTCAGATACAGTGAGCCCTCAAAGTTTTGCAATAGTACATGTATTCAGAGAATGATAAATGAATGTTTTACAAAACTAGAATATTCCATTTAAATATTGAGGTCTAGGCCCAAAGACAATCCCTTTTGGTCAATATGTCATATTCCAACACTTGCTCATGGTTTTCTTCCTTGAATATGCCCTTTTAAGGTTGAGAAGTGCAGAGATCTGTACATAACTCTTCTTTCAGTATTTCCACACTTCTCTGAGCCAAAGATAAGCCCAGCCTAATGTTGCGGCATGTTGCTTGAAGTCATCCTACTGATGGCATATTACATAAGCTTGGACTTTATTTTCGCTGCACCTTTTCCATTTTTCTCCCCAGAAGTTTGTCTCCCTTTAAAACCAACTACAGAAAGCCTAGATGTCAATGCTTGCTCAGTCTTCCATACCTTTGCCTTACCTTTTACCTTTTTATCTCCATTAGTTTGCTTCCTTAGGGAATTGACTACAGAAGGTTGTCCAGTCTTCTGGACTTTAGGCCTTCCTCCTAACTTTTTGGGGACAAGTGTCTTCTTTTCCTTGGAAACTGTCAAGGGACCTTTTACCACTCTAGCCTTCTTTGTAGTTGAAATACTTTTATACTTCTTTGGTACAGAATTTGACATTCCCTTAGAACCAAGCTTTGATATCAAAGGACGTCCGGTCCTCTGACTTTTAAATCCTTTTGCAGATGATCTCTCTTTAGGCTTTGCAGTTTCCTTCCCTTTATTCTGAATCTGTTTTTGCTTCACTGCTTCATACCTTCCTTTATTAGTTGTAAGTTCTTCCAAGCTCTCATTTTTTCTTATAGCCTCTTCAATTTGACTTGATAGAGTGATATCCTTCTTTGTAACCAGGCTTGTCACCTTACCTGCAAAAGAGGTGTCATTCCTCAAAAGATCATTATGTCAAAAAGCTAGGGTGAGAAGTGAAAAAAACGACATAAAGACAAAAACAATGGTGCTTCTCTCGATTAATACATTGCCCATCCTTTCTGTTATTGCTTTTCTCTTCCCACCTTACCTAACATTTATTTTCAGAAATGTCCAGAAAACTGAAAATAATAACAGGGGAAATGAAACAAAAGCCAGATTGCAGAATAAATTCCTTGCCTTTAGCTCCCATCCGGGCAGTTCTTCCAGTCCTATGAAGGTAATCTATCTACAAAAAAGCAAAGTAGAAAATCACAATGAGTTTTTAAGCTACTGCAAAGCATTTGAAGTGATATGTTAACACAGTAGGAATGCTTAAAAGACTCGTAACTTACTGGAGTAAGTGGGAAATCAAACATAATAACATGATCAACAGCTAAATCAAGCCCTCGAGCTGCCAAGTCTGTGCACACTAACGTGGGACAGTCACCATCATCACTCTTAAATTTGTTGAGATTCTCGACTCTGAAAAAAAAAGCTGCAATATTAGATTACAAAGGCTCGATATCCAACAAGTTTTTATTAAAATTTGCAATTACAAAGCTTGTTAGCACTCCTCTGCAAAAGTAGATAACCTTCAACAAATGAAAGGAAAAGCCATTTGACTGTAACATTACATTCAGTCATGTTATAAAGTATGAGGATTCTCAGACAATTCTACTATCTAGGATTTCTATCTAAACCTTTTATTAATCTATGTGAATTTAGGCAGCTTTGTGCTTAAAAACATGTCTTTCTTTAATAAGCAACTGACAGAACCACCTTACCCAAGATATAGAGAGACACAGGCTGAAACATCTAGGCCAGACTTGTTAATTTTGGACAACTAGGTCCAAACTCCATGTTGTAACTTGTGATGCTCAGATGAAGATGCCAATATTTCTAAGTTGCAGGAAACGCTGGCCCTAGGCCTGTTTCTCCAAAGAAACGAAACCGAAATGCGGAAACGCGTTTCCTGGATGTATAGCAGTGTTTCCTCTTCCATACAGCGCAAATTTTCAATTTTTTTTATTTTTTTATTTTCGATTTATGCAATTTAATATTATTTAATTCTTTTCTATTAGGTATTGGATGCATCTATAAGGGTTTCTAAAGTTATAAAAAGAGGATTAGCCTCATACTCTCATCACACAAATTGAGCAAGTCAATTCACTTGGTGAAGAGCGATTTTGGAGAGGAGGAAGGAGGAAGAGAGTAGTGTTTCAGCTTGGGTGTTTTCACCATCGAGCAAAGGAGATTTCAGCAACAAGAGAAAGAGATTTGAGGAGCAGATTTGGAGTGTGAAGTTTCCAAATATGACATTCTTGGTTTTTGGCTTAGCTGCAGCCATATTTCTCTTGTTTTTTCTGGCATTTTGGGGTAGCTTCAGCTACAGAAAATTATTTTGGGTAAGAAGCATTCAATTTCTTTGTTTTTTCTCATTGTTTTGTCTATTTTTCAAGGTTTTATGGTACCAAAATTTTAAAAAACGTTTTTTTATTTATAGATTTGTTTTTTCATTTTTTTTCCAGCAATGGATTCTTCCTCCAAGGTTCAAGTGCAAACCCCAAGGCCAACCCAAGGGCTGAATATTATCCTCTTTGGAGGCATGTTGAGAAACTGCAAAGATGTGGAGGTGGTGGCTGATGGGAATGGTGGTGTACTCTTTGCAATAATTGTTACAAGGGCTCTTACCCAAGAGTGAAGGCACATCTTTTGCATGGAGGAGGACAGGGGATTGCAGGTTGCATGAAAACATCTGACCCTATAGCAAGGAGGGAATATCAAAGAGAGCAAGATCAGGCTGATGGAATCAAAAGAAAGCATGATGATTTTAGTCAAGCAGCTAAAAATCCAACAAATAGTGAGCCAAGGATTGTAATTGAAGCAAGGAAGAGGAGAGGTAGTGGCACTCAACAACCAGAACAACCACCATCCAGAGGGGCATCTGGTATTGTTCAAGATAGCAGGATTGCTAAACTGGTGAATGTGCAAGGAAGAGAAGACGCTGATTCCAGAGTGGCTCAATGCATCTATGCATGTGGTCTCCCATTCAATGTTGTTCGCTCCCCTTACTGGCAAGATATGATAAGGATAGTTAACAAAGCTCCTCAAAGGTACAAGGGGCCCAACTATGAGAAAGTTAGAACTCAACTTCTAAAAAATGAGAAGGATCTTGTGGAGGATGTGCTATCACCAATTCGTTCTTCTTGGACTAGCTCTGGGGTTACCATAGTCTCAGACGGATGGACAGATACAAGGTGTAGACGATTGATAAACATCATTGCCATTTCACCAAAAGGAGCAATGTTTCTAAAGGCAGAAGACTACTCGGGAGAGGTAAAAGATGCACAATTCATTGCTGGTGTCATTATCAAATCTATTGAACAGGTTGGTCCTAACAGGGTGGTGCAAGTTATCACGGATAATGCATCGGTATGCAAATCTGCAGGTTTGATTATTGAGGGGAGGTATGACCACATCTTTTGGACACCCTTCATTGTCCACAATCTGACTCTGATCTTAGAGGAGATCGACAATAAAGTTCCATGGATAAAGGAACTCACAGGGGAAGCAAGGGAAATTGTGAAATTCATCACCAACCACCACCAGTCTCAAGCAATATTTCGAGAGTACTCCAAATTGGAGTTGTTAAAAGTTGATGAGACAAGATATGCCTCAAACTTCATAATGTTGCACCGCCTTGTTGAGGTTAAGCAAGCATTAGTGTCTATGGTGGTCAGTCAGCTTTGGGTCGAGTGGAGACAGGCAGATTCAGAGCGGGAAACTGCGGTGCGTAGATTGTGCCTTGATGAGGATTGGTGAAGCAAGGTAGATTTCTTGCTACTGTTCACAACCCATGCATTTGAGCTTCTTCGGCATGCTGACACTGACCAACCTTTCTCAGGAGAGGTATATGATCGCATGGATTCCATGGTTGAGAAAACTATGGAAATTATTTCACAGGAGTCACCACAGCTTTTGTTTGTAGATGGTCAGTTTGTCGAATTAATTAAGAGAATCATTGTTGACAGGTGGAACAATTTCAACTCTCCATTGCATACTTTAGCACATGCCTTGAACCCAAAATTTTATGATGAGGAACTTATTGCTCAAAGCAATGGGAAGAGGAAGGCACCCCATAAGGATAGAGAGGTGGCTAATGGGGTGAAAAAAGCCCTTATGAGAATTTTTACAACTCATCTACAAAGGGAGGTGTAGGAAGAATTTCCCAGCTTTGTTGCAGGTGTGGATGATTATTTAGATATATCATCTTTGGAGGAGAGAAGCACTATGAATCCAGTTAGGTGGTGGATTTGTCATGGAGTAAATGGTGTACATTTGCAAAACCTTGCCATTCGCGTCCTTTCACAAGTGGCAAGCTCTTCATCAGCAGAAAGGAATTGGAGCACCTATGGTTTTATTCATTCTGTGAAGCGCAACAGGTTGGGCTCACAGAAGGCAGAGGATCTTGTTTATGTGCACTCCAACCTTCGGCTTGCATCTCGTAGGGGTCCAGAATATGGCAATGGTCCTTCTAAGGAGTGGGATGTGGAACCAGAAAATCCTGATTTGGATCTCTCTCTTGCTGCCTTGAACATTGAGGACCAGGATCATAGAAGTGGAATTGGCCAAACATCTTCTTCAGCTACACCATCCACTACTGAGCATGCTTTTGCTGCTATATTTGATGAGGATTCTGATAATGAGTATTAGTCTTTTGACTTTATTGTACTTGCAGCCTCATATACATAATAAAGGCTGATTTTGAGATTTTGATATATAATAAAGGTTGGTTTTGGATATTCTGATATTGCTATTTTCATAATGTGTCTGTTGTCAATGATCATTCATGAGTAAATGTGTTGTAACTTTTAAATTTGTAATAGTTTAAGCTTTGAATTTATGATTTATCATGTATGTTTTAAACTTGTATGATTTCACATAACATTTATTAAATGTCCTAAATTAGAATATATATTTAAATTAAATATATAAATATAAATATATAAATATATATATATATATATATATATATATATATATACTGCGTTTCCCCGTTTCCAAAATTTGGGGAGGTCGCGTTTTTCTTCGCTTCCTGTTTCGGAAACCCGTTTCCGTTTCCCCGTTTCGTGCAACCTTGCAATATTTTTATTGGATTCCTCTTTCGGAGAGGTGCAAGATTGATCTGAAGATCATCTTGATCCGATGAGTAGAACATTTATTTTTCATTTATTCAAAATATGTGCAGGCGGCCGGAAATGAAATGTAGGCTTGAAGCCCTAGCAGTGGTGTCACACACCCTCATTGATGGATATAAATAGGTCAATGTTGGATGTCATTTTCACTCATCCATCCTCACACATTCTCTCTCATCATCTGATTGGTTCAATCACTTGAAGGCTCTTCTTCATCCACACGTGGGAAAACTTAGCAAAAAGAAATTTATGTTTTTGACATAGGGTTTCAGTGCAGAGTTGACTAGCGTTGACTTTGGTCAACACTTGGTCAAACTGACCCAAATCTGTCCCAAAATTCCGATTTCTGCAGTCTGCATTTATTGGCACAGAAATCGAGGCTGGACATTGACCGTTGACTGGGCTGCATTGACTTTTTGCTGCTGATGTTTGCGTTGACCGTTGACTGTGACAACGTTGACTTTCGTTGACTTTTGGTTGACTGATCTGACTGTCCGAGAGGGTTGTGTTACACTTTTGGTTGGCTGACCGTATTGAGTCTTTGTTGGTTGAAGTATCTTGCTGACCGCCGTAACACACCAACACACATATATTTTTGGCTTGTCTTCTGTCGATCTACTGGTATGTTCTATCTGCATTTTACGTTCTTGTTTATGTGATTGCTCACTGATATTGGGGATAAAAAGTAAAGTTGCATCAAGCATAGAACATCTAAAAAAATTTACATGGAATCAGAGCTGAGGTGAAGACAAAGCCCAAGTTTGTAAGCAATCACCAAAGAAGAGCATGGGTACCTCAAACTACAATGGCTTTAAAGCTGATGACAAATTGACTAGGAAGGAAGACTTCCATGCCTGGAAGATGACCTTGGATCTTATGTTGGAAGACCAAGATGTCATGGACTATGTGCAGGGTAAAATCCAAGAGCCTCCATCCACTGCACCTGCTGCCACTAAATCAAAGTATAAGAAGGGGGAAATCAAAGCAGAACTAATGATCAGAGACTCTATTCATAAAAGTTTGGTTGCCTACATCTCTGAGCTGGGCACATCCAAGGAGATGTATGATAAGTTGGTCAACATGTTCAAGGCCAACAATGCAAATCAAGTCCTATTTTTTAAGAATCAACTGAAGAATCTGAAGAAAGGCAGTGATGACTCTGTCCAATCATATTTTCTGAAGCTGACCGAAATCAAGAATAATCTTCTAGCTATTGGGGAGACAATAGCTGATCGAGAGATGGTTCTCACCGCACTTGGAGGTCTCTCATTTGAATGGCATGTATTCAACACTAACATTCTCAATAATAATGTGATACCTGATTTTGACGAAGTACTATCGAGATGCGTACAAGAAGAGACAAGGATGAAGGAATATGAAAATGAAGGAAATGCTGCCTTTATTGCTCGTGCTAAGAAGAACTTTGGTGGTCCGAGGAACAAAGGAATAGCAGGGGCCCAAGGGAAGAAAGGTAAATACTACACATGTCACAAGACCGACCACTATGCTAGAGAATGCCCTTTCAAGAAGGATTCTCTCGATGATGATGACAACAACAACAACTGGAGGAATGGCAATCAAAGGAACAACAGGTTCAAAGGAAAGAGGAAGGCTCCCTCTGGTGGAAATGGGCAACCTTACAAAAGGTCGAAAAATTCCAGGTATGAGGAATCAAATGTGGTTGATGATAAAAGAAATGAATTCATTCTTGTATCTGCCCTCTCTGCTGCATCTCCACCCGACACTATGGATGTCTAGTTGATAGATAGTGGTGCCTCAAGGCACATCACTGGGTTCAAGGAAGCACTTTCTGACATGGTTGCGAAGGATGTTAATTTGAAAATTATCCTTGGAGATAATGCCACATATCCCGTGAAAGGGACAGAGACTGTGACCCTCCACTTGTCTCAAGGTCAAGTCCTCCGCCTGCAAGATGTACTATATGTAACTGATTTGAAGAAGAACCTTGTGTCTATTTCGGCCATGGAAGACAAAGGTTTTAATGTGGAATTCATTGATGGGAAGGTGTGTATCTGGAAGAATAGTTTCAAGGAAGCTATCACGATTGGGTTTAGAGTTGATACACTCTACCAGGTTGGAGGAAGTCCACTGGGAGCGATGACATGTGATACTATCCGACAGACTAAACTATGGCACCGGAGGTTTGGACACCTTCACTACAAAGCCCTTCCCGAAGCAAGGAAGGTGGTGACGGGGATGCCCCATTTCTCAAATGATCATGAAGGTGTATGTCAGGGCTGTGCCAAAGGAAAGCATACAAGGGGACCTTTCCCCTCAAGCGTCACAAAGACATCTGATGTCTTGCAATTAGTACATTCTGATCTGTCTGGTATGCTGCTCGTGACATCCTTGGGAGAATGTTCTTATTATATGATGTTCATAGATGACTTCTCTCGCAAAACCTGGATATACTTTTTGAAAAAGAAGGATAAGGCTTTCATGTGGTTTCGTACCTTCAAACCCTTGGCGGAAAATTCAACAAAGAAGAAGATCAAGATATTAAGGATCGATAATGGCACTGAATATGAGACGAACGAGTTCAAGAACTTTTGCAGAGAAGCTGGCATCAAGAGGGAGACCACAACGATCTATACTCTTGAGCAAAATGGCATTGCTGAAAGAAAGAACAGGACCATTGTGGAAGCTGTCTGTGCCATGCTATGTGACCAAGGTCTTCCGAAGTTTCTGTGGGGAGAAGCTGCGAACACTGTTGTGTACATACAAAACCGATGCCCGCATTCCGCTCTGGACTCCAAAACTCCCGAAGAGGTTTTCTCTTGTAAGAAACCTGACGTCTCACATTTCAGAGTTTTTGGATGTCCCTTTTATTTTCATGTACCGAAGGAGAAGAGGAGCAAGCTAGATGTTTTTGAGAAGAAGGGAATGTTTTTGGGCTACAACGAAACTTCGAAGGCCTATAGAGTCTATGTGCCTGGTCAAAGGGAAGTGGAGATATGCCACGATGTTACCTTTAACAAAGATGCTTCCCTATTGATCCACAAAGATGCCCGATGTTGAAGGACCGATGGACCCTATTGATCCACCTCCTTCAATGAGGAAGAGACCATCATGGCTCAGGGACACTCTCGAGGATGCCGAGGGACATATGGCCCCAAGGGAGACATTTTGTGAAAGCAAGAAGTCGAATAGATACCAAGGGTATCTAGCAGCCATGAGTACAATTGTACAATCTGAGCCTGGATCTTTTGAGGAAGCCGTAAAGCATCAAGTCTGGAAGGATGCTATGCATAAAGAATATGAGTCCATATGAAAAATGATGTCTGGAATGTGGTTCCAAGACCGAAGGACAAAGCAGTTGTCACCTCGAAATGGCTCTATAAGATCAAGCATGGATCTGATGGTAGTGCTGAAAATTTCAAGGCAAGATTCATTGCCCGTGGCTTCTCTCAAAAGGAAGGCGTAGACTATGATGACATATTTGCACCTGTGTCCTGATATACGACCATCCGATCTATGATAGCCTTTGCTATTATGCAATGATGGAATCTTCATCAGATGGATGTGAAGACTGCATTTCTGCATGGTGCGATAAAGGAAGAGGTGTATGTAGAGCAACCTCTGGGCTTCGAAGCCCAGGATCGGGACACCCATGTTTGCAGGTTGAAGAAAGCCCTCTATGGGTTGAAGCAAGCACCCAAAGCTTGGTATGAGAGGATAGATAGCTACCTGATGAAGCTGGGCTTCACTTTCATTAGTAATGCTGATCCGAACCTTTACTTCAAGGTTGATAGAGAAAGCCTCTCATTACGGTGTTGTATGTGGATGACCTCTTCACGACAGGTCCTGATAGGTCATGACCCTCTCATTCATCGGTGCGAGAGGGAGCTCGCTAATTCGAGATGAAGGACCTGGGAGCGTGCATTACTTCCTGAGCTTGGAGGTTTGGCAGAGACTTGGCGAGATTTTCCTTTCTAAAGGAAAATATATTGTCAAGCTTCTGGAAAGATTTGGAATGGTGAATTGTAAGTCCGTGTCGACACCGATGGAGCTCAACTTTAAGAAGTTGAGTGGCAGCGCTGTTGGGCCCGTGCTAGCAAATCCTACTGAGTATCGTCAACTCGTACGAGCCCTGAAGTTCTTAGTGAACACCCGTTTGAACGTATGTTTTGCAGTGAACACTTTGAGTCAACACATGGTTGAGCCTCAACACATTCATTGGGTTGGTGCCAAGAATCTGTTGAGATATCTTCGGGGCACGATAAACCATGGGCTAAGATACACTGCCGGGAGCGTGACACTCCATGGATATACTGATGCCGATTGGGCTGGTAGTGTGGTGAATCGTAAGAGCACATCAGGATGTTGCTTCACACTTGGATCTGCTTCGATATCATGGATGAGCAGGAACCAGAAGTCGGTGGCTTTGAGCACTGCGGAGGCCGAGTACATTGCAGCGAGTATGGCCTATTGTGAAGCAGTTTATTTGCAAAATCTCTTCAGTGAGTTGTTCGGGCATGTGCTAGATACCACTGTGATACTCTGTGATAACCAGAGTGAGACTCGATTGTCCAAGAATCTCGTGTTCCACAATCGATCCAAGCATATTGATATCAGGAACCACTTTATCCGGGATATGGTAGAGCGAGGTGCCGTAAGGCTTGATCATATAGGAACTGATGAGCAGGTCGCGGATATTCTCACAAAGCCCCTGGGAAGGTCAAGTTCCTAACCTTCCGTGAGAATCTTGGAATTGTGGAACGACCATATGTTGAGGGCCCTGTTGGACGATAAGCTCTTGGAGCTCTTGGAGCTCTGGGGGGCTTTGGGGATAGCTTCTCGGAGCTATAAGCACACACGGGGCTAGGCTTGCCGAAGCTTGTGGTGCTTCTGCCCCACCGTTATGATGATTGAGTTGGTTCACCTCTCATGATCTATGCCCTGTATGCATCCTACCCATTGAGTCCCAGACTCATGGGAAGTATCTCTCATTTGGCCAGTGAGGTGGGAAAAGCTAGAGACCAGTAGCAAATACTGATGGACGCATCAGAGATTGCCGTACTGTCTATGTCTAGGATGGCATGGTCCAACCACTTGATCTGGGATCAAGTCTAGTGAGGTTTCGGACCTCCTACTGACTTCGGGTCAGATAAACCAACTTCGGGTTGGTATGAGACTTTTTTTGAGTCCTATAGAGGTTTCAGACCTTTGGGCTGAATTTGTCAGCCGGGGATGATATCTTTGTGACTGACCCACTTTTGCTCTGAAATAAAGAAGCCAGCAAAGCAAGTTACGGCGGGATGACGCACAATGTTTGGATGGCACAGGTGGATGGAGTTCTCACTGTTGAAATTTTAAGACCCACTCCGGTTTTCAGTTTCTCCTTATTTCTCCCATAAAGTTAAATGCCCATTCCCATAACCATACATTCAACAAACTCGAAAAATAAATATTTTCTGAAAACACAAATTTTGGAAATTTCACAGTGCTAAAAATGCAGAAATAAAAACTCAGAAAAATAAATCAGCGACACACAGAAAATTGACACGCTGATTTTTGGTCAATATGACCTTGGAAAAACCCCCTACAACCCTTGGGGAAAACCAGTTCGAAAGCTTCTCTTTATTTCTGAATATGCTTTTACAATGAACAGTAAAACACAGTAAAAATTACAGCAAACAAAAAACCCACTTATCTCAATTTTCGTGCCAACTTTCCACCTTGAAAATCGTGCCAACAACAAACAGAAAATTACAGGAAAAATTACAGCATTAAATGTTGTACTTGCTGCCTTGAAAAACGTGCCAGATTATGCCTGTACAGAACTGTACAGATAGTACAGCAATCCCTCAATTTTCATGCCCTGAAAAGCTGCCTCGAAAATTGTGCCCTTGACTGCTGAATTTGCTCCTCGAAAACAATGCTGTATTTTGCCTCGAAAAATGTGCTAACAGTGTTGTACGGACTCTGTCTTGGTAACCGTGCCAAATAAATGCTGCTCTCCAAAAATATTGCCTTGGGAAATGTGCCAAGTTGTTGTACGGATTTGTTGTGTATCTTTGCTGCTCTCCCTCCGCTCAAAAATTTCTTCTTTGCTCTCTCTCCTCTCTCAATTTGCTCATGAAAGATTGAATGATCTTTTCTCTCATTTTCCTCCTTTAACCTAACCCTAAGTGACTTTTGGGGAATCTCTAAATCAATGGCTGAGATAGCTTTAGATCTAGGGCTGAGATTAAATGCTCATTTAAATCTCACTTTCTATTTTTTAATTCACCCCACTTTAATAAAGACCCTCTTAGTCATTTATTTCCAAAGTCACTTTTCATTTTCTAATTTCACATTGACTTTATTAAAGTCACTTTAAAATTAGACTTAGTAACTTTATCACTTAAAGTCACTTTTAAATTAAATTTGACTTTATAACTTATAAAGTCATTTTAGGAGAAAAATTAAATTCTTTTTGGACACTCTTCCCTAGGCCAAAGATCAAAGCCTTAGGGAACCACTTGTCCTCCGGTAACCAAATTTCAACACTCCCTAGTTGAGAGGAAGTGTTAATTTTGGACAACTAGGTCCAAACTCCATGTTGTGATGCTCAGATGAAGATGCCAATATTTTGATTGGATTCCTCTTTCGGAGAGGTGCAAGATCGATCTAAAGATCATCTTGATCCGATGAGCAGAACATTTATTTTGAATTTATTCAAAATATGTGCAGATCGGCCTGAAATGAAATGTAGGCTTGAAGCCCCAACAATTGTGTCACACACCCTCATTGATGGATATAAATAGGTCAATGTTGGAGGTCATTTTCACTCATCCATCCTCACACATTCTCTCTCATCATCTGATTGGTTCGATCACTTATAGGCTCTTCTTCATCCACACGTGGGAAAACGCAGCAAAGAGAAATTTATGTTTTCAATCTAGGGTTTCAGCACAGAGTTGAGCAGCGTTGACTTTGGTCAACGCTTGGTCAAACTGACCCAAATCTGTCCCAGAATTCCAATTTCTGCAGTCCGCATTTATTGGCACAGAAATCGAGGTTGGACATTGACCATTGACTGCGCTGCATTGACTTTTTGCTGCTGCTGTTTGCACTGACCGTTGACTGTGACAGCATTGACTTTTGGTTGACTGATCTGGCTGTTCGAGAGGGTTGTGTGACACTTCTGGTTGGCTGACCATATTGAGTCTTTGCTGCTTGAAGCATCCTGTAGACCGCCGTAACGCACCAACACACACATATATTTTTGGCTTGTCTTCTGTCGATCTACTGGTATGTTCTATCTGCATTTTACTTTCTTGTTTATGTGATTGCTGACTGATATTGGGGATAAAAAGTAAAGTTGCATCAAGCATAGAACATCTACAAAAATTTACAAGACTCTATATCCACGACAAGTTCCTGAAGAATAGCTGTTACAGCCATTGCTATTATAATTTATAAAACATAACAATAATAAGTTATAACAATAACATATCAATTTCTGACTTAGAAGTACTGTAGCAATGTTCTCGGAAAGCCATCATGTCATTTTCCCTAAAATTCACAATTTTATTGACATCAGAACTGTCATTGATAGCCACTGAGAACCTCAAATTTGTTTGCTGCATTCAGTCCTGGTCAGGCCAAGGATATATATGGAAGCAAACAAATTGAGAAAAAAGATCGTTCCTTTCTTTTTCTCAGGTCTGCTGGATAAACAACTTCCACTATACAACATGTGCAACTCTATTCCCCTGGCTGACTATAGATGACACACCGCAATACAGGAAAGAGCAGGGAAAGCAAAAAGGGGATGTTTCAAATATAATAGGCAAAAAGTATCCAGAACCAGAGCTGGTGGACTATTTGGTCCCTTCTTGCAGTGTTAGTTACTTCTTGGTTGAAAGTTTATGCGTGCCGGCTTTCCCTTCAGGGAATTTTTTAAAATTTTATGGCGCTATTTTAATAACATCATTCAATCCAATTTTGTGTGATGTAAGTACTAAGAATTAATTGAAATCTAAGCTTACGGGGTATACTTAATTACCTGATTTATGTTCCTCACTAGTGACCTATATTCCACTCATTTTTTGTAATATGCTTTGTTACATATAATTCCATTAAAAAGAAAAAATAAACATAATCCAAAAGAAAAGCTTTAGGAATATCTATGTATTCTAAAACAGAATGTCAAATTTTGACTTTCTTTTCCAATCAGCCAAATTCAACCTTTTTAGATTCCCGGCATTTTCCTCTCTGATCATGGTGTACTATGACAGCACAGAGACCGTTATTTCTCCTAATAGTCTGGCTCCATAATTGTTCCCAAAAATTTTAAAAGCAAAATCGAAAAATATTTTGAAGGAAAAAACATTAGGAGAATGTGTGTTCCAAAACAGAATGTTAATTTTCGACATTCTTTTCCAATCAACCAAATTCACCCTTTTTGAATGGCTGCCAATTTACTCTTCCTGAATATGGTGTACTATGAAACAGGATAACACACACCATAATTTCCTGACAGTCTAACCCTGTGAACGCTATCAAAAATTTAAAATACCTTAGCCAAAAATTCATGTCCATTTTGTTGAAAAGTGTAACTAGGTTGGTCTTCATGTTGACTATGTAATTATGTACATATGTAAAGAAGAAGTCAAAGATAATAAAATATATTTGGTGTACTTGCTTCATGGGTTTCATGAGCAAGATTTTTATGTAGATAGACTTCTTCTTAATGTCTACTAGGATTGGGTCTTCTAGGCATAGAATATAATTATGTGTCATGTATATATATGAAGGAATCTGTCTTCAGTATATGCTCCAGATCTTGTCAAAGCCTTATATTACATCCAAGAGTTTATGGGAGAAAATGTCTTCAAAACCGACCTCTCTCAAATGCTGGAAGAAGCTGTTATAAGTTGTTGAAGTCGGCCTACAAGCCTACATACAGGTGAAGTCGGCCTACAAGCCTACATACAGGTCGGCCTAAAAGCTTGAACTATCACCGATATATATACCTCTGTTCATGCAGATAATAGGCATCCAATTTGAATGCGGATTCTACAGAAATTGCGGACAAGTGTGGTTAGTTTTGCGGACTGTTTTGGAGAGGAATAATCGAACAACACTAAAGCTACATTGTGGATGACTGAAGGATGTGAGGACAGATATACCTCAGGAGAATTTTGATAAACACTGATATTATAGTGCGGACACCTGGACAGATCAACCACAGGTAAATTTGCGGATGCACCACAGCAACTACGTGCGGACCAGACAGAGAATTAGGGCAACAAATAAATGCAGATCAAGGTATGCATGCGTAATTGAAGGAAGAGGACAGTCTGCAGATATAACAGTTTGTAATAGCAAGTGGTTGATATACATAATTAAGGACTGGGATATCAAGATCAAATTAGCAAAGGCTGAGACAGTGACTATAAGGAGAAGCGGCAGTAATAGTGAGGAAGGTAAATCCTTCCCACAGTTCAAGCTATTCAAATACAAGCATACACAAGGTGAAGATCGAAGTTCTGAAAGCAAATCTAGGTCTAGAGTCTAAGTCTGGGTCATGGTACTTGTCATTTGAAAATCGATAAGAAGAATTCTTTGCGGGTTTTCCTCTCCAAGAGGGAGAGGTTTTGCCTTGGATCTAGGAGCCTAACCTTTGTGTCTTGTGTTTTGATAATTGACTTGATGAAAGATTAACTTAACTAAAAGAAGAGAAGACGTAAGTACGTTCACAAGTAATTATCAAGAAGAGAATTTGTATTAACCTACAGCCTTCCAAATTCTCAACACATTTTGGGTGACTCTTGCTCTGTGTCTGGTCTGAGAACCGCTAAGAGGACCTCTGCTCCATGCTATTTTTCTATCCAGTCAACAAATGAATCAATACAATATGAATATATATTTGTTCCAAAACAAAATGTCAACTTTTAACCTTCTATTTTTATTGAAAACCCAGTATAAGACACTACAATTTCTCCCAAAAGTCTAGCTCCATAATTGTTCCCAAAATTTTCGAATACCTTAGCTAAGATATCATATCCATTTCGAGTGATTGAGGTTCTGTTTGTGAGCTGAGAATCAAGCACCTTGTAGTGATTTGTGCTCTCTGCCATTTTTTCTAGATAGTCAGTAACCGGATGGCTGCACTCTCCCACTCAGGCTTCTGGCTCAAAGATGCTCGTGTCAGTTTCCCATTTAGGAGCCCCTCTATCACCTTTGAATCTCTTCTCATTTATCGGGGAAAGAAACTTCAGTAGTTGTCAAAGAAATCTCCATGTTTGGAAAATGGTTGGACCTACTGACATCTCACTAGCCATTGTAGAGATTGAGGACAAGTAGCACACTTACGCATATTTTCGTGGCTAGGCAAATTCAATAAGAACTAGCCTATGCCAAAATCCATTGAGCACTATGTTTCTCATAATTGTAACACCAAGACAAGAGCTATAAATTGTGAATAATCTGGTAGTAGAGGTTTTCTAACCAGTCAAAAACTACATGGATCAACAATTGACTTTTGAGATTTGGCCCTGATCTATGGGCAACAATGACCTTTATATAATCTTCTGATTTTCTGATTTTGACACAATATAGAAAGTCCCTAAGAACAAGTCCAATTTGTGTTTGCCTGCCTCTCCTTGCTATACAGACCATGAAGAAGGAAATCTTCAAGAAAATCAACAGTGATTTGGCTTCCTATCTCATGTCTTCAGAGTAAAACAAAAAAAAACTGAATTTGTAGTATGTGCCATGTTACCCACCATAAGTAGGTAACCCATAGGAGAAAATTTGTCTCCTCATTTGAAATCCAGCCAGCCAGCAACCCTATGATGGCCCACAGATAGCTTTACATCAGAGCTCTCCACTTATGCTCCAGTCAGTGCTCTCTCCCATCTGACATGCTTCTTGAAGATGGGTCATATATTGGAAGGTACATAACCATTATTGTAATCATGTTGTTAAAATTGGCAACTAGTGCCAAACTCCACCTTAGACAACTCATATGATGGAGAGGATATTTTTATTGGATTCCTCTTTCCGAGAGGTGCAAGATTGATCTAAAGATCATCTTGTTTGAATGAGCAAAAGTGTGATTTTGAATTTATTTCTCACACATCTGGAAATTGTCAAGGTTGGCCAGAAGTCAAATGTAGGCTCATGAAGCCCCAATAGATGTGTCTCCACCTTCAACGAATTGTATAAATAAGAGAGACCTTTTCCTCATTTTGGACATCATCACTCATCACATCTCTCTCTTCTCTCCTCATTGGTTCGTACAACACTTGGAGCAGCTCTTCTCTACTTCGCACGTGTGGTAGGAGGCAGAAGTTTTCTGGGTTAAAGTGCAGGACGAATAGCAGACTTCCGGACAGCGTTGACCAGCGTTGACCAAGGGTCGACACCTCACCTTTGAATGTGATTTTCAGGCAGTTGGAGCTGTTTGACTGAAGTTGACTACTGTTTTGACCGCAGAAATTACAGCAGCATTGACTGGGTTTGACTTGACTGTTTTGGGTTGACTTTCTCTTGGAAGACCAAATTTGTTTGCTGTTGACCGAACTGCTTGGAAGATGATTTATTGCTTATTTGACCAGCGTTGACTTTCTGGTTAGGACTTCTGGT
This sequence comes from Pinus albicaulis, assembly GCA_034641835.2. NCBI lineage: Eukaryota > Viridiplantae > Streptophyta > Pinopsida > Pinales > Pinaceae > Pinus > Pinus albicaulis. The sequence continues at coordinate 614,689,509 of CM076581.1, forward strand.
TGACTGTTGTTATGACAGGGCTGATTTGACAGTGTTGATTTGTATTATGTACTCTCTCTCTCTGTCTGCTGAATTATTGAAGAATAACAAGAAGAATTTGATCAAAGGATTTTCCTACATTGGGGTTTTTTCCCTGGCATCCGCCAAATATTGTGTCCTCTTGTCTTGGCTTGTCTTTTGCTTATTGTTTATATTCTATCTGCATTTAATATCAATGTTAATGTGATTGCTAATCTGGAAATTGATATTGGGCTAATAAGGAAAATTGAAGTAAATTTCTCTTAAGCATAGAACATACCATTGCTATTTAAAATTAACATGGTATCAGAGCCCAGGTGAAGACAAAGCCAAGCAAGAGTGAGAAAAGCAATCACTGAGATTTGTTGGACAAGGACAAGGATCAATGGCTTCCTCATCTTATTTCAAATCTGAGGACAAGCTCAATGATAAATCTGATTATCATGCATGGAAGATGTCTCTAGACTTGACTTTGGAAGAAAATGAATTCATGGATTATGTGCAGGGAAAGGTTGTTGAGCCTCCTTCTAATGCACTGTCTGCCACTAAAACAAAGCACAAGAAAGGAGAGGTCAAAGCTAAGAAGATCATCAGGGATTCCATTCAAAAGCATTTGGCCGCTTACATCTCCAAGTTGGGCACATCTAAGGAGATGTATGACAAGTTCGTTAGGTTGTTCAAGGCTAGCAATGCAAACCAAATCCTCTTTCTCAAGAACAAGCTAAAGGACATCAAGATGGATAGAGGGGAATTCATCCAATCCTACTTCATGAGGATTACTGAAATAAAAAATGATCTTCTATCTATTGGAGAGGTTATTGCTGACTTGGAGCTCACTCTTATTGCCCTTGGAGGTCTTCCCCGAGCATGGGATGTATTCAATACCACTATCCTCAACAATGATAGGATTCTAGGATTCTGGGTTTTGATGAATTGTTGACTATATGCACTCAAGAAGAGACAAGGATGATGGAGAGAGACATGCCTTCAAATAGGAATGATCCTACTGCATTCTCCGCTCATGCTAAAAGGAAGAACAATGTTGGTCCAAGAAAACAAGGTCAAGGAAGACATGGATGCAAAGAAGGAAGAAAGGGAAGATGCTTCAATTGCAACAAGTTTGGCCACTATGCTAGCGAGTGTCCTAATAAAAGGGATACACCACGAGACGATGATCACAACCACAACAATTTCAAGGGAAAAGGAAAGCAAAGAAATAACTGACAACAAAGGAAAGAGAAATGCTCCAACTGCACGATATGGAAATGGTCGACCTACTAAGAAGTCAGGAAACTCCAAGTATGAGGAATCTAATGTTGTAGAAAAGCAAAATGAATTCTATCTGATCTCTGCCCTCACTACTGCCTCTCTTCCGGACACATTGGACAATTGGTTGATTGATAGTGGTGCCTCAAGGCACTTCACTGGGTTCAAAGAAGCCCTCTCAAATTTGATTGAAAATGAAACCAATTTGGATACCATACTTGGAGACAATGCCACCTATCCCGTAAAAGGGATAGGGACTATTACTCTTCATTTAAATCAAGGTCAAATCCTTCACCTTCAAGATGTATTATATGTAGTATGTACCTGACTTGAAGAATTTGGTATCTATTTCGGTGATGGAAGACAAAGGATTCAAGGTATCTATTTATTGATAGGAAGCTACGCATTTGGCAAAGGAACTTCAAGGATGCTTTTACTCTTGGATTTAGGGTTGATAGCCTTTATCAGGTTGGAGGAAGTCCTTTGGGAGCCATGACATGCAAAACTTCTCTCCAATCTGAATTATGGCACGGAGGTTTGCTCACCTTCAATATAAAGCTCTACCCGATGTTAGGAAGATGGTCACAGGTATGCCTGAATTCAAAGCTGATCACGAAGGTGTTTGTTAGGGTTGTGCCGAAGGGAAACATACAAGGGGACCATTCCCCTCTAGTGATAGTAAGACTACCGACATTCTACAATTGATTCATTCTGATTTGTCGATATGTTGCCCGTAACATCCTTGGGAGGATATTTGTACTATGTTATTTTTGTGGATGGCATTCTCTCGCAAAACTTAGATCTATTTCTTGAAGAAGAACGACGAAGTGTTCAAGTGGTTCCGCTCTTTCAAAGCCTTGGTTGAAAAGAAAACACGGAAGAAGATCAAAGTATTGAGGACCAATAATGGAATCGAATACGAGTCAAATGAGTTAAATGACTGTTGTAGAGAAGTTGGCATTAAGAGGGAGACCACTACTGCTTATACTCCTGAACAAAATGGAGTTGCTGAAAGGAAGAATCGAACCATCATTGAAGCTATTCGTGCCATGCTTCATGACTAAGGCCTACCGAAGTTTTTATGGGGAGAAGCTTCCAACGTTGTCGTGTACGTTCAAAATAGATGCCCACATCAAGCATTAGACTCCAAAACTCCTGAAGAAGTTTTCACCGGTAAGAAACTTGATGTTTCTCACTTTAGAATTTTTGGTAGTCCCATGTATTTTCATGTGCCGAAAGAAAAGAGAAGCAAGTTGGATGCTTTTGGGAAGAAGGGAACATTTGTGGGCTGCAGTGAAACTTCAAAGGTATATAGAATCTATGTGCCTTGTCAAAGGGAAGTGGAGATAAGTCATGATTCACCATCGATGAAGATGTTGCCCTTGGGAAGGTTAGAGATCTTCCTATTTCAAAAAAAGGCAAAGATGAAGATGCAGGAAAGCAGGAAGAATTGAAGGATGAACCGATGCCCGATGTTGAAGGACCGATGGATCCCATTGATCCACTTCCTAGTGAGCCCTCTTCCTTGAAAAGGAGACACTCGTGGCTCAGAGACACTCTCTAAGATGTCGAGAGACATATTGCACCGAGGGGGACATTTAGTGAAAGTAAGAAGCCAAACAAATACCAAGGGTACTTATTTGCCATGAGCACCATTGTTCAATCTCAACCTGGAACGTTCGAAGAAGCTGTGAAGCACCAAGTTTGGAAGGATGCAATGAATGAAGAGTATGAGTCGATCATGAAGAATGATGTATAGGATGTGGTCCATAGACCAAAAGACAAGTTTGTAATCACCTCGAAATGGCTTTACAAATTTAAACATGGAGTTGATGGGAGTGTTGAAAAGTTCAAGGCCAGGTTAGTTGCCCGAGGCTTCGCCCAAAAGGAAGGTGTGGACTATGATGAGATATATGCATTGGTTGCCCAATATACCACCATTCATTCAATCATTTCCCTTGCTGCCTCTCAGGGATGGAATCTACATCAAATGGATGTCAAAACTGCTTTCTTACATGGCTCGCTTAAGGAAGAAGTTCATGTAGAACAACTCGAAGGGTTTGAAGTTCTAGACTGGGAGTCACATGTATGCAGGTTGAAGAAATCCCTCTATGGGTTGAAGCAAGCTCTAGGGGCTTGGTATGAGAGGATCGACAACTATCTTATGAAGCTGGGGTTTACAAGAAGTGAAGTTGATCCGAACCTTTACTTCAAGGTTGAAAATGACACGCCTCTCATTTTGGAGCTGTATGTAGATGATCTCTTTCTGACAGGTGCGGACCCTCTCATTCATCAATGCAAGAGGGAGTTGGCTTCTGAATTTGAGATGAAAGAACTAGGGTTGATGCATTACTTCCTAGGCTTGGAGGTCTGGCAAAAGCCAGGTGAGATTTTCCTTTCTCAAGGAAACTATATTGTGAAGTTGCTTGAAAGATTTGGGATGGTGGACTACAAGTCTATGACTACTCCGATGGAACTCAACTTTAAGAAGCTATGCGGAAGTGTTGTTGGGCCCTGATGTTCTTGGTGAACTCTCGTCCGGATATATGCTTCGCAGTGAATATGTTGAGTCAATTTATGGTCGAGCCTCATCACATAAACTGGATTGCTGCTAAGAATCTTTTGAGATATCTCCGGGGCACAATCAACTATGGATTGAGATACACTGCCGAGAATTTGAGGCTCCACGGATATACTGAGGCTGACTGGGCTGGCAGTGTTGTGGATCGTAAGAGCGCATCTGGATGTTGCTTCTCACTAGGTTCTGCTTCGATATCCTGGATGAGTAGGAAGCAAAAATCAGTTGCTTTGAGCAACGTTGAGGTCGAATACATTGCAGCTAGTATGGCCTATTGTGAAGTTGTTTGGTTGAGGAAGCTCTTTAGTGAGTTGTTTGAGCATGTGTTGGATACCATCGTGATCTACTGCGACAACCAAAGTGGGATTTTCCTTTCAGAAAATCGCGTGTTCCACGACCGCTCCAAGCATATTGATATCAGGTACCACTTTATTCGGGATATGGTACAACGGGGAGCAGTAAGGCTCCATCACATTGGGACTGATGAGCAGGTCGTGGATATTCTCACAAAGCCCTGGGGAAGGTCAAATTCTTAACCTTCTGTGAGAGACTTGGAGTCGTGGAAAGACCCTCCTATGAGGGTCCTGCATGAGTTGGACATTGAGCTCTGGGAGCTTCGGGGGGCTTGGAGGTACTTCTTAGAGCTATGAGCGACCATAAGGTGAGTGGTTCACCTTCCCCTAGTGGTGCGCTGTGTACAGGGTGAGTGGTTCAGCTTCTCCTGTGATACCCCTTGTTGGTTGATATATGTGTAGGAAGAGTGGTTTACCTTCTCCTGCTGGTGCCCCAGCATACATCCTACCCATGTAGTCCAGGTCTCGTGGGAAGTACCTCTCATCTGGCCAATGAGTTGGGTAATGAGGATAAAGACCATAACACTACCGATGGACATATCATATATTGTCGTACTCTCTAATGCTAAGATGCATGGTGTTCAACAACTTGATCTAGGATCAAGTCTGATTGAGGTTTTCCCTCTGCATTGACTTTGGGTCAGTGGAGAGTGGCAAGGTCTTGTGACTCACTCTCGATCAATTCTTCTTCATTATTTCTTCATAGTTCAGCAGAGCAATGCAGTGCAGGGATGACAGAGATGGTACAGGTTGACAGATGGATTGGTAGGTGGATTTCTCCCTAGTTGAGAGCTAAGTTGCAGGAAACATTGGGTAGAGGGTCGTTTCACCCTGGAAACGAAACGGAAATGCGTTTCCCTGTACTGTACGGCCTGGAAACGGGTTTCCGTTCGTACTGAGTTGTTTCGCATTGAGGAAAAGTGCCCAGTACGGACAAAAACGTGTTTCCAGGTCGTACGGGCACGTTTCCAATGTTTAATATTCTTTTATTGCGCTTTTTTTTTCATTTTTATTTTTTTGTTTTTGCTCCTTGCCAATTCAAGACTGATAGAGGGAGATATTAAAGATTGGAAACAATTTTTTTTTGAGTTGGGCAGCCTAATGTTCAAGCCTATGGCTCTAGTGTTGATATGCAGTTCATGGTAATGTTAAATTCTTAAAGTAAAAGTCTTTTACTTAAATTTTTAACATTACCATGAAATGACTCAGGATGTTTGAAAGTGGTTTCGCCCTCATTGGATTTCATATGGAGAAAGTAGAATTTTAGATCTCACTCAAAATCCAGCAGACTTGTCATTTTTTCAGGATTTTAGGATTGGGGGGATTGCAATGTTTCCATTGGATTTTGTCATGTACTAAGGTATGGAACTTGTATTTAATCAAGAAACCCACGCCCTCTATGCAGGGAAGACTACCAATAATCAAGAGCACCTAGGGTACTAGGGTATGGAACTTGTATTTAATCAAGAGCACTAAGGTCGTTCGACTATGCAGGAGGAGACTCCCAATCAAGCACGAGACAAGAAATTAGAAATTTCTTGTGGCTAATTTTGGATATTGCTATTTTCATTATGTGATCATTCATGAGTAAATGTGACGTAAATTTAGACTTATAGTTTATGCATTGACATTGGACAATTTAATTATAATGTATCATGTATGCTTTATGATTGCACATATTTCTTAAATGTCCTAATATATATATATATATATATATATATATATATATATATATATTGCGTTTCCCTGTTTCCAAAATTTCGGGGGGTCACGGTTTGTACCCATACCCATTTCGAAAGCTCATATCCGTTTCCCCATTTCGTGCGACTTAGGTTGAGAGGGAGTGTTAAAATTGGCAACTGAGGCCAAACTCCCATTAGACAATTCATATGATGGAGAGGATATTTTTATTGGATTCCTTTTTCCGAGAGGTGCAAGATTGATCTAAAGATCATCTTGTTTGGATGAGCAAAAGTGTGATTTTGAATTTATTTCTCACACATGTGGAAATTGTCAAGGTCGGCCAAAAGTCAAATGTAGGCTCATGAAGCCCCGATAGATGTGTCTCCACCTTCAAAGAATTGTATAAATAAGAGAGACCTTTCATCAATTTGGACATCATCACTCATCACATCTTTCTCTCTCCTCTCCTCATTGGTTCGTACAACACTTGGAGCAGCTCTTCTCTACTTCGCATGTGTGACAGGAGGTAGAAGTTTTCTGGGTAAAAGTGCAGGACGAATTGTTGAATTCTGGACAGCGTTGAACAACGTTGACCGAGGGCAATCTCTCACCTTTGACTGCGTTTTCAGGCAGTTCATCTGATTTCTTGAGGCCGCATTGGTTGGCACAAATTTCGATGCATTTGGAGCAGTTTGACCAAAGTTGACTTCTCTTTTGACCTCAGAAATTACAGCAGCATTGACTGGGTTTGACTTCACTGTTTTGGGTTGAATTTCTCTCTCTTGGAAGACCGAATTTGTTTGTTGTTGACCGAGTTGCTTGGAGGATGATTTATTGCTGATTTCACTAACGTTGACTTTCTGGTTAAAGCTTCTGGTTGACTACTATTGATTGTTGTTATGACAGGGCTAATTTGACAGTGTTGATTTGTATTATGCACTCTCTCTCTCTCTGCTGAATTATTGAAGAATAATAAGAAGAATTTGATCAAAGGTTTTTCCCCACATTAGGGTTTTTTCCCTGGCATCCGCCAAATGTTGTGTCCTATTGTCTTGGCTTATCTTCTGCTTATTGTTTATGTTCTATCTGCATTTACCATCAATGTTGATGTGATTGATATTGGGCTAATAAGGAAGATTGAAGTAAATTGCTCTTAAGCATAGAACAAACTATTGTTATCTAAAATTAACACATGTGCTTTCTTTTAATGTTTTGGGCCATATTGATATGGATCACCAAGTTGGAAGATTATCTGCTCTTGATTGTACCCTTGCTCCCATGCTTCACCTAGGAGGTTAACTAGGTTCGGTCTTCATAAAGACTTGTAATTATAAATTTATGTAATGAAGAAGACAAAGATAATAAAATGTATTTTGTAATGCTTGCCTCATGGGTTTCATGAGCGAGGAGTTTTTATTATAGGTCAAAGACTTCCTCTTGATGTCTTTAGGGGTTTGTCATCTTGTCATAAATGTATAATTTAGAGTCATGTATATGAAGTGAAGTTACACTTGTAAAGACAAACTAATGATGTAATTTGTATGCTCCAAGACCTTGTCAATATGCTCCTTGAAGTCGGCTCATATTATGGTTGGAAGATGTTCCTTGACAAGTCGGCTTAGGACACTGACACAACCTCTATAAATAGAAGGGACTATGGCCTCATATGACACAAAAAAAAGTTCGGATCAAGCTCTGAAATAGTGCGAGACAAAGGTCTATTTTTGGGTGCGAAACTGAGGGACAGTTCAATGAAGAGGAAGGTGACTATCCAGCATAGAACAAACGAGGCATATCACAGAAAAAAGGAGATCTTTGTTTCGGGTTAAAGATCTTGGTCCTGGTATGTCTGAATTGCAGTGAAGAGCATAGTGCGAAGGAGAGGACTATGTCTCGAACTAGTCCACAGTTCAACAAGGAATATTGTCTGCAAAGGAGACATCTTGACGACCAAGGAAAGGATTTTACAAGGAGTGCTAAGAAGGTTGAGATCAATGCGGAGGAGAGGCAGTGCTAGCCTCTGTCTTTGATCTCACTCTCTTGCATAAACTCAATAATATACGCAGTATGAAGAAGAAGGCATCATAGCAAAGAAAAGAGATCTTGGTCTAGGGCAACAATGATAGATCAAGGAATAGAAGACTAGGGACCGAGCTTCCCTGGGGCTGGTGCAAAGCAGTGCAAAAAAGAAATTCAACATAAGGAGCCTAGAAGAGCAGTGACAAGGGTCTTGGAGGCATACTAGTGTCAACGGTCTGTGTCATGGCCTTGGTACTCATCAATTGATGATCTATAAGAAGAATGATTATCAGGTTTTCCTCTCCAAGAGGGAGAGGTTTTGGCCCTGGCTTGAAAGCCTAAATATGCATGTCTCTTGTGCATTTCATAATTGACTTGATGAAGAACGTAAAAATCTAACGAAGATAAGATCTAAGTGAAAGAAGCATAATGAAATCACAAGTAATTATCATGAAAGAAAAATTTAATAAAAGCCCTAATTTCTCAACAGTGCCCATGCTTCACCTAGAAGGTTATCCTTTATCCCTAGTCCAGTATGACTTCCCTTAAGGTCCTTCTTTCAGAAGGGGCACTAATTGGAGGCATTGCTTAAAGTAGTGTACCCAAGGTAATCCATAATTATCAAACGCCATATTTCCCTTATTATCCACATCCATTCTTTGGGTTGACTGTCATTTGTCATTGGGATTGGCACCCTATATCCTCATCTTTGAGTTAGGGCCCAGAAAGTGTCCCTAAAAGGTTGATGCAGCTAAAAGAATGATAAACGCATATAAAGCCACAACTCAAGAAAAGAAAAATGCAATATATGGTGGGGACTTAGTAAGCGTGTGGGAAAAAGCCTAGCATGAGCTACCCACCTCATTAGCCATCACCTAGTTCCTTAGCATTTCATTCTTTATCTGAAAGGAATTCTTGAATATTGCAACCCTGATGAGCGAGAAACTGCCACATCTTTAAAGGGTATTGAAAAGGTATAAAGCAAGCTTGGTCTCCTAAGCTAGCAAGAGCGGAAGATAAATCATTGAAGTAAAAGGCGCCCCAGAGAGGTGGCAAAAGAAAACCAAGGAAAGGGGTAAACTCAAGCCTTCATGATTTCTCCCTCTTCTCATTATAGCACTTGGAGATGTTGGACCCCCTTAACGAGCACCTAAATTATCACCTTTTTGCACCCATCCTTTTCCTTTTTGACCATCACCATTAGCCTCCTTTTTGTCTAAACCATTGTTTCACCAAGTTTCTGGGACAGGGGGGTGCGAGAATGGGGAGACGCACATGGGGCACATGTGGGAGCACCCCCAAATTTTAGGGAAATTCATGGGGGGCGGGGATGTCAAGGTGTGTGTGTTTGTGTGTATGTACACACATGATTCAAATTCAATAACGGAATACACTGATTCATACATCATAAATGATTCAATGAAATAGAAATAGTAAAATATTGCATACATTATTTAAATTCATTATTTTAAAATCTAATTAGTACTAAGCAAAATAGTAGATATTAAAGTCTAAAGACTAGAATAGTAAATTGAAATTACCCAAACTCCAAAATAGTAAAAATTGATGAGCCAAAGATTTGGTCTAAGGTCATCAGTATTTAGAGTCAAGAAACAAAAGTTAAAACTAAAAATAAACAATGGGAAATGAACCAATGTTATCAAAACTGGACCGGTGATCGAACCAGTCGACCCCAAAACTGAGAACTAAAGAAAATTAAGGAAATAAAGAAAAACTAAAAAAAAAACTAGACCAAAAAATCAGTCATCCCCAAAACTAGGAACTAGAAAAAAATTGGACCGAAAAATAGTCGACCAAAAAATACATAAATATTCAAATTTTGAAAAATAGATAGAAATTAAAAAAAATATATATATATATATATATATATATATGTGTGTGTGTGTGTGTGTGTGTGTGTGTGTGCATCCATATGACTCCAAACCATTATACACAAATATGCAAAGTTTCTCATATATATAGCAAGGGGGCATATAACCAAAGTAGCACCAAGTGCAATTCATAGTTGAACCAAAAATACATCAAAAAAGAGGCTCTAGATGGCCTTTATAGTCCAAAAAAAATCATGCTACAACAAATACCTACATATTAAAAACATTGCGTATATTGGAATCTTCATCAATATCACCCTCTAAGCATCAAAATAAGATAAGAAAAACTTAACATGTCAAGTCGAGCTTTTGTTTGAGTGATAGGTACAATTTTACTAGGGTCAAGACTCAAGACATAGGAGTTCAATAATCAATACCAAAAACATTGAGATACATAGAGGGCTTGGTGCTCTTGATTAAATGCTAGTTCCATACCCTCATACATGATAGAGTCCAATGGAAATGCTATAATCCCCCAAATCCTTAAATCCTAAAAATTGTTAAATTTGTTGGATTTTGAGTGGGATCTAAAATTCTACTTTCTTGATATGAAATCCAATGAAGTCAGAATCACTCCTAAACATCTTCAATCAATTAATGGTAATGTTAAAAATTTAAGTAAAAGGATGAAAATGAAAAGATAAAGGAGAATTTAACATTACCATTAATTACAAAGCATTAGTAGGGCCCTAGGGTTGAATATTAGGCTTCCCCACTTATAAATTATTGTTTTCAAGCAAAATTGAGGGGGGATGCCCAGTCCCTTTTGAAGGGGGCACCCACAAGCACCCCTTTTGGAGAAACATGTCCACCACATTAGGGAAATGTTTCCCCTTATGTCTCCGTGAGTTTCCCCAAAAGGGGGACGTGGGGAAACGTTTCCTCAGGCACCCCCCCTCTCCATCCCAAGTGCATGGGAAACATTTTCTCGAGCGCTCCACATCCCACGTACATGATTAACATGGGGAAATGTTTTCCCAGGCGCCTCCCCCCATCCCAGGTGCATGGGAAACATGTTGAGAAAAAAGGGTACAAAGGAAGTGTTTCCTAGTGTTTTTTGCCTTTGGCCTAGGAAAACACATGAGACACCTTTTTAGTGGGTGACTTTATGAGTTATTAAAGTCATGTGACTTTTAGCCACTTATGAGGTTCAAAAGGTACTTAGTACTTTTATAATATTAAAGTCACTTTATGTTTTTAAAGTGACTTTGTGAGAAAAAGCACATGGTACAACTTAAAGTTATTAAAGTGACTAGGGAAGTCATTAATGAAAGAGGGACATTAAAAGGGGGGCAATGGGAGATTAGATCTCCACCCTTGATCGAGAAGAGCTGAGATATAATCTCAGCCCTTGATCATAGGGTTAGGGCTTCTCTTCATTAGAGCGAGACTAAAAGGGGATAAAAGACAAAGGAGAGATTCATTCTTCAAGTGCAACGTTAGAGCAAGGAGGAGAAGAGTTTGAGTGAGATAGCCATTGTTGAAGGAGAGAATAAGCTACAGCAAGGAGAAGACCACCTAAAGCTCGTATCCCAAGGAGACAGGCCTGTGTTTCAAGGCAACACTGTAGCACACAGTTCTAGGCAGATACAGCAGTCTCCAGTATGAAAATCGAGGATTCAGCGCAGGTTTTGAGAGAGAGACTGTGCATTCATTGTGGTATCTCAGGCCCACATTTTGAGGAGTTAAAATCTGGGCTGGAACTTGAAATTCGCACCAGAGAAACTGTTGTTAGTGGTGCGCAGTAAGAGGTATTTATTCCTGTGTAGTGACTCTAGTTTCAAGGAGTTAGCAGAGGTTACCAGCGCTGCAATTAAGGGCTGAAGCATCAGACCAGTGGCTCAAATTTCTAAGCAGAGGAGGCTGGAAACATACTGGACAGTGGCCCAAGTTACAAGGCAGAAGTCCAGAACAGTAGCAAGCAGTGGCCCAAATTTCTAGAAGCTGGCACAAGTTTCAAAGGAGAGATAAGTCCTTTGATGAGTTATTTAATGCTGTAATTATTTCTCTGAGATTAGCAATAAAACTCCGCTTCTAGACTGGTTTTCCCCCTGTGCGTTTTTCCAGGGTCAGTGTTGACCAAAAATCCTAGTGTCTCATTTTGTGTGAATGCTTGCCTTATTTTTATCAGCTGTAAAGAGAAAGTAAAAGAGAAATAGAAGTAGTCCTATTAATTATGTTTCTTTTAAAATTTGCATTAATTTTATATATATCAGCATGATGATGTGGGGTTGTGGGCATTAAACCATATGCAAAGAAAACTGAAACTAAGGAGGGCTACAGAGAACTTAAAATTTCCTACAAAATGTGGGGAGCACGAACCGCACCTTGGGAAATGCATCCCCATGGAACACTAATATAAACATACTCATACTGATCCATTTTGCTTAAGGTACAATTTCCTGACTCTCATGTCATGTTAAATGATTTCGTTAGTGCAATCCAAGGAAAAACTAATTCTTGCACACTTATTAATGAAGAGGCATGTGAGAATTGGTGTTACAGGTACTCCCACAACTGCTACAACACTAGCCATATTGCTCCTACACCATACTTCAGTTGCTGTAGCACCAAATGTTGAAATTTGGTTACCGGAGGACAGGTGGTTGGTTCCCTAAGGCTTTGATCTTTGGGGAAAAGTGTCCAAAAAGAATTTAATTTTTCTCCTAAAGTGACTTTATAAGTTATAAAGTCAAATCTAATTTAAAAGTGACTTTAAGTGATAAAGTTACTAAGTCTAATTTTAAAGTGACTTTAATAAAATCAATGTGAAATTAGAAAGTGAAAAGTGACTTTGGAAATAAATGACTAAAAGGGTCTTTATTAAAGTGGGGTGAATTAAAAAATAGAAAGTGAGATTTAAATGAGCATTTAATCTCAGCCCTGGATCTAAAGCTATCTCAGCCATTGGATTTAGGGATTCCCCAAAAGTCACTTAGGGTTAGGTTAAAGGAGGAAAAGGAGAGAAAAGATCATTCATTCTTTTATGAGCAGATTGAGAGAAGGAGGAGAGAGAGCTAGAGAATTTATGAGCTTGAGAAGGTGAAGGAGAGGAAGAGTTCAGCGTTCCGTACAGCAGCAAGACGTTGCACGCTTTTCGAGGCAGCAGTCTGTACAGTAGCTTGAGGCACAATTTTCGAGGAAAGGGACAGCACAGAAATCGAGAAGAAGGTACAGCAAGCTAAAGGCACATATTCCGAGATTGCTGGGCACAGTTTTCGAGGCAACAAGCATGGATTTCGAGGAGAAAGTTTTGATGTACTTTTCCGTACAGTTTGTACGATCGTACAGCTAAGTATTGGGCACAGTTTTCAAGGCTGTTATTTGCTGTAATAAATTCCTGTTTTGAATATTTTGCTGATTCAGCACATTTTCCGAGGTGGAGGCTAGCACGGAAAACGAGATAAGTCTGTACATTGTTTGCTGGAATTTTCCCTGTACATTTCACTTCTCTGTAAAAGCATTTTCCAGAAATAAAGAAGGGCTTTCGAACTGGTTTTCCCCAAGAGTTGTAGGGGGTTTTTCCAGGGTCATATTGACCAAAAGTCAGGGTGTCAAATTTCTGTGTGGGGCTGATTTATTTTTCTGAGTTTTTATTTCTGCATTTTCAGCACTGTGAAATTTCCAGAATTTGTGTTTTCAGAAAATATTTATTTTTCTAGCTTGTTGAATGTATGGTTATGGGAATGGGCATTTAACTTTATGGGAGAAATAAGGAGAAACTGAAAACCGAGGTTGGTCTTAAAATTTCTACACCAAACATAATTTCCAGAATTTGTGTTTTCAGAAAATATTTATTTTTCTAGCTTGTTGAATGTATGGTTATGGGAATGGGCATTTAACTTTATGGGAGAAATAAGGAGAAACTGAAAACCGAGGTTGGTCTTAAAATTTCTAAACCAAACATAATGCTGCAAGACCAATTGAGTTGCTGCAACACTAGCCATGCCCCGTTGCTACAAGACCAGACACGACACTACAACATCAGTTCAGTGTTGTCAGAGTAGAGTTGACACTACAACATCAGTTGAGTGTCGCAACACCAAACATGACGCTACAACATCAGTTGAGCACTGCAACATTGGTCATGTTGCTGCAACACCGACAGGACTGTTGTTGCAACACTAACAGGACCTATTGTTGCGACACCAATGGTTCACCGTTGTTGTAACTCCAAATGTAGTCGATTCACATCACTATTTTGTGTAGTCGTTACATCAGTTGGAACAACAATGGATGCACCAAAAATACAGATCAAGTGGCATAGTGGACAGCGGGAGAAGACAACAATTGAATGAACCAACTCATCCGATGGTAACTACCGCTGTCACCATGAAGACCAATTCCAGTAAATGCAATAGGCTCGATCTGTACTCTTATCGAGCTTAGCCTGTCTTTTAGTGACAAAATGAGGAGCAACCTGAGGATCTCAGATCCTCATGATCGTCCTTAACTCTTTCTTGGTCAATGTATTTTGTATAAAGATCACTACTCAACTCGAGTAGAAAGGATTCCATTTTTATAAAAACCAATCAATCAACATCATAGTAAATTAGTAATAAAAACTTGCTTTTCTTTAATATAAGGCGTCGGTTAAGTTCTTGTAGCTCTTTGCTTGCATAGATGTGTTGAAAAGAGTAACTAGGCTCGGTCTTCAAAATGACATATAATTATGACTTACATAAATAATGTAATGAAGAAAACAAAATTATTATTGTAAGCCTTGCTTCATGGATTTCATGAGCAAGTGATTTTATTTTAAGAGGTTCCCATTGAGAGCCTTAGGATTTATCATTTAAAGCCAAAGAGTCAATGTCATGAATGAAGAGCTCTTCTTGAGCATATGTTAATGTATATGAGTCTATAAAGAGTCTAGTAGCCCTACAAAGATGTAAATTTTTGAAGATGTTCTATGCTTGATGCAACTTTACTTTTATCCCCAATGTCAGTCAGCAATCACATAAACAAGAAAGTAAAGTGTTGACAGAACATACTAGTAGATCGACAGAAGACAAGCCAGAAAAATATAAGTGTGTTGGTGTGTTACGGCGGTCAACAGGATGCTTCAACCAGCAAAGTCTCAATACGGTCAGCGAACCAGAAGTGTCACACACACAGCCCTTAAAGACAGCTGATCAAAAATCAACATAATTCAACAAAAGAATCCCACATCCAAATTTCCAGCATCATTGTTAAAATTGGACAGCTAGGTCCAAACTCCATGTTGTGATGCTCAAATGAAGATACCAATATTTTTATTGGGTTCCTCTTTCGGAGAGGTGTAAGATCGATCTAAAATTGATCTTAATCCGATGAGCAGAACATTTATTTTGAATTTATTTTTAATAATTTCAAATATGTGCAGGTCGGCCTTAAGGTTTTACACCCCTAGCAAATGTGTCACACACCTCAGTGATTGATATAAATAGAGTCAACGTTGGAGGACATTTCACTCATATCATCCTCACACATCATCTCTCCTCTTCTGATTGGTTCGAGCTCCTTGGAGGCAGTTTCAGTTCACAAGTGGGAAAGAAGGACTAAGCCGTTGTTGTTGTCGTTGTTGCCGTTGTTGCTACCGTTGTTGCCGTTGGGGCAGCATTGACTTTTCTGGGGTTGACTTTGAGTTGATCGTGTGGCTGTTTTGAGGGCTGTTGTGACACATGTTGGGTTGGCTGACCAAGGAGACTTTGCTGGTTGAAGCATCTTGTTGATCACCGTAACG
Organism: Pinus albicaulis; assembly: GCA_034641835.2. NCBI lineage: Eukaryota > Viridiplantae > Streptophyta > Pinopsida > Pinales > Pinaceae > Pinus > Pinus albicaulis. The sequence goes on from CM076581.1 coordinate 614,705,043, forward strand.
CACCACCACATTTTTCTATTTCTGGTTTGTCTTCTATAGATCCACTGGTATGTTCTATCAGCATTTTACTTGATTGTTTATGTGATTGCTGTGATGAAAAGTAAAGTTGCATCAAGCATAGAACATCTACATAAATTTACATGGTATCAGAGTTGAGGTGAAGACAAGCCCTATTTGTTGCAATCACCGAAGAGGAAAATGGGTTTCACAAACTATGGCTTCAAGGAGGATGACAAATTGACTGGAAAGGATGACTTCCATGCTTGGAAGATGATATTGGATCTCAAATTGGAAGACCAAGATGTCATGGACTATGTGCAGGGTAAAATCCAAGAACCTCCATCCACTGCTACTATTGTTGCCAAAACAAAGTACAAGAAGGGGGAGATCAAAGCAAAGCTGATGATTAGTGAATCCATTCATAGAAGTCTGGTGGCCTACATCTCTGAGTTGGGCACATCCAAAGAGATGTATGATAAATTGATTCTCTTGTTCAAGGCCAACAATGCGAATCAAGTACTATTCTTCAAGAATCAATTGAAGAATCTGAAGAAAGACAGGGATGAATCTGTCCAATCAAACTTTCTGAAGCTAACCGAGATCAGGAACAATCTGCTAGCTATTGGGGAGACAATAGCTGATCGAGAGATGGTACTCACCGCACTTGGAGGACTCTCATCCGAATGGCATGTGTTCAACACTACCATTCTAAATAATAATGTGATACCTAACTTTGACGAAGTACTGTCAAGATGCGTTCAAGAAGAATCAAGAATGAAGGAGTATGGAAATGAAGGAAATGTTGCATACGCTGCTCATTCTAGAAAGAACTTTGGTGGTCAAAAGATCAAAGGAAGAGTAGGGGCACAAGGAAAGAAGGGCAAGTGTTACACTTGTCATAGGCCAGGTCACTATGCTAGAGAATGTCCTTTCAAGAAGGATTCTCCCGATGGTGATGACAACTACAACAACCAGAGGGATGGCAATCAAAGGAACAACAGGTTCTAGGGAAAGAGGAAGGCTCCCTCCGGCGGAAATGATCAACCTTTCAAAAGGTCAAGAAATTCCAAGTATGAGGAATCAAATGTTGTTGATAAAAGAAATGAATTCATTCTTATATCTGCCCTCTCTGCTACATCTCCACCTGACACTATGGATGTCTGGTTGATAGATAGTGGTGCTTCAAGGCACATCACTGGGTTCAAAGAAGCACTTTCTGATATGGTTGAGAAGGATACTAATCTAGAAATTATCCTTGGAGATAATGCCACATATCCCGTGAAAGGGACAAGGACTGTGACCCTCCACTTGTCTCCAGGTCAAGTCCTCCACTTACAGGATGTACTCTATGTACCTAATTTGAAGAAGAACCTCGTGTTTATATCAGCCATGGAAGACAAAGGTTTCAATGTGGCATTCACTAATGGAAAGGTGCGCATGTGGAAGAAGAGCTTCAAGGAAGCTATCACGTTTGGGTCTAGAATTGATACACTCTACCAGGTTGGAGGAAGTCCACTGGGAGCAATGACATGAGATGCTATCCGACAGACCGATAATGGCACTGAATATGAGATGAAAGAATTCAAGAACTTTTGCAGAGGAGCTAGCATCAAGAGGGAGACCACAATGTTTGTGGGCTACAACGAAACTTCAAAGGCCTATAGATTATATGTGCATGGTCAAAGGGAAGTGGAGATATGCCACGATGTCACCTTTGACGAAGATACTTCCCTGAGGAAAGTAGTCAATTTTCTGAGATCTGAGGAAGATCATGAAGCAAGGCCTGGAATCGAAGGATGAGACGATGCCTGATGTTGAAGGACCGATGGACCCGATTGATCCACCTCCTTCGATGGGAAAGAGACCATCATGGCTCAGGGACACTCTCGAGGATGCTGAGGGACATGCAGCCTAAAAAAAAAAGGAGGAGGGGACATTCCGTGAAAGCAAGAAGTCGAGTAGATACCAAGGGTATCTAGTAGCCATGAGTACTATTGTACAATCTGAGCCTAGATCCTTTGAAGAAGTCGTAAAGCATCAAGTCTGGAAGGATGCTATGCACGAAGAGTATGAGTCCATAATGAAAAATAATGTCTGGGATGTGGTTCCAAGACCAGAGGATAAAGCAGCTGTCACCTTGAAATGGCTCTACAAGATCAAGCATGGATCTGATGGAAGTGCTGAAAAGTTCAAGGCAATATTCGTTGCCCGTGGCTTCTCTCAAAAGGAAGGCATAAATTATGATGACATATTTGCACTTGTGGCCCGATACACCACCATTCAATCTATCATAGCCCTTGTCGCCACGCAAGGATGGAGTCTTCATCAGATGGATGAGAAGACTGCATTTCTACATGGTGCAATAAAGGAAGAGGTGTATGTGGAGCAACCTCTGGGGTTTGAAGTCCGGGATTGGAACACCCATGTCTGCAGGTTGAAGAAATCCCTCTATGGGCTGAAGCAAGCACCCAGAGCTTGGTACGAGAGGATAGATAGCTACCTGATGAAGCTGGGCTTCACTCGTAGTAATGTTGATCCGAACCTTTACTTGTCTGTTCATAGGAGAGAAGCTCTCTCATTCTAGTGTCAGACAGGGATCTCTCTCCTTCCCCGATGTGCTGACCCTCTCATTCATCAGTGCAAGAGGAAGCTCACTGCTGACTTTGAGATGAAAGACCTAGGACTGATGCACTACTTCCTAGGCCTGGAGGTCTGGCAAAGACCTGGTGAGATTTTCCTTTCTCAAGGAAAATACATTGTGAAGCTTTTGGAAAGATTTAGTATGGTGGACTGCAAGTCCGTGTCGACACCGATGGAGCTCAACTTCAAGAAGTTGAGTGGCAGTGCTGTTGGGCCCGTATTGACTAATCCTACTAAGTATCGTCAACTCGTAGGGGCCCTAATGTTCTTAGTGAACACTCGTCCAGACGTATGTTTTGCAGTGAACACTTTGAGTCAACACATGGTTGATCATAACATTCACTGGGTTGGTGCCAAGAAACTCTTGAGATATCTCTGGGGCACGATAGACCTTGGGCTAAGATACACTACTAGGAGCATGACACTCCTTGGTTATATTGATGCTGATTGGGCTGGTAGTGTGGTGGATCGCAAGAGCACATCTGGATGCTACTTCACACGTAGATCTGCTTCGGGCAAGAAACTGAAGTTGGTAGCCTTGAGCACCGCTAAGGCCGAATACATTGTAACATGTATGGCCTATTGTGAATTCACTTTGTTGCGAAAGCTCTTCAGTGAGTTGTTCAAGCATGTGTTAGATGCCACTGTTATCCTTTGTGATAACTAGAGGGGGATTCGTTTGTCATAGAATCCTGTGTTCCACGATCGATCTAAGCATGTTGATGGTTGGTACCACTTTATCCGGGATATGGTACAGCGAGACGCCGTAAGGCTCGATCATAGGAACTGATGAGCAGGTCGCGAATATTGTCACAATGCCCTTGGGGAAGGTCATGTTCGTAACCTTCCGTGAGAATCTTGGAATCGTGGAATGACCCTATTCTGAGGGTCCTGTTGGACGATGAGCTCTGGGAGCTCTGGGGGGAATTTGGGGATAGCTTCTCGGAGCTATAAGCAACCACAGGGCTAGGCTTGCCAAACCTTGTTGGTGTGCTTGGGCCCCACCGTGATGATTGAGTTGGTTCGCCTCTCATGATTTGTGCACCATATGCATCCTACCCATTTGAGTTCCGAACTCATGGGAAGTACCTCTCATTTGACCAATGAGGTGGGAAAAGCTAGAGACTAGTAGCAAATATTGATGGACGTATCAGAGATTGTCGTACTCTCTATCTAGGATGGCACATGTCCAACCACATGATCTGGGATCAAGTCTAGTGAGGTTTCGGACCTCCTACTGACTTCGGGTCAGATGAACCAACTACAGGTTGGTATGTGACTCTTTGAGTCCATGTGAGGTTTCGGACCTCCAACTGACTTCGGGTCAGTGAGACTAACCTCGAGTTAGTATATATGACTCTCTTGAGTCCAAGTGAGGTTTCGGACCTCCTACTGACTTCGGGTCAGATAAACAAACTTCGGGTTGGTATGAGACTCTTTGTGAGTCCTATAGAGGTTTCAGACCTCTGGGCTGAATCTGTCAGTCGGGAATGATGTCTTTGTGACTGTCCCATTACTGTTCTGAAATAAAGAGGCTAGCAAAGCAAGTTACGACGGAATGACACACGATGTTTGATTACACAGGTGGATGGAGTTCTCCCTAGTTGAGAGGAAGTGTTAAAATTGGACAACTAGGTCCAAAATCCATGTTGTGATGCTCAGATGAAGATACCAATATTTTTATTGAGTTCCTCTTTCAGAGAGGTGTAAGATCGATCTAAAATTGATCTTAATTCGATGAGTAGAACATTTATTTTTAATTTATTTTTAATAATTTCAAATATGTGCAGGAAGGTTTTACACCCCCAGCAAATGTGTCACACACCTCAGTGATTGATATAAATAGAGTCAACGTTGGAGGACATTTCACTCATCTCATCCTCACACATCATCTCTCCTCTTCTGATTGGTTCGAGCTCCTTGGAGGTAGTTTCAGTCACACGTGGGAAAGAAGGACGAAGTCGTTGTTGTTGCCGTTGCTGTCGTTGTTGTTGTCGTTACTACCATTGTTGCTGCCGTTGCTGCTGGTGTTGCTGCCGTTGTGGCAGCATTGACTTTTCTGGGTTTGACTTTGAGTTGACCGTGTGGCTGTTTTGAGGGCTGTTGTGACACATGTTGGGTTGGCTAACCAAGGAGACTTTGCTAGTTGAAGCATCCTGTTGACCGCCGTAACGCACCACCACATTTTTCTATTTCTGGTTTGTCTTCTATAGATCCACTGGTATGTTCTATCAGCATTTTACTTGATTGTTTATGTGATTGTTGTGGTGAAAAGTAAAGTTGCATCAAGCATAGAACATCTACATAAATTTACAATCATCCATATTTACGCCATCCATTTCCGACATCATCCAAATTTATGGCACATCCATATTTACAGCATCATCCATATTTACGGCATCCAGACTTCTGGCATCCATTTCCGGCATCATTAAGATTTACGGCATCATCCATATTTACGGCATCCATTTCCGATATCATCCAGATTTACGGCATCCATTTCCGGCATCATCCAGATTTACAACATCCATTTTTTGATCATGAGGATGTGTGTGATGAGATGATTGAAATGTCCTCCAACGTTGACTCTATTTATATCAATCACTGAGGGTGTGTGATGTTGAGAATTTGTAGGGCTAGTGATTAACTCAAATTCTCTTCTTGATAATTACTTGTGAGCTTGCTTATGTATTCTTATTTCACTTAATTAATCTTTCATCAAGTCAATTATCAAAGCACTAGTCAAATGTAGAGATAAAATAGTTTTCACTTGTAACTGAACATCTTGAAATGTAGTTAGGAAGGTAAATCTCTGATTTACCTCCCTCACTTTCTACCACCTTTAGATCACTGTTCTGACAAGTTCTTTCCTTAGATACTTTACAATCAGAGATGTTCTTACTGTACTCTTTCTGCACCTTCAGTCATTGTGTACCTTCAGTCATCATCGAACCTTCAGTCATTGTGTACCTTTAGTCATCATCATCGTACCTTCAATAAGTTATACTTCAAGTTGTACTGAACTTGTCCTTATGTTCGCAGCCTTTTAGATGTTATATAACCTTAGATAGATCCGCACTAGCTGCTCCCTTTTCCACGCTGTCAACCTCAGTCTTGTCCGCAAAAACTTAGGTGATCCGCATTCTTTTATCTGCTGTACAACCTTAGACAAGTCTGCAATTCTTATTGACCGAAAATCAAAGACATATCTCTGTTCTATTTGTTGTCATTTATGCGAAGTTTACTGGCCTATTTATAGTTATTCGACCCTATAATTAGCCAACCTATTAATTGAACTGTTGGGACATAATTTGAGCTGACCTTTCCAGCATTTTTCAAGCCGACTTTACAAGGTTTATCTCTAGCATCTTGTCCAATGTTTATAGGTTGTTTATCTTTGTCTCCTTCTTTTCAGAATTACATAGTCAACATGAAGACCGACCTAGTTACATTTTACAACACTCCCTCTTAACTAGGGAGGTATTCAAAAAGTTACATGATCACTTTCAAACTAAAGAATCTCATAAGAAAAATCGAATTGGTAATCGCATCTGTATAGCTTCATTTCAACCAGCATTGTACTAGTGCAAGGCCTTGACTAATAGCCCCATCTCTTCAACGAGACAATGGGCTTCAATGTTGGCGAGACACATGACTTATAGACACCTTCGTCATTGTCTCTCCAAGGTACATACTCCACCCGGGTGTTCCCAAGTATGACCTTCCTGGACTATTCTTCTCTTAGGTAGCTAGCCCTCAAAGAATATCGGTCCCCGACTACTCTTATCTTGAATGCCCGATCACATTCTCAAAGAGTATCGAATGCCAGATGATTAACCAATCCTCCATTCTGTCTTCCCAAGACCAGAATGATGTGTCTATCTCTCCCTCCTAGGGAGGACCTATTCCACAAGGGCATGTACTCATTCTTATACAAAGAATGTACCTAAGCTCATCCTTAGGAATTACCAAGTTTCTTCCAAGTAAGAAACTTACCATCATGCTCCCTCTTAACCAGGGACCTCCAGCAGCGATGGTGAGACACCCAGCTGCTCATGAAGAATTCCTGTCCTCGATGTCATGGATTTCGGTATTGAGGAATCTCCATCTTTTAGCTTCATAGGGCACAGATCATTAATCACTTCCATCCTGAGTCTTGTCAGCTATCAGAGTGATTCACCAGACTTCCTTATCTGGTCCAATATTGTGCCATGCTGCTTTCCTTCGAATCATCTCCCAGGATCATACATCCTTTCTCATGATTAACAACCCTGCACAAATTCATCCAGATAAACATTTACATATGAACCTTTTAAAACAAAAGTTACCTCAGTGATGATCTTTCGCCATGACATCTTCCTGTAAGCATCGACATCCTTCATACAGATTGACACATCTCCTAATGATATGTTTTTCCAAGGGTCTTCTTCTTTACCAGACTTTCGTCAGAGTCTACATATATTTCCAGGAGATCTCCTAGTCACATCTTATTGGCCTTCGAATGATAACTGCCTCTTGACATGGTTGCATTTCATGATCTCTTCCTCTCTGAACATTCTTGATTCCCAGGAACGTACAACTTTCCTAGTTTCTCGTTCACATACAACCACCTCATATTCCATGAGGACATATTATGTTGATTTCATCTGTCTGTGCATTGAGAGATACTCCTCCATAGATCATACTTCTAAGTACAGAAGTCCATTACCTGCAACCACATGACATGAATTCAAAACATCCAATGTCAGCATATAAATATATACATACCTCATTCCTTTTTCATTTGAGTCATCCTGTAGCAATTTCTCAAGAATGAAGAGCTTCATTCCCTTGGCTTGCTTCATCAATATGTCATCACATCCAGAAATATGTTTCCATGATGACCCTTGCTCTTGATGACTGCTTTACATTAGTATTGTTTGTCAGAGAGGTTTTCGCAGAGTTGATTCACCGGGAGCTCCTACCATGCTTAGATCAAGATGCTACATTATCACGTAACCAACAAAAGTCAATTTCTTATTCATAAGTTTGTGAGATTTTCTTTGAATCTTCTTTTTCTTTCTCCTATTGAGATTGTCCCTTTAGGACCAACTTTCTTGAAATGTCCATAAGTCTCCCACTTAAACTTTCCTTTTTCTTCTGTGAATGTTTGAGTCTTTTATCCTTCAACATTTTTGCCCTAGATTTGTCTTTTTCCATCTAGCATAGAGATCACAAGTTGAATGAGGTAATTTTCTTGTCCTTTTGTTATGTTGTCCATCTTATCATCTTTTCCAGATCGCACAGTTGATATCCCTTCATTCTTTGATACCTCAATTTTGTGTAAATCAGGTCTAAGTGACATAACCTTATTTATTGCATAGAATAGTTCTTTCAGCTTATCATGTATTCCCTTGATGTCTCCAATTCTTCATAGACAGAGGGATGTGAGGACTTTGACTGATTCCATAAGAATCCTTTGAGCCCTTCTATCCCTTTCCATGTATTCAGATAAATCTTGACCTATATCGTCTTTCCATGACTTTACTTTCTTCGAGGACTGTGACTATCCTCCTTATGCAAGGATTCTTGGTAGCCCAACCAGCTCATAGAACTCCCTGCAAAAACAAAGTCATTTAACCAAATTTGATTATAGAATGAAAATACTTACTTGATAAGTGATGAGTCTTCAGCTTGATTGCTTTAGTTGTAATAGCACTGAGAGTGAATGGTTTTTCACCAAACTGTGGTCTTCATCATATCACCGAATTGTATCTATTGTCCGAACTGTGTGTGCACTTAAAACAATAGAGATACCATCGAGACATAGAGACTTTTGTTCAAAGCTTTAGTTACTGCAATTGCACCGAATCTGAGATGATGTTTGAGCTGTATGTAAGTGATCCGAGAATGTATCACCGAGACTGCAATTTTTGAACTGTGTTCTTAGGACTGTAATTGATCTCTGAAAATTCAGGGAATTCAATCTGTATTAACCCATCCAAATTGTACCTAGGAAACTTCACTATGTTATAGTGCTGAAACAGTGAGGATATTTCACTTTGGTGTCAAAACTTTGCCCAGGTTCTAAGCTCCAATTGGCACTGAGATCTACAGTAGAGAATGGCACCATACATTCTTTTTGAAGGCATCTGAATTGTAGTCGAATTCAGTGATCAGAAAATTTGATGCTTGTTGCTTTGACACCCTTTACCTTGCTTAAATGCCATTTTTGAAAACTGATCCTTGAGTGTCTCTTTGATTAGATGCCCTTCTTTAGCACCATACCTCTGATACCATGTTGAGAATTTGTAAGGCTAGTGATTAACTCAAATTCTCTTCTTGATAATTACTTGTGAGCTTGCTTATGTATTCTTATTTCACTTAATTAATCTTTCATCAAGTCAATTATCAAAGCAGTAGTCAAATGTAGAGACAAAATAGTTTTCACTTGTAATTGAACATCTTGAAATGTAGTTAGGAATACCTTTCTCACTTTCTACCACCTTTAGATCACTGTTTTGACAAGTTCTTTCCTTAGATACTTTACAATCAGAGATGTTCTTACTGTACTCTTTCTGCACCTTCAGTCATTGTGTACCTTCAGTCATCATCGAACCTTCAGTCATCATCATCATACCTTCAGTAAGTTATACTTCAAGCTGTACTGAACTTGTCCTTATGTCCGCAGCCTTTTAGATGTTATATAACCTTAGATAGATCCACACTAGCTGCTCCCTTTTCCACGCTGTCAACCTCAGTCTTGTCCGCAAAAACTTAGGTGATCCGCATTCTTTTATCTGATGTACAACCTTAGACAAGTCTGCAATTCTTATTGACCGAAAATCTCAGACATATCTCTGTTCTATTCGCGGTCATTTATGCAAAGTTTTCTGGTCTATTTATAGTTATTCAACCCTATAATTAGCCGACCTATTAATTGAACTGTTGGGACATAATTTGAGCCGACCTTTCCAGCATTTTTCAAGTCGACTTTACAAGGTTTATCTCCAGCATCTTGTCCACTGTTTATAGGCTGTTTATCTTTGTCTCCTTCTTTTCATAATTACATAGTCAACATGAAGACCGACCTAGTTACATTTTACAACATGTGACACATTTGTTGGGGGTGTAAAACCTTAAGGCCGACCTACACATATTTTGAAAGTATTAAAAATAAATTCAAAATAAATGTTCTGCTCATCGGATCAAGATGATCTTTAGATCGATCTTGCACCTTTTCGAAAAAGGAACCCAATAAAAATATTGGTGTCTTCATCTGAGCATCACAACATGGAGTTTGGACCTAGCATGGTTCTCACCTTCCATGCCGGCTTCAAATAAGGATAAGAAACTCATGTCAGCCCACACATCTATTCATATTGACAAGTCAGCTTATATTGATGGGTAATCAACTATATATAGGCCCCTCGGCCTATTCCACAGAGACAAAATTTCGGACATACCTCTGTGTTTTTCGGATGGGCTGAAACAGAGATACAGTTTGGATGAACCTTCTTGGCATATCCATTGTGGATCACAGTAAACAGAGTTTCAGTGAACATGTTACAGTTTGGATCAGTGCTATTTTCAGGGAGAAAGTTCGGTGTAGATGATGCTGCATTTCAGTATGGTTCGGTGCTCCTCCTGTGGAGATTTCGGTGTAATCACAGAGATACAATCACAGTAAAAGTCTTGGTGCTACATCAGTGCTATCTCAAGAAAAAGGACTCGGTTCCCTCACAGAAGTAAGGTCTCGGTGACATGACAGTTCGTTGTTGGTAATACTACTGTGATAAGGTATTATCTTTGTGATAAAGGCTCAGTATTATCAAAGGTAATGATGAAGATCTCGATGGAAGAGTCAAGAAGAGGAATGGCAAGAGAACATGTGTCTTGGTCTTGGAGTGGATAATAGGTCAAGGGTCTTGGTCTTGGCATTCATCAATTGAAATCTCTATAAGAAGAATTGTTGCAGGTTTTCCTCTCAAAGAGTGAGAGGTTTTGGCCCTGGCTCATAGCCTACATTCTGTGTCTCTTGTCTATTTATGTTCATGCATTGGTTACTGTTTGATGAAGAAGAACACTAACAAGATAATAATAAGAAGATCCTAATCTAAAGAAGTAAAAAGCATTCACAAACAGTCATTAACGAAGAGAAATCACCTAACGCCAATGCCCTAGATTTCTCAACAAGATGATGATTAGAGTATAGCTTTTTATTGATAGTTCCACCCTACTACTTCGAGAGGGAGGTAGGGTCACCTCCTTAGGTGAGTATTGTGGCATAGTAGTTTAAGATTGGTTTCCAATTCAACATGTTAGGATGCCAACTCTTTATTACCACAACACTAGATCTAATACTCTGTTTTAGTTTAAATCTTATGCACTTGATTGTTATTTCCTTTATTATTGCAACACTAACACTCTGCTAAATAATACATATATATTTTGCTGCTCATGATTTTTTGGCTTATTGCAGTTCTGTCGAATGAGATATAAGACCAATTGCATGTACAGTTCTTTATTTGTTTACTACTTGAATTAAGCGTGGAAAAACTATTATATTACACAGTCACCAATTAGAATTTCTTTGCTGCAGCACAACTAAAATTCATTTCAATTAATTTATGTTTGTTATCAACTAGGGTCACAACACATTTGCTTCCAAGCCAATTGAAGCTAGATTAGTTAGTTGTTACTTTTTGTCCTCTTCAACTGGGGTCATAGTTTATTTGCTTCCAGTCTGGTTGGAGATAGATAGGATTAGTTGTTCTTTCTTTTGGCTTAGCTGGGGGTCATGGCTTCTCTGCTTCCAGGCCTAGCTAAAGTAGTTTACCTTTTTCATCGCGGAGTTATCTTTAATTAGTTTTAGCATTGGTGACTCTGTCAAAGATATCTTCAAACCCTTGACCGATGTGCATGAGTGTTTTTACTACAACTTCATAACTAGAACAATAGACAAACACAACTGTTCTAGCACAGACAGTGGACAACAGTTCGCAAGTACCATACAAATCCCTAGTTTGATAATTAAATGAATAGTTTTTTGAAGTTATATTTTGAACAATTAAAAGAAAATTAGAAGACCCATCATTTTTGGCGTCGTTGCCGAGGATCTGTCAATATTGCAAACTTTTTACTATTTATTTCTGTTGAGAATTTGAAAGGCTATAAGTTATTACAAATTCTCTTCTTGATAGTTACTTGTGAATGTACTTGTGTCTTCTCTTCTTTAGGTTAAGTTAATCTTTCATCAAGTCAATTATCAAAACATAAGACACAAAGATTAGGCTCCTAGAGCCAAGGCAAAAACTTGCAAAGAATTCTTCTTATTGATCTTCCGATGACAAGTACCAAGATCCAGACTTAGATCTTCCAGAACTTTGGTCTTCGCCTTGTGTGTGCTTCTATTTGATTTTCTTGGACTGTGAGAAGGTAAATCAAGTATTTACCTTCTTCAATCTTACTCCTGCTTCTTCTTATGTTCACTGTCTCTTATTCACACTGATATTCTTCTTTTATCTATTTACCGCACTTCTGTTCTCCTTTTGTATGTCCGCACTGAATACTATTTTGTGTATATATTTATGTATGCTGCCTCTGCTGTAATATCCGCAGTCTCTACTTGTTCGCAATTCCCTTAGTACATATACATGTATGCTGCCTCTGCTATAATATCCACAGTCTCTGTTTGTTCGCAAATCCCTTAGTATCTCTGTGGTGGTTTAGGCTCAAGCTTATCCACAATTTCAGAGTAATACGCTTTCAATTGTGTCATCTACATTCACTTCAGAGAAATCTGCATCAGCTATTGAATTGTCCGCATTTACTTCAGGTCTGTCCGTTGTTCTATTTCTATCTGCACCGAAAACTACATTCCAAATGATCTGCAACTACAGTTATATATATACATGACTTTGCTTGCTATTAGGCTGACCATCTAGCTGAGTGATAGGCTGACTTGTCCACTGTGAATAGGCCGACATGAATTGTGATTTCTTCATTATTTAAAGTGGCAACCTTTGTTGTAACTACAGCTTGACTTTCATCGTTGATTATGGGCTAGACTGCCAGCAAGGTCTTGGAGCATATATGACACTTAATTACATTTTATATCTTTGACTTCTTCTTTTCATAATTACATAGTCAACATGAAGACCGACCTAGTTACATTTTTCAACACTCCCTCTTAACTAGGGAGGTATTCATACAGGTACATGGTTACTTTCAAACTGAAGAATCTCATAAGAAGAATCGGATTGGTAATCGCATCTGTATAGCATCATATCAACCAGCATTGTCCTAGTGCAAGGCCTTGACTAACAGCCCCATCTCTCAACGAGACAATGGGCTACAATGCTGGCGAGACACATGACTTATAGACACCTTCGTCATTGTCTCTCCAAGGTACATACTCCACCCGGGTGTTCCCAAAGTATGACCTTCTTGGACTATTCTTTTCTTGGGTAGCTAGCCCTCAAAGAATATCGGTCCCCGATTACTCTTATCTTGAATGCCCTAACATATTCTCAAAGAGTATCGAATGCCAGATGATTACCCAATCCTCCATTTTGTCTTCCCAAGACCAGAATGATGTGTCTATCTCTCCCTCTCAACCAGGGAGGACCTATTTCACAAGGGAATGTACTCATTCCTATACGAAGAATGTACCTAAGCTCATTCTTAGGAATTACCAAGTTTCTTCCAAGTAAGAAACTTATCATCGTGCTCCCTCTTAACCAGGGACTTCCAGCAACAATGGTCAGACACCCAGCTGCTCATGAAGAAATCTTGTCCTTAATGTCATGGATTTCGATATTGAGGAATTTCCAACTTTTAGCTTCATAGGGCACAGATCATCCATCACTTTCATCCTGAGTCATGTCAGCTATCAGAAAAATTATTCATCAGACTTCCTTATCTGGTCTGCTATTGTGGATGCTACTTTCCTTCGAATCATCTTCCAGGATCATTCATCCTCTTTCATGATTAGCAGTCCTGCACAAATTCATCCAGATAAACATTTACATATGAACTTTTAAAACAAAATTTACTTCAGTGATGATCTTTCACCGTGACATCTTTTTGTAAGCATCGGCATCCTTCATACAAATTGGCACATCTCCTACTGATATGTTTTTCCAAGGGTCTTTTTCTTTACCAGACTTGTCAAAATCTACATATCTTTCTAGGAGATCTCCTAGTCACATCTTCTTGGCCTCCGGATGATAACAGCCTCTTGACATGGTTGCATTTCATGATCTCTTCCTCTCTGCACATTTTTGATTCCCAAGAACGTACAACTTTTCTAGTTTTCCCGTTCATATCCAACCACCTCATATTCCATGAGGACATATTATGTTGATTTCATCTGTCCGTGAATTGAAAGATACTGCTCCATAGATCATACTTCTAAGTATAGGAGTCTAGTACCTACAACCACATGACATGACTTCACAGCATCCAATGTTAGCATATAAATATAGACATACCTCATACCTGTTTCCCTTGAGTCATCCTGTAGCAATTTCTCTTGAATGAAGAGATTCATTCCTTTGACTTGCTTCAACAATATGTCATCACATCCCAAAATTCTTTCTCCATGATGACCCTTGATCTGATGATTGCTTTTCTTTTAGGAGAGAGGTTTTCCATAAGCTTTTTCACTGAGAGCTCCTTCCATAATTTTATCGAGATGCTTCTTAATGTACATGCTATCATACAATTTTACAACTAATCAGAGATCACTTACAAAGGAAAATGATCTCAATCATAATAGAGATCTCTTGCTTCCTCCTTCTTAGATCTTTTGGCCTCGGGTTCTTCTCTTTCATAAGTGACGTGGGCTTCTTCCTTTTTCCTTTTGTCCTTTCCAGATTTAGGACAATCACTTTTATAATGTCCAAGCTCATCACATCCAAAGCATCGCGTTGTCCATATTTCTTCTTTTATTTTGAGGGCCAAATTTTCCGAATCTTCCTTTCTTCATGTATGAGGCTGCAAAGGCATGATTCTCTTCACTTGGTCCTATATCAGCTTTGGCCTTTAGTATTGTTTCCTCTATTTTACATAGAGACCATAAATCATGGAATGGAGTGGCTTCTTTCTTCCCATATAGACTCGAAGTGAAACTTCCCCATTCCTCTGGTAGAGCATTCAACACCACTGTTGTCATCTCAGTGTCAGACATCACTTCTCCTAGTTCCTGCAGTTGATCTCTTATTTCAGAAATCCTCATAAAGTATGGAGTGATAATTTCATTTTGTATAGTTCTTGTCTCAGAGAGATTGCTTCTTCAGCAGTACTCACAGAGAATAGCTCCACCAATTTCTCATATATTTGTTTTGCAGTCTTTAGTTTTGATACATAAGGAATGAGAGAGTCTTTGATGGATTCTATGAGAATCCTTTGGGCTCTAATTTCTCCCTTCATGTATTTGGCATGTGCTGAAGTATCTTATTTTGGAGGTTGAATAGTAGATCCTTCAATATAGTCCATTACTTTGTCTTCAATTGAATTCAAGTCTATTCTCTTTTTCCATGCACTAAAGTTTGATGATCCAACCAGCTTGTTGCTTTCTTTACAAAAAGGCATCTTGATAGATAGGGTCATGAATACTTACTTGAGTGGATTTGTTTGCAGCTTCCTTGATGTTGATTGAAAATGAAGTCAATGGTTTCCTTTCTTCAATGTTGTTGTATTTGAACCCTTGATTATAATGACTATCTTCAGAAGTTGAGATTTCCTTCAAACAATGTTTTGAGTGCAAATCTTTTGATACCAAAGATTAATGAGTTGATCTTTTCACATGAAATAGTTGGATAGTCTTCCTTGCAAACTGGTTTGTCTTTCCATTCAAACTTCGGTCTTTGCTTCTTTGAGTGTCTTTGTTGACAAGCAGCTCTTATGTTCAGCACCTTAGCTCTGATACCATGTTGAGAATTTGAAAGGCTATAAGTTATTACAAATTCTCTTCTTGATAGTTACTTGTGAATGTACTTATGTCTTCTCTTCTTTAGGTTAAGTTAATCTTTCATCAAGTCAATTATCAAAACATAAGACACAAAGATTAGGCTCCTAGAGCCAAGGCAAAAAATCACAAAGAATTCTTCTTATTGATCTTCCAATGACAAGTACCAAGACCCAGACTTAGATCTTCCAGAACTTTGGTCTTCGCCTTGTGTATGCTTCTATTTGATTTTCTTGGACTGTGAGAAGGTAAATCAAGGATTTACCTTCTTCACTCTTACTCCTGCTTCTTCTTATGTTCACTGTCTCTTATTCACACTGATATTCTTCTTTTATCTATTTACCGCACTACTGTTCTCCTTTTGTATGTCTGCACTGAATACTATCTTGTGTATATTTATATGCATGCTGCCTCTGCTGTAATATCTGCAGTCTCTACTTGTTCGCAATTCCCTTAGTACATATACATGTATGCTGCCTCTGCTATAATATCCGCAGTCTCTGTTTGTTCGCAAATCCCTTAGTATCTCTGCGGTGGTTTAGGTTCAAGCGTATCCGCAATTTCAGAGTATAGGTTTTCAATTGTGTCATCTACATTCACTTCAGAGAAATCTGCATCAGCTATTGAATTGTCCGCATTTACTTCTGGTCTATCCGTTGTTCTATTTCTATCTGCACCGAAAACTACATTCCAAATGATCCGCAACTATAGTTATATATATACATGACTGTGCTTGCTATTAGGCCGACCATCTAGCTGAGTGATAGGCCGACTTGTCCACTGTGAATAGGCCAACATGAATTGCGATTTCTTCATTATTTAAAGTGGCAACCTTTGTTGTAACTACAGCTTGACTTTCATCGTTGATTATGGGCTAGACTGCCAGCAAGGTCTTGGAGCATATATGACACTTAATTACATTTTATATCTTTGACTCCTTTTCATATTTACATAGTCAACATGAAGACCGACCTAGTTACACTTTTCAACAATTTCCTGGTTGTACTTAATTATTTTCAGTTAGGATGATTTTTCATTTTTGAAAGGTAATGAAAAGGAATATAGACCCAAACACCCCATAAACTAACATTGTAGGGAAATCAGCTCTAGGATAAGGATCTAGTCAGCCTAATTATCAGACACCAACAGCCAACTCTCTAGCCAAAAGAAAGCCATCACCTCCTGCAGAATCAAACCATCAAGCCAAAATTTTGAGCTACCAAGCAATCTTGCCTCTATCACTTCAAATAAACAAGAGGACAACTTCCTGCAGAATAGAGAAAAAATGGCAGAGGAAGGAGTCATCTGTGAGGTGAAAGAGAAAGTCATTTCCAATCAGGAAACAGATGGGGTAACTCAAATGAAGAATATTCCTCCACTCTACCAAACTTTCATGGCTTAGCTACTAAGGACCCAAACACAATTTTGTTTCAATAATATTTCCTCTGTAGGAGCTATTATTATGTCTCCAACGCCCATAAATCTTTTCCCTGCTACTTTAAAGATTGCTGCTCTTCAATGGCTTATGGGGCTTGGTGGGAACCGTGTCACCACATGAGCACAAATGAAAGGGAATTCCTCAAAAACTACAAAGACTACTGCAAAGGTAAAGAATGGAAAGAGGAAATCTTCAAGATGGAGCAGAAAATAGATGAGAGTTTGGAAGATTATGTAGAGTGCTTCAAGTACAAATTACAAAGGTCAAGACAGGGCCAGCTAGGAGATAACTTATAAATTTTGTTGTTGTGAGGAATCAGGGATGACTACATTGACATCCTTAATGTCATGAGTAGAGGAGATATATACCAACATGAATATGATGTCATTTGTGATTTATGCCAGAGATATTCCAGAGGAACTTCATGGCCATGAAAAGGACCAACAAATACATTGTCCAGACTCCAGAACTACTAAGACATCTACTTGAAATTGGGAATTTGCTGGAGGATTTCAAGGTGGATATACTCAGTTCCCTAAGCTCTCAACTGGATAAAATGCAATTGAAAAAGAAAGGGGAGGAGGCAGAATTAGCTTTAGCCATTTTCTACCCAAACCGCAGAAAGAAGCACCCATTAAAGGAGTGTGCTTCTGTCGAACAAACTCAGAGGACGATATCTTCTGAACAAACTCAGTATTTTAATTCTTATTATGCTAACACTTCCATGCAGTGCAGTATCCTTCTCGACAATGGTATCTACCTAATCCCTCTTATCCACAATGGATCCTCCATCACTCCCAAGCAATCCATGGCAACAGGGATGGAGGAACCTACCTTTTGGACGACCTTATCAGGCATTACTGTTGAAAATTGGTAGGCTATGGTCGTTATTTTCATTGACAAATTAAAAGAGAAATCATGTATTTTGCATATTGACCAAGTCGGCCTCACTTAGTCAAGTCAGCCCCACTCTTTGAATGGGTTTGACCCCAAGGTCAAAACCCTCCTCCTAAATCACATATAAATAGAAGTTCCTTGGATCTCATTTGGCACCTCATCCATCACATCTCATCAATTTGAAACAAGAAGTCTGATCCACATGTGTGAAGGAGGAAAGAAGTTCTGTTCTGCATTGACCACCTCTCTCATCTTCTATTTGACCAGCATTGACTTGGGAATTGGGATCATTTGCTTCTGTTTGACCGAATCGTTGACTGATATTTGAGGCTGAGTTCACCTGTGATTCGTTGACTAGTTTGACCACATTTATATCTACAGTGGTTCGTTGACTGAGACTTTGACCAAATTTTGGCCCTTCTGTTCAACTACCTCAGACCAAAATTTGACCCTTCTGTTGCAGACTGTGACATTGACCAGCGTTGACTATTTTCTCTCTCCTTTGACTGGTTTAACTTGACAATATTGAGGTCAGAAAATTGGAATCTTGTTTGGAATATTCTGATGTACATTTTGATGAACTGAATTCTCTCTCAAAAGGAAAGATTGTTGGGTTTTCCCCTTGTTGGGTTACTTTTGCTAAGGGCAGGTTATTGGGTAGCTTTTTAGGATGGGGATGGAAAACAGAATGAAAGGCCTTGCGGATCTGGAAATGGAGTAACCATTGGCTTTGAAAGCTTTGGTAAGATGGGCTTTTTCATTGGGAAAGGATTGAAAAGAGGAGATCTGAATGGCTCAGGTAACAAGCATTTTAAGCATAACATACTTTTGGGCTGGATGATGGTGGAAGTTGGCATGAAGGTACCTATCGGTATGAGTCTTCTTGTACCTATCGGTACGAGTCTTCTTCCGATAGACTTGGTGAGTAAGGGAACCCTCAAGGAGGTGAGAGACCTGGACATCAAGAAAGGGGAGGGAAAGGTTATCTTCAAGTTCCATGGTGAATTGGATATGAGGGGAAAGGTGATTGAGATGGTGTTGAAATTTGGTTACTGGAGGACAGGTGGTTCCCTAAGGCTTTGATCTTTGGCCTAGGGAAAAGTGTCCAAAAAGAATTTATTTTTTCTCCTAAAGTGACTTTATAAGTTATAAAGTCAAATCTAATTTAAAAGTGACTTTAAGTGATATAGTTACTAAGTCTAATTTTAAAGTGACTTTAATAAAGTCAATGTGAAAATAGAAAGTGAAAAGTGACTTTGGAAATAAATGACTAAGAGGGTCTTTATTAAAGTGGGGTGAATTAAAAAATAGAAAGTGAGATTTAAACGATCATTTAATCTTAGCCCTAGATCTAAAGCTATTTCAACCATTGGATTTAGGGATTCCCCAAAAGTCACCTAGGGTTAGGTTAAAGGAGGAAAAGGATAGAAAAGAACATTTAGTCTTTCATGAGCAGATTAAGAGAACGAGGAGAAGAGAGCTGGAGACATTTCTGGTTTTGAGAAAGAGAAGGAGAGGAGCAGTTCAGCAAATCCATACAGCGAGGAGAGGTTGCACGCATTTCAAGGCAACAGTCTGTACAGCAATCAATTAACACAGTTTTCGAGGAAGATTTCTGTACAACATTAGTGGGCACGTTTTTCGAGGTCCATACAGCAGCAAGGAGGCACAGATTTCGAGGAGGGGAAGCATCAGTGTGCAGCATGCATTTCGAGGCTGAGTTGGCACAGTTTTCGAGGCTAAAAGAAGCTGTTGTAATTTCTATACAGTCCGTACAGCAGTACGGAATTTCTGGCACAGTTTTCGAGGAGGACGTACGGCATTAAATGCTGTTATCTCTTGCAATAAAATTTCTATTATTATTGTTTTGCTGATTTGGCACATTTTCCGAGGCGGAGGCAAGCACGGAAAATGAGATAAGTCTGTACATTGTTTGCTGGAATTTTTCCTGTATATTTCATTTCTCTATAAAAGCATTTTTCAGAAATAAAGAGAAGCTTTCGAACTAGTTTTCCCCAAGAGTTGTAGGGGGTTTTTCCAGGGTCATATTGACCAAAAATCAGCATGTCAAATTTCTGTGTGTGGCTGATTTATTTTTTAGAGTTTTTATTTCTGCATTTTCAGCACTGTGAAATTTCTAGAATGTGTTTTCATAAAATATTTATTTTTCCAGCTTGTTGAATGTATGGTTATGGGAATGGGCCATAGTTTTAAAAATCAGAATCGGGTTCCGATTCGGCCAAGGGTCAGCTCCGACTCTCACTCCGACAAAACAAAAAACATAAACAAGGAGGTTCTAAATGGCCTCCACAACAAAACATGAATAATAACTACTGCAGCCTACTAGACATCTGACAAGCCAATGTCCTCTGGCTCTTCCTCAAACTCTGAGTCTGAACCAGAGAGGGAAACCGCTCGCTCCTCCTCTGAATCAACATCCTCAACTGGAACTATACCCTTGCCCTTACCACCCTGAGATAGACGAGTTATGCGCCTCCATCGTGGCTGACAAGAGGAAGTGCCTGTGCCTGCAACTAGAGGGCTTGGGACCGGGTCTGTTATTAGTGGATCTGCATTGAGCATAGCCTCTAACTGTGTATCGAAGTCATTCCCCACACCAATATCCTCATCAGAGTCAAACTCTGGTGGACAAGTCTCCACTACCCAATCTGATGTTGGATCAATATCCTCCAACACAATGGGATCTGAATCAGGTCTTTTGTTCAGCAATTGGTTGCGTCTTAGTCGGAGGTTGTACTGGACATACACTAGATCATTTAACCGTTTTTGCTCCAAACGGTTTATCTTCTTTGTGTGAATCCTCTCAAAGACAGACCAATTACGCTCACACCCAGAAGCACTGCAAGTTTGACTCAAAATGCGGATTGCAAACCTCTGCAATTGAGGACAATGGCTACCAAATGCCTCCCACCATTGTGCTGCAAAAAATGAGTTTCAGTTAGCTCAACAATTTATATCCAACTTTGAAATTGAAATTATAAACAATTATACAAAATAGTAAAATATGAATTTGAAAATTGAAATTCTTTGTTTACCTGGCTCATTTGATTCCCTTGCAATCCTTGCAAGGTTCTTGCTAAAGGTACCTGTGGCTTGGCTGAACACAGTGATCTAATTGTGTATCTTTAACTGCTCACTCTCTGTGGGGATCATGCGATCAATGCAGTCAATCAATCCATCTCTAACCTCCCCATTCAAAGCTCTTGCTTCTTGAGCTTTATAATGATACCTTGGGTTTAAAAAATACCCAGCTGCATGTATAGGGCGATGGAGTTGATTGTTCCATCTCTGATCAATGATTTCCCAAATGGGCCCATACTTACCCACTCCGTCTTTGTATGTTGCCTTTATTTGCTCCTTTGCTTGATCCATAGCCCCATAAATGAAGCCCATAGCCAATCTTTCCCCATCCACCAAGCACAACACCTTAACCAGTGGCTCAGCAAGTTTCACAATCTCTGCTGCCTTTTTCCAAAATATTTCTTCATTGACTTTCCTTTTCACATCTTTGCCATCCTATTTGCGAGCCAACTGACATTCATTCCATTCATCAATAGAAAACAACTTTTGCAAGTTTCTATATTGGGCAAGCATAGATTGCAATGTAAAAAACTGTGTTGCAAATCTAGTGATGGCAGGCCTAATAATTTCCTTGCCCCCTGTGTTTTTCCTCATCAGATTCAGAATCCATGAGTGATTGTAAATATATTTTGTGATGCATTTGGCATGCTCTATAGTGTTCTTGATCTAGTCTATTTTTCCAATATCCTCAAGCATGAGGTCTATGCAATGTGTAGCACATGGGTTCCAAAAGACGGTTCGGTGTTTTTCCTCTAACAATTTACCAGCAAGAACATAGTTAGAGGCATTGTCTGTGATGATTTGAACAACATTTGCCACCCCCACCTCTTCAACAACCTCATCCAAAAGATGAAACAACAAATGTGCATCTTTCACCCTATCAATTGCATCAACTGATTTCAGAAACATGGTTCACCGTGGGCAAAAGACAAGAAAGTTTATGATGATACGGTTCCTCTGATCAGTGCATCCATCTGACATGATGGTACATCTTGTATGTGCCCATGAGTTTTTGAACTCTTTCAAATAATTATCAATGTTCATAATCTCTTTTTGCAAAAGAGATCCTCTTAACTCATGCATAGTAGGGACTTTGAAGCCCTTTCCAGCAGCTTATATGGTATCAAAAATAGGTTCATAATATGGTGAGCGAGTAGCATTGAAGGGAATATCAGCATCATACCACCATCTAGCAATGTAATCACAAGCAACTTCTCTCAATTCTTTTCTCCAATGAGCATCTAAAGTGGGCTGCACTGTTGGAGGACTAGGACCATGTGCAATTGCACTATTAGAGGGAGAAGAGGGCACAAAAAAACTTTTGATAGTACCCCTATTTGTCATTGCACCCTTACCCTTTTCAGAAATAGACTCCATAGAGGGAGGAACATAGCGAAAGGGGTTTGATGCATCAATGCAAGGGATAGATGAAGAAACCTCATAATCAAAACTTGGGTTGGCAGCCATCATATGTTGTAGATTTCTCTTCCTCCCAATTTCAACCTGTATTTCTTTTTGCCTAATTTTGTCTTCCTCAAACTTCTGAAATTGTTCTTTCAACTCCTTCCTAATTTTCCCAATGTTTTGTGCTTCACATGGAGTAATTTGGCCTATAAGACCAGCCAAATGTAGTTTCAGTCTATGAATGCCCCCTCCACCCCCCTTAATTTTTTTCTTACAAAATTTGCAATACATTTGATCATCAACCATTTCAGCATATGCCCAAGCAGCATCTTTCGCTCTAGGGGCCATTTTGGACTGAGTTTTTGACTTGGAAAGAAAAGGTTTAGATCTGAAAATGAAAACAAAAAAAGACTATTCATTCAATGTTCATTTCTTTCACCAAAAACTATGTTTACCATTTTCAGATTTGCAAAATAAATAAAACAAGCAAAGGAAAATTTTAGAAGAGAAAAAATAAATACCTCTAGCCTCTAGCCTCCTCAATGCAGCTCCAACAAACCAACTTCTCAATGCTGCTCCAAAGCTTGCTCAATAAGCTCCTCACTATTGCTCCAAAGCTTGCCCAAAAGACTCCTCAAAGCTACTCCAAAACCAACTCCACAACTCTTCACAAAATCCTCACAAATGCTCAAGCAAATTCAACGAGATAGAGGTGAGGTATTGAGAGGGGTTGGGTAGGTTAAATAGGATGGAGAGGGGTTAGATAAGGTAAAAATAACCTAACAGCAAAAAAAAATTGATTTTGAAGTCCGTTTTTTGGGATTTTTTGGGGCCCGCGTCCAGCGGGAGCTGACCGGCCGAGCTAACTCGGGCTCGGCCAAGCCGGCCGGTTTGTGACCGAGCCGGCCGAATCAATGTACGGATCGGTCAGCTCGGTCACAAACCGGCCGCCAGACTAGTTTAACCACTGAGTCAGACCGGCCATCCCTTTGGCTCGGTCGACTCGGCTGGTTTCGAGTCTGGACGGCCAGTTTTTAAAACACTAGAATGGGCATTTAACTTTATGGGGGAAATAAGGAGAAACTGAAAACCAGAGTGGGTTATCAAATTTCTATAGATGGGAAAGGAATTCTTGGAGTTTAGATATACCATGGGACCAAATAACAAAACTGTCATCAACAAACTGCTTCCAGAATTTAGGCTTTAAGGGGAAGCTCTCCAGGGCTAAGGTTTCAAAGTGTTCCACAATAACGTTAGATACAACAGGGGAAAGGGATGAACCTATGGCAATGCCCTCAGTCTGCTCGCAGCATACTCCTTCAAAAGTGAAAAAGGTGGTAGTAAGGAAAATTTTTATAAGGTTGAGGGTATCAGAGTCTACAATCTTGGAAATAAGATCGATGGCTTTGGGGACAGGAATTTTGGTAAATAAGGAAACAATATCAAAGCTCACCATGATGTCGTTTTCATCAAGCTTAAGGTGTTGGATTTGCTGAATGAAATTAGAGGAGTCTTCAATGAAGGAGGAAGTGGCTAGAAAAGGGACGAAGCTTTTTGGCAAGGAATTTGGAGAGGGCATGGGTGGAACCCCCAATAGCACTAATAATAGGTCTAAGGGGGGCATCCTTCTTGTGGATTTTAGGTTGACCATAGATTCTGGGGGTAATGGGGTTAAAGGATATAAGAAGCTTTTGGAAGGCAAGGTCAAGGGAAGAATATTTAATGGCTTTGGTGACTTTGTTGGTTATAGATTGGAGCGGGTTTTTGGTTAAAGGCTTGTATGAAGAGGAGGAAAGGAGATCAATCATCTTACGATGGTAATCAGAGGAATTCATAACAACTGACCCATCCAAGATATCATGGCAGATCCCAAGCTAAAGCAGCATCCAGATGTGCTCTTTCTGTTAGTAGAGTTACCAACCCAATCAGCATCAGAGTACCCATGTAGTCTCACATCTCCGACAATATATCTCAATCCAAGATTGATGGTCCCATGCAGGTATATCAGCACATGCTTTGCAGCAATCCAGTGTGCATGTGTGATCCAGGTGGATATTGGTGGTCACCCGCCTATTCCACTTGGGGCTCCACCATTGTCTATTTCAGTTTTTCAGTTTCGGCACAGTTTACTATTTTTAGCAGTTTTTCGGGTCCTAAACTTCCGGAGCCGTTTTGAGGCCCTAAATGACGTTTTTTGGGAAAACTGAGGGCAACATGGGTCCATGGACCGATGTTGCCCGTTCCAAATTTGTAGTCCTCGGATAGATCTTTCTAACGAGGTATGGTACGCGTCAAACGGAGATCGTATGCCAAAGTTACGCCCCTGGGAAGTTGAAACACCAATTTACCCAAACGGGGCCTATAGTTTTGGCGCTTCATCTCCTAGGGTTAGGGTTTTGGCTGCTTAGGATTTACCTTTGTTTCTAAATAATAAATAGGCCCTCGAACCTCATTGTAACTTAGTTCAGGGGCCTGTAGCTGCCACATCTCTTCTCGTAGATAGCTACCAGTGCCCTAGCTAGTTTCATTTCCATTCTGTCTGTAAGCAAAATTCAGTTCGTTGATATTAATGAAATGAAGTGTTATTTCCGCTGCATCTCTGTATTTATGTTTATATGTTTATTCTGTTGCATTCCTGCATAAATCCGGATCAATGTGTTGGCTTAATCATATATTGGCTCAGAGTATTAACCGCAAAACATATGTCCAGTATAGTGTTCATTAAGAACATCAGTGCCCCAATTAGTTGCCGATACATAGAAGGATTTGTCAAATCAAGATTTGCAGCTTCACCACATAACTTCCTGAAATTCCTTTCCATTGGTGTATTCGTGGACTTACATTATGTCATACCAAATCTTTCCAGTAGCTTGACAACATATTTTCCTTGAGAAGGAAAATCTCACCAAGTCTTTGTCATACCTCCCAGAAAGAAGTGCATAAAATGAAGATCTTTCATTTCAAACTCAGAAGCTAACTCCCTCTTACACTAGAGGAAAGAGCTTCTCCACCTGTCAAGAATAAGTCATCAACATATAATACCAAAATCAAAGGCATATCTTGGACCGTTTTGAAGTAGAGATTTGGATCAACATTACTTCTGGGAAAACCAAGCTTCATAAAGAAGCTATCAATGTGGGCATACCAAACTCTTGGGGCTTGCTTCAATCCATAGAAAGCTTTCTTCAGTCTACACACATGAGTTTTCCGATCATGTACTTCAAAGCCTCGTGGTTTCTCCACAAATACTTCTTCCTTGAGGAAGCCATGCATAAAAGAGGTTTTCACATCCATTTGGTAAAGAGTCCATCCTTGGCTTGCAGCTAGAGCCACAATAGATTGGATGGGTAGTATATCAGGCAACAGGTGCAAAAATTTCATCATAGTCTATTCCCTCTTTCTGAGAGAAACCTCTAGCCACAAATCTGTTGAGAATTTAATAGGCCAGTGTTTAATTCAATTCTCTTCCTTGATAACTGCTTGTGTTATACTTGTTATGTTTCTTTTACTTAGATCTTATCTTTGTTAACTTATTATGTCTTTCATCAAGTCAATTATCAAAACACAAGAGACAAAGTTTAGGCTCTTCAAGCCAAGGCAAATACCTCTCCCTCTTGGAGAGGAAAACCCAAAAGTAATTATTCTTATAGATCTTCAACTAATGATTACCAGTACCATGGCAAAGACCCTTGACACCAATATGCCTCCAAGACCCTTGTCACTGCTCTTCTTTGCTCCTTATGTTAATCTTCCCTTCTGCACTACTTTTGCACCAGTACTAGAGAAATTTTGTCTCTAACTTGGCAACTCCAAATAGTATGCTTCTCAGCCTCCTTGGGTTCCTTCGTTAGTCTTCTTGCTGCACCTTATATGTGACACCTTTCAAGAGCAAGGCACTTCCGAACTATATGAGGTATAGATCCAGATGAAGACTGAAACTAGAAGGCCCTAATATTGACCTCCTTGTTGAGGTTACTTCTGAGTTATGCGAGAGAGACAGGAGCTCAAACAGAGAGCACCTTACTCTCCTTCTTGATCTTATTACAATCCTCTTCTTCGCATGTCCTTGTAGCCTTTTCTCTTCCAGTATAGTCTTTCTCCCATGCACTGCAGTTTGGATCTCTTCTTCAGACTTTGACCGAGATGAATATACCCAAACAGAGATATATGAGTCTTTATTCCTTCGTTGAACTTGTCTCCTTATTTCATACCAAACGCAGACCCTTTATCTCGCACTTCTATTTCAAACTTGTCTGAATTCACACAGTTACAATGAGGCTGCAATCACCTTTATATAGTGACTATCCTTTATCTTTTAGGCCAACATGAACTGGAAGATATTCATCACAACTTAACCTAACTTTAGGGAGCATATTGACATGGTCTTGGAGTATACAATTTACATCAATATATTGTCTTTTGCAAGTGTAACAACACTTCATATACACGACTCTAAATTATACATTTATGACAAGATGACAAACCCCTAAAGCCATCAAGAAGAAGTCTTTGACTTATAATAAAAACTCCTTGCTCATGAAACATATGATGCAAATATTACAAAATACATTTTATTATCTTTGTCTTCTTCATTATATAAATTCATAATTACAAGTCATTATGAAGACCAAACCTAGTTGCACTTTTCAACACTCCCTCTTAACTAGGGAGGTATTCATAATGGTACATGGTCACTCTTAATCTGAAGAATCTCATAAGAAGAATTCGATTGGTAATCCCATCTGTATAGCATCATATCAACCAGCATTGTCATAGTGCAACGCCTTGACTAATAGCTCCATCTCTCCACAATATCCTTGAGCTACAATATTGGCGAGACCAATGATGAGTAGACACCCTCATCATTGTCTCTCTTGGATCATATCCCACCTAGCCTCATTCAGAATATGCCCACTGGGACTATTCTTACTATTGGATTCCATGTCCTCAAATAATATCCTTCCTTTCACGACTACTCTTTCCGTGGATGCCCTAACACATCCCCAAAAGAGTATCGGATGCCAGATGATTACCCAATCATCCATTCTGTCTTCTTAGGTGAAGACCAGAATGACGTGTCTATCTCTCCCTCTCAACTAGGGAGGACATATTCCACAAAAGAATGCACTCATTCTTCTACAAGGAATATACATAATCTCCCCCTTGGCTTAGGAATTACCAAGTTTCTTCCAAGTAAGAAACTTAATACCAGGCTCCCTCTTAATCAGGGACCTACAGCAGCAATGATGAAAACACCCAGTTGCTTATGAAGAACTCCTTCCTTCAATGTCATGAATTTCATTGTTGTTGAGGAGTCTTCATCTTTGTGGTCTCTACATAGGGCACAAATCATCCATCATTTCATCCAGGAGTCGTGTCTTTTGTCAGAAAGTGATCCATCAATCTTCTAATCTGGTCTAGCTTCATGCCATGCTACTTTTCTTCGAACCATACTTCTTCCAAGGATATTTTATCCTGCCATATGGCTATCAATTTGTGGAAGACATATGCTTCCCTTTGGCAGCCCTGCATAAGCTCATCAGATATTATCTAATTATAAATATGAACTTTTAAATCAAAAGTTACCTTAGCGATGATCTTTGTTACAGATTGACATCCTTTGTTACAGATTGACGCATCTCCTAAAGATATGTATTGTCAAGGGTCTCCATCTTTTCCAGATTTCTATCAGCATCTACATATCTTCCCAAGAGATTTTCTAGTCAAGTTTTCTTGGCTTCTTTGGATGTTGTGCTTTTGATCATGGTTGCACTTCTCACGATCTCTTCCTTTCTTTCTCCACATAATTTTATTTCATTCCCAGGAGCTTCAGTATATAGTTCCTTGATTGTGTTCAACCACCTCATATTCTATATGAGGACATATTATGTTGATTTCATTTGGTGTGGATCATGCCTTTTGACAACCTGTGCATCGGAGGAAATTCTAATTTTCTTTTGTTCATACTTCTAAAGATAGAAGTATACTAACTGCAACCATATGACTTTAGAGCATCCAGTGCAAGCATAAATATACATGTACCTCAATTTCTTTTGAGTCATCTTGCAGTAGGTTACCTTAGAATGAAAGAGTTTCATTCTCTTGACCTGTTTCATCAATATGTCATCATATTCTAATCCCAAAATTTTGCAAGTTAGAATTCTTGTTGAAACCTTTTGCTTTCTTTCTAACCATTAAATCCAAAGAGGACTTCATTAGAAAAATGTCAACACATGTTTTTTTATTGATTAATGAATGATGAGCCACGATCTAGATAACCGCCTTCTTATGAATGTTATATACAATGAGGTAACCAGGAGTCATTTTTATCTCATAGCATAGATGTTACATAATTGTTTTCAGACATCTTCCTATGACAACTACTCCTTTTAATGCTTCTATCATGATGTTAATTTTAAAATGATGCATCTATCTAATGTACAATGCTTCCTAACATACTATTTTATAGTTAACAGACACCTTTTAAAGAGGAAGATTATCTCAATCATAGTAGAGATCTTTCACTTCTTCTTTCTTAGGTTTCTTTGAATTTGGTTCTTCTATTTCTCCGGCAACATGGGCTTCTTCCTTTTTCCTCTTGTGCTTATTAGATTTGGGACAATCCTTCTTGTAATGCCCAATTTCATTACAGTCATAGCATCATATCTTATCCATGTTTCTTCTTTTCTTCTGAGGACGAAACTTACCAAATTTTCCTTTCCTTCTTGATACGGGAGCATAGGCTTGATTATCTTCATTTGATCCTTACATCAATTTTAGCTTTTAATCTAGTCTCTTCTATCTTACATAGAGACCATAGATCCTGGAATGGTGTTGCTTCTTTCTTCCCATAGATGCTTGAAGAGAAGTTTCCCCGTCCCTCCGATAGAGCATTCAGCACCACTGTAGTCATTTCTCTATTAGACATTACTTCTCCCAATTCTTGCAGTTGATCTCTCATTTCAGAAATCTTCATAAAATATGAAGTGATTCCTTCTTTTGACAACTTCAACTTGTATAGTTCTTGTCTCAAAGATGTTACTTCCCCTGCAGTACTCACCGAGAATAGCTCCACCAATTTGTCATATACTTCTTTTGAAGATTCTAGTTTTGATATATAGGGAATGAGAGAGTCTTTTACCGATTCTATAAGAATCCTCTGGGCTCTTATGTCTCCCTTCATGTATTTGGCATGTGCTTGAGTATCTTCTTTTGAGGGTTTAACCACTGACCCTTTCTTATAGTCCATGACTTCATTTTCAATCAAATTTAGATCTGTCCTTTTCTTCCATGCAAGAAAGTGTGTAACCCCAACCAATTTGTTGCTTTCTTTGAAAAAATACATTTTGACAGATTCAGATGAAGTCATAAAGATACTTACTTGAGTAGATGATTTTCTTCTTCTACCAACTTCCTTGTTGATGATGATGTAGATAGTAGCAAGAGCTCCCTCTTAGATAGACTTCTTCAAGAGTGGCGTAAAGAGGTAGATCACCTTGGATCCTTGATGATGATAATGATGATCAAGGATGGCTTGATGATGGCTCCAACAATGTTGTCTTGGCTTCAATTACGAGATAGCTTTAGATTCTTTGAAAGATCACCTCCTTGATCTTGTTTTTCTTCTTGAAAGGACCTTGATGTATAAGTCCTTTAAGTACGGTCTTTGGTCTTCTTGAGATGGCTTGAGGGTTTCACCAATTCCCAGCAAGTTGCTCCTTCTTGAATGAATGAAGATCTTCTTTGATCTAGAGATTGACTTTATAAAGTAGATCCTTCTTTCAGCCTTGATGTCTTCTTGAAAATTGATCCTTGATCCTTTTGATCATTGTGTGTCTTCTTGCCAAATAGCCCTTTCTTGTCTTCAACACCTTGGCTCTGATACCATGTTGAGAATTTAGTAGGGCAATGTTTAATTCAATTCTCGTAGTTGATAACTACTTGTGTTATACTTGTTATGCTTCTTTTACTTAGATCTTACCTTCGCTAACTTATTATTGATGTCAATTATCAAAACACAAGAGGCAAAGTTTAAGCTCTTCAAGCCAGGGCCAAAACCTCTCCCTCTTGGAGAGGAAAACCTAAAAGTAATTCTTCAACTGATAAGTACCATGACCATGACAAAGACCCTTGACACTAGTATGCCTCCAAGACCCTTGCCGTTGCTCTTCTTTGTTCCTTATGTTGATCTTCCTTTATGCATTGCTTTTGCACCAGTACTAGAGAAATTTTGTCTCTAACTTGGCAATTCACAATATGCTTCTCGACCTCCTTAGGTTCCTTCGTTAGTCTTCTTTTTGCATCTTATATGTGACACCTTTCAAGAGCAAGGCACTTCTGAACTATATGAGGTATAGATCCATATCAAGACCGAAACTAGAAGGCCCTAATCTTGACCTCCTTGCTGAGGTTACTTCTAAGTTATGTGAGTTAGACAAGAGCTCAAACAGAGAACACCTTACTCTCCCTCTTGATCTTATTACAGTCCTCCTTTTCGCATGTCCTTGTAGCCTTTACTCTTGCGGTATAGTCTTTCTCCCATGCACTGTAGTTCAAATCTCTTCTTCAAACTTTGACCGAGATGAATACACCCAAACAGAGATATATGAGAGTCTTTATTTCTTCGCTGAACTTGTCTCCTTATTTCGCACCAAACACAGACCCTTTATCTCACACTTCTATTTCAGACTTGTTCAAATTCACATAGTTACAATGAGGCCGCAATCACCTTTATATAGTGACTATCCTTTATCTTCTAGGCCGACATGAACAGGAAGGTAGGCTGACTTCACCCAAGGAAGATATTCATCACATCTTAAGCCGACTTTGTGGAGCATATTGATAGGGTCTTGGAGTATACAATTTACATCAATATATTGTCTTTTGCAAGTGTAACAACATTTCATATACATGACTCTAAATTATACATTTATGACAAGATGACAAACCCCTAAAGAAATTAAGAAGAAGTCTTTGACTTATAATAAAAACTTCTTGCTCATGAAACCCATCATGCAAGTATTACAAAATAAATTTTATTATATTTGTCTTCTTCATTACATAAATTCATAATTACAAGTCATTATGAAGACCAAACCTAGTTACACTTTTCAACAAAACCTAACTTTATATTTTTCAATATTACCATCTGCACCATGTTTAATTTTATACAACCATTTATAAGTCACAACAGACTTACCTTTGGGTCTTGGAACTACTTGCCATACATCATTATGTATGATGGACTCATATTCTTCGGCCATTGCATCTTTCCAGACTTGATCTTTCATTGCTTCTTCAAAAGTGCATGGTTCAGCCTGAATAATGTTGCTCATGGCTACAACGTAACCCTGGAACCGACGTGGTTTCTTGTTTTCTATGAAGGTTCCTCTAGGGGTAGCATGTCTATCAGCAACTTGTAGAGTATCACAAAGCCATAATGGTCTCTTTCCAGCAGGAGGATCCAAGGGCTCCACGGGCTCCATGGGTTCATCAACAAGATTAGGCATGGCCTCAGGATCTTCTGGAATTTCAAAGGCATCTTGTTTATCAACATTAGCAGGAGGAAGAGGAATGTCTCTTGCCTTTCCAAGAGTTTCATCTTCTTCAAATGTTACATCCCTACTAAACTCTATAGATCTTTGACAAGGTACGTATATTTTGTAAGCTTTAGAATTTTCATAGTAACCAACAAACGTACCTTTCTTACCTGAAGCTTCTAGCGTGTTCCTCTTTTCCTTTGGCGCATAAAAGTAGGCAAGGCAACCAAAAATCCTAAAGTGCCCAACCTTGGGCTTTTCACCAATTAGGACTTCTTCAAGAGTCTTGTTGTTTAAGGCTCGGTGTGGATATCTATTTTGTACATAGACAGCAGTGTTAGCAGCTTCTCCCCACAGTAACTTTGGTAGCTTTTGATCATGCAACATAGCTTTGGCTACTTCGATGATAGTTTTGTTCTTTCTTTCAACCACATCATTTTGTTATGGGTTATATCGAACAATGGTCTCTTTCTTGATTCCAGCTTCTTTGCAGAAGTCAATGAAATCATTTGAAGTGAACTCTCCTCCATTGTCAGATCTGAAGGTTTTGATCTACTTTCCAGTTTGTTTTTCTACCAGAGCTTTGAAGTCTTTGAACATTTTAAATACTTGAATTTTGTTTTTCAAAAAGAAAAGCCATGTCTTTGCGAGAAAAATCATCCACAAAGATTATATAATACAAGTAGCCATCAAGAGAAATTACAGGAATAGATCCACATAAATCAGAATGTCTAAGATGAAGTACTTGACTATTTTTTCTTTTGCTTGAAGGGAATGGTCCCTTTACATGCTTTCCACTTGCACACCCTTGGCAGACTCCATCATGATCCACTCTAATCTCAAGCATTCCGGAAACCACCTTTCTCACTTGAGGCAATGCTTTATAATGCAAATGAGTGAACCTTCATCATGAATCAGCGCATGGATTGGTCTTTCATTAACTTTATAAATACCTTCAAATCTCAATCCCATAGTGAACGCATCTCTCATGTTAGATCTCATTGCCTAAGTGAGAAATTTTCCATTTATGAAAGCAAATTTCATTCCTTTGTCTTCTAAGGCAGATATAGGTACAAGATTCTTTTTTAAACCAAGTACATACAAAACTTCTTGAAGAGATAGAGTTTTACCTTGATCCAGATTAAAAGAAACAGAACCATATCCCTTTATAGGATATGTAGAGTTATCTCCAAGAATGATTTTCAAATTCATCTCCCTCTCAACTAGATTTGAGAGAGCTTCTTTATAACCAGTAAAGTGTGTTGAAGTTGTTGAAATATGTAACTAGGTTCAGTCTTCATAATATGTAATGTACTCTTGATTTTTGTATATTGTAAAAAGAAAAGAAGATTTTTTTTATTTTTTTTTTTATAACATGGGTTTCTTGCTCAAGGTCAATTTATTTTAGGTCAAAGCACCCATTGAGTGCTTCTAGGTTTTGTCATAGAGTCAAGAAGACAAAGAGTCATTGTCATATGTAAAATACCCCATTGGGCATCTTATAACATTTCAAAAGAATTATTTGAGTCAAAAGTGTCAAATTACCCCTCCAAGACCAAGTCGACCTGACAGTAGAGAAGTTGACCCAATTAGGGCAATTCGTGCTCTGGAACGGGCTAATATAAGAGACCATTCGACCTCATTTGGAGAACCACCCACTCACTCATCAAGGAAGCAAAGAACAAAAAGGAAGAAGGCAAGTGAAGGACTAGAAGGAAGAAGGAAGTCAAGATTTTTGAATTTTACACACTCTCTCCCACACGTGCGAAGGAAGGCTAGGGTTTCTACAACATCAAGGCCAAAACTTTCAAGTCATCAAAGAAGGGTCAAAAATGGAAGAGAAGAAGTTGATTTGGTCACGTACAAGCCTTTGAAGAGGAAGCAACCCAATGAAAGAAGGACTAAGCCTTAGGAGCCTTAATTCACCAACACGTGTGATGTTGCAGTTAGTTGCAAAGGGGTGAAAATTTCAGACTTGCAATAAGGGCCGAAATCTTAAGCTAAGGGTCGAAGTTCTGCAATTGGAAGAGATTTGACTTGGTTTGACTTAGTAAGAAGAAGCACATCCTCCATAAGGTTTGACTTTGTTGTGGAAGGGTCATGGTCTTGGTTCGAGAGGTCTTGGAATTCGTCATTTGAAGAATCTATAAGAAGAGAAGTGATTTTTGTGGGTTTTCCTCTCTAGGAGAGGTTTTGGCCATGGTTAGCAACCTACATCTTATGTCCTTGTGTACTATTGATCTTCATGTTTTTGGTAGTTGTTTGATGATAAGAACAACATAATAATAAGAGAAAAAGAAGCTAATAAGAGAAATCACTTCTATTGTAGCCCTCTTGATTTCTCAATATGGTATCGGAGCTAATGTCGACAAAGGGCATAATGAAGATCACTACATCCTTGAAGAATCTATAAGAAGAGAAGTGATTTTTGTGGGTTTTCCTCTCTAGGAGAGGTTTTGGCCATGGTTAGCAACCTACATCTTATGTCCTTGTGTACTATTGATCTTCATGTTTTTGGTAGTTGTTTGATGATAAGAACAACATAATAATAAGAGAAAAAGAAGCTAATAAGAGAAATCACTTTTATTGTAGCCCTCTTGATTTCTCAATATGGTATCGGAGCTAATGTTGACAAAGGGCATAATGAAGATCACTACATCCTTGAAGAAGTTCTCATTGAAGCAGTTCTCCATGGTGACAACACATCTCAAGCAAGGCATCAAAGCATTTGGGGATCTCTTATTATCTATCAAGAACTATATGACAAAGACCTCCACTACAATGAACAAAGGATTATTCTCAGCACTTACGCGTACTTTTGAAGATGACAACATATGGGTAATTGACAGTGGAGCTTCTAGACATATGACAGGTGAGCATAGACAACTAAAGACTCTGTCAAAAGGAATATCTTCTCATTCAGTCGAGCTTGGAGACAAGAAGAACAATGCAGTCAAAGGAATTGGATCAAACACGTTGGAGCTGGAAGATGGAGGAAACATACATCTCAACAACATCTTATATGTTCTAGGTTTGAAGAATAATTTACTGTATATTTCTTGTTTAGAAGATAAAGGGGATAGAATTGCTTTTGTAGATGGAAAAATTATGATATGGGCTAAGGGCTCCAGCATTAATAATGCAAAAATCATTGGGATTCGTTAGGAAAGGCTTTATAGATTACTTACACCTCTCTCTCTCAAGCCTAGGTCCATGTGAACTTTAACATAGAAGGTTTGGACACCTTCATTTCAAAATCTTATCATCCTTAAACTCTATGGTAAATGGCATCCTTGAACTGAAGGACGATCATGAAGGAATTTGTAAGGGATGTGCACTAGGTAAAAATGTAAAGAAACCCTTTGGAAGCAATGCTTCAAGATCTAAGGAAAGCTTGGATCTCATTAACTCTGACGTTTGTGGTCCTATGGCTACAAAATCTCTTGGAGGACACCTATACTATGTGACTTTCATTAATGACCACTCAAGAAAGACTTGGATTTATTTACTTAAGTCCAAAGATGAAGTATTTGATCAATTTTAAGAATTCAAAGCAGAAGTGGAGAATCTTACAGAAAGGAAGATAAAAGTGCTAAGATCTGACAATGGAGGGGAATACACATCAAAATAACTCATAGCTTTTTGTAAGGAGGTTGGAAATAAGAGAGAATTGATAGTTCCATATAATCCAAAATGAAATGCAGTAGCAAAAAGGAAAAATTGTACAATTGAAGAAGGCATTAGAGCAATGCTACATGATCAAGACTTACCTCAAATACTGTGGGGCGAAGCATCCAAACCAATAGTCTGTATTCAAAATTGAATTCCTCATAAGATACTTGACAGCTAAGTCCTAAAGAAGCGTTTACCGAAAGAAAACCTAGTGTAGATCATCTTTGAATATTTGGTTGCCTTGTCTACATTCACATTCCAAAAGATAAAAGGAAGAAATTGGATCCTACAAGCATGAAGGGCATATTTGTTGGCTATATTAACTCATCAAAGGCATATAGGATCTACATCAAGGAAGGTCACTGAATTGATGTAAGTAGAGATGTGATTTGTGATGAAAACAATGTCTATAAGGAGTCTAAATTTCTCCCTACTGATTCTGATGATTAAGAACTACTTATATTTGAAGAATGTCCAAGGGAAGAAGAAGATACTATACCTAATCATGAAGAAGAAGGTCCCGATGAACCTGTCCAGCAAGTCTTAATCCCTGAAATTGTGAAATTTTCACAAAGAAAATATTTCTGCAATACTTGGTTTATTTCTCCTACTTATGAGATAAGTTATTTACAGATGCTTCAATAAATTCTAAAATAAAACACATTTGCAGATCTTCACTATCGTTAAGAGCATAAGAACAGAAAGATAATTTACACCAATAGCACAATAGAAATAACCATATGAACACAGATGTTTTTGGACAATTGTCCCCGGAAAAACCCAATGTGGGAAAACTGGTGGAGCAGATGAGGTTTTTATATTTATCTTCAGAAATGGAAAGTACATTTACAGGAGTCTGGTGAGCAGAGAAAAATTAGCAAACACCTGGCTGACTTTTCTAGACCTTCCATACAATTTTCGGACCCTCGGGGTGACCTCCTTCACTCTCTGCATCATCCAGCTTGAGTGCTCTATGAAGTCCCTCTCTGGACTGCATGATTCTGCATGGAGGGCTGCTGATCAGCTCACCCTTCCCTTCACCCTCCTGAGTTCTGCTTCCCAATAACTGACTTCTCCCTCTTCCTTTTGCTTCTGCAACCCAGCCTCTACAAACTCACCCACTGAAATCGATTTCCCTTGCTTCAGAATCAATTTCCTTCAGGTACTGAGAGTGTCCCCAGCGTGATTTCCAAATGGCCCTCAAGTCTCTTCTTATAGTCTTCTCGCTGATGAATCAACGGCCAAGATTATATCTTTAATCAATGGCTCAGATTAAAAGATGACTTGATCTTTGTCTTCTAGAATATTCACACTCTGCTTTATTAATACCCTTTAATTATTTAATTTTCGTAAGTATCTGCATTAAAATAATTAATTATTTTAATAAAGCCATATTCGAGTGGAATTTCCACAAACGATTTCTGGGTTCTTTGGATCACGATGTCTAAGCCTCTCTGCCAAAAATTAGACTTAGAACACTTTCTGATGCTATAGAAATCAACACTCCCTCTTAGCAAGGAAAGTGTTTAAGCAAGGTACCGGTGTACTGCTTTGACTCTACATCATCTTCTGCGTTGATGGTGTCCTGCCTGCTGCCCTTCATTTCTGCACTGCTGCCCTGTCACTGCAACATCTGTACTGCAGCTCCCTCTTCTTTTGAAGACCACCCTTTCCTCTAGTGGAAGGGGTTCTCGACCATCCCCATCTTCTCTCTGAAGTAAATGAATTTGATCTTACTTAGAGCCTTCGTGAGGATATCTGCCACTTGTTCACTTGTAGGAGTGTATCGCAACTGTACTGCTCCCTTCTAGACATAGTCCCCGATAAAGTGACACCGAATGTCAATGTGCTTCGATCGGTCATGAAACACAGGATTTTCAGAGAGCTTGATGCAACTCTGATTATCACACATAATCTCGATCGGTTCTAT
Source organism: Pinus albicaulis (assembly GCA_034641835.2). Classification (NCBI taxonomy): domain Eukaryota; kingdom Viridiplantae; phylum Streptophyta; class Pinopsida; order Pinales; family Pinaceae; genus Pinus; species Pinus albicaulis. The sequence continues at coordinate 614,742,617 of CM076581.1, forward strand.
TCGTTTCTTGAGTAAGTTCAAGAGCAATTTGCGGAGCCATATGGCCTCACACGAAGCTATGCTTGTTGCCATGTACTCTGCCTCAGCTGAGCTCAGTGCTACGAACTTCTATTTCCTGCTGCACCAGGAGGTCATTCCTGATCCTAAACTAAAACAGTACCCACTGGTACTTTTCCGATCTACTGTGCTTCCAGCCCAGTCTGCATCTGTGAAACCACTCAACTGGATCTCATTTCCCTTGGTGTACTTTAGCCCATACTCGACATTCCCTCTCAAGTATCTGAGAATATGTTTGGCTGTTGCCCAGTGAGTCCTCATTGGTTCCACCATGAACTGACTGAGAGTATTCACTGCATAACATATGTCTGGTCTCGTGTTGACCAGATACATCAATTGACCCGATGAGTTGTCTGTACAATGTGGGATCAGCCTCATCATCCTTTGATGTGTCTATCTTCTTCTAGTTAGTAATCATTGGCGTGGTCATGGGTCTACAATCTTCCATCTGAAATCTTTTCAGAATCTCTGTCGTGTATCTTCCTTGTCCTAGGAAGATTTCCCCTTCCTGCTGCCAAACTTCTAAACTAAGAAAATAGTGCATCCGCCCCAGGTCCTTCATGTCAAATTCTGTTGCCAAATTCTCCTTACAGTCTTTGATGAGCTTGGATGACCTGGTCAAAAACAAGTCATCCACATACAGAACAAGAATAAGCGGCTCATCTCCTACTCTTAAGTAGTATAAGTTGGGATCTGCGTCACTCTTGACGAACCCCATTTTCTGCAAGTAGCCATCAATCCGACCATACCATGCCCTGGGGGTTTGTTTCAAACCATATAGGCTTTCTTAAGTCTGCAAACATGAGTCTTCTGCTCATGCGTCTCGAAGCCCTCTGGCTTCTCTATGTACACTTCCTCCTCTATCACATCGTTCAAGAACGCAGTCTTGACATCCATCTGGTGAATCTCCCATCCCATCTGTGCTGCCAGAGAGATGATGGATCTGATAGAAGTGTATCGTGCTACTGGAGCAAAGGTTTCTTCATAGTCAATGTCTTTCTTTTGGGCATACCCCTTTGCTACAAATCTTGCTTTGAATTTCTCTATGTTGCCATCTGCAGCATATTTGATCTTGTAGATCCATAGGGATCCTACAACAGATCTGTCTTGTGGTCTAGGGACTACTTCCCAGACATAATTTGTCATGATGGAGCTATACTCCTCCACCATGGCATCTACCAATACCTGATGCTGAGCTGCTTCCCGAAAGGTAGAAGGATCTCCAACCTGAGCTACCAGTGCCTGATATCTGTCAGGTTGTTTCCTTATCCTCTTCCCTTCTCTAGGTGCTCCAACAAATCCTTCTGCATCTCTAAGAATTTGTTGGAGTTCTCAGCTCGGTCTCCCACCAGTGGTGGGCGGTCTCACCTGTTCTTCCTCCTGTTCTTCATCGGAGGAGCCTCCCTCAGAAAATTTTTGCCTTGGAGAGGCACTGGACCTCTCCTCCATAGGTCGTTGAGGCTGTACCGATGGATCTTCCTCAATCTGCGTATCTATGGCCATCTCTCGAGATTTCTTAAAGGCTTTCTCCTCCAAGAATTTTACATCCCTTCTTACCATGACTTTCCTGCTCTCTGGAATATAGATGTGGTATGCCTTTTCATTCTTACTGTAGCCCATCAGAAAACCCTTTTCTGCAGTTTGATCCAGCTTCTTCCTCTTTTCCTCTGGAACGTGGCAATATGCTATGCTGCCGAATATCCTGATGTGGCTCACTTCTGGCTTGCTGCCTGTGAACACACTTTCAGGAGTAACCTTCCCCAAAGCTCTATTGGGAACTCTGTTCTGAATATAAACTGATGTGTTGCAGGCCTATGCCCATAAGAATTTGGCCATCTCCTAGTCGTACAACATTGCCCTTGCAACTTCTATTATGGTTTGATTCTTCTGTTCTGCAACTCCATTTTGTTCTGGATTGTAAGGAGTTGTCCACTCTCTCTTGATGCCTTCTTGTGCGCAGAAATTGGTGAAGTCTTTATCGATATATTCTCCTTCGTTATCTGACCTCAACTTCTTGATCTTCTTTCCTGTAGAGTTCTCTACCAATGCTTTGAAACCTTTAAATCGACTAAAGACTTCATCTTTGGTCTTCAGAAAATAGATCCAAGTTTCCCTGGAATAATCATCAATGAAGGTGGCAAAGTACTTTGCCCCACTGAAAGCTGTTGTGGACATCAGACTGCAAATGTCAGAGTGTATTAACTCTAAGACACCTTTGGCTCTGTTGCTGCTTCTTGGAAATGTTGCCTTAGCGTACTTCCCTAGTACGCATCCCCTGCAAACTTCGTCTTTCTTTGTGCTCAGTTTAGGAGCCCTATGACAGTATTTTTGAGAATCCCCAAGGCTCCATGATGTAGATGCCCCATCCTTCTGTGCCATAACTCATTCAGATCTCTGTCGTCTGTGCTGTCGATCAGGGCCACTGGAGATTCACGCTGGAGCTTAAACAACTTGTGACTCCTTACTCTGATTTGTGCCTTTTCACTCCAGTTAGGGTGTGTGACATACACCTTACCTTGAATAAAGTATACATCATAACCCTTGTTCTGAAGTTGAGACACCAATAGTAAATTCATCCCCAACCCTGGTACATGCAGAACATTCGTGGCTCAAATCTTGTTGCCATTCTCCGTCTGAAATGTTACGATACCTCTCCCGATGGGGGTACATTTTGCCTTATTTCCCATAGTTATTTGGAAGTTCATCTACTCTTCTTGATAGCTCAAAAAACATTCTCGAACCCCCATCATATGAGCAGATGCTCCACTGTCAATATACCAAACACCTGGAGGAGTTGTGCTTGACACACAGGCAAGATACTCCTCTAGTCTAGATGCCAGCACCTTCATGTCATGTTCTCTCTGCATTTCTGCATGCTCTGGAGGACTGTGTGAGTCCCTTTGACTGCATGAACCCTTCCTTTGGTCCATAGCAGATCCTCCCTTCCTGTTTTTAGCCCTTTAGCTCTGATGCCATGTGAAATTTTCACAAGGAAAATATTTCTGCAATACTTGGTTTATTTCTCCTACTTATGAGATCAGTTATTTACAGATGCTTCAGTAAATTCTGAAATAAACACATTTGCAGATCTTCACTATCGTTAAGAGCATAAGAACAGAAAGATAATTTACACCAATAGCACAATAGAAATAACCATATGAACACAAATGTTTTTGGACAATTGTCCCCGGAAAAACCCAATGTGGGAAAATTGGTGCAGCAGAGAAAAATTAGCAAACACCTAGTTGATTTTTCTAGACCTTCCAGACAATTTTCGGACCCTCGGGGTGACCTCCTTCACCCTCTGCGTCATCCAACGTGAGTGCTCTGCACAGTCCCTCTCTGGACTGCGTGATTCTGTGAGGAGGGTTTATTGCTGCTAATCAGCTCACCCTTCCCTTCACCCTCGTGAGTTCTGCTTCCTGATAACTGACTTCTCCCTCTTCCTTCTACTTCTGCAACCCAGCCTCTACAAACTCACCCACTGAAATCGATTTCCCTTGCTTCAGAATCAATTTCCTTCGGGGACTGAGAGTGTCCCCGACTTGATATCCAAATGGCCCTCAAGTCTCTTCTTATAATCTTCTCGCTGATGAATCAACGGCCAAGATTATATCTTTAATCAATGGCTCAGATTAAAAGATGACTTAATCTTCGTCTTCTAGAAGATTCACACTCTGCTTTATTAATACCCTTTAATTATTTAATTCCCTAAGTTTATACTTAGGGTCTGCATTAAAATAATTAACTATTTTAATAAAGTCATATCCAAGTGGAATTTCCACAAACGATTTATGGGTTCTCTGAATCAGTGATGTCTAAGCCTCTCTGCCAAAAATGAGACTTAGAACACTTTTTGATGCTATAGAAATCAACAAAAACTTGTAAGAGACCCACCTCTTCAAGAAGCAGAAAGACATGTTGCAGCTAAAGGAACATTGGAAAGTAAAAAGAATAAAAGATATTCAGGGTATGCAACATACATAACAAAATTGATTGAAGTAGAACCATCCCCTTTTGAAGAAGTTGTCGAACATCAAGAATGGAAAGATGCCATGAAAGAAGAATATCAGTCTATAATGAAAAATAGAGTTTGGGAAATCATTCCTAGGCTGAATGACAAATTTGTTGTAACTTCCAAATGGCTTTACAAGATTAAGCATGCAGCAGATGGAAGCATTGACAAGTACAAAGCTAGGTTTGTGGCTAGGGCTTTCTCTCAACAAGAAGGCATCGATTATGAAGAAACATTTGCACCTACAGCAAGATACACAACTATAAAATTGTTGGTCTCCTTTGCAGTAACTATGGGATGGAACATGCATCAAATGGATGTGAAGACAACTTTCCTGAATGGCACCATTGATGAAGAAGTATATATTGAACAACCCTTGGGATTTGAAGTACATAATACAGAAACTCATGTTTGCAGGCTAAAGAAGGCACTTTATGGCCTTAAGCAAACCCCAAGGGCTTGGTATGATAGGATGGATACATATCTACAAAGAATGGGTTTTTCAAAGAGTTTTGCAGATCTAAATCTTTATATAAAAATAGTGAAGGATGGACCAGTGACCATTCTTCTATATGTGGATGACCTTCCCATAACAGGTGTGGAAAATCGTATACAAGAATGCAAGAAACAATTGGCAGCAGAATTTGATATGAAGGACCTAGGGCTTATGCACTATTACTTGGGGTTGGAAGTTTGTCAAAAACCAGGCGAAGTATGTTTAGGTCAAGGAAAGTGAAGATGCTACAAAGGTTTGGCATGATGGATAGCAAACCGATGACAACTCCCATGGTCACAAATTTGAAGAGGCTGAGAAGTTCAAAATCAAGCCTTGTGGATCCTAAAAGTTATAGACAATTGATTGGCTCTCTAATGTATCTTGTGAACACACGTCCACATATTTGCTTTGCAGTGAATATTCTCAATCAGTTTCAGATGGAGCCTAGACATGGCCACTGGATAACAGCTAAACATATATTGAGAGATCTATGACGGACGATATGTTTATGCCTAAAGTATGATGGAAAGAACAATATCCAACTTATGGGATATATTGATTCAGATTGGGGAGGCAGTTAATCTGATGGAAGAAGCACTATCAGAGGATGTTTTAGCTTCAGATCCTCTATGATCTCATGGATGAGTAGAAAACAAGGATCGATTGCATTAAGTAGTGTTGAAGTTGAATACATTGTAGCATGTGAAGTCAGTAAAGAACATGTATGGTTAAGGAAGTTGTTATCCGATTTGTTTGAAGGACGAATGGACCCTACAATTATATATTGTGACAACATAAGTTGCATAAGGTTGTTTGAGGACCCCATATGTTGAGATTTTGTGTATTTGGGGTAGCATCAGTTGTGCTCTAGCTCCCAAATTTTGTGGAGGGACTAGAGTACACTTGATCTACAAGCCCGATAAATGGATTTGAGAAATTTCAGTTGGTGTTCAAGTTATTCAAATAATTAATTATTTTTAATGGATTTCCGGAGTCTAACTTTTGAAAATAAAATAATTAAATTGAATTAATTAACACATGTGCTGAAATTGTCTTAAGTCACATGGATCAAGCAGTCTTTTAATCTCAGTCGTTGATGGATGATTTAATCTCGGTCGTTGAAGGGTTCAACGAAATAGTATAAGAGAAAGGCTTGAGGGTCAGTTGATGACACACATTTTTGGTAGAACTGAGGAATAGATTTGGAATTCTAGGGCGGGTTTGCTAAGAATTTCCGGAGGAATTTCCTGCAGTGAGGGTAAGTATTGGCCAAGGGAATAATCTGATTCCAGGGCCAAGAGGTAGCAAGAGGCAGAGGAGCAGAAACAAGGACAACACAGAGAAGTAGAGCAATAGCTACACAGGTGTTGCGCAACCGCTACGCAAGTGCTACACAGGATAGCGCAGAGGCACTAGGAGGCTTCAGAAATCGCGCAGAGGGTATTTTAGGGCCAGCGTTAGGATGTGGGACCCATTTAGGGGTTACGCAATCCCTTCTAGTGCAACGCAGTGGCATTTGAGGCTAGCAGGGTTGACGCTGAGGCTTCAGGGGAAGCATTGAGGGTTTCTAGGGTCAAATTTGGGCTGAGTCCTGTAAATCTCGTTTGAGGGTGTGGATCAATCAGATATTTGGCACTAGATCTTCAGGTTAGCTGCAGATTTGATATATTTTATTCTCTGTCGGGTTTTCCAAGGTTGGAACCCAGATTTGCTATACTCATAACTACTTAATAATAAACCCTCATATCTGTTGCACCGTTTTTCCCGCTTTGGGTTTTTCCGGAAACGTATCTCCAAAAATACATGTGTCATTTTGTTGCATGAGTATATCATTCAGTACATGATCTGCATGTGTAGGTTGTAGTTGTATTTATTTTCGGTATTTTCTTAATCTAATTTCTAGAAATAATTTGTATTAATTAAATCAAGTAGGAGAAAATAGACCAATACACTGCAGCAGAATTTTCACATGGTATCAGAGCGATAGCAGATCAAGCTGAATCTCCAGCAATCAGCTGAAGAAATATTTTTATGCAGGGTGGCAGAAGAAGCAGCAGATCCGGAGAGGGCATCTTGACAGCAGGAGAATGCAGATCCAGAAGATAGCGCTGAAGCTACAAAAGGCCTTCAGGCTTACGCAGACCCTTCCTAGGGCAGCGTAAGGACGGTGTCACCCAGTCTAGGGTTACGCAGTCCACTTCTAAGCAGTGTTGGGACTGCATTGTGCCAACTAGGAGGACGCTGTCCAGTCACTTCTCTTATTTCAAAAGAACTTTTCCAAGATCCGGAAGCAATGCTTCAAATCTTCAGTAGTGCTAGTGGGGTAGAGATTCTGCAAGTGCAGAATTGTGCCTAGCTAAGGCAACAAAGGCGGGAGGAAGACAGTTATTCAGCGGATCTGAGCCAAACAGATCTGAGATTCGATCGGGAGGATCGGAGGATACTGTCTGTGTGAGCTTTGGTGGAAGATTTCCAGGAGGGAAGTCAGTTTTCAGCAAGAAGCAGCTACTAGAGGGTTTCTAGTCACCAAGAAACCCAGATCTAGAGGGAGAAGTACTGTTTTCTTCAGATATGAGCAAAGATGGCTCGATATGGACTGAGGGATCAAGATAGATTGGACGACATGTCCAACTTTGTTATCTGGAAGGCCAGAATCCTCTCAGTTCTGGATGAGTATGGTCTCAAAGATCATGCAGAGAAGATGCTTGTTGTACCAACTAATGCAGATCCACTCAATAAGTATGAAGAAAATCAAGCGCGGATGAAGCGTTTGAACATAGACGGAATCAAGGACCACATGATTCCTCATATTGTTGGTAAGAATACAGCAAATGACATGTGGACAGCCTTAGAGACGATGTACCAAGGAGGCTCTGTGCAAAGAAGAATGCTTCTGGAGAATCAAATGCGGATGTTCCAAATGATGAAGGGTGAAGAGATAGATCCATTCTTCTTCAGACTTCAAGCTATCCGTAACCAACTGATTGGCATGGGTGCTAATCCAGATGAAGGGCTCCTAGTGAGGATGGCCCTGAATGTTGTCTCAGAAGAATGGGAAACATTTGTCCAGAGCATTCTGGGAAGGGAAACGTTACCATCATGGGCAGATATGTGGGCTATTCTCCGCCAAGAGGAGATCAAGAGGATCACCAGGAAGCAGTCTATCAGTGGAGGAAGCGGATCAGCCAGAGTGAAGAAAGAAGAGGAGGAGGATGCAGCCCTTGTACCAAGGGAAAAGAAGCAAGGGAAGAAGAATGACCTGTCCAAGGTTTGGTGCTTTAACTGTGGTGATCTTGGTCATTTCGCCAACAGTTGTCCCAAGAAGAAGGACAAAGGAGCTTTTGATTCCAAGGCTGCAACAGCAAATGAAGATGGCTTTGATGATGATGCAACCATGAGTGCTCATGCACCTCGAGAGAAGAGGTGGGGTGACATGGATATATAGAGTATCCATAGACAGACTAGCGGGATCGTTGAGTCAGCCCTACTCTTGGATCACATACGAGCTATGGGAGCCTTAAGACAGTAGCGGGATGAGTCCGGAGATGGTTGCAGATGACCAAATTCAAGAGGAAAAGGGAGCTAAAGAGTTGAAGAGTGAGCAGTGTGATGCAGAGGCAACAGCAGCATGGAGGCAGCAGCGCAGAGAGGTTGATGGGACTTTAGCAATGCAGAGAAGCTGGGCTCAAGCATTGCAGTGTTGCAGCATGACAGTGTCTCCAAGGGGATAGCGTGATTTAGCATCTAGGGAGCTTTAGTGGTGGAGGGCAACTTGACTTGTGTGTCAAACAGTTGGGCAGAGTCTTTCAGTTACTTACTTCTCAACAACTGAATTGCAGTGCAGCAGTTAGCAGTGGTAGTGCTATAGGCACAATGATGCAGCAATTTGAGAAGGAGCTGCAGTACAGATGTGGCAGTGTCAGTGGCAGTGGCATGGGCAGCAGTACAAAGAGCAACAGTGCAGTAGATGGAGGGCAGCAGGCCAAGCATCAACAACGCAGATCCAATACTCAAGATCTTGTGATACATGGTGTGATGTATTGCTAGAGCACACTCCTGATGCTAAGAGGGAGTGTTGAGATTTTGTGTGTTTAGAGTAGCATGAGTTGTGCTCTGGCTCCCAAATTTTGTGGAGGGACTAGAGCACACTTGATCTACAAGGCCCATAAATGGATTTGAGAAATTTCAGTTGGTGTTCAAGTTATTCAAATAATTAATTATTTTTGATGGATCTCCTAAGTCTAACTTAGGAAAATAAAATAATTAAAGTGAATTAATTAACACAAGTGTTGAAATTGTCTTAAGTCACATGGATCAAGCAGTCTTTTAATCTCAGCCGTTGATGGATGATTTAATCTCAGTTGTTGAAGGGTTCAACGAAAAAGTATAAGAGAAAGGCTTGAGAGTCAGTTGAAGACACACATTTTTGGTAGAACTGAGGAATAGATATGGAATTCTAGGTTGGGTTTGCTAAGAATTTCCGGAGGAATTTTTTTGCAGTGAGGGGTAGTATTGGCCAAGGGAATGATCTGATTCCAGGGCCACGAGGCAGCAAGAGGCAGAGGAGCAGCAACAAGGACAGCGTAGAGAAGTAGAGCAGCAGGTGCTACACAGGACAGCGCAGAGGCACTAGGAGGCTTCAGAAATCACGCAGAGGGTCTTTTAGGGCCAGCGTTAGGCTGTGAGACCCATGCATTTGAGGGTAGCAGGGCTGACGCTAGGGCTTCAAGGGCAGCACTAAGGGTTTCTAGGGTCAGATCCGGGCTAAGTCCTGTAAATCCCGTTTGAGGGTGTGGATCAGTCAGATATTTGCACTAGATCTTCAAGTTAGCTGCAGATTTGATATCTTTTATTCTCTGTCGGGTTTTCCAAGGTTGAAACCCAGATTTGTTGTACTCATAACTACTTAATAATAAACCCTCATATATATTGCACCGGTTTTCCCGCTTTGGGTTTTTTTGGGGACGTATGTCCAAAAATCCATGTGTTGCTTTGTTGCATGAGTATATTATTTAGTAAATGATCTGCATGTGTAGGCTGTAGTTGTGTTTATTTTCGGTATTTTCTAAATCTAATTTCTGGAAATAACTTGTATTAATTAAATCAAGTAGGAGAAAATAGACCAATACACTGCAGTAGAATTTTCACACCATATTCCATCCAAAGACAAAGCACATAAACAACAAGTATCATTACATATGAAAATTGGTGCAAGATTGTTAAAGAGAGCCAGATTAAATGTTGAAATCACTTGCAGATTTACACATTGTAATGCAATATTTTTATTAATAATTGAATACTTGAATGATGATTTATAAACCCTTGGACGGTATGCCTAAATAGGCAGTGACCAATCATGAAGTTGATTGGTCACAACTTTTGACCATACCCCTTCATAACTTTTTTTATTTGATCTAACCCACGGGGAATTGAACATTGAATCTCTTGCTTTACAATGAACTTGGAACAAGGCGATTACCAATTGAACTACACCCCATGGGCCATACCCCTTCATAACTTAATAATAATTAAAATACTTAATTAATTAATTAATTGTTATTCATTATTTATCATTTATTTATGAATTAATTATTCATAACATTGCCCCACCCTTAAAAATTGATTTGTCCTCGAAGCAAGGGTAACGAGGGGTATTGTTGTCGGAACTTCTCAGTTTCCCATGAGGAGTCTTCTTCGTGAAGTTTTTTCCACTTGATCAGGTATTCTCTAATAGTTTCAAATGTAGTACCTTCTCTCTGGTTGCAAGGATACCTTCAGGTTCCAAGACAATCCTTCCTTCTTCATCGACTTCAAGTTTCTCAGTCTGAGCTAATTGGTTTTGACCTAGTACCTTTTTGAGACACAAAACATGGAATACGTTGTGGATTCGAAAATTATCCAGTAGTTTCAATCCATAAGCTACATCATTGAATTTCCTGATTATCTGGAAAGGCCCATAGAACTTCGGAGCCATAGAACTTCGGAGCTAACTTGTTCTTTCCTTGTTTCAAGGATAACTACTTGTAAGGTTATAGTCATATGAAGGCCCAATCTTCTTCTTTGAATTCTCGTTTTGAACGGTGCTAGTTAGCTTGTTGCTTCATTCGATTTCTAGCAGTTGATAGGTTTTCCCTTAATATCTGGATAATCTTTTGACTTTCTTCCACATGGTTCTTCATTGCTTGAACCTTAGTGTCATTTAATGCTAAATCTTTCACTCTCAAGGGCTCATAATGATACAAGGCCTGGAATGGGGTCATTTTGGCTGAGGTATGATAGGCGGTATTGTACCACCATTCGGCTAAATGCAACCATTGTGACCATTTTCTTTGCTTGTCAGATATGAAACATCGTAGATATGTTTCTAAACACTTATTTACTATCTCTGTTTGACCATATGTTTGTGGATGGTAGGAGGAACTCATGTTAAGGGTTATTCCGGCTTGGTTGCAAAATTCCTTCCAGAAATTTCCCTTAAATCTTACATCTCTATCACTAATGATGAATTTAGGTAGACCATGTAGCTTGTAGATGATTTTGCAAAAGACCTTCGTGATTTGCTTGATTGATTTTGTTTTCTTGACTACCATAAAGAGTGCATATTTAGTGAGTCTATCTACTACAACAAATATCTTGTCATTACCATTAGACATAAGTAAATCATTGATGCAATCCATTGATATTTCCTCCCATTTCTGATTTGGAACATGTAGGGGATGTAACAATACAGGAGTTGAGATGTTTTCACTTTTACTTCTTTGACAGATGTCACATTTGATGATGTATTTCTGAATTTCCTTACTCATTCCCTTCCAATAGAACGACTAACGTGCATTGTAGTATGCCTTAAAGAACCCAACGTGCCCAGTTGCAGGGGAATTGTGTGATTCCTTCAGAGCCTTTATTTTAAATTTGGATGAACGACTTAGGTAAATCCTACCCTTATACCATAGTATGTCATTTTTCCATTCAAAATTAAGATGTTGATTGATGTTTTCGATTATCGAACAAGAGTCTGGAGCCTTGGAATTTTCAGTTTGAATCACGTCCAATCAACCAGGGACTACTACCAATGCAGAGCATGTTGTAGTGTCTTCATCTTTATGTGAGAGAGCATCGACAACCACATTATCCTTTCCCTTTTTGTGCAAAATTTTCATGTCAAATGCGGCCAGTTTCTCTATCCACTTTTGTTGTTTTGTTGATAAGGCTTTTTTCTGTACTAGGAATTGAAGATTTGTTATGATCTGTGCGGATTGAAAACTTGCTTCCTATTACGTATTGACACCACTTGCTTAATGCATGAATAATGGCCAACATCTCTTTGTGGTAGGTAGACTTCAAGCTTTCCCTTTTATCTTTCGAATTTTGTAAGTTATGGGGCGATCATCTTGCATCAGTATTACTCCAATCCCAAATCTTAAGGCATCACATTCTACCACAAGAGGTTTGGATAAATCTGGGGTTGGCAGAACTGGGGTAGATGACATTATCTCTTTTAAGGATTCAAAGCATTCGTCTGCCTTATTGTCCCATTGAAAGGAATTTTACTTTAGTAGATTTGTTAGGGGAGTAGTCACATGTGCGTAATATTTTATAAACCTTCTGTAGTATCCGGTTAATCAAGGAATCCCCTAAGTTTTGATATATTCTTCGATTTGGGCCACTCTTTGATCGCTTTAATATTGTTGGGATTTACTTTGACTCCTATTCTGGATATGATGTGTCCCAGATATTCGACTTCCTTCTGTACATTTTGATAATTTTGCATAAAATTGATTCTTCTCCAATACAGGAAGTACTTCTTCTAGATGTTTGAGGTGCTCCTTCCATGTTTTGTTGTAGACGAGGATATCGTCAAAGAAAACCAATACGAATTTTTGCAAGTATGGGCAAAAGAGTTCGTTCATGGTTGCCTGGAAGGTGGTTGGTGCATTTGTTAGACCAAATGGCATTACCTTAAACTCATAATTCCCTTCATGAGTTTTGAACGCAGTCTTCTCGTGTCTTCTAATCTTACTCAGATTTGATAATAGCCTAACCTCAAATCTAATTTTGAAAAATATTTTGCGCCATGGAGTTCGTTTAGCATCTCATCAATAAATGAAATGGGAAATTTATGTTTAATAGTAATCTTGTTTAATCCTTGATAATCTATACACAACTGAAAGGATCCATCTATCTTTTGAACTAACACTACTAGAGCCGCATATGGACTTCTGCTTTTCGTAATGACTCCACATTTTAACAAATATTGTATTAGCCTTTCTATCTATGTTTTATGATGATGGGGATAGCGATATGGCTTGACATATACAGGTGTCAAATCCAGTTTGACTTCAATGATGTGTTCAATTTTCCTTTCAAGAGTTAATTTCATGGGCAGAACCCTGAAATACCTTGTCATATTTTTGAATTAGGGATGTAACTTCAGATTGTTGGTAAGTCCCTTCCATAGATAGAAATTCTAACAATTGGCAATGTGCGACGAATATTGGTGCTCCCTTTCGGATAAGTTTCTTCATTTGTTGTGCAGATATGATTTGGGTAGGAGCAGCCTGGAACCCGAACAATTTACACTTTCTTCCATTCCATTTGAACATTATGAATTGTTTCTGGTGATTTGCGGAATACGTCCCAAACGTTTGTAACCATTGTATTCCTAAGATGGCATCTACACCTCCCAGGGGAACTATGTAAAAGCTAGACTCCATCTCATAATCGCTTAGTTGCATTTTAACCTTATGGCATTTCCCTACTCCATCTATTCTTTTACCATCTGCCACCATAACCTTTATATCTCTCGCCGAATATGCAAATAGATTTGGCCTCTTTGCTACATTAACATCTATAAAATTGTGGGTGCTTCTTGTGTCTATTAATACGATAATGTTTTGCTTCTTAATATGTCCCTTCAGCTTTAATGTTTGTGGTTGGGCTATCCCTGTGATAGCTAACAGAGAAATTCTTGGCATATTTTCTTCTTCTGGATCTGGATTTGGAGTCTCATTTGCTTTGTTAGTTTCTTTGTCAGAGTCACTATCTGAAGATTCCTCTTCTTGTTCTGCTTCACATTTGTAGAGTTTTTGTGTGTTGCACTTGTGTCCTGGAGAATATTTGTCTTCGCACGTCCAGCGTTTGCCATCCTTTTTCCTTTCAAAACTTGACTATTGTTTTCCTCCTCGCAACGGAGGTGGAATTTACTTGCTAGACTTGTCTAGAGAAGACTTACGTGACTTCCCTTTTGAGTAATTACTTGACTTTTCATTACTAGCATATGGTGTTTTATGGAATTTATATTTTTTCTCAATAATTATTGTTGCATGTCTGGCTTCTTCAATGGTTTTGGGCTTGTACAGCTTCAATTCTACTCAGATATATTCCTTAAGTCCACATCTATACATTTTTAGCAGTTCTTCATCAGAAAATCCTCTGTCTTACAGCTAATACTTCCCATTCGTGGGTGTATTCGCTTACAGACCCTTTCTGCTTGAGACGAACGAATTTTTCGTAGATATCATCTTTTTATTTTCATGAAACCTTTTTAGCAGGGCATCCACAGATTTTTTTCCAAAGGAATGAACAAGCTTCACATTTGTTGGACCACCATAGGAACCAATCATATGCTTCAGCTTCCAAGTTGTTGGATGCAGTCATGATCTTCTCTCGCTCACCTATTGGTAGATTTGACTCAAAAATGGCCTCCATTTTATTAATCCATACAATAGCGTCTCAGTTATCTTTTCCATTGTACTTATAGGTAATTCTCTTTTAATTCGTTAGTAGTCTTTTTTTGGAAGTGTATTTGCGAAATTTCATGCATTTGCGGAATTTCATGATTTTGGGAAATCTTCGCCTTCTGGAGTCTTGGGACTTTGTGTTGGTTCTTGAGTAATTAAAGGATTAAAAACTGGATTAAATCCTCCCATTAACTGGGTCTGTATGCCTAGCAACATTCTCTCAATGTTATTTACCTTTTTAATATCATTTTCCATTTCTTCTCGAGTCGCAAGTAGCCTATTTTGACCCTCTCCTAACTTCGCTTGCTTCTTTTCCATATTATCGAGGCATCGTCGCATTTTATCAAGTTCTTCTTGATTTTTTTTTAATCATCATTATTATTCCCCATTTTGTTTCTTTTTTTCTTAGCGAAACCTTTTTTTTTAATTAATTATAATTTTAATTATAATTTTTTTTATTATAACAATTAAATTATAATTATAATTATTATATAACAATTAATTATTATATATAACTACAATTATCAAATAATTTAATTGTTTTATAACCAATTGTCAACCAACGAAATATATATATTAACTAGAGTATGCATCCCTTTCGAAAATTATGTCAGTTGACTTCGTTGATTTGACCACCCGGGATCAGAGGCTCGGTTATGAGCGGAATCGAGATCTGTGGCATCTGTTGGCTATGAGCAAACAATGGGGGATGAACAACGCAACGGTAATGGACAGGGTTCAGTGGTCAGCACGCCCGGAGATGCAGCTTAAGATTTTCAAGCAGTAGTCAATGGTCGGATCGTTGCAGAATGGCGGATGTTTATGCTCGGTGTATAAAGAACATGCGTGGGATAACGGACTGAGGTGGCATGAAGGAACAGTTAGCGGATAATAGCAAGCGTGGGACAAGCGCATAGGAGATTTTGTGCGGCGGAATGGTTGACTATGGGATAGGAGAATGCACAGGGAGTAAAGAAATGATGAAGGGGACACGAATAGAAGAGGGTACGATAGGGGCCGGCCTAAACCAATAGACCTTCCTCTTCCACCAAGTCTGCCCTTCCTTCCTGTAAGTGTCAACCCTTCAAAGTGCAGCTTCAATCTAGAACTTTGACTTTGATGCAGCTTCACAGCTTCGACCTTGATGTAGCAGCTTCACAACTTCGACCTTGATGCAGCAGATTCACAGCTTCGACCTTGATGCAGTAGCTTCACAGCTTTGACCTTGATACAGCAGCTTCAACACAACAACATGCAATGATCAGGAGCTCAAATCTGAGCTTCGGAAAAAAGCTCAAAAATGAAAGTGCTCAAATTGACTTGGAACCTGAGCGACCGGATAGGCCTCGGCGATACGATCCCAACGCCGCGAACGGCACTCAAATCCATTATCGTATGAAGAAGTTGTTGCACTTTGAAATCGCCCAATAACCTTCAATTTTGAAAGGGAATTTTTTTTAATATTATGTGTTGGGATAATTTTATTTTTTATTAAGGTTTAATTAATTAATTAAATTATATAGTTATTAATATTTATATGGTTTTTATTAATCATATATTATATTACTAATTATATGTTTTAATTAATTATTAAAAAAAAAAAATTTAAACCTTATTAAAATCTAAATATTAAAACCACACATGTATATTAATACAAAGTCGAAATATGAAAAATGTTTCAAAAACCCACATGTTCTAAAGTTCACGGTTTAATATTGTTACGTGGCAAGGTTCTTTATGGCGGAGCGGATTATTTAAAGCATGGGGGCCAGCCCCTTTCCCACGGAACCACGTGATATAACCCAGAGCTATACATTTGAACCGGCGGGTAAGGTGGTTCTGTCAACGGTCACGTGGAGAGCGGAGTTTTAATTGCACGAATTTTTATGATATGGTCCAACCTTATCAACTCCGCATTTAACTCCAAGCTTTTAAACTGAATTCCGACGGGCGCAGTCACATGACCCCCGTGGACCTTATCCTTTAGCCCTCAATGATGGCGGAAGATTCGGCGGAGCGCCCAAAGTTAGTGCCGGCCCTAAATTAGTGGGCTCATCTGGCAGTCCTCCCACATTTGGAGGAGCTTTTTTAGCCCTAATTGGGCAAAACTTGTACAGGTCATAACTTGGGCTGGGAGAAGCCAAATAGGGCGAATTTTTTTTTTATTTTGGGTCTCTTCGACCTTCTGGACTCAATGGCACAGGTTTCACAGCCAACAGAGGTCGTTTGTAGGTGTTTTTGCTTCAGGGAAGTTCCAGGAGCCACTAGGGCCATATCAGTTTGGGAGCTGCATTGGGATGTGTGTAGCCATTGAATGTGAAACGAAGGTCATTTTTTACTGTATTCTGTTCTCTGGGTCCATTTATAAAGCTCTTTTTGCCTATTGAGGCATTCTTCACCTCGAATTTCTTTAGGGAAGCTTTCAAGGCCACCAGGGCCATTCCAGTACTTGAGCTGTTTGGGGGTTGTATTCATCTGTTTTCGGTGATTCAAAAGCCTACTTCTGCTGTCTTCGACATTCTGAGTCCATTGGCATAGGTTTCAGAACCATTGGAGGTCATCTTCACCTCGAATTTCTTCATAGAAGTTTAAAGGGCCATCAGGGCCATTTGAAGAAAGCACTGTTTAAGGTACAATTTCACTGTTTAGTGCTTGGGAAAGAGCATTCTTAGCTGTTTCATATCTTTTGATTCTGTTTTTATAGTCAAATTTTCCTTTAGAGGCACTTATTTACTTGTATTAGCCTTTGCAGCTTTCTTAATACAAGAGGACAAGCCCATTTTGGGAGGCTTGGTCCAGCAGATGTAGCCTAAGAGGGGTGAACTGCTTCATCATCTTTGTGTCATTATTTGTTGAAGATATCATATTAAAAAAATCTGATATAATGTGTTAAACAGCAAATTTAAATAACTTGCCTTCACACATAAATACCTAAACAACTGCCCAAACTTATTTGTTTTATTCCACAAGACATCAAGCTTCAAGCATGAGTATTTTAATGGCATCTGAGTGTTTACTTCATAGTTAACCTTGGAGTTGTTTGCACATTTAAAATTTTTGAAAATGGATACCTTGCACCCTTTTGTTCAAGTACATTCTATTTTCAGATCAGATGGTATCAGAGCGGGTTTTTGCTGTTTATATGCTCTAGGAAAAGTTATATAAACTATAGACAGAGTCTGAAGCAAGCCAGGAAGCCTTCGAACCACTTTTGTTATACAATTGCGTAGTAGATAAATGCTACTTCAGTCAATCTCTGGTTTAGTTTATATTTTGAGCATTTGTGCAATCAACCTTGACTGTTTTATTGTGTGCATGAGTTTGCTTGAGATCATTTTGGGATAGCTGGTGTTAACCCTCTCCAAGAGTTGAAGGCATTTGGTTGAAAGCTTGTCGTTTGTTTGAAAGCTTTGAGGACTTTTCTTTGGAAGTTCCTTTTGGTTGTTTTGACCATTTACATAATGTCAACTTCTTCTGCAAGTGAAGTTTCCTCCTTCAAGAAACTCTTCAGTGATGACATGAAAGAAGAGTTCATTAAGGTGAAGGACATGGTGCAGATTCTCCTTGAGGATCAAAGGGAAAGTGTTTAGCTTCGTGCACAATTGTTGGCTATGCAGGAAGAGAAGGAAATAATTCTCCAAAGACTGCACAACATGGAGAAACAACTCCTGCAAGCTCAAGAAGCTTTTTCCAAGAAAATACCTCTTCTTCAGGACGTAAATCATGAGGTAAATCATTCAGATTTGTCTTCGGTTTCCTCTATTGAAAAGTGTGTTAGTTCTTTTGAAAAACATACAAGAGGCATCGGTTCCAAACTAATGTTTAGGATGGGCTATAAAGAAGGAAAAGGTTTGGGCAAGCATGCACAAGGCATGGTTGACCCTATTTCAGCTGTGGAGCGACCCAAGAATGTTGGACTTGGATATGTGTAGTTTTATGGCAAAGAATTCAAATCCTTGAATGCATGCAATGCAAATTTTAAGAGAACCTTTGTTCCAAGTTCTCAAATGAATTTATGTCAAAAAAAATTCAAAGATGAATGCCATTGCTTTAAGCCTTTGTTGCAGCAAGAAGATGGTAGACATGCAGCTTATGGCAAGCATGCAATTTTAGGCAGTTTTCAAGACAAGAACGATGATGTCAGTCTGCAATTGAAAGATGGAGCCTCTACTAGTTCATCTCCTCATGGAGGCAAAAAGGATGAACATCCAAAGCAGCATAAGAGGTATAAATCTTCTCATGATCAATTTGATTGTGTTTCTGCAAGGAATGATAATTTTACATGCTTTAATGGAAGAAAGAATTCTTGTACATATTGTGGTCGATTTAACCATCATGTTTCGAGATGCTGGATGAGGAAGAAGGCACACAAGAAGCAGATGAAGCAAAGACTACCTTCAAAGAAGGTGCATATGATTTGCACTTTTTGCCAAAAGAAGGGACATGTTGTCTCTCATTGTTGGACTTTGCATCCAACTCGTTGTCCCACGCACATGCAACAAGAGGACAAAAATATTGGCGAAGGTGGAATCATGGATTCCATTATTGATGTGGAAAGGGAAGTTTCACATGAGGAAAAGTTGCAGCAGCAAAAATCACCATGGAAGTGGCTTGGTGAGAAGTGGATGGACTTCTTGACACATTGTACAGTTTCATTCTGTAAATTTCTCGCCAGAAATTTTTGTGTGAGAGCAAGAAAGACAGTAGTGGACAGTTGTGGACAAGCGCATTCAGGAAGGGAAATGTCAAATTCTTTCCATTTGTGGTTCAATTTTATTTGCTTTGCAAGGCAAAAAATTTTGAAGGGCTGAAGAGAAGAGGATTTTTATTCTCTCATTTTCTATACTACAGTTCAGTTCTTCATTTCAGTAAGCTTTTGGGGACCAAAAGCCTCTCATTTGGGAGGTGTGATCAGGAGCTCAAATCTAAGCTTGGGAAAAAAGATCAAAAATGAAAGTGCTCAAATTGACTTGGAACCTGAGCGACCGGATAAGCCTCAGCGATACGATCCCAACGCCGCGAACGACACTCAAATCCGTTACTGTATGAAGAAGTTGTTGCACTTTGAAATCGCCCAATAACCTTCAATTTTGAAAGGGAATTTTTTTTAATATTATGTGTTGGGATAATTTTATTTTTTATTAAAGTTTAATTAATTAATTAAATTATATAGTTATTAATATTTATATGGTTTTTATTAATCATATATTATATTACTAATTATATGTTTTAATTAATTATTAAAAAAAAAAAATTAAACCTTATTAAAATCTAAATATTAAAACCACACATGTATATTAATACAAAGTCGAAATATGAAAAATGTTTCAAAAACCCACATGTTCTAAAGTTCACGGTTTAATATTGTTACGTGGCAAGGTTCTTTATGGCGGAGCGGATTGTTTAAAGCATGGGGGCCAGCCCCTTTCCCACAAAACCACGTGATATAACCCAGAGCTATACATTTGAATCGGCGGGTAAGGTGGTTCTGTCAACGGTCACGTGGAGAGCGGAGTTTTAATTGCACGAACTTTTATGATATGGTCCAACCTTATCAACTCCGCATTTAACTCCAAGCTTTTAAACTGAATTCCGACGGGCGCAATCACATGACCCTCGTGGACCTTATCCTTTAGCCCTCAACGATGGCGGAAGATTCAGCGGAGCGCCCAAAGTTAGCACCGGCCCTAAATTAGCGGGCTCATCTGGCAGTCCTCCCACATTTGGAGGAGATTTTTTAGCCCTAATTGGGCAAAACTTGTATAGGTCATAACTTGGGCTGGGAGAAGCCAAATAGGGCGAATTTTTTTTTGATTTTGGGTCTCTTCGACCTTCCGGACTCAATGGCACAGGTTTCATAGCCAACAGAGGTCGTTTGTAGGTGTTTTTGCTTCGGGGAAGTTCCAGGAGCCACTAGGGCCATATCAGTTTGGGAGCTGCATTGGGATGTGTGCAGCCATTGAATGTGAAACGAAGGTCATTTCTCACTGTATTCTGTTCTCTGAGTCCATTTATACAGCTCTTTTTGCCTGTTGAGGCATTCTTCACCTCGAATTTCTTCAGGGAAGCTTTCAAGGCCACGAGAGCCATTCCAGTGCTTGAGCTGTTTGGGGGTTGTATTCATCTGTTTTCGGTGATTCAAAAGCCTACTTCTGCTGTCTTCGACATTTTGAGTCCATTGGCAGAGGTTTCAAAACCATTGGAGGTCATCTTCACCTCGAATTTCTTCATAGAAGTTTAAAGGGCCATCAGGGCCATTTGAAGAAAGTACTGTTTAAGGTACAATTTCACTGTTTAGTGCTTGGGGAAGAGCATTCTTAGCTGTTTCCTATCTTCTGATTCTGTTTTTATAGTCAGATTTGCCTTTAGAGGCACTTATTTACTTGTATTAGCCTTTGCAGCTTTCTTAATACAAGAGGACAAGCCCATTTTGGGAGGTTTGGTCCAGCAGATGTGGCCCAGAAGGGGTGAACTGCTTCATCATCTTTGTGTCATTATTTGCTGAAGATATCATGCTAAAAAAATCTGATATAATGTGTTAAACAGCAAATTTAAATAACTTTCCTTCACACATAAACACCTAAACAACTGCCAAACTTATTTGTTTTATTCCGCAAGACATCAAGCTTCAAGCATGAGTATTTTAATGGCATCTGAGTGTTTACTTCATAGTTAACCTTGGAGTTGTTTGCACATTTAAAATTATTGATAATGGAAACCTTGCACCCTTTATTCAAGTACATTCCATTTTCAGATCATGCAGAAACATTGATCCATTTTACTACAACTAGAGCAGAATTTTTGACCCCCAGCTTTAGAACTTCGATCCTTCAATAGAGAGACAATTTTGGTCTCAGCTTTGGCTCAATAAATTCACATGTGTGAGAGAAAGGTAACCCAAAAAATTTGATTTCCTTCTTCCAGCTACTCTCCTTCTTCTCCAGCAACTTCGAACCTTTTACTACACTTCTTACTGCAAATCGAACTTGATGAGAAAGGGTTCCAAATTAAGTCGAGTTGCTCCAATATATAGGCTTCTGGTGAGGTGGAATTACCCTGTTTGAGGGAGACTTGATCTTCTTGAGGCCAACTTGGTGGAGGAGGCCTAAATGACTTATTTTACAATAAAATAATTTTCTTTCTTGACTAATAATTCCCCAAGAAGGGTTCTTTACAATATGACATGGATAAGGACGTTTGACATAAACCCTAGAGGTCTACAATGGAGACCTTGACCTAAAAATAATTGACCCAAGCATGAAACTCGTGCTTTAATAAGTCAATTTATATAATAATAAAACACTGAACCTAGTTACATTCTTCAACAGGAGCTAGTTAGGCTTGCCATCATAAGATTTGTAACTCACTTCCTCACGTTGCAATCTCTCACTTCCCAACAACAAAAATTGCAAAAAAAAAATTCCAGTGATAATCGGAATTCATCTTGGTGGGCTCGCAAACAAGATGGAAAAACAACAAAAATAACATTTTTTATAACACTTTTTGGAAAAAAAAAACAAAGCTTGTGAAAATTGACAAGCCACTTGTAAAGGTGTTATGGCTGTTGGATGGGAAAAAATGGCCATGGGCTACATCTATGAGGCAATGGATTAGAAAAAGGAGCAAATAGGAGCTAGTTAGGTTGCCATGATAATATTTGTAACTCACTTCTTCACGTTGCAATCCCTCACTTCCCAACAACAAAATTTGCAAAAAATGTATTCCAATAATCGGAATTCATCTTGGTGGACTCGCAATCAAGATGGAACATACACCAAAAAGAACATTTTTTATAACACTTTTTGGAAAAAAGCAACAAAGCTTGTGAAAATTGACGAGCCGCTTGTAAAGGTGTTATGGTTGGTGGATGGGAAAAAATGGCCATGGGCTACATCTATGAGGCTATGGATTAGAAAAAGGAGCACATACGAAAAAACTAAAAGGATAGACTAGAAAAATATGAGCCTATTTCGGAGATCATTGATAACAGATGGAATGATAAACTCCATCACCCTATACATGTAGTTGGGTATTTCCTTAACCCAAGGTATCATTATAGAGCTTCACTAGGAGAAGATCAGACTAGGGTGGTCGCAGATGGGTTGTACTAGCATTTGGAGCGGATCGTCGCAGATGGGTTGTACTAGCATTTGGAGCAGATGGTCCCTGATGAGTCCAGGGAATTTGAAATGCATCAACAAATCAGCACTTTCACTAGGGCCACAAGTACCTTTGACAAAAACCTAGCAAAGATTGCAAGAGATGTGGATCAACTGGGTAAGCAATTCCTTCTTTCATAAATTTCAATTGTTTAAAATTCAACCTGTAAATAGTTGTTTTTAAGCCAAACTTACAATCTAAATTTTTGAACAATGAACTAACTTTAGCCTTTGTCTTTGTATCACATTGGTGGGAGTCATTTGGCAGCCAATGTCCTCATGCAAAAGTTTGCAGTTAGAGTTCTTAGCCAAAATTACAGTGCTTCTGGGTATGAGCACAATTGGTTTTTTTTTAGCAGATTTACATGAATAAGAGAAATTGTTTGGAACAAAAATGGTTAAATAATCTCATCTCTGTGCAATACAATCTTCGATTAAGGCGCAACTAGTTCAACAAAAGCCTTGATATAGATCCCATTGTGTTGAATGATATTGATCCAACTTCATAATGGGTGGAGGAGACTCAACCAGCTGAGTTTGATCACGATTTTGATATTGATGCCATGGAGTTTCGGAAAATTGATCCCAATGCAAATCTGGTAGTCGAACCAAGAGCTAAAGGAAGCAAACCACCAAAAACGGCAGATAGTGATGGAAGCACCAGTCGTGCAGCTTGGCCAACTCATGTTTCTAGTTCTGCTAGGCCTAGTGTGCTACTACTTCTAGGGTTGCAGACGAGTCTAAGGAGTCCTTAGACTTTGAGCCGGATGATATTTATGTAGCTCCTGCTGATAATCCCATGTCTAAGTGGTGATGAGTTTGATGAGTGATCATGTTGATTAATGATTTGGAGTAGGTCAATGACCCAATAGCTTGTAGCATTGGTTGTGGAGTCTAGACTCTAGAGGCCATTTAGAAACCCATTGGTTATGTATCTTTTTGGTGATATGTATTGAATTCACTGTCATTTTGATATATGCACTCTTACATGGTATATAGATGAGCAAACTTTGCATATTTTGTCTCTAATGGTTTGTAATCATGGTTTAAAATCTTAAAAATAATTTTTTCATTAAAAAATAATTATTTTTTCAATTCTGGTTCATTGAATCCGATTTGATCCAATTCTGATTTGAACCCCAGTTTGATAGGTGGCCCGATTCCAGTTTTGAAAATTATGTGTGATTGCTGTGGTCTTTTGACTTTCTGCTTCTTTCGTTGCTTTCAAGTAATTATTGTAACTTTCTGTCCTTCAATATTTTCGAGTGCAATTGTGGAACCTCATGTTACACCAAGTTTATGGAATGTGGGGGCACATAACCAATACATCTAGAGAACCCCACAAAAAAAAATTCAGGGGACCACCGGGTATGTCATGGGTGGAGCATAGGATACCCTGTACCAAATATATAAATATTATAAAATTGTTAAAGTTCAAAATTTGAACTTTTAAAAATAATCATTAATAATAATACCTATTTGATACATACCAATTATTGTTCAGTGTCGATTCCAATGAAAACACGCTGCACATCCACTGCTATTGTGAGTTTTCAGATACCAAACCACTACATAACAACAACAAAATGACAACCAGCACATTGTGATTTTCTATGTTTATTTACAGTTTATAGACTGTAGGAGGTGTTACCCACATTCTTTTTGGGTAACCATAAGGGTGTCCTGCAGATACCTTGGAGATATGATGAAGACATTTATTATGACACCAGCTAAGGATTGAAGCTGAATAGGATAATGGTAGAGCAAGGATAGTAATTGTGTTGAAGGTTTTGTCATGATTCTTGATCAAGGCGGTATGACCGTATGACTAGCACATAGTACTCCTTATTGTAAATGTTGTAATTGAGCTTGACTTGGGACAAGATCTCAGGCAACTTGGTGCCCTCTTTGCTTGAAAACAAGACCGATCGCATATTGAGAAGCACATATATTGATTGAATAACAGGGAATAATGCATACCAGTTTGTCAGCCTGCTATTGCTGAAGCTGCTGTTTGTTTAGCACTAAGAGACTCAAGTTCGCTGTCAAAGAATGCTACCTTAAAACTGCCTACAGAAAAAGTCATTGTAAATGATTGCAAAGGGGTGGTCTTTGAATGGTTTTCAAAGCAACTTAATTTTGATTGAACCATAGGAACCATTGAACTCCAATCCCGGAATTAGTAAATTACCAACATTAGCAATCCTACACTAGGGAAAACCCCCCTTGAGCCAGAGGAGAGCTGCCACAACTGAGAAGAGGGTTGGTGAGGTGACAGTGGTCCCCACTGAGGTGCAGTGGGTTTCACACATGAGATTTTGGATTTTACGAGAAGTGCGAGATTTTGCTATAACAAGATGGTTGGTGGCACTAGGTACCAAAGGGTGGAAAACTTGTAATTAGATATTAAGATTTCTTCAAATTATTTATCCTCAAAAAAGAGCCACACAGGTTTGTGCATCTCTCCAAAGCACAAAGTACATCTGCATGTAGCCAAACACAAGAGACACAAATCTTGGGTAGTTTGGCGTACCCCTTGGGCCTTGGCATACCCTAAAGTACCTGATATACTGGGTACTTATGGGTCATCCTCAGTATGGACCCGATGTTCCCATTATGAAGTCCCCGTATATAATGCATACTCAAAGGGTTGAGTAGGCATACCCATGTTAGACTGTCATAACCTTCTTGGGTTTTGTCAACTATCTCTCACAATCAAGTCCATTCTCCATGACGTCTCCTACTTGCACATTTGGCAACTTTTTGACATGCCTCCAAAGAGGGCAGTCATCCCTCCTTCATTCTCTTGGTTTCAAGACACCTCTTCAATGGAGGCTCATCAACTAGAAGATGCCATTAAATCTTGAAGAATAATGAAGACAGAAAAATCAAATAAAAACAATGAAGATTAGAGAAACCCTCTGAAAAGGGAGGAAATGGCTGCTTCTATCAATCTCTCTCACCCTACAGGTCACAAACACTGTATATACATAAACCCTACCCATAAAGCAAATGCACAGCCGATGTAGAAAGTGCTGAGGAAAACAAGAGGTTTGAAGTTTGAAGTGTGTTTATGGACTAGTTTTTATTGTCTCTTTTATAAGTTTGATATCCATTTTAGGGTTTGGGATAGCTTTATGTTCTATCATAGTGGGAGTCACGAGAATGATTAAGTTGAAAAGAGTGCATTTTAATTCTGGTGGGAATCTTCACCAAACAGAGCAGCAAACACCTTGGGAACATTTCCCAACATTTTTGTTTTCAGAAATGCCAGTAAACATATCCAGGGCATTTACATTGTATTCCTCAAACATTCCTTGCCTCAAAAATGTTTCCCAATAGGGGCACACCTCTGTAACGTCCTTTCTCACCAAAAACAACTGTACATTTTGAATACAAGGGAAACTACATTCCTGTTCTTATTTATCTCAAACTTTCAATCCCTTAGCTGGGATCCTCATCAGGAGACGTTCTAAGTTTACCTTTCTCCAATACCCTGCACCTGGGGTAGAGCCCTACAAAATGAATAAGCCCATCTTATCACTCCAGTTTGCTCTAGCCTGTCTACAGGTAATTCTGAATTGAAATTCATACTCTAACCCAGCTTACCTTCCCTGATCATAGGGGACATTCAGAAGTGTACATTCTTGAGATAAAACTTCAAAAAGGTGTTTCTTCCAGCTGGATTTGAAGAAAGGTGTGGTGAATGAGCAAACCAGTCTTAGTTTCCCAATTTCTAGCTTGTATTTGCAATGATCAAGTAGTAAATATTAACTGTTAAGAACTAGTGGTTACGAGCATTTCTTGCCAACAAGCATCAAACTGCCCAAACCATAGCTCTTTTCTTCAGTCTATTCTTTTTTAAGGTATTCAAGTTCCAATGCATTTGTAGTTCCCAATTATCAAATTCTTACCGCTCTTCTGCTGGTACTTCCCCATGATAATTCACTGTGAGCAATTGATTGTCATTCAGGAAATGATCCACTGCACGACTTGAGTCCAAGGTATTACAAAATACCATGACTCTGTTGCCCTTTGCAAGGCTTGGTTCCAAAACCTATACAGATACATATTAAACTGCATTAGGAATTTCATATCTGGATGGACAACAGAACCAATTATATGAATACTAAATATTAAATAATGAGTTACATGAATGCTTTTAAAGCTTGACGGTAAAAAGTAATTTATAACTGCATTGAGGAAGGGACAAACTTTGTAAGTGTGGTATTATCAAGATGTTGATTCGCAGTGCTCACATCACCATAACATGAACTTTCCGAAAACAAAAGATAATATATTTTTGGACTGACAAAAAGGAAATTGTTTGCAAAACCAATAGAACCTCCACAAGATATATCCAATGATTGAAATCATATTCTCTTCATTAAAATGTTTAGAGTTGTGCATTCTCTATATTGAAACTTGAAGGAAACAAGCAAAAAAATCTGTACATTCCAGGCATGCCTGAATGAAGCTAAATCAAAGACTGTCAAGAATTTAACAAGGCTCAAAAGAAGAATTAAGTAGATATCAAGACTCAAAATAGAAATAATAATGCAAACATCAACATGATGGTTAAACCATTGAAGTTCGTGGAAATTATGAAAAGTTCATTGAGGTATTATTTTAAGACACTGGACGAAATATTATCTGACCTGTAAGAGTGCTTCAAGCTTGTTTTCAGTTCCTGAAAGCTTTACAAAATCATGACGTGCCGATGCAATCTTCTTGTGTAATGTTGATGTACGTATATGGACTATTCCTTGAAATTCTTCATCAAGTAGCTTCTGGACAGCCTGTAATAACTCATATTGTCAAAACTTGTAAAGGAACAAAAGAATGCATATAGAAACTCAGTAAATGATCAAGATTATAGAAAACTAATAGAAGCCAAATAAATCTACACCAACTAAAGATGGAGATCTATCCATATTTTTTCTTTCAAAATCATATTAACACTGATTGTGCTGCATATTGGAACTTTAAGAGAATACTTGATGCCTGATCAAAATTAAGAGTAGAGAACAGAAGGCAATATCAGTTGTGCTGTCCAACTTCAATAAATATCTTGGATTTGGTTATCATTGAACTAGGTATAGCTGTCAATGATGTAATTGACGGATATAGTCCTTCAGAAAATGTCAGCTCAAAACAGAGAAAAAAATCCTTGAACGATATGTTCAAAACTTAGTTTGTCAGTTACCAAAGAATACTCATGACAACATATTCCATCTACAACTGTTAGAATAAGTAATTTCCATTTTAAATCGGCACCCTATTTTGACAAAATGGGAGTAGGATTTAAATTTAGAATTATATGAGAGGAGAAAAAGCTAAACACAGTTTTTAGGATATGGCAATTAATTATGGATTAGATCTGTTTCAGGTTTAATATCTATACGTATCTTCAGCAACCAATCTTCAAACAATTTTGTATTAGAAATACATGTTATCATGGAATGGAAAATCATCAAATCAAGTGTGAGATTCTTCTTTACATCCTGTGCACACTCCAGACTTGTGAATGCTCTGAAAATCAACATGGCATCAAAGCAGCAAAGGATTTTTTGAGTTTATGAAGAGAATTTGGGTTCAAAGGGCAGTACATACCATGTGTTGGAGAGAACCAGACCTACAGAAGTAGGTGACAGTTACTAACAGGCTCCCATCTAGGTATGTTCATGTCATTTTCTGATTTCCTTGGTGTTTTCAAAGTTTAGTGATACAGCTACAAAGAAATGTCTGTTCAAGATATCCAATATAGATAAAATAATTTTATTAATGTCGAACAAGACCACAAAAGTAGGTCAAAGGGACTAAGAAAGTAATCCAGTATCCGTACAGATTGGGATTGCAAAGGCATCTCCTAAAAAGATTGAAAGATAATAAGGTCTAAGAGAAGGCTAGAGACTACCTCCTAAATGTCTAGCTAAAGCATGCTGGAGAAGCTAAAAGCAATGTTATCAGAACCGAACCAGTCATCAAACCGGTTGACCCCAAAACTGAGAACTGGACCAGAACCAGAAAAATAAGGGAAAAAACAGTTCACTAGTATTCAAATTTTGAAAAAAATACATAAATATTCATGTGCATCCCTATGAATCCAAACCATTATACACATATATGCAAAGTTTTTCATATATGTAACAAGGGTGCATATAACCAAAATAGCACTGAATGTAATCCATCTCTGAAACAAACATCAACAAAGAGGCTCTAGATGGCCTCTAGAGTCCTAGAAAAATCATGCTACAACAAATACTTACATATCATCAAAATCATTTCTTATATTGAAATACTCATCATCTAAGAAACTGGATTCGTAGGTTGGTGCCCACGAGTCCCGAATCCGTCGTATCGGACACGATACATACGGATTCGTACCCTTTTCACTGGATTCGATCGTGTCCGTATAGGACACGTCGAATCCCGATCGTGTCCGTACAGGGCACATCGAATCCCGATCGTGTCATATACGGACACGATCGAATCCCTTACAGCCGGATTCGAACAGCGAAAAAGTGTGTTGGTTAAGTTAATAAAAGTGGGGTTTCGACCATTCTTTCTCACAGTTGTTTGTTTGTGAAATGAGCAAGGAGAAAGGGAGTGTTTTCAAAGAGATTCGAGCATCCGGTAAGTGCATTGTGTCTCTATGTTTTTGCATTTAGTTTGTTGTTAGTGTTTGCATGTGCATATGTTTTATATATTTGGTCATTTTTGTTTATTTTTTTACAGTATTCATGGCTCAATCAAGGGCAACAAGGCCGGGGCAAAGAAAGGGGAAGAATGTCCCCATTGGAGATGCCCTTCCTGTCCCTATTTCATCAGGGTTTGCAAGTATTCCATCTATTGGAAGTGGGGCTGCAACAGCAGCTTCAAATGTTCAGGGAAAACAAACTCATGACCCCAAATACCCATTATGGAAATATGTGACAAGAGAGGCAGAGCCAGGCAGCAAGGCAAAGGGAGGAGGCAATGTTTCATGGAAATGCAATTTTTGCTACTCCCATTTCACTAGCACATATTTCTGTGTGAAAGCTCATTTGTTGGCTTTGCCAGGGTGTGGCATTTTAGCGTGTGGAGTAGTTGAATCGCCACAGAGGAAGGAATTGGAGAGAGAGGCATTTGTTGGTGCAGCAACTGTGGCATAAAAATCAAAACAAAACAAGAATGATGACCCCCTTCCATTATTAAGGAAAAGCAGCAACAAGTTCCCTTTTGAGAGTTTTAGTAGGGGACAATCAGCAAAGAGAAAGGCAACTGCACTTGGTCCAATGGACAAGATTTTTCAAAAAGAGAAGAGGGAGAGCTTGATCTCACCATTGCATTTCTTTTCTATCAGAACTTCATATCCTTTAATGTTGCACGGTCACCTTTATTTATTGAGATGTGTCGAGCTCTTAGTCATGGGGCTCCATCAAGGTATGTGCCTCCTGGGTCAGAGATGCTCAGAACCACATTGTTGACAAAGGCAAAGAAAGAGGTGGACAAAATGCTTGAGCCTATTAAATCAGCATGGCCAACATCTGAGGTTAGCATTGTTTTTGATGGATGGACAGATCCAACGCGCCACCCACTCATCAACTTCATGGTGTCATCCTTGAATGGTCCAGTTTTCTTGAAATCAGTGGAGTTATTTATTAAAATTATTGAAGATGTAGGTGTCGATTCTTGTGTGCAAATCATTACAGATAATGCACCTGTTTGCAAGTCTGCTAGCATGATTGTGG
This sequence comes from Pinus albicaulis, assembly GCA_034641835.2. Classification (NCBI taxonomy): domain Eukaryota; kingdom Viridiplantae; phylum Streptophyta; class Pinopsida; order Pinales; family Pinaceae; genus Pinus; species Pinus albicaulis. Next base: position 614,772,817 of record CM076581.1, read on the forward strand.
AAGCAAAATATCCACAAATATTTTGGACACCTTGCATTGTCCATTCATTGAACTTAACACTAAAATCTATTTCCTCTAATGAGCTTTGGATTGGAACCATTATTGAGGATGCACGGCATATCCGCAACTTTGTACAAAACCATACAAATGCCCTACCTATATACAAGGAGTACACCAATCTATCAATGTTGAAGATTGCGGATACACGGTTTGCCTCTTCATTCATCATGTTGAAGAGGTTGAGGGAGGTCAAGACCACTCTTGGGGACATGGTTATTTCAGAGTTTTGGTCTTTTTGGAGAAAGATGGATCAAGCAGCCTCAAAGAAAGTGAAGGACACAGTGTTGGATGATATCTGGTGGGAGAAGGTAGATCTAGTTATTCAGGTCATGGAGCCTATCATTTCCTTGCTTCGATTTGCAGATACAGACCAACCCATCCTAGGAGAGGTTTATGAGGGATGGGATTCCATGATTGAGTGTGTGGGGACCATTGTTTTACAGAGTCAGTGCCCAGAGTATGAGACATCACCAGAGGCCTTCTTCACCAGCATACAGGATATTCTTGTCAGCAGATGAGACAAGAATTGCACACCTTTACATTTTTTGGCTCACTCCTTGAACCCAAAATACTACAGCCATGAGTATTTGAATGGTGGACCTTCCTGCAGATTCCCTTCTCACATGGATGGTGAAATCTCACAGGGGAGGAAAGATGCATTCAGGAGGATTTTTCAGGAGAGGGCATCCCTTGATGAGGTGGAGGATGCCTTTGCATAGTTTTCCACTGGCACTGAGCGATTTGCAGGCTATGATGTGATTCGAGAAAGAGGGGCTAAGGAGCCTTATTCTTGGTGGGCAACTCATGGGGCAACAAGCCCTCCTCTACAGCAGTTAGCCATGAGGCTCCTCTCTCAGGTGACTTCATCCTCTTGTTGCGAGAGGAATTGGAGCACATATAGGAATTTGTATAGTGTGAAGAAGAGCAGGCTTGAGCAATCCAGGGCATAGACAATGGTGTATGTGCACACCAACCTTCGTCTCATCTACAGGCAGAGGGAGGATTAGTTGAAGGGAAAGACAAAGGTGTGGGATGTCTTTCCTGATGATATGGGTCTAGACAGCAGTGTTGAGTTGGCATTGGCCAACTTGGATCTCAATGGGCCAGTGCTAGAGCCTGCCACATTTGATGATGGCGATACAGTAGAGGCGTCATCTGCCACACCAGCAGATGCAAAGATGACAGAGGAGGAGGATGCAACAGAGGAGAGCAGTGGTGAGCATGATGATTAGGATGAGGGCAGTGATGTTGATTATGATGATGAGGATTGATGACTCACTGAGGCTTGCAGTCTTGTAGACTGTAGTTGTTTTGTATTTTCTATTTCTATTTGTCATTGGCAGTGTACTACCTAGAGCCTAGAGGCTAGTACTAATGTAACACATTTTGATTTTGATGACTTAATGAGAAAACTACAGTATCTTACTATCTTGTCTTTCTAAGTAAATTTGTAAATTGTAATATGTATGATTGACAATTGTATGATGTATCTACTATCAATGTATCAATGTATCATGTATGAGTATTTAAGATCTTAAGTCTATGTTTGAATCAATGAATTTGTATGAATTTGTGTAAAAAATATCTAATTTTTAATATATATATATATATATATTAATAAAATAATATATAACGTATTTGGATGTGTCTTGTTCCGAGGGTCACCGTGTCCGAATCCGATTCTTGAATCCGTGTGTCCATCGAATCCCGAATCCCTGTGTCAAGTGACTTAGCTCATCATCAATATCACCCTCTAAGCATTACAATAAGATAGAGAAAGCTTAACACATCAAATTGAGATTTTGTTTGAGCAATGGTTACTTTTTTACTAGGGTCATGAGTCATGACAGAGGAGTTCAACAATCAATGCCCCCAACATCAAGGTACATAGAGGGCTTGGTACCCTTGCTTAAATGCTAGTTTCATACCCTCATACATGTCAAAATCGAAAGGAAGCATTGCAATGCCTCCAGTGATGAAATCCTAAAAACTATTAAGTTTGTTGGATTTTGAGTGGGATCTAAAATTTTACTTTTTCCATATGAAATACAATGAGGTTGGAACCAGTCTCAAACATCCTAAAACAATTAATAGATTAAAAATTTAAGTAAAAGGATGAAAATGAAAGATAAAGAAAAATTGCATTACCATTAATAACATGGCATTGTAAGGCCCTAGGGTTGAATATTACGTTGCCCCACTCGGTTCTCTTTTTTTTCTTTTTTTCTTTTTCTTTTTTTATGGCTAAATTGTGTACTGAGGGTCCTTAGTCACATCATTGTACGAAACCAACTAGTTCAATGAAAAGGCCAATTATATACCAAACCAGCCTTTTTGCAGTTCTGTGCCAACAGTTGGACCAGTTAAGGCTTGAAAATAGCTAGACCAGCTAGTTCAACTGGTTTCAGTCTAGTTATGATAACATTGGCTTTAAAGAGAGAGTATAAAATAAGGTGTTGGTAGAATAGAAGCAAAACAAACCAAAAAGCTATAAAAAAATTGGTCCACCAAAAGATCGGGAAGATGTCAAAGCATGTCGGCGCTATCAACCAAGGATGAGTGAAGATACCAAGAGGTGGGTTGGTCGTCGAAATCATCAACCATTGTGAAAGGGGCAATGCGTTGGTAAGATGATATCCTCTGGGAAATGCTTGGGATGGACTTGAGTAAATGATCTGGGGGGCTGGGGGGAGTCCAGGTCTTAACATTCGAGGCAGAGGGGAAGAATCTCTTGATAGAAACTTGTTTATTGTGTTGAACCTCGAGAGTTGCATGTTGGGAGGGGGGAACCTGACTTTGGAGTTACCTTGAGCTAGTTTATCGGTTAGTATGGTAATGAACAAGATGTACCCTAGAAGACAACTCCTAATATGCCTCAATGAGATAGGTCGATTCCTTGAGGGAAGAATTCAAGAGGAGAAACGAGGCCTCATATGGCTGAGATCTGGGGTATGTCAGGTCTTTGTCCATCATTCATTGCTCTATTCATAGGGGGGCAAAAAGGGAATATGAGGCAATCCTCCCAAGGGCCCTAGCCAAGGTGTGACTGATAAATGCTAAGATTGTACCCGAAAACCTCTCTCACAAAGAGAACAAGGCATATTTGGTAGAGGTAGCAAAAGGACTAAGCCAAGCAGGAAAGTCCTCTTGCACTATTATAAGAGCCTTTGTCTATAACTCACTCACTATTGCTTCATTAGCATTGGTCAAGATGTTCAAACAATGTATGGTTACTTCAACTAAATCTTGGGAGAACTATGAAGCGAGGGTCGAATTATCAACAAGTGAACATTTAATAACTGCTCTACAATAAGGAAGAAAGATGGCACGAGTTTAACATTACATTCGAGCAGCTTCAAGAAGGTACCTTACTGCATCAACTGTGATAACACATAAATAGGGATCCAAAGGATATCCTTGCCTAATAGATCCTTGAAGTGGAATCACTTTTGACAACTGAAAATCATCAAAATCCTGGCTAGAGCATTTGAGAAGAAAGTTTTCACCATATCAAAGATAAATTTCCCCTTCCGTCACATATCATCTTAAAGTCAATGTTTGGACAAAGCACCTATTGTCTACTACTCCTTGTCCATTCAATACTTTCTCGACCATAATGAGATTATATAATATTGAAAGACCTTCTATTAACCTTGTTTGCTTAGGCAAAACTTTTCATATGGTCCTAATTTTTATCTGATTGTAGATATTTAGTTGATTCTTTATAGGACACATTAAGCAAAGTCAACCACCCATTTGTGTCCCTTCTTAAATTGTCTTAATCAAATGTTCATCAAAGTTTCTCCACAATATTTTATCTTTCCAAAGTCTTTTCACCTATCCCAGCGATCATCATTAATCACAAGCAGTAGGGCCAAACAAAACATATAGAGCAACCCATCCAAGCCTTGGAATTTGTCCTTAACCATCTCTTGTAGACCAAGTAACAACTCAGTTTTTTCCCATGGGAAGACAAGAAAGGCTACTCATATTATGAATTTTAGCAAGTACAATGCCATTGATGAACTATTTTGCAAAAAAGGATCAACAACACAACCTTCAAAAGTGAAGTTTCTGAAAATGTTCAGAAAGTATGTGTTATATTCTATCCCAGTCTTCAATCACACCCCCTTCTCAAAGTACAAGCATCTTTCTCCTGATCCTACACCAATTGACAGTATATGCCTTGTAACACAATTAAATCATTTAACCCAAGGATTAACAACATAATTATGTCATAAAGCATTAATCATTGTCAAAATTAAGAGTCACTTAAAATAAAACTACTTAATTAAGGATCCATAATTTATATGCATGAGATGAAATAATATAAACCAACTCCATACCAGAGCTTATTTTGGATAAAATAAAGAGTATTTAGAAAAAAGGAGATGACACATGCAAATTATAAACAACAGAACAAGCCTCTTTTCCAATAGTACAAGAAACTATTTTTAGTATTCACCTCATTCTTTGTTCACTGTACTTTCTAAGTTTCTAATAGTTTGATTACACTTGTTTGTGTGGATCATAATATTTAACTACAAATAGCATGGCAAGAAAGTCTAGATTCTATGGTTAAGAAAAGCATTACACAAGGACACATTATTGAGGGTAGCAAACACACTCCCCATTCTCTCGGGGCATGGGTACTCCAAGGGGGGGATTCTCCCACATCCCCATCTATGGGATGCAAGGAAATGCACAAGGGTAATGTCCAATGTTCCACCAAGTCCCCTGGAGGTGGGAGCGCGGGAGCGGCCTATGCAAAAGCTCCCTACCAATTTTCAGGAAACGTGGGGGGACGTCGGGGTCATAAAAATTATAAAATATAAAAATATATATAATATTATAATTTTATATATGATATATCATTGAAAATTTAATAATAAATATTTATAATGCAATTGTATTTTTCATTTTTGCAAGGAATGTATATACAGTCATCATACACTTACATCATGAAAGATAAATCATAAATGATAAAATTTAAAAATTATAAATCAATGAATGATGAATCATCTAACTGAAACAAATTTAAAACTTAAAACTTAAAACATACATCATAGATTCATATGTAACTTTGTAACTGTATAATCATTAATGTAACTACTAACAATGTACAATGAAAATAAAGTTTAAGATATCATATGAGTCATGACATATATGATATTATATCAAGATTCAAAATAAACTTTAAACTGAAGTTTACAACTCAAGTCTAAAACATAAATATTAAAACTTAAAAGAAAATAAGTTTAATGTTATATCTGCAACAGTGAAACATAAAACATAAAACATAACTTCTTCCGACTGCAGGCTACTGCGGGCTTCTTCCGGCAGCTACGACAAGTGCTAAGGGTTGGGCGGCAAGTGCTAAGTGTGGACGATACAATGATACAATGAAAACAAATGAAACATAAAAATTAATTTAATTAAACAATCGATTATTAAAATTTATTTTTTTATTTTTTTCATTTAATTTTTTTTTTTAATTTTGGGCCCCACACGCCCCCTCCCGTCCCCTCACGCTCCCTCCCATCCCCTCACACCCCGTCACGCTCCCTTCACGCTCCCTCACGCTCCCCTCATGCTCCCTCACGCTCCCTAAAGCACCCTCGACCCCTCAATCTGAGGAAACGTCCCCCTTAATTTTCTGATTTTTGGGGGCGTCGGGAAACGTCCCCTAGAAGTCCCCAAGACCCCGGAGCGCGAGGGGGCGAGGATTCTAGACCCCTAGGTAGGGGGGCGAGTCCCCGTGTAACACTGGTAATGTCCCCTTCAAAATGAGATACTTTTGTGCTCCCATTTTACTTGTAGTATACCTAGGCAGGTAATATTGGGTATTGTTGCCGCAAAATCTAACAGGCCTTGGAGAGGGACACCCTACAAGGCTAACACTAGACCAAGTGACAATAATGGGGTGATGGCCCATTATCACCACAATCAAAATCTGCTACTCTTTACGGATTTCCACCAATGGGAGGAATGCCAGTGTATGAGAAGATCATCTAATAGGTGTTCTAAAGTTAAGATACAAGATGACACAATGAAGCTATCTACAAGAAAGTCACAATTTAAGCTCAGGCTCCAATAGGAGGAAATTCACTTTCTTGATAGAGAGCTATTTGATGTAGCACAAGACATAGGGTTTGTTTAATAAGTTGAGCGTTGGGGTGGCCCAAGGTCAAGGCTGTTGAGAATTTGGTAGGGCATAGCTTAATTCAATTCTTTACTTGATAATTACTTGTGAGCTTACTTCTCTTACTTAGGTATTTTTTTTATTAGTTGATTATGTCTTTCATCAAGTCAATTATCAAAACACAAGACAAAAATTTAGGCTATTCAAGCCAGGGCCAAAACCTTTCCCTCTTGGAGAGGAAAACCCGCAAGCAATTATTCTTATAGACTTTCAGTTGACAAGTACCATGACCATGACACAAACCTTTGACCTTAGTATGCCTCCAACACCCTTGTCACCTGCTCTTCTTAGCTTCTTATGATAACATTCCTTTCTAAACCATTCTGCACTTGCACAAGGGAAGCTTGGTCCCTTGTCTAATATCCTTGAGTAATGTACTTCTTCTTAGTCTCCAACTCCTTCTCAGTCTTTAATATGCTTAACTCTGAGATCCCTTCTTATCAATGTGATTACCTTTTCTTAATTTTGACCTTCTTCAAACATGTGTTTTTGTCCCAAAACAGAGATATCACACTTCTATCTTTGATCAACGATACTCCTCTACGCTATGTCTCCTCCTTCTTTTGCACTGTGATACGCATGGATGACAAACCCTTTCCTTCACTGAGGTAGGTCTCGGCCTCCTTATTTCTTCAGTATTGTATTACATACTTTTCCCTTCACTGAATAGGTCTCGGCCTCCTTGTTTCTTCACTGTGATACTTACCTACTTCTTCGCTTTATTGCAAACCCAATACAATGATATAGTGTGTCTCCTTCACTTTGCTGTGTATACTCCTTTCTTCATTGTCTATACCATACCAAACTGTAGACCTACCTCCTTCTTCGCTTTATTGCAAACCCAATACAATGATATAGTGTGTCTCCTTCACTTTGCTGTGTATACTCCTTTCTTCGTTGTCTATACCATACCAAGCTGTAAACCTTATCCCTGTAATGTATGTCCCAAAATCTCAGACAAATCTGAATTGTTCTTGTCTTTGTTCTACACAGTATACTAGGGTATGAATAGTTGTTTCCATCTGTAATAAGCCGACCTGTGTATGAATAGTTGTGACTGATCTTTGAGACGACTTGTCCAACTGTTATGAGGCTGACTTCTCCAAGGAGTATTCTTCCAGCAAGATGACAAGGGTGTTTACATCGATTCTTTGACTCTTTACAAGTGTAGCATTGCTTCATATACATGAATCTAATTTATACATTATTGACAAGATGACAAATCCCTAAAAGACATCAAGATTAAGTCTTTTACCTATAATAAAATTCCTTGCTCATGAAACCCATGTAGCAAGCTTAACAAAAATACATTTTATTATCTTTGTCTTCTTCATTACATAAATTCATAATTACATAGTCATTATGAAGACTGAACCTAGTTACACTTTCCAACGAGGCAAGGAGAAAGGGCTTCCAACAATGTATATCGGCAAAATCAAGGTCCATGAAACCCTCAAACAAGCCCCTAAGTTGAAGCAAAACTAGACTAGGGCTTGCCCCAATGCAAACAACTAGGGCAGTGAAATTTATGGACATGATTGGAGAGGATGCCCACCAAAAGGATAGATTTTGCAGCAAATCCAATCCTCTTGATGTTTAGGCTCTCCAATCCCACAAATGTACTTTGTCTAGGGATTTGCACCAAGCACTCATTAGCAAGCTTGGCATTAAAGGGGTTGAATTAGAGAAAAAAGAATTTATGGATAAAAGACAAGTTTGATCACAAACAAAATGGACTAGTCCCTTGTTCCTTGGGAGTATGGAGTCTATGATTTGATAAGATAGCCAACAAGTTTCTAAGGAGGCTGAAATCTTGATGCCCTAGCACCAAAGCTTAAGCATTTACCTATGCAACGGATAATGGAATTTCATGGAAGAGCTAGTAAAATATCACCACTAGGATACTCATTCACATGTTATTCATGAGTAATGCATGCAATAGTGACATCTAGATAACATTCAATAACGTTTCAACAAATTAGGGCACACTAGCAAACCCTAGATTCAACATATTCCATACATTAGACATAAAAATAAATATTCAACAATAGGTACACTTACAAGATAAAATGCAAGGAGATTCCATCCATTTGTTCCAAAGAATAGCTCCAAAGATAAACAAATCAACCCCAAATGTCAAAATGCATTCATAGATTTGAATTCTCCACAAGCATAGAGGTCGAATTAGCACAAGAGGCTGAAAATCCCAAGTTGTGATGATGATTTGATACAATGAATGTTTCCTCTACATATATGAGGAGTTTGACTTCTAATTTTAGCTTAATGCCCCTCAAAAATAATAAAATAATGTGCCAATCACAAGCCAGGTCACAAGCCGACCTAGTAGACAATGAATAAAATCAACTCTTGCCCACACGTGTGAGTCGTAGGAGAGAGAATGATGACGCCATGCATGCATGAGTGCTTCTAGGGTTAGCGTTGAGGCTTCTTGATGCCAAAATGTGAGAAGGAGCCTTCTAAAATCACCTCCTAAAGATTGCCCCTTAGTTCTCTTTCAATGCTCCTCTGTGGGCCCCAATTTTCATCTTGGGGCACAAAAGTGGTCTCCTAGGTCTCCAGGTGGTCAAATCTCTGTCTCTACTCCAACATTGGGGGCTTTCAAGGTGGTGTTAGCCCTCCCATGACTCAAGGTGTGAAACCATCTTCCTCTGGGCCTTGGATCAACTTCCATCCCTCTAATAGTGTTAAGTTGGTTAGGGGCATGTTGGGTCTCGGTGCATCATCCATAAAAGTCATCAATGTAGGGCAAAGTGTTGGAACGTTGTGGGTGTTGGAGGTGCCAACGAGTATATATGATGCTCTATTGTTGCTTAGAGTCCCATGGCTCTCAACACCCCACTTGATGTTGTCAATATGCTCCTCTGAAGGACTTGGGCCCCAGTTAACTTGCCCAAGCCATGGCTACAGAACCACCTGACAATTCCACACAATATCCAACGCGAGCAACTACATCATTAGATACATTTAATCATTTGTGCATCTAAGTGACCAAGCTTGAGAGTAATGGGCAATTTGACAATTCAAATAAGGCTTCCCTTCCAAAATTAAGGCTTTGAACTTGTATGGTGTTACCTCCCAGAGTAGGAGTGGTTAATAGACAACCCTATTAGGTGTTTCCATCCCTTAAGGGGAAGTGACATGTCCTTGGTCCACCCTTCAATTAAGAGGTGTCATGTGAATAATGATGGAACAAAGGAGAGAAGAATTCATGGCCAAGTGCCATGGTCAAAGGGACCAACAATGATGGGATCCTCATTCTGGGTGTACATATGTGGGGAGGGCGCAATCATGGGAGCATGAGTTACCAACTCGGCCTTTGTTTTTCCACCCCTCTTGTGCGCCTTTTACTTTTTCTTGATTTGTTTTTTGTATTACTTCTCGTAGCTCAAAGGGTTAGAGCTAGCTTTGTATGATGTATAGTAGTCATTACCCCCTTAATGATGAGGCAACTCATTGCCCATAGGGGTTGGGACATGCAAGGGTTCCCTCTCATAATGTGAAGAGCAACATGTGCTCAAGAACCGGGTGATGGCCATAATGAGTGGGGTAGAGCTCATGCTAGTCTTTTTCCCATGTGATGATGTGTATGGCCCGACCATCTTTTGCATTTTGATCTTCTTTTGTTTTTGCTTGTGGCCATCATATGTTTTTTCTTGTTCTTTTAGATGCATCAACCTCCCAGGGAAAAGTTCTGGGCCCTACCCATGTATGAGGAAGTATGGTGCCAAATCCTAGAAAACCAATGGTTAGTTGAAACCTAAGAAGGGAGGTGGAGTATAAGGTTTATAATGTAAGATGGAAAGTGGTAAGTATGGAATAGGGAGAGCTGGGACTATGCTATCTCAATCGGGGTTTCCCAAGTAGTGCCCCTCATATACCCTATGGGCAATTAGGGGAGGTCCCACTAGACTAGGATTAAAAGTTAACCCCACTTATGGTGAGGGAACAAGATCGCAATCAAAGCCCCTCTTTCTTCCAAGTTACCCCATAATCCATGTCAAATACCCAAATACAAACAAGCGTAAGCACACGATTGCAAAATGAATAAAGTACCTTTTGATCGGAATCCCACCTTCCAACATGTGCTCATGCCAAATGTGTGAGGAAACATATGATTCATGCAAGTATTGGAGATATGAATGGAAAATTGTCCTCAACTAGTAGTGGTTGTCAGGGGGTTGCTGGCTAGTCGACCAAAAGACATGATGGGAGGAAAAAAAATCTCCTATGGGGTCACCTACATTTGGTGGGTAACAAGTACCTCCCTAGGTGCCCAATATTACCCCCCTAGGTATATTACATTATCAAAGCCCATTTGTTTTGAACCCCCGTCCCTGGTAATTACAAGTAAAATATTAAATTCTTAAATTCAAAGTTGGCATTCTCCTTTATCTTTCCTTTGACATTCTTCGTTATCTAAAATTTGACATTCTCTTTTATCTTTCCTTTGTTGATTTTTCATAGGTCTTCTAGCCGATAATTACTTCTAGTCATATTCACTTTAAATTCTTTCATATTCACATTAATCATGAAGCAATTATACAGAAGATTTTCAACAATAGACAGTGGGATCATAAAGAGACATCCAAGCAATAAATGCAAGATATTACCTTGAGGCTTGGGAAAAACCCAACAACCTTTTCCTTAGAGAAATTGTTCAGTTCCACAAGAGACACCTAGATCTTCTAGTCAATAACCAGACCAGCAAAGCAGACTTGGTCAAACCTAATCCAAATCCCTCTTAGTCAAGTCTAATATTTGCCCAAGAACTTCAGCCTGGTTTGGTCTGCTAGGGTAGAATTTCAACCTACTTCTTCACCCAAGTGTAGAAATTCCTTGTAGATTCAAACTGCTAATTGTAATTTGCTAAAACAATAGACTTGAATCTACTTACCAATTGCGAAACCAATTTAAACAATCGTGAAATCACAAAGCATACAAGAGAAAGAATTCAATCGACACATTACACAATGATTTCCTGGGGAAAGCCACAACTAAAAACCCCGCTATCTGTATAGTACATTAGTCAGAAAACATGAGAAGATTACAATGTTTTTCTCGAACCTGAGAAAACTCTACACTATCTCTATCTGTCTCATTGCTTCCAAGACAAGCCTAGGCCAATACTTAACCAAATTTTGGCTTGCCCAAGTCCCTATTTCCTTGCAATGTTTCCTTGGGTAATTAGCCCCTATTAATTAGGAAAATCCCCATCCAATATTGCGCAATCCATCTATGGCCTTCCTCTGACTGCATGCACCACCTGTACAATTTGGATGATTATACAATTGATAGTAGACTGCCCTTGAACTCCAATCTCAATTGGGTAACTCTCAGTTCACACATGCATGAGTTATTTATGGTTGATTTATCAGTTAACTGATTGATCATCGAGTGCACAACTCACTACTAGACCTCTCACTAGTTCCTCCACCAGTTGGAACTAGTTAAACTGACTTTAACTCGGATAAAAACTGAATTAATTAATTACAACTCAAAATAAACTCAACCAGGGCTCCTAAAAAGTAGGAACCACTCTACATGACTCAAGTTAGACCCTCAACTCGAATTAACTGAACCAACTAAGTCAAAATCAAACTAACTTATTTAACTCGTACAAGTTGTCATATGAAGTGAAATTACAATTTTCTTCTAATTTAGTTCAAGTAAAAATTAAATTAGAATCTTTCTTGGTGCCATTTTCAACACTCCCTCTCAGCAAGAAAGGGATTATCAGATACCTCGATTCTGCCTCTATGGAACTCGAATTTGCCTCTTGATAATGCCTTCGTCAAAATGTTTGCATCATGTTCCTCTAGCATCATGATCTGCCTTTGCACACAATCTCTGAGATGGTGGTACCAAATGTCAATATGCTTGGACATATCATGAAAAACTGGATTCACCGAGAGTTTGATGCAACTCTAGTTGTCACAGTAAATCACCATAGGATCCATTTGTTGACCAAACAACCCAACCAGGATCTTCCTCATCCAAATAGCCTCACAAGTAACTTGACTAGCAGCCATGTACGTCGCTTCACTTGACTAGCAGCCATGTACGTCGCTTCACTTGAACTGAGTGCAACTGATATCTGCTTCCTGTTGACCCAATACTGAAGATTTCGCCTGATGTGCTCTTCCTGTCGAATGGACAACTTGCCCAATCTGCATCTGTGAAGCGTTGCAGCTTCACCCCCTTTGTCCGTTTGTACCAAAGACCAAACTGGGTGGTGCCTCTGAGGTATCTCAACACATGTTTCGCTGCCTTCCAATAGAGTTTGGTTGGATTAACCATTGCTTGACTAAGTTGGTTAACTACATAACACATGTTCAAACGTGTGTTCACCAAATACATAAGTGAACCCACAAGCTGCCTGTAAATGGTAGCTTCTACCACTTCACCTAAAGTAGCATCTTCCTTCCTCCAATTCCCTGCTAGATCTCCATGGGTTTGTTGCTCTCCATGTGAAACTTCTTCATCATCTTGTTGGCATAGTTGCCCTCTATGTCACATGGTTCGGGTTCGAGTTCAAGTTCGACAATGATTAGGTTCGGTTTGAGTTCGAATTTTTTTACGAGGCTCGCCATTAGGTTCGTGTATACACATTTTCTATATATATACATGTATTAAGTTTAAAATGAAATATAGGATAAAATAGTAAGATATCAACATTGATAAACATAAAAAATGTTATCACGAACATGGAAATTGCAAGGATAGATTACAAGCTTGAGTTGTGACATGAGGTTATAAGTTTTGATCTATGGATTTGGTCAATGGCTATGAGGTTCAATGAGGTTTGCCGAACCTCAATTTTTTTTTAAGGTTCGCCAAAATTCGAACCTCAAAGTTGAAGTTCAACGAACCTTATGACATAGCTTGCCTTGAGAGACAAACAGATCCCCATCTCTTTGCCAAATTTCCAAACCAGGAAAATAATGCAAGAGCCCCATGTCTTTCATCTCGAATTCTCTTGCCAAATCTTCTTTGCAAGATTTTATCAGCTTCTCATCACTTGTTAGAATTAAATCATCTTCATATAATACTATAATCAATAATTTACCTTCAACAACAATATGGTAAAGGTTTGCATCTGCTTCAATTTTGGTGAAGCCCAACTCAGTGAAATAGTTGTTGATCCTGGTGTACCAAGCACGGGGTGCTTGTTTCAATCCATACAGAGCTCGCTTGAGTCTACACACATGCGACTCTCTGTCGAAGGTCTCAAATCCTTGCCGCTGCTCTATGTACACCTCTTCCTCAATCACTATGTTGAGGAAAGTTGCCTTCACATCCATCTGATGTATCTTCCATCCCATCTATGCTGAAAGTGCCAGAACAGATTTGATTGAAGATTACCTTGCTACTAGAGCAAAGGTCTCCTCGTAATCAATTCACTCACACTGAGATAACCCCTTGGCCACAAATCTGGCCTTGTGTTTCTCGACACTCCCATCTGCTGCTTGCTTCACCTTGCAGATCCACCCAGATCCTACAACTGACTTGTCCTTTAGTCTTGGGACAAATTCCCATGCACTGTTCCTGATAATGGAGTCATACTCCTCTACCATGGCATCAAACCATATTGGTTGCTACAATACTTCCTCAAATGAGGATGGCTCAATCTCTACACTCTCGCTCATAAGAACCATGTAGTCAGTGTACCGATCTAGTGACCTCCTCTGCCTGCGTTGTGATGTGGGTGCTCCCACATTCTCTCTACTATCATGCATCAACCTGTCAGCCTCTTTGGTGTGCTTTATTCCATCTTTGGATGTCTTTGCATGATTGCGTGCTTCCACTCTCTGCTTCTCTGCATGTGGATGCTCCACATCATTCTGAGGTTTTTCCTTTGGAGCTAAAAGCTCCTCATCTGCATGCAACTAAAGCTCCCTCTCAATGGAAATTCGCATGGCCTTCTCTTTATCGAATTTCGTATTTCTTCGAACCACTGTCGTCCTGTGAGATGGAAGGTACACCGATAGTTGTGAGGTGTATCAATGTACCCCACAAATATGCCCAACTCAGTTGTTGGTTCTAGCTTTTTCCATGCATCCTTGGAAACATGACAGTAAATTGATGAACCAAAGATTCTGAAGTGCGCCACATCTGTTTTCTTACCTGAAAAAGCTTCCTCTGGTGTACTCATCCCGAGAATTCAATGAGCACTATTGTTCTGCACATATACAATTGTGTTGCATGCTTCAGCCATAGTTTTAAAAATCGGTCGGCTTGAACCAAAAATCGGACAAACTAACCGCTTCATTAGGCAATCGGGTCAAACCGGACAAAAAGCCCAATTGAAGGGTCTATTTCACCCAAAATTCACAAAAACCAGCCTTAACCAGTCGTTTTATGAAAGAACTGGCCAGTTTATGGTGAAACCGGTCGGTTCCGTCCTAAACCGTCGGTTCCGTCCTAAACCGGTCGGTTCATTGCTAGGCCAGCTATGGACCGCACAGAATGCAGTTTTGTGAGTTTTGGAGTTGTTTTAAGGGAAATTTAAGGTTGTTTTCCTCCAAAAACAACCCCTCCAAGAAAAGCATGCCTACCCTCTCATTTGCCTGACACATCTCAATCCTAGCAATGTCGGCAATTAATGGTAACGTTAAATTCTTGAAGTAAAAGGATGAAAATGAAAAATGACTCAGGATGTTTGAGAGTGATTTCGACCTCACTGGGTTTCATATGGAGAAACTAGAATTTTAGATTTCACCAAAATTCAACAAACTTAATGGTTTTCGGGATTTCATGGTTTGGGGGTTTGCAATGTTTCCATTTGATTCTATCATGTGTGAGGGTATGAAATTGGAATTTGATCAAGAGCATGAAGCCCTTTAAGAACCTTGATGTTAGGGGCATTTATTGTTGAACATTGTTGATGTTGGTGGTATTGATTGTTGAACTCCTCTACCATGGCCTTAACAAGAATGTACCCGTCACTCAAAGGAAAACAACTAGTTAGGCATGCTAATTTTTTTCTACCACATTATAAGGTTGAGGAGATGAACCCTTCACTCAAACCAAAATCATTGGTTAAGCATGTTAAACTTTTTCAAATCATGTTATAAGGTTGAGCAATCTAAGTCTAAAGACTTTGAGCTAGATGATGTTTATGTATCTCTTGTTGATGATCCCATTTCTAGTAGCGCTGAATCAATGACGAGTTTCATGAGTGACCATGTTGATCAGTGATTTGTAGTGTTTTGATGTCTATTTTCCTACTACTACTACTAAAGTTGTAGAGGAGTTTTAGGAGTCCTCAAACTCTAAGTCATATTATTTATGAAGCTCATGTTGATGATCCCTTGTCTAGTAGTGGTGATGAGTTTGATCATGATGAGGAGTGATCATGTTGTTGATCACTGATATGTAGACTTGTAGTAGTTCAGTGGCCCCATAGCTTAGAGCATTGTTTTCAGACTCTAGAGGCAATTTAAAGCCTTATTGCTTATGTATTTCGTCGATGATATGTATTGCACTCGGTGCCATTTTGATATATTCACCTTTACATGGTATATAGATGAGCAAAATTTGCATATTTTGTCTCTATTGGCTTGGAATCATGCTTTTAAATCTTAAAAATAGTTTTTTTCAATAAAAATTAATTATTTAATGTATCTTTTTTAAAACTGGTTCATTGAGATTTGACCAGTCTTGGTTTCAAACCGGGATTATTAGGTGGACTAGACCAGTCACCAGTTTCGGTTTTTAAAACTATGGCTTTAGCCCACAGGTGCAACGGTAGGCCCTAATCATGTAACATCGCCCGTACAACTCCCACAATACGTTTGTTCTTTCTCTCTGCAACCCCAGTCTGTTGTGCGTTATGGGGTGCTATTAGCTCCCGTCGAATGCCTTATGATGCATAGAAGTTCTTGAACTCATTCGACACATATTCTCCACTGTTGTCGCTCTTGAGAGCCTTCACTTTCCTGCCTGTGTCTTTCTCAACTGTTGAAATTTGATGACTAAAAAATGTTCTTGCAATCCCAACCCGTTTTTAATTTCACTTATCACTCCCATTTAGTTAAATGCCCTTTCCCATAAACATACATTCAACACATAGAATTCTGTAAATGAAATTTTTAGATTAAAACACATGGGACTGTTAACACATGCTGAAAAATAAATATGGACACAAACAGACCAGCAACACATAAAAAAAATACATAGATTTTTGGTCAACTTAGACCCAGGCAAAACCACTTCAATCTTCTCCGGGGAAAACCTGTTAGAGAGCTCTTCAAATTTATTTATCTTTAAAGTTCAGGAAAAATACATTTGCAGACAAAACAAAACAGCAAAATAGAACTTATCTCTTGAGCCCAAAACTCCTTGAAAATCGTGCCCACTTTGCCTCTATTTTTTTGCCCACTTGAAGATGAAAATGTACTGTACGGACGCAAACTATACTGTATGGATTCTGTATGGACTATATGGATTTCCATACTGCTATACGAACTATACGGATTTTTTCCCAAAAAAAAATTGCTCAAAAACTTCTCTCAAACTACGTGCAGCTCAACGTTAAATGATGTTCGTACTGTACCTTTGTTGTCTTCTATGCCTTGATTTCCATGCCCATCTTTGCCAACAAATCACTCCTTCAACTTGCTGCAACAAATTTCTATTTCAAAACTTTTCTCTAGCCCTTAGCCTCCTTTCTCCAATCTGTACATGAAGAATGAATGAATGCAATCTCTCTTTTATTTTCCCCCTTTTGTTTCCCTAAATGACTTTTGGGCAACCCTAAGATCTAATGGCTCAGATTCATTTACATCAAGGGATGAGAATAAATGTGCATTTAATTCTCACTTTCCATTTTTTAACTCACCCATTAAATAAAGTACCCACATTGTACTTTACGTCTAAAGTCACTTTTCATTTTATAATTTAACATTGATTTTACCACTTATAAAGTCACTTTCACTTTATAATTTAATATTGACTTTACCACTTACAAAGTCACTTTCACTTCATAAAGTCATACTTAGGAAAAGAATTATTCTGAACACTTTTCCCTAGGTAGAGACTAACCCATGGGAAACCACTTGTCCAAGGTACATTAAAAATCAACACTCCCTCTTACCGAGGAAAGTGTTTCTCACCACACCCATCTTGTCCCTGAAATGGATATGCTTACCTCTTGGAAAGGACTTCGTGAAAACATCGGCGACCTACTCATCTGTCGATATATACTCCAGCTTCACTGCCCCCTTCTGAGCATCATCCCTGATGAAATGATATCTGATGTCAATGTGTTTTGACCTATCATGAAACACTGGATTTTCTGTGATTTTAATGCAACTCTGATTATCACAGTGAATAATTGTCGGTCTCAACTCCTGATCAGATAGGCCATACAATAACTTGCGAAGCCAAATGGCCTCACAACTAGCTTGGCTAACGGCCATATACTTAGCCTTAAAAGAGCTCAAAGCAACTGACTTTTTCTTTCGACTGAACCATGACACAACTGTCGAACCCAATCCGAAGCAACATCCTGAAGGGATTTTTCTGTCAGAAACACTCCCTGCCCAATCTGAATCTGTGTAATTTGTCAACCTCACTCCATTTCCCTACCTATAGTTCAGACCATAACCAAGAGTCCCTTGCACGTAACGAAGAATGTGCTTTGCAACTATCCAGTGTACCCTCCTACGCTCAACCATGAACTGCCTTAGTGTATTCACTGCAAAGCATATATCTGGCCTAGCGTTGACCAGATACATCAAGGACCCAATAAGTTGCCTATACAATGTGGGATACACCAAACTAGAATCTGAAGAATGAAGCTTCTTCCAGTTGGTGATCATAGGTGTAGACATGGGTCTACAGTCTGCCATGTGAAATTTGCTCAACACATCCACAACATACTGCCCCTGCCCCAAA
Source organism: Pinus albicaulis (assembly GCA_034641835.2). Taxonomy (NCBI): domain Eukaryota; kingdom Viridiplantae; phylum Streptophyta; class Pinopsida; order Pinales; family Pinaceae; genus Pinus; species Pinus albicaulis. The sequence goes on from CM076581.1 coordinate 614,790,998, forward strand.
AAGATATGCCCCTCCTCCTGCCACACCTCAAGCCCCAAAAAGTAATGCATCAGCCCAATGTCCTTAATCTCGAATTCGATAGCAAGATCCTCCTTGCAACCACTAATCAGTCTCTTTGCCCCAATAATGCACAAGTCATCAACACATAGCACAAGAATGAGCGGATCATCCCCTACAACAATGTAATATAGGTTCGGATTTGCATCACTCTTTGTGAAACCCATCTGCTGCAAGTAAGTAACAATCGTCGAATACCAGGCTCTTGGAGCTTGCTTAAGTCCGTAGAGTGCTTGCCTCAACTGGCATACATGGGTCTCCTGCCCAAGTACCTCAAAGCCCTATGGCTGCTCAACATACACCTCCTCCTCTATAACTCTGTTCAGAAATGTGGTCTTCAAATCCATCTGATGGATCTGTGACTCTCTCTCATCATATTCCCATGATCTCTGATAGGCCCTCTCCTCCTCGAACTTCGCATCCCTCCTAATCACCACTCTCCATTTAGAAGGAATGAAGATCCAATAGGCCTTCCAAGTCTCGTTGTAACCCATAAAGATACCCTTCTCTGCCATGGATTCTAGCTTCGTCCTCTGCTCCTTGGGGATATAAGAATATGTGAAATATCCAAAGATACGAAGATGTCCCACATGAGGCTTCTCTCCAATGAAGGCCTCCTCAGGAGTCACATTCCCCAATACTCTGAGAGGACTCCTATTCTGAAGAAAAACAACAGTATTGCAGGCCTCAATCCAAAAAAACAAAGGCAACCCCTGATCATGAATCATCACTCTAGCAACCCCAACAATAGCTCTGTTCTTCCTTTCAGACACCCCATTCTGCCATTAAAGGAAATTTCAGACTAAAAGTGGCCTCCTAATGAAAAATAACAAAATAAGAGTTATGAATTTTGGAGGGAAAAGAATAAAACTACCTTTTTAATTGTATTTTTGGCTTATCTCCTCACAGGTTTACTCAAATTTAAAGTGTAGACACATTGGATGTGGGATTAAATTCCACATCCAACGAGTACCATTATGCATACTTTTGAGAAGACCCACATTGATAAAAATTGCAAATACATTAAAAACGTGTGTTTAATGTATCTGCAATTTTTATCAATGTGGGTCTTCTCAAAAGTATGTATAATGGATACGTGTTGGATGTGAAATTTAATTTTGCATCCAACTAGTGTCTACACTTGAAATTGGAGTAAACCCATAAGGAGATGAGCCAAAAATACAATTAAAAGTAGTTTTTCGGCGTTTCCCTCCAAAATATTTACATGTACCTCTTTTTAAATTTAATGGATTTTGATTGGTTTACATATTATGACATGGAAATTACATGAAAATTTCATGGGCACTTTTAGGCTCAAATTTCCTCTAATGTGGGGGTTGTAAGGAACCGTGAACTCTCTCCTAGTGCCCTCCTTTGCACAGAAGTCAGGAAACCCACCATCAGTGTATTCACCACCATTGTCTGGGCTCAAGACCTGAATCTTCCTACCTGTCTACTTTTCCACAAGAGCTTTGAACTCTTTAAAGCGACTGAAGACCTCACCCTTGGTCTTCAGGAAATATATCAAAGTCCTCCTAGACTAGTCATCAATGAATATATCATAATACTCCTAACCACCCAAAGACACATGAGACATACGACCACTAACATCAGTATGAATCAAGTCTAGCATACCTGTAGTTCTGTTGTCGCTCGCTGGAAATGGTAACTTGGTGTACTTGCCCAAAGCACACCCTCTGCAAACCTCATAATGCTCGACACTGAAATCAAGAACTACAGTAGTGATCTCCCTCGGAACTCTTAAAGGTCCATGATGCATATGCACCATCCTCTAGTGCCATAACTTGCATAAGTCTCTACTGTTGGTGGTACTAGTGTGAGTGCTACCAAATGTGCTACTCAACAATGCTCCTGCTGACTGAAAATTGAACCTGTATAGTTTCCCAGAGCGTACTGCAATCACTTTGGCCTAAGTGATGGAAGTTGCCCTGGGATGCATCAATACCTGCCCTACTGAGAAAGTGACATCAAACCCCTTCTCCTCCATAGCAAACACGGAAATCAAGTTCCTCTTCATTCCCGAAACATACAAAACATCCATGACCTTCAAAGGAGGCAAAGACTCCCTCTCAAAGGTCACAGTCCCCACACCAACAACTCTCACAGTGCGGTCACCTCCTAGTACAATCTCAATATCAAGTGCCCACTCTGCAAGCTCTGAAAATAACTCCCGTGCACCTATCATATGGTGGGAAGCCCCGCTATCTATGTACCACACATTGGATGATGTACTCCTACTAGATGTAGAAGTCATAAATGCAAAGTCCCTATCAAACTGTGAAGTAAACTGCTCCACCTTTGTTGAAGCTACAGTACCCTTCTTCCCCTTGTTTTTCCTCTCAGGACACGTAGCAGCATAGTGTCCCATCTTCTGACATGCCCAACATTTGACTTTGGACATATTCGTATCTTTCTTCTTCTTCTTCTCCTTTCCCTTAGCCCCGTTTGATGAGGCCCCTTTCTTGGCCTTCCCTTTGTTCTTCCCCCTAGCTGTCAAGGCTACATCCTCCTCATCTGCTATCTTCACCCCACCACTGCCAGTCTTCTGTATCTCATGTTGCACACAATCATCCCAGAATCTGTCCCAATTGGGAAGATTCTCCCTAGAGGTAACAGTATTTCCAAAGACCTCCCAAGACTTAGGAAGTCCCGCTATGGCTATCCTAACTAACTATGGGTGCAACTACCTCACCAATAGCAGTCAAATCATCACGTACTTGTTTGACCCTGCCAAGATAATGAACTACACTTTTAGCCTTTGTCCTCCTGATGTTCTTCAATTGATCTTTGAGTACCATCTTCCTGCTCTCAATGGTACTGTGAAAGAGAGTGGTTAGAGTTGTCCACATCTGATATGCATATGTGTTTCCTCGCACCTGAGGAACACATGATCCTTCAGACTATCCATCAAAATCCTTTTTGCCTTTGCATTATTTTTGTGAATTCAGCAAGTTCATCTGCAGCAGTAGGAGGTGGAACCTCTTGCCGCACTATGTCCCAAATTGTTGCCTCCTCAAACACTGTCTGAATTTTGTCCTTCCAAATGGCATAGCTAGATATCCCATTCATTTTGTCCTCTATCCTTAAGAACATGGCCATGACTGCTGCCCAAAATTTCAAAACCAAGAAAATGGAGAAATGAACTTTCCAGCACACCTTGTTGTCCCAAAAGTTCAGTTTGTGTGAAATTTCACCTTGTTGTCCCAAAATATCAGTTTGCTGTCCAAACTGAGTTTGTTTTCCAAAAATTCAGTTTGTTGTCCCAAACTACTGTTTGTTGTTCAAACTGCAATTTTCGGCCTGTAGCTCTGTACCATGTTGAAATTTGATGACTAAAAAATTTTCTAGCAATCCCAACCCAGTTTTAATTTCACCTTATCACTCCCATTCAGTTAAATGCCCCTTCCCATAAACTTACATTCAACATATAGAATTCTGGAAATGAAATTTTCAGATTAAAACACATGGGACTATCAACACATGCTGAAAATAAATATGGACATAAACAGACCGGCAACACATAAAAAAATACACAAATTTTTGGTCAACTTAAACCCAGGCAAAACCCCTTCAATCTTCTCCAGGGAAAACTTGTTAGAGAGCTCTTCAAATTTATTTATCTTTCAAGTTCAGGGAAAATACATTTGCAGACAAAACAAAACAGCAAAATACAACTTATCTCTTCAGCCCCAAACTCTTCAAAAACTATGCCCACTTTGCCTCGATTTTCGTGCCCACTTGAAGCTGAAAATGTATTGTACGGACTCAGATTGTACTGATTCCGTACTGATTGTACGGATTTCCATACCATTGTACGAGCTGTACGGATTTCCGTGCCATTGTACAGACTGTACAGACTTTTTTTTGCTCAAAAACTTCTCAAACTACGTGCAGCTCACAGCATTAAATGTTGTTCGTACTATACCTTCTGTTGTCTTCTATGCCTTGATTTCCATGCCAACTTTGCACGGAAATCACTCCTTCAACTTGCTGCAACAAATTTCTCTTTCAGAACTTTTCTTCAACTCTCAAGCTCCTTTCTCGAATCTGCTCATGAAGAATGAATGAAATCAATCTCTCTTTTATTTTCCCCCTTTTGTTTCCCTAAATGACTTTTGGGCAACCCTAAGATCTAATGGCTCAGATTCATTTAGATCAAGGGATGAGAATAAATGTCCATTTAATTCTCACTTTCTATTTTTTAACTCGCCCATTAAATAAAGTACCCATATTGTACTTTATGTCTAAAGTCAATTTTCACTTTATAATTTAACATTGACTTTACCACTTATAAAGTCACTTTCACTTTATAATTTAATATTGACTTTACCACTTATAAAGTCACTTTCACTTTATAAAGTCACACTTAGGAAAAGAATTATTTTGGACACTTTTCCCTAGGTAGAGACTAACCCATGGGAAACCTCTTGTCAAAGGTACATTAAAAATCAACATCAACAAGTGCTTTGAACTCACAAAATTTTGAGAACGCCTGATCTTTCTTCTGCATGAAGAATATCCAACACTTACGTAAGAAATCATCTACAAAAATACATAATACATGTGCTTGGTCGAGGAGGTTGTCGAGAACGGCCCACACACATCTGAGTGAACTCTTTCAAGGATCGCTTGCGCTCGACTGACCATATCATGAAAGGTGGCTTTGGTCTACTTCCCCAATGTACATCTTTTGCATGTATCACGCTACGCAAGTACACCCTTGGGAAGTCCTGTAGAAATTTGTCGCATGATCTTCAAAGCTCTGTGGTGTAGATGGTCCAATCTTCTATGCCATAACTCACTAATGTCTCAACTTTGCACCTTCTCTACTTTTGTGCTAAAAGCAACACAATCTTCTACATCTAATTTGTAGAGGTTCTTTACCTGAACCCTGATCTTCTCCACCTATCCTGTGGCTATGTGACGAAGGAAAGTCTTTCCTTTGTCAAATATCACATTGTAGCCACGGTCTTCTAACATGGCAACTAAAACTAAATTCTTCTTCAGACCCGAAACATACATGAAATCATTCAATGTGAGAGGAGAACCAGACTCCCTCTGAAAAGTAACAGTATCGATGTCGGTCGCACTATACCTTCCATCGTCTCCCATCTCGATCTGCATCTGGAGGTCCTTATCCTCCAAGTCATTGAAGAATTCTCTATTGTCAGTCATATAGAATGACGCTCCACTATTCAGGTACCACACACTACCCATCATCGATGACACCATGCATGCGATGAGGGTAAAATCCAACTAGAATTGTGAAGTAAGAGCTTCACCTGCCACTTGTCCTGAGGTCTTCTTGTCAGCCTTCTTGTGCGGACAATTCGTGGCATAGTGTCCCAGCTCGTGACAGTGAAAACATTTAATCTTCGACAAGTCCTCCTTCTTGCCTGCCTGACCAAAATCTAATTTGGAATGGGATGACTTCCCTTTCCCTTTCTTTGCCTTTCCAGCCAAGGCAGAGTTCTTAGCACCATGCTTGGATGAGGATCCATCTTTGGTGTTCCACCGAATCTCTTCTTGCACCAAGCCAGACCACAAACGCTCCCACACTAATAGCTTCTCCTTCCCATTTACTGAATCCTAGTAGTTGTGCCAGCTCTTGGGAAAGCCTAGAAGTGTTAGCCTCATTAGATCATCTTCGGCAACTATGACACCAACACTTGCAAGCTCATCCCGACATTGGGTAAACTTGGTCAAGTACTTTGGTATTGTGTCGCCCTTATCCATCTTGATTTTCCCGAGCTTGCCCTTCAGTGCCAGCTTCTTGTGGTCACTGTTGTTCTGAAACAAGCCTGTCAAGGCCTTCCACATTGCATATGGAGTTTCCTTAACATGGAGGTTCGAGACAATATGATCTCGAACTCCTTCCAGTAGGATCCTTCTCGCCTTTGCTACATTCTTCTTCCAGGTCACCAAATCTGGAGCAAAAGCTGCTAGAGGCTTAGGAATATCACTGTTTATGAACTCCTTCAACTTGTTATCTTCCTGTTAGGAACCTGTAATTTTAGCAGATTGGTAAGACTAAAACTGCAGAAGCAACATTATTTCAACCAACTTTGGGATTCTAGGATCTAGCCCTCCTAAATCCAGACAGGGATCTCTCTATGAATGAGTTTAAAGATGTGATCTTTAAAATCTGAAATAGTGATATTAGGCTAGTTATGAAGAGCTTGGGTTTTGGTTTTGATTGTTTTGGTTGGGCAAGGACATGATGAAGGTGAAGGCAGTTTCATAATGAAGGGTGAAGGTGTCTGCAGATGAAGAAAAGATTTGGCTGATAGAAAAGGCAAAGACAGTTTTAACCCATTGGGCTATGGAGTCATAGGAGGATTTTAATTGGACAGCAAGGTTCAAGCAGGATCCATGGGGCAAGTCACTTATGTCAAAGGATCTCTTAAGGTGATTTTATGGAATGAAACAGATAGGAAATGAAGAACAAACAAATGAAGATATAGTGAAACAGCCTAAGATCAAGTAAGTTCTTTTAAACTATGTTTCTTTAGCATGTACTTAAAGAAAAACATAAGAGTATTTTGAGATCAGGGTAATACCTTTAAACTATCCTGCTTTGAAGTACTTTCAGTTAGAAAACATTGAAAAAACAGTTGAAAAGCTTAAGATCAGGTAAGTGCCTTTAAACTATCCTGCTTTCATCATGTTCAATAAGGAAAAACATAAAAGTATTATGAGATCAGGTTAATACCTTTAAACTAGCCTGCTTTGAAGTACTTTCAGTTAGAAAAACATTAAAAAACAGTTGAAAAGCTTAAGATCAGGTAAGTGCCTTTAAACTACCCTGCTTTCAGCATATTCAATAAGGAAAACATAGATAACAGTGACAAAGAGAAATTTAGATCAGGCAAGTGCCTTTAAACCGACCTGCATTGATGTACTCTTCAAAGAGAACGTTCAAATGAAGAAAACATAGACAATAAAGCTTTCAGTAAGAGTAGGGTACTGTTGAAAGTAAATCCTAGCTCTATGTTTGCTGCTCTTTATCAGAGAAAGTGAACAGAGTGGAAACATTAAGCAAAATAACAATTGACAGTGAAGAACACATCACCATTGACACAAATCAGGATCCCATAAATCAACAGCTTGTATTTGATGTTCAAACCAGTTACAATCAGCAAGCCCGGTGGGTCTCTACAACTTCAAACTTCCCATATCAGCTTATATATCTTTGAATTGCGAGCAAGGCATCAGTAGCTTTAGAATAACTATTACATACATTCAGATGTCCAGAGACCAACATTTGCTCATCTTCTACAGAAGTATTTATAGAAGAATGAAGAGGTGGGAGGATTTCCCAAGGGTCAAGTATTATTAATTATGTAATCAATGCAATTCCTGGCCTTTGGGAACCAGGCAAGGCATAAGAGGTGGGAATGTAATCGTTTATAACTCTGCTTCATAACTCTGTTTGTGTCTTTCGAGGTCTAATGATTGAAAAGATCTGCTTCTGGACTGTTCTTTAACCTTTAAAATAGTTTTGCCGACAATTTGGAGATAAGACCCTTGATTAGTATTTATTTATTCGGCAGCCTTTGATTTTCTGTGAGGCTGTAGGTGCCTGATCAATAAATTCAGCTTCTGATTGAATATTTTGAGGCACAAGTGGCGTCGTGATAACTAAAGGGATCAATTTGCCTCATTTTGTGGCGGTGGAGGCGTTCCTATTGACAAGACCCTTTAGATCTTCTTTAACTTGTGTTTCGAATCGGGGATTAGGCTTTTGATAAACATTCTTAGCCGTAATCCCCGTGAAACTGTCTCTGATCCTCTTTTCTGATACATTTTGGTCTTCGGCACTGATACTCTTTTACTGTGTTAAATCCCTGGTTTTGGCTGATATGCAGGGTCACGCAGGGTTATGTGGCATCAGCGCTTGGATAAACACCGACGAAACGTGAAATGGAAACCTGCGAATGATTTCTGAGGTGAATGGAAGGCGAGAGGATCGTCACCCTCAGCCTGCGAATTTTCCTCAGTATGGCGGAAAAAACCTTAAACCCTGCAAAATACAAACAAAAGTTATAAAATCCTGCGTATATAGTTTGACTGCTTTAGAGGACGTGTGGAAGGAGCATGGTCGTTGGATGGCATCATCCAACGGTCAAGATTGATCGAGAGAGATCGTGGAACGGGCGGAGGAAGATTGAATCTGAGCCGTCGATCACGCAGAGATCGACGATCGGGAGCAGAAGTTGAAAGTCAAACGGAGAAATCGGGAGATGAATTGTGGACCGTCGATCTGCAGATCAGATCGACGGTGGAGATGTCATTGCCGCTGTACGATAGCCCGGCTTATCGTGTGTGTATCTTGGTTAACCATCGGACATCTTCGGCGAGCGATCTCCGTTGGATGAGCAGGTTCGGATCCGATAGCTGTGGTCAATATCGCTGGGCATCCTCGTCTGAACTTTAATGCGCAATGGAGAACTTTAATGCGTGATGAATGGCGGTTTTCGGAACAGTGCTCGGGACGCGTGTCAGCCAGCGTATGGAATCGTTGCCGATTGGGAAAAAACCGCCCTCCGCTCGAAGGCGGTGCGATGAAAACCACGCGGTTTTTGGGCAACGGGGCACGGCTGGCAGGGACCACCGGGGATATGGATTCCGCACCGTTCGATCTGTGGATTAGATCGACGGTGTAGATTTATTGAGAAATCGCTCCGGCGGAGAATTTTATAAAATAAAATAAAACCCGAAGTTTACAAATAACAAAGGTTTTTTATGGTTTTGGACGGGATATATATGTGATATAGGATAAGCGCCCGACTGCAGGGCCTTTGGACTTATGGAATACAATGGGCCCGAGGCTTTATATAACAAGGGCCAATCGCAATCGCAGTTTCGGGCCCGGGCTTTTCAATCAACCCATTGGAAGATTTGCGATGCGATAAAATATAGACCGTCGATCTGCAGATCAGATCGACGGCGGGAGATGCATCAGAGGAATCGCAAATTGCGGATTGGGCCAGGGCGCTTTAATCTTTTCATTGGAATATTGCGATGCGATCGCGCGATCGCATCGGAACTTTTATAATGGCATAAAGACTTGCGCTCTTGTGTTTGCGATGCGATCAGCGCCGGAAAAAGGTTAGCGCTTAGTTCCAGGGTGTGAGTGTATGGAAGAAAAGGGTTAAAGACTTAGCCCAAGGGGGCTTAAGCTTTATTAATAAAAACATGATTTTCAATGGTTTTCAAAGGGTAATTGAGGGTTTCGATAGAGTTTTAAAAGGAGTTTTAAACTCTACAAAGGCAATTTTATGAAGGGGCGATGAGGGAAATGGAAAACAGAGGAAAATGATGGAAAAAGATGAAGGTTAGTTTCTGAGTGCAGGAAGGGGAAAAAGGGGATTTTGCAGCAGTCTTTCTCATGGAATTCAGCAGAATTTTCTGAGCTTGAAATGAGAACATCAATGAAGATTGAAACAAGGATATGATGTCTTCTAAAGGCTTCAAGAGATACACTTTTCTATAATGAAACTGTTCCTTGAAGGCTGAACAATGTTTTGGCCACCTTTTGATGGAACAAATTTTATAGGTGGCCAACACTTCCAACACTGCTTCCATCATGTCCTTCCAAGCTATGTAATTCGAGTTTCCCTCAAAGGCATACTCAAGTCTCAACCCATAGAACGACTCCCTGATCTTGTTGCTAATCCTGGATAATAGATCTGCAAATTTGATTCACCTACATGGAACAAACGCGTACTCTTCTCTTCTATAGTGATTTCAGCTCCGATGCCATGCAGAAATTCCTTGTAGATTCAAACTGCTAAGCGTAATTTGCTAAAACAATGGACTTGAATCTACTCTACCAATTGCGGAAATCAATTTAAAAAATCGTGAAATCACAAAGCATACAAAAGAAAGAATTCAATCAACACATTACACAACAATTTCCTAGGAAAAGCCATAGCTAAAAACCCCGCTATCTGTATATTGCATTAGTCAGAAAATATGAGAAGATTACAATGCTTTTCTCGAACCTAAGAAACCTCTGCACTATCTCTATCTGTCTCAGTGCTTCCTAGACAGGCCTAGGCCAATACTTAACCAAATTTTGGCTTGCCCAAGTCCCTATTTCCTTGCGTTGTTTCCTTAGGCAATTAGCCCCTATTAATTAGGGAAATCTCCATCCAATACTCCGCAATCCATCTGATGCAGGAGCATCAGATTCAAAAATACTTTGTATTTATTAAAACTTAGGGGTATTTAAGTTTTTAAAGGAGCTAGATAATTTGAGTGGGTTTTTATGTATTTTTAATTAAATATTGTAAATAATTCTCAAATATGAGAGAATTTGGTTAGTTGAGGATGTAAAGGGATGAGAGATTTTAATTTAGAAATTAGTTTCATTAATTTTGGGTGAGAGAGGATCCTTAGGGATTTAAGAGTGATTTTAGGATTTGTTGAGATATTTAGGGGTTTGTTGAGTGATTAAAGGGATGAGAACCAAAATTGGTTCAATTAAAATTTGTATAAATTGATATGAGCTCAAAGACAAAAAAAGATCATGTGAGATTAGAGTGATTGGGAGCTGGTTTGGACAGCCAAGGTTGTAAGCCTCCGGGCAATTAAAAGGGCCATGAATTTTGAATATCTGGCCAAAGGTGAAAGTTTGTAAGTATTTTCATGTTAATATAAAAAGAGTGTTTTAAGAGTTACATTGGTTGATTGATTGTGAAAGTTGTATACGTTTCTGTGTAAATATATATATATGATTTGAGGTATCGAGCGTTGGAGAGAATCGACTGAAGGAAGTGTGCAATAAAAGAATTTGTAAGATCGATTTATGCATATAAGTTGAAAGGATTGATATTAATATTATAATTGTTAACTGTGTTGATAAATCCATGTGAGAGCTTATGTCTGTCGAATGAATGGGTTATTTTATATCGATCTGTGGTTTTAATTGACAGTGAGGAAAAAAAGAGAGCGCCCAATGAATATGAAGCCGTGAGCTTCATAAGAAATCAAGAGGGGTTCGAGTTTAACTTTGGAGAGCTGTATTCTCAAATATGAAGAGCGTATGATGTTCATATTAACCTGAAAATCCATTTAGTTGGTGGACGCATAGTTGTGAAAGTATTAATGAAACGTTGTTCCTGTTGATTGTAAATGGGCTAACGATGTTACAGGAGGATCGATTAATCGATCGACATAGAATCCAAGTTAACTGTGTGATACGCTGCAGGTGAGCGAGCATTGTGCAACACACAAGCAATGGGGTTGTCAAAGATTGTCGAACGCAGGTCCTGAAAAAAACCGTGGGATACATAAAGTCGATTTGTGAAATGTCAGAGATGCGTAAGGCGCTGAAGCGGAATATTGAACTGGTTGGATGCTTTTGGCATAAATCAGAGTGTGATTAGGACGCAATTGAATGAAATTCGACTGAATAGGAGGCAAATTGTGGATCGAAGAGGTGATTAAAAGCGTTGAAGATGGAGTTCACGAGCTGCTTTATAATGAAGAGACAGACTTGCTAAAGCGCGAGTAAACAATGCAGAGAAATTGAATCAATGCAAACGTTAATGAAGTTAAGATTCTGAAGAACAGCGAGATGCCAGATTGAATAATCGGTGCACAATGGGTGCAACGATGAAGAGGTTCAGGTAATCGAAATGAGATTCGATGGAAGAGAACGGAGCAGTTGGAACGCCTTTTTGGATCAGAATTGAGACAAATTCAGTGGAAGAGGTATGTAAGTATTTGGTTGTATATCAGATTTATATATAACGTTGTGGTTGGCACGCATTGAAAACACAGAAGGAAGGTAATCGAGTGGAAGATAATTGCCAGAATCATAATCATAGAGTAAGTAAGGCGCATGTCTAATGGAATCAAGGTTTGTTTCCTTAAATTCCTTTTTGGGTTTATAAAGTTGTTTGATAATGGAACGAATAACTACATATGGGTTGGGTTGATTAACCCATGTCCAGCTCATTTAGAGAAGCAAGGGCGCACATAGTAATGGAAGGAGAGTTGATCTTTGGCATTTGAAATGCTCATATTGGTCACTTTGAAGTCAGCTACGGTAAATTCAGAATTTCGATTGTGGAGTATAACTGCTTTGGTCCAAGTTAATGTTGTAAATATTTGGTCTTATGATGTGGGAAAAAGAAATGAATTTAAAACCCTTGCATAAATGAATGTTGATATTGGGTATAAAAGCTTGTGAGCTTGGATTGTAAATGCAGATTGAAGTTTTTTGGGTTTGATTTATGTGAGCATTCGAATGAGAATATTGGGTTTGATTGAAAGTTTCAAAAGTTATGAATTTGCATGAATGAGGAAACTCCCATATACAGAGGTTAATTGGTTTTATAACCATAATAAGGATTTCAAAAAGAGGCTTCTGTGTGTGCAAATGATAGTATGTGAAATTGCCCGGAATTGAAGTTTTTATTGGGTGGTTTTTGGAGATGCATTTTGTATATACATGAGATTGGGAGAGATTCTGGGTTTGCAGGTTCAGCAGTGATGCATCATTTTTTGTATCAGAGCTGGAATAGCTCTATGTGAAGATTTAAGTTTTAAAATTGAATTAATTGCATGTGATGAACGAATAACAGATTTTGAAGCTAATGAAGATTGCAGCACAGATATGCAAGTGCAGTTGAGGAAGGAAGCAAGATCAGCAGGATCTTGAAGGTGAGTTTGCAGTTGATATTGAACTCTGGTTTGAAAGTTATGCTTGAAGAAATTGGTTGCAGGCATATTGAGAAAGTCTCAGCGGGAAGAAGAAGATCACAGCTGGAGTGCAGTGATGAAAGAATCTGACATGGCTTCTAAGGGAGTGTGACAGAACCTAAAGATTCAACGGAGGTTGAATGAAAAGGACAAGTGTGTTCTTGAAAGTTGCAGATGAGAGAAGCCTAAAGGAGCAATGGAGAAATGCTCGAAGAGTTCCAGTAGAAGACTGGTGATTACCAAAAGACCAGATCCGGAGGAAAGGATTGGTGAGGTAAGTGGCAGCAGGAGAGTTGCTGTTGTAGAGGCTTGGTGCAACTCATGGGTGAGAAACTCATGGCGAATGAAATGACTACTGAAAGTCATAAAGGAAAGAGCAGAGGTTCAGAAAGAGGCCACAGTAGAAAGAGGGAGAAAGATGCCAAGGCAAATGGCATATTGAAGCAGTGGACTGATGAAGAGTATGAGAAAGAGAAAGCTGAGATCGTGATTCATCTCGAGTTGTTGATGGAATTGTTACAGGAAAATGTGAGAAACCAGAGACATGGTTGGACCATGTGGAAGAGAGTGAAGTGGCAAAAGCTACAACAGAAAAGAGATCGACAGATAAACATGCAGTTAACAGAGGAGCTGAGGAAGCTCGAGCAGATGATGAGTATACAGTTGAGACGTGAAGAACTCAGAGCAGCTGAGTTGAAAATGGAGGTTTCCATTGATGAAACAGAAGAAGAGATCATTGATGATTTCTTGAGTTGTTGGGCAGATCCAAATCAGCTAGATAATGTGAACTCTTGTATTTTTATAGCTGACAATTGTGATGTGATTACAGGTTTTACTAAGGAGGATGCGCAGTCTTGTGAAGCTGTCGCAAGTGTGGAAAAGAGTCTTTCAGAAGATAAGTACTCTGAAGAAGAAAGCAGTGATGCTTTTGCTGTTACAGCACAGGAAGAAGTTCATGTGAATGAAAAGGAGATTCAGCTTGAAGAGCTGGTATATGAACCAGTAGTTGAGACTATTGAACTCTGTGATTTTCAAACTGAAAGTTTGTGTGTGAATGCAGGGACTGTAAGTGATGATGATATGCTTCAGCAATGCCACAGAGAAATTGCATTGTTGGAATACTTGTTGGTAAATTCAGAGTATGACAGGGAGATTGCAGAAGAAAGAGTTCAGTACAGTGAACGAAAGCAGAAAGACATCATGGAAACAGATGGTGTGAAGGAAGGACTGGTTGACAGTCTTGAGAATTCTTTGGGCAGAGGGAATCAGCATACTGATGTGCTGATTGAGATGGAAAATTCAGGACAGCATATTGAAGTGCTGGCAAGGGAGGACAAGGCACTGAGGCCTTATGATTTTTGTTTTAACAAGTGTTTTGTGAATGCAGGTATTGTTGCAGGTACTGAAGAACATTTGACTCAGTTGAGCAGTCAAATGAAGGAGGAAGACGAGACTTCTGTGGAAACATCTAATCCATGGAATGAAGATGTTATGTTGCTGGAGATGATGCTGAATAGTCCAGATTCAGTACAGGAAGAATCTCAATTTCAGAATTGGGAATTGCAGATGCAGAGAGATGAAGATAACAGAAAAGAGTACACAATGTACCAGTCCAGTAAGTTGTTGATAGGAGGAGGCAGAGGAGAAGTTTTCCGTTGTAGAAGACAAGAGGGCATGGATGATTGGGTGGCAGTACAGACGGGGAAAGTAAGAACAGAAGGAAACATAGTAGTAAAAATTGAACGAGTAAGAACTGAGCAAGCTGTCTTAGCTCAGCAGACAGCAAGAAATCAACAGCCTGGAGATTTATTGGACCGAGAAATTGAACTAATCAGAAGAATCATGTTAAAAGTGTCTCAGAGGAAGACAGCAGCAAGGAAGAGAAGCAGCAGCAAAATGAAGACGGAAACAGATTGTGAAAGTGCAGCGAGCGGAGCAAAGCAGCATAAGATATGGAGACCTGGAGAAAAGCAGCATACGACAGCAGATATAAATGATAAGTTGCAGAACAAAGTGTGGGATCCAGGCAGACAAAGATTTAAAATGCATGATCAGGAGATCATAATCATTTTCAACCTTGGGAGTCTGATGCAGGAGCATCAGATTCAAAAATACTTTGTATTTATTAAAACTTAGGGGTGTTTAAGTTTTTAAAGGAGCTAGATAATTTGAGTGGGTTTTTATGTATTTTTAATTAAATATTGTAAATAATTCTCAAATATAAGAGAATTTGGTTAGTTGAGGATGTAAAGAGATGAGAGATTTTAATTTAGAAATTAGTTTCAATAATTTTGGGTGAGAGAGGATCCTTAGGGATTCAAGAGTGATTTTAGGATTTGTTGAGATATTTAGGGGTTTGTTGAGTGATTAAAGGGATGAGAACCAAAATTGGTTCAATTAAAATTTGTATAAATTGATATGAGCTCAAAGGCAAAAAAAGGATCAGGTGAGATTAGAGTGATTGGGAGCTGGTTTGGACGGCCAAGGTTGTAAGCCTCCGGGCAATTAAAAGGGCCATAAATTTTGAATATCTGGCCAAAGGTGAAAGTTTGTAAGTATTTTCATGTTAATATAAAAATAGTGTTTTAAGAGTTACATTGGTTGATTGATTGTGAAAGTTGTATACGTTTCTGTGTAAATATATATATATATGATTTGAGGTATCGAGTGTTGGAGAGAATCGACTGAAGGAAGTGTGCAATAAAAGAATTTGTAAGATCGATTTATGCGTATAAGTTGAAAGGATTGATATTAATATTATAATTGTTAACTGTGTTGATAAATCCATGTGAGAGCTTATGTCTGTCGAATGAATGGGTTATTTTATATCGATCTGTAGTTTTAATTGACAGTGAGGAAAAAAAGAGAGCACCCAGTGAATATGAAGTCGTGAGCTTCATAAGAAATCAAGAGGGGTTCGAGTTTAACTTTGGAGAGTTGTATTCTCAAATATGAAGAGCGTATGATGGGACTGTTCATATTAACCTGAAAATCCATTTAGTTGGTGGACGCATAGTTGTGAAAGTGTTAATGAAACGCTGTTCATGTTGATTGTAAATGGGCTAACGATGTTACAGGAGGATCGATTAATCGATCGACATAGAATCCAAGTTAATTGTGTGATACGCTGCAAGTGAGCGAGCATTGTGCAACACACAAGCAGTGGGGTTGTCAAAGATTGTCGAACGCAGGTCCTGAAAAAAACCGTGGGATACATAAAGTCGATTTGTGAAATGCCGGAGATGCGTAAGGAGCTGAA
This sequence comes from Pinus albicaulis, assembly GCA_034641835.2. Classification (NCBI taxonomy): domain Eukaryota; kingdom Viridiplantae; phylum Streptophyta; class Pinopsida; order Pinales; family Pinaceae; genus Pinus; species Pinus albicaulis. The sequence continues at coordinate 614,807,049 of CM076581.1, forward strand.
GCGGAATATTGAACTGGTTGGATGCTTTTGGCATAAATCAGAGTGTGATTAGGACGCAATTGAATGAAATTCGACTGAATAGGAGGCAAACTGTGGATCGAAGAGGTGATTAAAAGCGTTGAAGATGGAGTTCACGAGCTACTTTATAATGAAGAGACAAACTTGCTAAAGCGCGAGTAAACAATGCAGAGAAATTGAATCAATGCAAACGTTGAATTCTGAAGAATTGAGGGCGGAGTTTATGAAGTTAAGATTCTGAAGAATAGCGAGATGCCAGATTGAATAATCGGTGCACAATGGGTGCAACGATGAAGAGGTTCAGGTAATCGAAATGAGATTCGATGGAAGAGAACGGAGCTGTTGGAACGCTTTTTTGGATCAGAATTGAGACAAATTCAGTGGAAGAGGTATGTAAGTATTTGGTTGTATATCAGATTTATATATAACGCTGTGGTTGGCACGCATTGAAAACACACAAGGAAGGTAATCGAGTGGAAGATAATTGCCAGAATCATAATCATAGAGTAAGTAAGGCGCATGTCTAATGGAATCAAGGTTTGTTTCCTTAAATTCCTTTTTGCGTTTATAAAGTTGTTTGATAATGGAACGAATAACTACATATGGGTTGGGTTGATTAACCCATGTCCAGCTCATTTAGAGAAGCAAGGGCGCACATAGTAATGGAAGGAGAGTTGATCTTTGGCATTTGAAATGCTCATATTGGTCACTTTGAAGTCAGCTACGGTAAATTCAGAATTTCAATTGTGGAGTATAACTGCTTTGGTCCAAGTTAATGTTGTAAATATTTGGTCTTATGATGTGGGAAAAAGAAATGAATTTAAAACCCTTGCATAAATGAATGTTGATATTGGGTATAAAAGCTTGTGAGCTTGGATTGTAAATGCAGATTGAAGTTTTTTGGGTTTGATTTATGTGAGCATTCGAATGAGAATATTGGGTTTGATTGTAAGTTTCAAAAGTTATGAATTTGCATGAATGAGGAAACTCCCATATATAGAGGTTAATTGGTTTTATAACCATAATAAGGATTTCAAAAAGTGTGTGCAAATGATATTATGTGAAATTCCCCGGAATTGAAGTTTTTATTGGGTGGTTTTTGGAGATGCATTTTGTATATACATGAGATTGGGAGAGATTCTGGGTTTGCAGGTTCAGCCTGCATCACCATCTAGGGCCTTCCTCTAACTGCATGCACCACCTGTACAATTTGGATGATTATACAACTAATAGTACATTTCCCTTGAACTCCAATCTCAATTAAGTAACTCTCAGTTCACACATGCATGAGTTATTTATGGATGATTTATCAATTAACTGATTGATCATAGAATGCACAACTCACTACTAGACCTTTCACTAGTTCCCCCACCAGTTGGAACTAGTTAAACTGACTTTAACTCAGATAAACTGAATTAATTAATTACAACTCAAAATAAACTCAACCAGGGCTCCTAAAAAGTAGGAACCACTCTACATGACTCAAGTTAGACCTTCAACTCGAATAAACTGAACCAACTAAGTCAAACTAACTTAGATAACTCGCCCAAGTCCTCATGTGATGTGGAATTACAATTTTCTTCTAATTTAATTCAAGGAAATATTAAATTAGAATCTTTCTTGGTGTCATTTTCAACACCAAGAATCTCAGTCTTGCTGCCCTAGTATGCCTCAAGAAAATTCATCCTTTCACACGTGTGAAGTCAGATGTAGTGAGGAATGCCACAACAAAGAGAGAGACAGCTCAATCTTCTTCTTCTTCTTCTAGACAAATTCAGCCTTTTATTCCTTGCCTCCATCGCAGAAGATACTTAGTTGTATGTGTGATCCGAATTGTGCCAAGGAGAGGAGTTTGGGTGCCTTATATATGCATCTTTGGATGGTCAAAAGGGCGCCTCTTTGACTGAGACCGACTTGACTTGTTTGGAGCCAAAAATTCAACTTTCAAAATTCAAATTTTCTCTTTTGAAAAAGACATGAAGAACATGCCTTAAAATTTCTCTTTTGACAATTAGCATGAAGAACATGCTTTATATTTATCATTACAAATACATCAAGGGCTAAAATATTAATTAGGAAGACCGACCATAGCTACAAAATTCAATATCTTTTCAATCCTTTTAATTACATTTTTAACATCACTATTAACTGTTTTGGGATGTTTGAGAGTGGTTCCAACCGAAGTCACCAAGTTCGGCAAACTTGAAGTTTCAAGTTTGAAGTTCGCTGAACTTCAAGACAATCGAACATATTTTTGTACACGAAATTTTAAATAGAATTGAATGTGGACTCAAAAATGAATTGATTAGGCAAATAAATTTGTGGGAGTTTGTCCAAATTCAGTGAAATTAGCTTAAATTACTATATTTATATATTTTTGTATCATATTTATTTTATTTTTGTTATTTAGTTTATATATATTTTAAAAATTTTAAATTTAAAGGTTGTCGAATCAAATGCCAAATTTTAAGATCAAAATTTGGAATGTCAAACTTTTGTCGAATTTTAAGTTCGTCAAACTCTAACCAGGTGACAAAGGTTCCAACCTCCCCATACTTCATATGGATAAAGTAGGATTTTGTATCCATTCAGAATTCAATAGACTTAACAGTTTTCAGGATTTCAGGATTGGACAGGTTGCAGCATTTCCATTGGATTTTATCATGCATGATGGCATGGGATTGACATTTAATCAAGAGCACCAAGTCCTCTATGTATCCCAATGGTCATGGTGTTGATTGTTGAACTCCTCTGTCATGATTTCAGCACAAATGTATGGGGAAAATATATTTCTAACTCACTTGGAAACTCCTATCTTCTAATTTTTCGATTTTCTAAATATACTGAGAAACACAATGGCAATAGTCTATAGATGATTTGTGAATCATGATTTATGATTTATTAATTATTATGTTACATAGTTATGTATAAGATTGTAAAATTTCATGGATTTATCATTTATGTTTCAAGTTTCGTATATTTAATTCATTTCTTGGTATTTCAGGTGAGATCCCCTATGCTGAAGACCCTGACATCCCTTACGATGTTTCCTAAATTTTAGGGGGTGCTTCTTCACATCCCCTGGGTATGTTTCCCTGCTCCTGCATCCCAGAAAGTTGTTGGAACATTGGTAAGGAATAGTCAATTCATCACTTTGAGCTTCTCCTACAAAACACCATCTGGGGTAATTTGAAAAGTCGGTGCTCCAGCAGCTTATAGATTGTATTCTTATTTTTTATTGCATTCCAATATGTTTGTATTTCACGAATCATCAGTACTTGCCAGTTCGTTTATCAGTATCATTGCATCACTAGAGTACAGCTGGCTGCTGGACTATAGCTGTCGGAACCTTACCCCATACGGACAAAGCCTTGACACTTTGTTGTGTTGGAAGTGTTGGTTGATTTACTGATCTAGCAGCTTATGCAATTACTAACCCTTCATTTTATTTACTTTTTATTTTGTGATTTTAACTTTGCAGATTTTATTGCTCTAAGTGAATATCTCACAAATGATTACTACCAGTACAGCCAAGTGATCTATTGTTGTCATAACATTTATCACTTTACCTATCACTATGGATATTGGAAAATGCAGAAAATTATGTTCAATATTTTAACCTACAATTTTATATTTTTGGTAAAACCAGCATAGATTCATTTTAAGTATGGATCTAACATGAGCCGAGAGGGATCAAATTTCTTTAGGTGCAAACTTTTTTAGAGTGCAAAATACAATGTGTTATTTTTCATTGTTTAAATTGTAATTTTCAACGCTAAATAGAGTATATATAGGACCAAATAAAAATTTTAACCATAAAAACTTAATTTTTGTTTTCTATATATATAGATATATATGAAGTTGATATCGACATCGACAAAAATTAGTTAACATAGATCTTCAAATAATTTATTTAAATTTCTTGTTGAAATATTTTTGAAAAGTATAATATTTAAACATGTGATTTACACAACTTTTTTTACTTCTAATTACTTTACAGCATATTCATTTTTTTTTAATTATGGCCGACATTATTTTTCAATTTAGAACATAGTTTTTATTTTTTATTTTTCTTTTAAAGGAGCACGGCCGGACAAACTTACACATCCCCTCAAACTGGGCTGTAGAATGAGCCTCTCGGCTCAACCAGTGCTTTAACATTTATAAGGCAAATATGCCGTGTTTTATGATTTCAGGGCACAAGAAAGTCATCAGTAATGTTCAAACATGCCAAGCAAAAACAAAAAGGCTTCATTGTTTGCAAACAAAATACTTCTACTCTGAACACTAAAATTTCAGTTGTACTGAAATTGCCATAATCATTTGATGAAACATATAATAGGCAATACCTTTGTAATAGTTGCAGTCACTAAAACAGACTGAAAACCTTGGTCACCAGACTTTGCAGCACGGTTTCGCAGTGGATGTAGAAACTTGCGAAGGTCAGGTCCAAAGCCACGATCAAACATGGTGTCTGCTTCATCTAAGACCTAGGACAATCTCATAAAATAGGGGACAAACAATCAGGATTGCAGCTCTACTGAACCATCAGGAGATTTTCACGGGAATGAAAACTATTCCAATCTTCAACTGTTGGCATGATAGCCACCTTAAAAGAGGTCTTTCATGGGAGAAGAGCTTACCACATACTTGATATCACCATAGAATATATTTCCCTGAGTAACATGTTGAAGCAACCTTCCTGGTGTCCCAACCACCATCTCAAGTGGATTGTTTAGAGCATCTTCCTGAGGTTTCATGGGGCCCCCACCACTGATCATTGTTGATCTAAACCGTGCATGATGGGATATAGACTTAGCTACACGGAAAACCTGAAGAGGAAAACAAACTCAGAGACAACCCAGTTTAAAAATCATTGTATCACCCAATGTACTTGACAAAATCATACACTACCTGCTCAGAAAGCTCTCGGGTAGGACATAAAACCACAGCTCGAGGCCTCTTAGGTTTTGTTTGCATGCCCATTTTACTTTCATCTTTCCTTAAAAGCTGTCCACATAAATATCATCACATTTTTGCAAACCATGTGTTAGTTAAAATAAAGAAATACATTTCAATGTTTTGGGAAAAAAATTAACAATACTACTTTAATGATTATTTCAATAAACTCTCTGTAAATGCAGTTGCATACTCCCTGTACATTTGACCAATCAATCACTGCTGACCAATCTTAACGTGTAACTGAAGACAAAACTATACAAAACACGAGATTCTACGGAAAAATATATTGTTATAATTATGGTTGGGCAAGGTAAGGACACCCAAGCAGCAACAGACATAAAACCAAATAAACAATCATTATAATGCGTAAGCTGTATTTATAAAGTAACATTTTCTTCAACTGGCCAGCAAAAACCACAATAAATTTATCCTTTGAACACAGATAACAGGGTCTCTGGTTTCATGGCAGATCAATCAACCCACAGAATTAAACTGGCCCACCATCCTCTAATTCAACTTGTATTGTCATGGACAAGATAGATTAAATTCAAACGAGGTTTATAACTTTTAATAGACAAATTACTGAGTTTTCTATCATTGAGAATTAGATCAAGGACACAAGGTCCCACAATTGCCAGCTTGCAACATCCACATCAAGTACAATATACCCAATGGTAGTCACGTAGTGGGTCATTACAGGCCACAGATACTTTTAAGGAACCACAATGTCCCAAAGCAGAGATCCCAGAATATAAAGCAATATCACTAGAATCATTCCAATAGTCTTAAAGGCAGCAATTGGCTCAAGGTTTGACAGTGAAGACAGAGGCAAGTCACAGGCCACCCACCAAGGTTCGATTCTCTTGGAGGCAAAAATAAGCCACTGGGGCCAAGGACAAGACCTGGGCATAGTTAGCAAACTCTGCTAGGAAAAAGAGTCAAGAGTTCAACTTGACTCAGGAAAAACTCAACAAATACAATAATTTAAAAAATATCCCATAGTCTTGCTTTATATAAGCTAAGCCAACAAGTTTTTATGTGGTTTTCAGGTCAAACCTGTTGAACCCAATCAATGACATGAAATAGCTCTGTCAGTTCAATCCTTTCCTCTTAAGGCATAATGCCCAGGGAGGTCACGGAATCAATTTCCACTTAATCCTACAGGGCTAATAGCAGCTATTATGACTAGTGGTAATAGTGGATTGCAATTAATACCACCCCCTGAATCACCACCCGCATAAGACCTGCGGGTCTTCGCAGGTTCTATAGCGAGCCGGGTCACTCGCATAGAACCCGCGCTTAAGAAACTTACTCGGGCAAACTCACATGTTAGCCCACTGTAATTTTTAAGATTGGCAAGAACAAGTAGCAGAGGACAACATCAAACCACTTTGGAGTCCAGGACCTAGCCTTCTTGAGCTCAGAAAGGGCTCTCTCTGTATATTTATGATTTAAGATTTAACTTTGGTGATTTATAGTGCTGATTTTAGGCTAGTTATAGAGATTGTTTTGTTTGTTTGATTTGGATGGTTCGACAAATAGAATATGGGAAGTTTAATCCATTGGGCTATGGAGTCAATAAAAGGGCTGAGTTGTGCATCAACTTTTCAAGCTCATTCACAAGGCAAGCTAACTATATAAAATGGATCTTACTGGCAGTGTGAATATGATATGACAGGAGGTAGTGAAAGCTAAAGAGCATTTAAGAATTCTTTAACTATACTTTCAAAGAAAAACATTTAAGATATTAGTTTCGTAAAGCTAAAGAGCAGTTAAGAATTCTTTAACCAAACTTCACAAGGGAAACTTTTAAGATATCAGTTTTGGTAAGGCTAAAGAGTAGTGAAGAATTCTTTAACTATACTCCAAAGGAAAACCTTAAAGACAACAATCTCAATAGAGCTAAAGAGCAATTAAGAATTCTTTAACTAAACTTCACAAGGGAAAACTTTAAAGATATCAATTTTGGTAAGGCTAAAGAGCAGTGAAGAATTCCTTAACTATACTTCAAAGGAAAACCTTAAAGACAACAATCTCAATAGAGCTAAAGAGCAGTTAAGAATTCTTTAGTTATACTTCAGAGGAAAACATTAAGATAACAAAAACAGACAGCCTTAAGGTGCTTTCTCAGCATATCTTAATCTAAAACTTATGTTCTGTAATCAGAGAAAATGAAGTAAATTATGGAAAAACAAAGAAACATTAATACGAAAGAAAGAACATCACCATTAACATAGCTCTAGGATCCTGTGAACGTGCTTTTATTATTGATGCCCAGCGCAAAATTGTTACAGAGCTCCAATACAATAATATTGCAACGCAGAGTCTAAACAAAGTCCAACCCTTGATAATGAAAATACATGCACTATTTAACTGCAACTGAGGCGGTTGCCCTAACTACAAAGTAAATGGAATTTTTACAATTGCTGCCACACAGGGCCCGAACTAAAATATCATCTGGCAAATCGCCTACAATATTAACTTCTACAATAACTTTTGAGCTGATATTAAAATATCTCTGGCAAACCACCTACAAAATTAACTTCTATAATAACTTCTGAGCTAATATTTGAAATATCTCTGTCTATAACATTAATTGCGGCAACTTTCAGTAAATCAAAAAGTAGGTTGGAGGTGGTCATCATGGTTGCAAGGAGGCAACGTTGAGTAGTCCTGACATCTGGCTTTTCTTTGGACCTCCACTGCATAGGTCATAAGAGAGGATGCACTGCTGGCATGCAGCAAAATTTATCTTTCACTCAATAATTTCACAAAACTTATCCCGTTGATCTTCACTTAGGATCTCTAGATTTACCATTTTTCTGAAGGTTTTATCCGATTCAGTGAATCTGTCAAAAGTGGGCTTTTGAATGAACAACTGTTTGATTTGATGTTGAATGGTTAAATCAAACTGTAGGGCCTCAAGGAAAGCTCTGCCTGTAATGTGACCCTTGATATTTGCAAAATTTGATTTATCTAATGGTATACAACTCTATGCAATAATCTTCTAACTTAACCAGCTTATCATCTAGTCCAACTTAGACCTGGCAATCCTTTATAACCTAAAGTATTGAATTTCTTATGAAACCTTTGAATCGTATCATTTAGGGCTTCACCCTTGGTCTGCAATTGGTGGATCAAGTTCCTTTTCTGCAATACCTTCTTAATCTCCAATATGGTTGCAATAGTGTCTGAAATATTGATTTCTTCCAACTCCTCCCTGTTCTTTGAATTATAAACCTTGATCATATCAGTAGCTTCGCTTGGCTTCTCTTGGAGTTTGCCCTTCTTTTCTTGAACTGTCGTCCTGCACTTGTTGATGGGTTCCTGCTGTACAAAGATGATTTGAATAGATGGCCATATTTCAGTAATGGACTCGTTGATATTCTCCCATATACTCTGCTTAGCTTCTCCTAAAGTTGATGCCATCAGAGTTTCACTTTCCAGCTGTTGCGGTGTTTGCACCTGAAGAAGATGTTTGGGTTGCTAGAATAGGACCAGTATTCACCTGGAGTCCTGATTTTTCTTTCAACAGTTCTTCAATTTGTTCTTCCATCTTTCTGATTTGCAGATTTTGATCTATAATTAACTTAAGCATTTCCTCCTTGTCAGATTCGTTTTGTGCCATTTCTTTTGTCCGTGGGTCTTCAGTCGAGGGTAGCTTGAGTTGCTTTCTCAGAGCAGCAATGTCTGCATTTTTCTTCTTAATGATTTCATCAGCTCCTTTGCAGTTATGAGGATCATATCCTACTTTCACTACCAGTTCTCCCTTTGATCTGATCGCTTTGTTGCTTCGCGACTTGGCGCACCATAGTTCTTTTATGTTAAAAATACTCCTTTTTTCCCTCTTTTTGCCACGATTTAAACATAGAACAGGCTCTTTCTATGGATTTGAAATTCTTTGAAGTCCGCTTTTGAATCTGCATCGCATCCGGGCCTCTATCGCACTTAGCAATTCATACATTTAACTTTAAACTTTACCTTGTGCAATCTGCGATGTGCGGGTTGGGAGTTTGGGCCATGTCACCATGCCACATCATCATTGTGTCGCAGACCGAAGAATTTACAGTTTGCCTTCGCACTTGCTTTCTAAGATCTGCGATTTGCAATCTGCGCTTGGGCCCCACAGCATCGCAAATCGCACTATGTTGTGTTTACCTTTTGCCCTTTGTATTTATCTTTAAACTTTTGCGCTTGCAATCCGTGCTCGGACCCACTACATCGCACATCGCACTTCGATCAATTTATCTTTTAACATTTGCACTTACCCTTATCATTTGTGATCTGCGAAGTGCGATCGGGCTCCACCGGGCATCGGGCATCGCACGTCGGCATTTTTAACATTTACCTCCCGCGGTAACCTTTGAAACTTGCGATCGCATCGCATCGCGACTTAAAACTTTAAAGTTGCGGGCGTTTATGGATATGTTATGAATTGTGCAAAATGCGGTCTGTGATGCGCTAAAAGTTGACAAGTGCGAAAAGGGCGGAAGGTAGGGAAAAAGGCCTTATGAAGGCTTATTTGCGGATTTTGGCCATTTATAGAGGTTTAGGCGGGTCCTACCATATCGTATCGGCAAAGTTTTTTCAAGTTTTCGGTAATGATTTGCAAAGGGAAGTTGGAAACTTGCAGGTTGCGGAATGCGGGCTAAGCTTAGACTTTTATCGGATTTTTTCAACACAAGTGGGTTTTATGAGGCGGAAGTCCGAAAGGTTAAGTATGTGGGCTTTGAGTTTAAAAAGGATTTTTAGAGCATGGGAGTGTCAAAAGTAGGTAAAATGAAAGGTAAGAAGAGGGAAGATGAGGAATAATGAAGGCAGTGAGATTTAGCTCATCACCACACTTAAGTAGTTATATTTCCCTCTTTAACTGAATTCAAATGGCAGGTAGATTCTTTTGACCCTTCTAATAACCAGGATCTCCTTTTCTTTTCTAAAAATAAATGATAGTCATGGAATATTATTTTCAGCATGACAATATAAGGAATAGGCAGTCACCTTGTGATACTGTAAAAATGCAGGAGTCTAACATCACATAAGACCCGGCTACTCGTATAAGACCCACGGGTTTTGTATAAGACCTGCATCAGACCCCTATAAGACCCGTTGAACCTCAGAAGGCAATTTTTTTTTCTTTTTTTTTTTGGAAATGAGGTGGAGGAAAAGGGAATTTGCATTTTGACGAATCTTATACAAGTTTTATACGGGTCGTTCCCAAGTCTTATACGAGTCGACGAGTCAATGGCCAGACAAGTCTTATACAAGCACGAGTTGTGCAACATTGATACCACCCTTCATCTCAAAATTGAAGAAGGAGAAATCCACAAGGTGTTGGCAAGGTACGAGTGTCCTAGCTTGGAGTGCTTAATACACAAGCAAGGGGAATTTATTTCTCTAGAAAAAAAATTAAAAGAATAAAATCAAAATCAAAAAATTCAAGAGTTTGACCCAAACTACTCAGTTATAGGTCAATGCCATTGCAATGAGTCAAACTTATCAGCCCTGAGTTTGGCTCGGGGCCAAGTTGTAACAACCTGTTTAGTTGGTGAATTGGATCAAACCCACAAGTCACAAGATTTATGGCAATGGTCATAGGTAATTTTGACAAAAGAGTACCCCCTGTTGTGGTATCTTAGCCGAATGAAAAGGCTTACGTATAGTGGTTTGCCCCTCAAGAGTCATCGATAGTTTCAACTACAATAGATGGTAACCTAAGTCACATGACACGAGGACACGAGACACGGAGGACACGTAAATACGAGTATTCGACACGAGACACCGTGACCTCGGAAACAGGACACGAGGGACACGTTTTATTTATATTTAAAATATATATATATATATATATAATAAATTAATATTAACAAATTACATTATACAAGGCTACAAGCACATAAGAAACTAAAATACTAAATAGTCATTAATAGTGGTCGGATGGGAGGTAAAGTTGTGATTTTCATCACATGACAGCCTACAGGATTTTGTGCAATTTCATGTGCACTTGGTACCAAGAACAAAGCAGCTACAGCACTGGTAAAAGGTGATTGAAGCAGAGTGATGGCTCAGCAGTTGACTATCAAGTTCAAACTTTAGGTCTATAAACACTGAACAATCAACCTTTGGGCCTCATGAAAAGAAGATCATGTTGCCTATGCTGAAGCCTGAGAGTCGAGATTGATGTGCCCGCCTTTGGGGTGGATTTGCAGACACAGATTTGTCCCTATTTAGAAGAGCATACATGCATCAAGTTGTGGTACTAGTCAGCTTTTATCATTTAATGGCAAATGCTCTGCTCCAAACTGCTTTGGATTTAGATTATTGCTAAAATCAATCTTTGCATGAGAAGAGGGGTCTCCAAATAGACGTCTACATCATAAAAAGGCAGCAGACCAGTACTTCAGATAAGATATGTCAACAGTGAACACTCAACAAAAACGAATGGTCTCGACTCTCTAGCTGTTGCGAGTTTAAAGTTTCATTTGCAAACTTGTGGGTCGATTTTATAAAATAGCAGCAGAGAGGAAGTATTGAGGGGCTGTTATTAGCAGCAGAGAGGAGGTATGTGGGTCGATTTTATAAAATAAAAATGAAGAGAGTCGACGACAGACACTGTTTTATTTTGATTGAATTCTTCCGTCTATCCTATCCGCATGATTACAAAGGAGAACTGGGGGATAAAATTGCTAACCACTAACCACTATCAGTCACAAATTGCTTACCTGGAGGCTGGCATCGTGCATGTTGAACCAAATGAAACTCCACTAACGCTGCTCGACCAAAGGAATCTTGAATTCCAGCGACTGCTCGATCTCACACATACAAATCTCCACTTCTAGCAACGGTAAACGAAACTCCACTGATGCTGCTCGACCAAAGGAATCTCGAATTCCAGCGACTTCTCAATCTCATGCATACAATCTCCTCTTCCAGCGACGGTAATGACTCACGCATACAAATCTCCACTTCCAACAACCACATCGACTCACGGATAAAAGTGACGGAATGAGAAAATACTTTGGCGTGGGCTGTTTTTTTAATGTTTTTGTGTCACACGTGTCCAGAATCGGGGAAAACGTTAGGACACGTTTTCTAAACCTCAAATACGCATGTTCAATGAGAAGGACACGTTTTCAATTCGAAGGACACGTGTCTCATTTTGGAGGACACGACCAAAAACGTATTTGACACGTTTTAGGTTGTATTTCGTGTCCGACACGCAAAATACGGGACACGTGACCCTGGAGGACGTGTCCTCATGGGAACAATAGATGGTAACTTGTGGTGCTCAAGCTCTTCAAACCAATTGTAATGCTTCACTTTGAGAAAAACAGGATGTCAGGAAGTAAGCACTTTCAAATAGAAAAGTATTCTAGACAAATAAAATTTGAGTGAATGCTTTGGGCGTAGGGGGAAAAGGAAAGACCTAGTATGCCTGATCACTACAGTCAAATACATTGGAGAGAAGTGGTGGTGTCTAAAGACACCATTGCTTGGGATCCCAATGGCCACAAGGACAAATGTAGCAACAAAACTCTGAGTTGTTGTGCTTTAAATGTAAAATGCACAAATGTATTGAGTAATAATTTTTTTTATTGATAAGTTGAATAAAAAATGAATAGGATGCATTGTTACAATGAGGGGCCTCGTTATAAATACTAGGCGGGGTGCCCTTTCATATGAAGAGATGTGTATTTCTGATAAGACACACCTTTACACATATTAATTAATTATTGCTCATTTTTATGTTGTTACATTGCCACTCCCTTAAAATTGCTTTGTCCTCAAAGAAAGTGTAATGAGGATATCTTCAGTGAAAATTTTGTCTTCAACAATAAATCTTTTTCTTGAATTTCTGATTTAGAGTCCAAATAATCCGCAACATATAATTGGGCAACCATTGTAAAAGAATCCTCTTTTCTTTTATCTTCATCAAACATATTTCTGGTCTTTAAATAATCCAATACCTTATTATAACTTTAGAGCCTTCCTTCTTATGTTTAACACTTCAAACTTTGCTCATGTAATTTTTTTTTTAAATATTGTATATATTTTTATTTATTATATATATATATATATATATATATGTTGAATTTTTTTAAGTAACTTTATAATAATTTATTATAAAGTGACTTTAATAATTTTCATAAAGCAACTTTATAATTTTAAATTCTTTTATTTATATTTGAGCGGTCATATCTGTACAACGAAATCGGCTGTGGTCAGGTCTGAGAATGTAAGAAGGCAGAGCTCAGTCGATTCCTTTTTCATTAATTATCTGCTCTTTTAACGACATTATCGGATGGATTAAATTTTCCAGGCCAAGTTGAAGAGTCACATCATGAATTCCAGCACATTCAGATTTCGCGGGAACGGGATCAACATCTCTGCCATGACCATTGTACCCTAGTTGAGGAGCTCTGCCTAGTCGGCCATATGCAGTTCCTCCATAAAGCGAAGCACCAGCACTAACATCGTAGTCTAGGCGTGCCCTCGAGTCCCTTAAATCTAGATCATTTTCATTTTCCACTACCCAATTCACAACAGCCTCGATATTTTTATTGCCTGTAAAATGAGGAGCACACGGGTCGTGGAAAATTCCATCGCTTCAAGTTCTGCCAGTAACTCCTTGTTGACATCTGAAACCACCATTTTCTTTCCTTTAGACACGACGATAACCTTTCCAGCTACAGGTTCAGTTGAGCTATGTAAGGGCTCACTTTTAGTCTCTAAATCAATGGGCTTTGCAGCCTTAGTTTTATTCCTGAACTCACTGTGGCCAGTTCTCTTAGTATGCAAGTCACTCTCAATTTTGGAGCAGTAGGGCTTCCCATAGGTAGTGAACACCAGATTGAGCAGTTGATTTAGATAGATTGGTCTGGCCAGTGAGTTCGGTATGTGCTTGAGCTTCCTGTGCACTTCTTAGTTGATGCCCATAGTCCCCACACAGTAGCGACCTCACAATCCTGTCTTCCAACAGATAGATGGGGCATTCTGTTTTATTGTGAGATTTAGAGCATGTGTATAAATGTTTTCTCGTCATGCCCCCTTCTTGATAGTGGGCATCTATTCTTTGCATTTTAACATAATACATTTGGGCATGGGCCTGCACTTGTTTAATGCTATGAGTACCAACAATATTGCAATCGTAAAACATCCGACGATAAATTCTTAAAATCATACTCTGAACTTTCATATTATCACACTTCGCTGCAAGGTCAGACAGAAAGTGTATAGATGCCCATATAAAGTGTTCAGGCACCTTTTCCAAATCACTCTCTTTCACATCTATAATATCCAGGAGTTGGGCTACTTCTTTGCACACTTCTTTGGCATAATAACACTCATGGCATAAAGTGAATAGATTTCGATTTACCACTTTAAACAAGATTTGGTATCCATTGATTGAATACAAAACCTCCCTTATTTTCTGCTATGTGTTGGCAATATAGACGAAACAGATTAAATTTCTGCCACAACTCCTTCCAACTCAAGACTTCCCTTTTCCTTCCAAGCATTAACCAGATGTTGATAATCTACAAGCAATTCAGTCAATATATTGTTCATATCTGCCTCGCTCACTACTTTAGTATAATCAAGAATGACCTCTAAAGTTGGGGTCGGGGCAGTGTTGTTGACAATGTATTGATACATCGGTTGCCTCAACTCAGCCTGGGAATGGCTTTGCCGATGTTGAATCGTTGGCGAGTGAATGGGTTAAGCGCTTTGTGTTTGGCATCCCAACGAATCTCTACTGTCTTGCGGTTGTAAAGAACCTGAGCGGGGTCTTTTGTTGGACCCTGGAGGTAATCGAATTAGATCATACGCAAATTCTTGTGACAACATATCTTAAGGAATACTAATACTCCCAGAAGCCATATTGCTAATTTCATAACCCACTTTGCCACTTGCATCTATATCACCTTAAGGAGTTTCTGATTCAACATGTTCAACATCCTTTTCCAGGTTAGAGCATTCTTCATTGTTAGTAACTTTCATGTCAATGTCCTCTTCCATTATAGATGTTGAATATGTTTCAAAATGCTTAATTGATTTTGCAAGCATTTCTGTCATTTCCAGTAATAATTCTCGTCTAGTCATATGGTCATAATCTTAAGAATATGTTCCCATGATTTCTGTACTTAAACTTTAATGGATAGACTATGCAACGGTTAACGTCCAGAGGGTCGAATGGCTCTAATACCATTGTAGCAACAAAACTCTGAGTTGTTGTGCTTTAAATGTAAAATACACAAATTTATTGGGTAATTTTTTTTTTTTAATTGATAGTTGAATAAAAAATGAATAGGATGCATTGTTACAATGCGGGGCCCCATTATAAAATCTAGGCGGGGTGCCCTTTCATATGAAGAGATGTATCTTTTTGATAAGACACACCTTTGCACACTTTAATTAATTATTGCTCATTTTTATGTTGTTGCAACAAATTTACTTGGAGTTTTTCTGCCCTTAAATAGGCTATCTTCCACATAAATACCATGGTTCAATACCATGGGTTCTCATTAAACATGGAGCTTGAAAAAAGTCGATAACTTGACCGAATCAAGTTTACTTGAACTACCCTAACAATCCCCCCTTAAACTTGACTTGGGGAGATTAACCTGGTGCCAATCACTGTGTCGAAGTCCATATAAAAAGGTTACTATCTACCGGAGTACGTTCATTTGTCTAATGGACTCTCAGAAAAGGAAACATATGAGGGCAAGACACACATCATACATCATATCAACCTAATTTCGCAAGCAAGACAAGCATGTATTGTAACAATAATTCTTGAATATTTCCATGTTCCCGTGTAAATGTAAATAATCACTGAGAACATATGATTGGAGAAGCGGCTACAAGCCATGAGTGAGTTATTGATGATGGAGGCCTTACATCAATGCAAAGCTCATGTACAGGCATTAACGTGATCAGACTAAAAGATGAATGCAAAAGAATAAGGAACAAACTTTCATATACAACGTATTGATGAACCAATGAAGTTATGTAAAATGAGGTAAAGTAAAATTGACAATGTAAATAATTTGTAGAAATTAATTGTAGATTCAAAACTGCTCATGTAATGTACTAAAACATAAGACTCAAAATCTACTCTACTCATCTGCAGAAGCAAATTCACGATCAAGAACACATATCAAAAACATGCATCATGATTCAACACACATACACAGAGATTTATCTAGGGGAAACCAACTGCTCAAAACCCCTTCCTATTTGTATTGCATTAATCGAAGAATCTCCTAGCCTCCAAGCTCATATTTCATTGTGTTGTTTGATGAGGAATTAGCCCCCAATTAATTAGGGAAATTGCTCATTGAGAATTGCGCAATTCTATTAGGCCCTTCTTTGACTGCATGCACCACCTGTACAATTTGGAAAATTCTCCAACTAATAGTACACTACCCTTGAACTCCAATCTCAACTGGGTAACTCGAATTTCATGCATGCATGAGTTAATTTAGGTTGATTGATCAGTTAACTGGTTAAACACTAAAGTTGCACCTCACTGCTAGACCTCCCACTAGTTCCTCCAACAGTTGGAACTAGTTTAACTGACCTTAACTCAATTTAGCTTAATTAAATTGTTACAACTAGAATTAGCTCAACCTAGGCTCCTAAAATTTAGGAGTCATTGTACACATCTCAAGTTAGGCCCACAACTCGAATTAACTAAGCTAACTGAGTGATAATAACTCAGTTAACCCATTCAAGTTGTCTACTGATGTGGAATTTTGATTTTCTCCTAATTTAATTAGAGAGAAAATTAAATTAAGAATTTCTTGCTGCATTTTCAACATAATTACCATATCCCAACCCAACTTACCAACAAAGTAACAAACACATTGAAATGTTTCCTTGCATACTTTGGACAATTTATCCTAACTAAAGTAACATGACTCGGACTTTGAAAACCCAAAGTGGGGACAAATAATCGACTCTGAAAAACTCAACAATAATTTGGCTTTTCAAAAGCTTGGAACATAAAACTTAACAACGCTTTGCCAACATACTAATAAGAACTAAGTCTCATTGATTTTGAGTAGGAATATGTTGAACTTTTGACCTGGCTTGCGATATCCAAGAGTGGAGTCAACTTGGGACTCGAGAGAACTCATCGAGGTGGAAGGAGTTATGTTTCTATGGTCCTAATTGGCAATGCATGTAAGATCCATTGGCCAATTGTATTTGATTAACAACTACCACAAATGCAGTAATTTCAAGAAAATCATGTTGGATCCTTTTTCCTTTTTGTTCGCCGCAGGAGGGGAAGCAATTTGGAGATTGCCCAGGTCCCCTAGACCATTATGAGTGAAATTCCATGCAAAAATATTGTGATGATGCAAAATTTGTCAGCAATCAATGAAAACATGAGTACTTAAGAAGCATGTCCAGCCTAGATTTATAGACCTAATGCAAGGTGAGTCGAGCATAAATACTTGAACAAAAGGCAACATGATGGCAAGGGTCTTATTGGAGACAATGTATATCCTCTGGTTATAGTGAGTATTCTAAGGCATTGCACCTAAATGAGAACAAATACATTCAATTCATTAATTGTGCTCATTATTTTTTGTGTGAGTCCCCCCTCAAAAAAAGGAAGAAATAGAGGGACTCTTTGTTTCCTTGCGAATACTGGTGGTGGTATTGGGTGGCAGTTTTGCTACATTCTGTGTAATGTCCTCAATGAATTGAGGACAAATAGGACTCATTAGCCTATCCATCCTCCTAGGCTATAGTCCACCTAAAAAGGGGAAAACCCCAAAAATACCCATTGTTGGGCAAGTTTTGTGTCGTTGGGCAAAAAAGCCAGAATTGGGGTTTTGAGTAAGATTTACTCAACCATTTATGAAGATGAAACCCCTTAAGGAAGCCTATAAACAAACGAGGATTGGATTCATTTTGAGCATCAAGTGTGGATAAATGTTGCACGACTCGTACTCGTATAAGACTCGTCTGGCTATTGACTCGGCGACCCGTATTAGACTCGGCAAAATAGAGAAAAAGAATTTTTTTTAAAAATACAAATTTTGAGTGGGTCCACAGGTCTTATGCGGGCCACATGCGGTTCTTCACAGGTTCAATACAAGTAGATGGGTTCTATGTGGATTTGGACGAGAACGGATAGAGACCACGAGTCCTATGCGAGTGACCCGTCTCGCTATAAAACCCGTCAAGTCTCGCAGGTCTAATAAGAGTCATGCAACAAGGGTGTGGATCAATTCATTTGTTTCTTGAGCATTAGCTTTGAGGGCTTTAAGACCCCTTCTCCCTTGTCAATTTCGGTGGTGAAAGATCCCACCCTAGTTGACACCTATCTATTCTCTTTGCATTCTATTTTACTATCTGGAAGGGCAACAAATTGTGTTGAGATTTGGATTTCCGGTTTTGGTAACAGTGACGTCATCTAGAAGACAAGACAACGAGGTTTTTTTCCTAACACAAGTTTCCTGTCCATCTAAATGGCAGCAAAGTCTTTGTATAATTAAACCTTGTAACTGGGTTCTTGAGCAGGACAAGTTGTTCAACCGAAAATTAATATTTGGGTGGATCATTGTATTGACGGTTAAACCTTGGTGAAGCAATCGCCAACCCTGAGTAGCTGGGTTCCTGAAGACATCGCATATCTTTTTCTCTGTCCATCACCGAAACCCCCATACGTCCTCGTGTGAATTGGTTTGGAGTTGAATCGTAGTTGAATTGTGGTCCCTGTTGCAATATACAACAGTGGAGGTAAGTCACATAGGTGGAATCAGTCACTGATCAATTAGAGCAATGCGAAAATTTTGGGAGCGTTCGTGGAAGCAAACTAAGTATTCTTATTTATCCACCACTCCTGTCCCCACTCAATGCCACAAATTCCAATCTAGAGATAAAATACGTAACTGAGGAATGTAAAGTCTAATTGACAGACACTTGAATCGTTGACTTGATCAGGGACAGATCACTAAGCACGGGCTTGAGTATATTTACTCCTATGTTGTGTTTATCAACTTGCATAGAAGTCAGTTTTCTCTGTAAAGCTTATCTGAAGTTACATAGTCTGAGTATGTTTACTCTTGTGTTGCATAGAAGTTGGGTTTTCTGTGGAACTGTCAAGTCGACTAGGGTTTATTTGTTGCATTGATTGTATGCGAATTGGAGTCTGTTGGATTTCATCCATTGTATTGATATGACAATTGGGTTATTTTACATTGATATCAGTACTATGGATTAAAGATTATATTATTTGAATTAAATCGAATTGCTTGTATAAAAGGAATTTTTTTGAAAACCCTAAATATTGAGGAAAAAAATAGGGTAAAAATCTCCTTAAATTATTACAGTGGTATCAGAGCATTGGAATCCTGCCAGCCTGTGAGTTTGGTGTATGTTTCCAAGAGATACAAGTAACGTTATACTCAGGAAGAATAAGGGTAATCGCATGGGAAGCCATGGAGGGTAAGGAGGAACGAGGAGATCCAAACACCAAGGATCTTACATGGACAAACAAAAATCTCAAATTTAATATTACAGGGGCAGCAACAAGGACAGCAGATAATGCACACATTGGCCCAAGGCCAACAACAACTTGCTCAACTGATGACTCATCTCATAGGCGATAAAAATGTTGCTTGCAACAACAGAACTAACATGGAAGGGAGTGGAAATCATAAGCCTGGTCCCCCTAACACCAGGAAAACCAACAGAAAGAGTCATTGATCGTTGCTTCCTCAAATCATGAATAATCAAGCTGTGGCAAACCAAGAAGTAGTTGAACCAAACACACTACTAGATGGTTATTTCAGGAATATGCAGAGCTAGAAGAAAACACGCGAGTTGCTATGACCTTCAATGAATATAGTAATTTTAGATTCGGAAACAAACCCAGGGCACAACCTAATTCCGATCTTATACACAACGTGAGTAAACTTTCCCTTCCCTCATTTGATGTATCATCTAAATGTACAGCAAGAGTTTGGGTGCAAAAATTGGAAACCTACTTCAAGCTCAACGTTGTGCCAGAAGCAGACGCAATCCAATTTGACACATTGTATCTAGAAGGGGAAGCGCATGAATGGTGGTATCATGGTTTAATAACATTGGGGCATGCCAACATTACTTCTTATGAAGATTTTACGCAAAGGCTAAGAGAAATATTTGACCGAAAGAACCCAGACATCCACTTCAGAGAATTGGCACTTTTCAAGAAGACGAGATCGCATGAAGAATTCATTTCAGAATTTGAACGTACCATTATCATGGTAACAGATATATCTGAATAATAGTCATGCTTTTTACAGAAGCTTCATTTGAACCTCTACAAGGCCAGGTAAAAGCATTCAACCCCACGACCCTTCAAGAAGCTACCAAGAAAACACGTGATATGGGGAATGCAACAGTCAAATCTAAATCCACTCCCAAACCTTTAATTCCTCCAAAAGATAAGGAGAAGGCCCCTCAACGTGATTGGCCCCAAATGGGACAGGCTAGATGACGAAACCCGAAGCGAACTAAGGAGTAAAAAGCTATGTTTTACTTGGAGGGAACCATGGGAACTTGGACATCGCTATTTAGGAAAAGGGAAGATTCACTACAGCGAAGTGCTCTCTGATGACGAAGAAGAAGAGGCCACTCCAAGTATCGAAGACGAGTCACCACAAAAGGAAGCAAAAGAAGAAGAAAAACCTAGCAGTCCCAGGGAAGAACCACCAGAAGAAGCGAAAGGTGAAGAAAGGTCTAGAAAAGAAAAGAAGTCTCATCCCCAAGTCAAGATTGGCCCCCTTTCCGATACACCGAAGTATTACACCATCAGGGTCGGGGGAGTTGTCAAGGGACAACACATCACAGCACTAATTGATGGAGTAGACACACATAATTTCATTGATGCAGTGTTGGTGGCCAGGAAAGGACTTCCCACCGAAGAGTTTGAAGGCCTGGATGTAATAGTTGCAGATGGATACAACTTGGATTGCACTCAAATTATCCCAAGTATGAGTGTAACTCTCGGTAACTACAATTTTACTAATGACTTCTGTGTAATAGATCTTACAAATCTCAGTATGGTATTAGGGGTTCAATGGTTGTATTCATTGGGCAAGCACACAATGGACTACCAAGCACTGGAGATGGAATTTAAAGAACCAAATGGCAGTAGGGTGTTGAGATTTGTAGCTTGAGAGGTACTCCAAACCCTAGGCTAGTGGGTTTTGGAGGAATTGGCATCACAAGGGCACTTGTGGGCTAAGAACCCAAGCGTGGGGGTTTTGCACCCAAAGGAGTTGGGTCAAAACTAAGTTGATTTTTATTGGTTTGATTGATGGAGATGATTGAGGACCTCTAGGTAAACTAGGGGCAGTGAAAATCATCGAAATCAAAGGTATAGAAGTGAAGATATTAATTTTTATATGTTATGGTGGGAAAAAAGTGACATAAAGGCAGGTCGGCCTTGTTTTAAAAGTGCCCCTTGGAGGGTTGTTTGATTCCCACATGAAAATTATAAATAAGAGTCTTTATAAACACTCATCCAAGTGCAAAAACACATAAAGAATTCTCTAATCTAGCCGCAGATGGGAAGGAGGCCAAGCAAAGGAGGAAGAAGGCAGTTTGTGTATCTTTCTTTGACTATTTTGTAGTATGATTTCCTTGGGCAATAATTCGTGGTCGTAGGAGGAGATCTAGGTAGAAATTGTGCATGTAATAGGTGTGTTCTTCCTCTGTTTGGAGCAGCACAAGTCTGTGTATGTTGCAGGCGCCTAGTATGTCTTGGAGAGGGTCAAAATGCCTATGAGCATCCCCATAATAGGTCGCATCCACAGGAGTATTAGTGCAAGTGTGGCAGAGCACAAATGGAGGTTAATATTCTCTTTATACCAGGTCTAAACCTATAGTTTGTGCCCTAGTTGAAAAATCGTAGGCCTGTAGGTGTCTTGTGGAGGGTCCCAAGGCTAAACAAGAGTGTTGGAAGGAGCAAGTGACAAGAGGAGTGTCAAAAGGTATGTTTGATCTCTTCTTGTTGATGTGACTTGCTAGAGGATGTTGTCCTAATTTAGGACAATTGGAGCAACCAAAAGAAATGGATTTAGGAGGGTTGTAGTGGCTTGCTCTAAGCCCTAAGTGCAAGTCATTAAAGGACAAATGAGTTGCTAAAAGAGGTAGAATTAGGTGAGCTCAGGACCGATTCTTGAAGGACAAAGAAAGGAGGTCAATGGAGCAAATCACATCAACCCAAGTTCATTGTTGGAGAAGGACATCTTGCAGTGAAAGGTGGCAACCCTTCGTGCCCTAACTGTGTCTTCATCGGGCAACACAAGAAGGCACTAGAGGGAAGAAGGACCTTAAGAGTTGTGTCCTTGACGGACTAAGGAGCAGTTATTTGGGTAAGAAGTCCCAAAGGTGTTGTAGAGCAGCAGTGTGCAATTGAGAGTTGCTCACTATTGGTCAAAGTTGTCATTGATGTCAATATGGCATTGTTGGAGATGGAAAATATTCTTGTGATGCATGACTAACCCTTTCGCGATGTTGCCCTAACCTCATGCATAGCCTAAGGGATAAAACCCTAAAGCCCTTGTTTCATCATACCCTATCCTAGCTAAAATGCCCATGAAACCCTAGCTCTATCTAAACAATGGATAGCTCTTGATTGAATATGCCTTATCCCGAACATATTAATGAAAGTCCAAATACTTATAATGCTCTAAAGCCAATACACGAATGGAAACCAATGTATAGAACCCTAGCCCTTGTCCTTGATGAAGATAATAATGGCATGGATAATTGTTGAAGGTCACATTTGAAGAAGCCTTAGCCTTGTTTGAAGGTGCCCTAATCCTAATGAAGAACACATGTGAAGGACCTTGCATAAATGGCCTAAGTCTATGAAGAAAGAGCCCTAGCACTGTCCAAAGCATAAAATCCTAAAATAATGATGACAGTTCACAAAAAACAATTTTCTTGATGGCAAAATGATCTCACTTAAGGATGAAATTGAAACCAACTTGTAGAGGACAATTTCCCCTTTCCAACGAGCTATTACATGCCCTCTAACTCTCCTTAGATTGGGAGAAAATGATTTTTTAAGATAAAATAATACATTTTATCCTAGCCGACCTAAGCCAACTTGTGTAGGCTCATGCTTCATGGCCAAGGGACGTGTCTCTTCTTCAAAGAGCAAATTGTGTATAAATATGGCGTTAAAAGCTTCATTCTTGCATCCAATTCGGTGATCTATTCGTAGAAGAGGCATAGAAGTACTAAGGAGGTCGAAAAGGAGTTGAAGAATTATTGGTTAGGGTTAAGTCTGAAGGTTGGGTTATCATTGAAGACCTTGGTCAAGGAGTGCAGACCTCACACAGTGGCTCAGATCTATAATATACAAGAACTCGGATTGTTGACCAATTCTGAAGCTCTGATAAGGATTGCAGTCTTGTCTCTAGCTCGAACCTGCTTTCATTTGCCATGCAGCTCAGACCTTGGACAGCCACCAGTGAAGAGGACATTCACTCGGACTAGGCAAATAGAAGCCTTGCTTATGGACAAACTCTTTTAGGGAGCTCGAATTTGTAAAAAGGTCACCTGTTGGAGGCTAATTCAAGCTCGAACTACCAGCAAACAGTCACCTGAATAGTTTACATTACAGTGAACCAGACCTCAGATTTAGTAACAGCTTGAAGGTGAAAGCCTAGTCTTGAAGGATCTGCGGACCAGGCACAGCAGCAAAATCTTGGACCTGTATTGTGGAAGATTGGAGTATATTACAGTCACTTCTAAAAGCTCAAATTTGTTGTTTCCAACTGTGATCCAAAGCGTGTAAGGGCTCAACATTATTACCTCAGTCCTAACCTCCAGTAGAAGACCGAAGTTATAGTCTTTCAAGCTCGGACAGTCATCCTTCCAGTTCAGAATATTGTTGTAAGGTGATCGGACCTGTGGTGGTCCTGTGGTAACTCAAAGTGCAAGCTTGGATAGGAAACCCAGTCTAGATTACAGTGCTATATGTGTTAAGGTCGAACAGCTAACTCGGTGATAATACATTTGTGAAGGCTCAATGGTAATACACCTGTGGAAGGCTCCGGTATACATTTATGGTGGTTCCACACCTCTGATAGTGACAGTCTTCTATATTATTTGAGACTAGTAATAAGGAGCAGACTTGGAGGATTGAACAAAGAACTTGAAGCTGGTTTGCTGACCTGTAAGGGCTCAATACTTGTCCATCGAACCTATAGCAAAGAACCTGTGGCATAGCTCTCTATTGCAGGAATTAAGGAGCACTCGTTGAAGGATTATTGAAGTACTATTTGAGGCAGCCTTGAAAAGCACTATTGGAGTCAATTCTGGAAAACATCTTGAAGTACTATTGAAGGGTGTCTTGAAAGCATCTTGGTCAGTTATCTTGTGAAGCAAATCTATAGACACCTCCAAGCAAGCATCATTGAAGAAAAATACTTGGAGCCTTGCCAGCCTATTTGGGGTCAGACCTTGGTGTGAGATTATTGAAGACAATTGGAAGCATAATAGAAGCCGACCTTAGAATCCTGTAGAGCAGTTGGAGCTGATCTTGAGCATACCTTGGAGAGTCATCTAAGTAGCCTACTGGAGACATTATTGGAGACCATGATGCATTTTTGATGTCATCATGAGGTGACCTTGGAGATTTTGTTTGGGTACCATGAAGAGCTATGGTGACACCTTCTAAGAAGACAAAGTTGTCATTGAAGCGCTAAGTGCCTTGGAGATCATTTGAGGGCAGTGCTGAAGGTGAAGATATTATCAAGGCTTGTTGCAAAAGATATTGGGAGCCGTGAAGAATCACTAAACATATCTTGAAGAATTGAAGCATAAGGTTGGAGCCCCAGAGGATACGAGTCCTCAAGAAGACCAGGTTGGAGCCTATACCAGAGATAGGGTTGGAGCCTAAGTTACCGGAAACGCGGGTCTGACCCCCCCCCCCCAAAAAAACATGTTTCGGAATTTCGGTTCCTTAAACGTGTATGAAACGGCGAGTTAAATTTCAAAAACGTTTTTAGGGCGTTTTGGTAAAAATTGATTGTTTCCGTTAAAGTTTAATACGTTTCAGCAATTCCGGAAACAGATCCGGTTGAAAACATAAAGCGCAGCTTAATTTCTCAAAACGAATCGGCAAAAAATGAATACATTTTGTGATATGTCCGCCGGGAACGGATTTTATATTTTGGTCTTCACTGTATTTTTTTAATGAGCGATGAACTTTTAGGTTAACCATTACCTTTACTGAGCCGGCATGTTTATTTTTCATTTTCGCTGGAACCCGCGTGATTGACTATGTCACTGAGGGAGTCGTCAAACTAAGCAGTCGTCACTCTGACCTGTGGAGCTGCAACCTGTGGGAGCCATCGCAGTTGTGGGAGTCGTCGCTACTGTGGGAGGCATCATCGTTGCTGTGGGAGTCGTCGCCACTGTGGGAATCGTCGCACTATCGCAGCAAAATCAGTGGAGGTTGGCCACTAGAGTGAAGCGAGTCGGATCAGTGGAGGTTGGCTGCTAGAGTGAAGCGAGTCGCGGCTTGTTGTTCAGTGGAGTCACGAGTGGAGTGACTGTGTTCGAGACTCGAGGTAGAAAATCCTAATTTAAATTTTACGAATTGAAAGTAGCACGCTACAGATTCGAAAAACAAGAAATTTGATCACTCTTGTCAACGTATAAGTGGTTTCTGTAGCATCTTTTTTACTAACTTGATGACAAGTAGCACCTTTGGCTTTTCTTCATTTTTTATAACACAACTATAGACTCTAAAACAAATGCAAAAGGGTGGCAGCCCCTTCCTTGTGAACATTAGTCATGTACAAGCACAAAATCTGATCTACAAACAACAGTTTAACTTCAAACACTAATTTGTTCTAAGAACTGGGATACACCTAATAAACCTTACTTTCATTCACAATCACTTGGGGGTCTGGACTCTGGAATTTTAAAGGTACCGAACAGCCATGAAAAAACCTTTCCTACTGAAGATAAACCAAGTAGTTGGAGCCTGGAAGCATATCCCTGGTCCTGAGATGCATCATAATACTCTTAAGAGGAACTTACAAAGTGCCTAAATGGGCTTGCATTTTAATTTTTGGGTCGCCACTGGCAACATGTAGTATTAGACATAATTGACATATTGCATTCTTACTTTATTGTACTTGTAGCTTTTAATATTATAATTAGTACTAGCATTAAGTGATAGTAACGCAAGTAAGTAATAAATGCCAGTAAATGATTTTAATGAGAATACATCAATGATGTCTTAAATTAATCAAGGTAATTTGATGGTTGGTTTGAAATGCATATTTGTCAATTTTATTTTGCAGTTTCATTTACATCATCATCGTGGCAACTTCAAGCTCAGTCATTCGTGAGGCAGAGGAAGTGGAACATGAAATTGAATCTGCCCCTAAAGTTGATCCAAAGTCACCACTTTGGAAATATGTAACTACTGTTGGGAAGATCCAGGGGGGATCATTGGCATGGGTTTGCAGTGAATATAAAAAGGAGTATAAGAGATCATACACATGGGTCAAAGCACATTTACTTGGGTTAAAAAGCAATGGGACAAATGGAAATGGTTTAGGCAAAGCAAAACTTGAAAAATATCAGAAAGAATAAGATGAAGCGGATGCTAAAGCAAATGAGGCAAATCTTATCTCTCAATTAAAACACCCAACAAGGTTGGGAGCATCTTCATCAAAGCCTCCACTTCATTCTCATAGAATTGTTGGTTCAAAGCAGCGTAATTTGGGACCACTTGAAAGGAGTTTTAATAATGATGCTCTAGAGACGGCAAATGTAGCTATAGGTCAATGCATTTATGCAAATGGACTTCCTTTTAACCTTGTGCAGTCTCCTTACTGGGCAAAGATAATAAAAGCAGTAAATGAAGCCCCAAAAGGGTTCAAGAGCCCTGGATATGAGACAGTCCGCACCACAATGTTGAGTGCTGAAAAGTTAGATTTGGACGCTAAATTAAGCCACATTCGTAATTCATGGCGCATTTAAGGGGTGTCCATCATTTCTGATGGATGGAAAGATCAAAGGAATATGCTTTTGATCAATGTGATTGCTCAGAGCACAAAGGGGGCAATGTTTTTTAAGGCAGTGGACTGTGAGGGGCAAATGAAAGATTTTCAACTCATTGTTGACATCTTTATTGAAGCAATTGAATTGGTGGGGCCGAAAATTGTTGTCCAAGTAATATCTGACAATGCAACAATGTGTAAAGCAGCAGGCTTAATTATTGAAGGCAAATATCAGCACATCTTTTGGACCCCTTGTGTTGCACATTCATTGAAACTCATGTTGAGCAAGATGGGGAAGAAAATTGAGTGGATTCGTGTTATTTTTGAAGAGGCAAAAGAAATTCAAGCATTCATCACAAACCACCACATATCCCAAGGCATCTACAGGGAATCTGCGAAGTTGGAGCTCCTTAAGGTACCTAAACTTTAAACTTTAAAGTTTATTTCATAAATTCTAATTTCTATGACTCTAAATTCAAATATGTAAATTGGATTCTCAAATGTCATGATTCGTAAATCATAATAGTTATTCAATCAAATTATGATTTTTAATTTATTGAAACATTGGCAATTTGGCACCTGCTGGTTGCCAAGTCTCGATTTGCTTCTCACATTTCATAGTCTTAACAAGTCTTATGCAGGTGAAAGATGCATTACAATCAATGGTATGCAGTTCTCTTTGGAATCAATGGAGGCAATCCCAATATGAAAGAGCACAAGTAGTAAAAAAGTTGGTTGTTGATGATGAATGGTGAAATAAGGTGGAGTACCTCTTGGCATTTACTAAGCCAATTGTGAATTTGCTCCATATGTTTGACACAAATATGCCTAATTTGAGAGAGGTGTATGAAGTCAGTGATTCAATGATAGAGAAGATAAGGGTGGTTATAAATGCCAAGGAGAATGACCCAGATGAATTATTTTACAGAGAAGATATATTAATCAAAGGTGGAACAAGATGACCACCCCATTGCACCTTTTGGCCTATGCAGTGAATCCAAAATATTATGTTGCAGAGTTGCTAAGTGATCCAGAAAGAAACGCACCAAGCAAAGACCCAAAACTCTCACAAAGATTTAAAAAGGCTTTTAGAAAGCTTTTTGTAGATCCTGAAATTGGGCTTCAAATTCATTTAGAGTTTGCTCATTTTGTGGAATCTGAGGGTTGGGGTTTTGATATTGATTGTATGTGGGACAAGAGGGCAATGAGTCCAATTTAATGGTGGAACTACTATGGTGGGGAACTTCCACATATCCAAATATTGGCCATCAGGATCTTGTCACAGGTTGCTAGTTCCTCTTCAGCAGAAAGGAACTAGAATACATATGGCTTCATCCATTCAGTGAAGCGAAATAGATTGGGCTCTAAGAAGGCTAAGGAACTAGTGTGTAATATGAAATTCTTATTTCGTTATATATATGTGTGCATGTGTGTGTGTCGTTTCCTGTCGTATCTTATCCAATTTTTTTGAAAATTTGTCATATCCGTTTCAAGCCCCGTATCCATATACGTTCCTGTATCCGTTTCAGTGCAACTTAGGTTGGAGCCCTAGAGGTTGGTGCCTCATAGTGACAAGGTTGGAGCCTTGGAAGATAGGGTTGGAGCCCTAGAGGTTGGAGCCTAGTGAAGTCCAAGTCGGTGCTTGAAAAATTATAGTTTGGAGCCTAGTAGATTGGAGATTGTTGTCTTCATTTAGGGTTGGAGCCCTACACTATATTGTACTTGATTCATTGTAAAGAAGAGGATTGAAGTCCTCGTTTTCTTGATTAATAAAAGCATTTATTCTTATTTCTCATTTTGTGTTCTAATTACAAGCGATCTAACTGGTAAAAATAACAATTGAAAAGAAATACTGATTCACCTCCCCTCTCAGTATTTCCAACATTCACAAACAGGGTTGTGAACAATTTGACAGGAGTATCGATGTGTTGATGCGTTGAAGGACGAACTATCAGCTAGAGAGCAGTTGGAGCTGTATTCAGTGACCTAATGGAGTTGGTTCATTGATAGAGGTAGGTTGGAGTTGCTGCAGCTCGGAGCCTAAGGATCATGTAAATGTGTTCAGGACACGTGGACTAAAAGGGTTGTGGAGCGCTACATCAGCAAGTAGGTCAAGTGTTGTCTTGTTCAGGGTAGATTGGTGGTCACAGTTGGTTACACCAAACCCTAGTTCTATATCTTTGTATCAGTGGATATATGAGGGCCATTATCCCTAGTACGGGAGCCCTAGACCGTTGTATTACTGTTTGTTAATATAACAAAGTTGGGTAGTTAAAAATTGTAAAAATTTGTCTATATTTGTGCACGTGTTGATTTACTGCTATTTGTTGTTCCGTTGTGCAAAAAAGTAGTTTGTCGCGATACTTAGATTGGTAACATCAGTGATTGTAAGATTCTAACCTAGACTCCAGAATCGTGGAAAAATAACATGGGATCAGAGCTACTTTGAAGGGCCAGTGATTCAGAGTGTGAACAGTGAAGCGGCTCAGAGGGAGCTGGAATTGTCTAGATCATGGAGCAAAGGGTTCAACTGAAGACCTGGAGATGTCATCGTGACTGGCTTGGCAGTGAGATTAGCTGGGAGTTTTGGTGGATTGGTGGTGAGCATGGTGAACAATAGTATGTTGTAGGGCAAGTTGTTGATCATGGACTTCCTTTGACTTTCCATGGACCATTGGGACACCTCGATCATTGCTTTGCCATGGATGAGATTGGTTTGATCAAGATTGCTTCATGTGATGGACTGCAGATATGCAGGCTAGTTTCTTCATTGGATTGTGATGTTGCATATCTGAGATTGGAGGGATGTGCACAAGTTGTGTTTGATCCAAGAGGATGAGTGCTTGCAGGACTGGGTTGCAGTGATGATGGCCTATGCTCGACCACAACTCGAACTAACCTTGTAAGACAGGAGATCAGTAACAGGTTGAACCACTGGAGATAGTATAGACTCAAAGGGAGTCTAGCTTTAGAGGGAGTAGCTCTAAGGAAGTTTGAGATCTTCAGATTCATATGAGATGAGGCAGAGGCATTGTCGAGATACCAGGGTTCATTCTACAGAGTATGCTGCAGTTGTGGACGCCAGATGGGCTAGTGTTGTCGATGACTGTGATGGTGGAGACTTCCTAGTGTTGGAAGTACCTCCCTCGCTAAGAGGGAGTGCTAAGATTTGTAGCTTGGGAGGTACTCCAAATCCTAGGCTAGTGGGTTTTGAAAGAAATGGCATCACAAGGGCACTTGTGGGCTAAGAACCCAAGCGTGGGGGTTTTGCACCCAAAGGAGTTTTGTCTCAAAACTAAGTCGACTTTTTATGTTTTGACTAATGGAGATGATAGAGGACCTCTAGAGGAACTAGGGGCAGCAAAAATCATCGAAATCAGAGATCTATAATTGAAGATATTGATTTTTAAATGTTATGATGGGAAAAAAGTGACATAAATGCAGGTCGGCCTTGTGTTAGAAGTGCCCCTTGGAGGGCTGTTCAATTCCCACATGAAACATATAAATAAGAGTTTTTATAGACACTCATCCAAGTGTCAAAAGTTAAAACACATCAAGGATTCTTTGATCTAGCCGCAAAAGGGAAGGACACCAAGCGAAGGAGGAAGAAGGCAGTTTATGTATCTTTCTTTGACTGTTTTGTAGTCTGAATTCCCTAGGCAGGAAGTTGTGGCTGTAGGAGGAGATCTAGGCAGAAATTGTGCATATAATAGGTGTGTTCTTCCTCTGTTTGGAGCAGCACAGATCTTTGTATATTGCAAGTGCCTAGTATGTCTTGGAGAGGGCCGAAAGGCCTAGGAGCATCCTCATAATAGGTCGCATCCATAGGAGTATTAGCACAAGTGTGGAGGAGCACAAAAGGAGGTTGGTCTTCTCTTTATAACAGGTTCAACGTACAATTTGTGCCCTAGTTGCAGAACCGCAGGCTTGTAGGTCCCAAGGCTAAACAGGAGTGTTGGAAGGATCAGAAGGGGCAACGAGTTAGGGAGGATAGCTAGGAAAGGGAACCGCAGACATTTGGAGCAGAAATAGGGTTGTTGTTGTGCCATAACCAGAGCTCGAAAGTTACACAGTTTCCCCGAACAAGAGGAGTGTCAAAAGGTATGTTTGATCTCTTCCTATTGATGTGATTTGCTTGAGGATGTTGTCCTAGTTTGGGACAATTGTTGGAGAAGCCAAAAGAACAAGAGTTAGGAGAGTTGCTCCAAGCCCTAAGTGGAGGTCATTGAAATGTTGAAATTCTGAAGTTCTATGTTGTTACAATCACTTAAATCCAGAACTTTTTTATGTTGCAAAATAAGTTAAGTAATTGTTGATAGAACATAAACCATATGCACAATTGGAGGCAACCAAAAACTCAATGAGACACAGAGAATTTAGGTCAATGACCAAGGCAAAACCCACAAGGGGAAAACCTTATCAGATTCTTCTTCTATTAGAAATAAATTGTTCAACAGAGATACAAAGTACAATGAGAGAATGGAAAAGTTCACCCAAATCTGAAGATAATCTCTGATAGCAGTAAATGATACAAACACTGAATCACTTTGGCTCTCCAAGATCTGTTCTTTCTCTTCAAGACTCTCTTTCTCTCTCTCTCAATCTTCCTCTAGACTCTCCAACTCTCTCTTTCTCAAGTTCAAATTCTCCTTTCACAAGCACAAGTGAGTGTAAGTGAGAATGAGAGGCACAAATATATAGGAGGAGCAGGGAGGTCGAATTCATGAGGGAGTAACTCCTATGCCTCGAGGAGGAGTTACATATGCCAAAATAGGAGTGTAACTTATGCATTAAAGAGGTGTAAGAGGAATCTTTTTATGACGAATCATTGAAGTGTGTGAGAGAGTGTAAGAGGTGTGTAAGAGCATTAAAGAGAAAGAGGAATGAATCCATTAAGAGAGAGAGTGTAACATATGAATTAACTGAGGGGAGTTACATATGACATGATTGAGTCTCATGATTGAAAGACTTCAATTTCTTTTTAATAATAATATAAGAATATCATAAAGAGAATGTTGGTAACAATAATAATAATATTGATGATTAAGTTAAAAATTAAACAATTGAGATTGATTGGCGACAAGTCAAGTGATTTTCTATCATGTATATATGATTACGAATTGATGGAAGGTGATTTACTATTTTTGGAAAGTCATGGTTGCAAAGATAGACATGAATTTCTATTTTTAGAAAGTCACTTTAGAAAGGTCAGAAATGAAATTCTATTCAAGGAAATTCATCCCGCAGTTGTCAATTTTCAACACTCTCTCTCAGCTAGGGAGGAATTTCTTTCTGATACAAGGATCTCTGCTATCTCTACATTAAAACAATGATATTACAATCTAATGAAGAAGACTCATCATAGGGGAGATACATCCATCACCCTAGGGCCTATACACACTTAGGGGGAAACACTTGTAAACACATGACAAAGATCTCGCACATCCAAGGCTCATCGCTACTTGGGGGGATCCACTTGTCAACATATGACTAGGATGTCACTCATCCAAGGCTCGTCACTACTTGGGGGGATTCACTTGTCAACACATGACAAGGATCTCGCATATGCAAGGCTCATCGCTGCTTGGGGGGATCCACTTGTCAACACATGACAAGGATCTTGCACGTCTAAGGCATATCATCCATGACCACCCTCTCTAGAAAGGGTCACATCTGTCAATCCAAGTTGCTCCCTGAAAACCAAGAACTTTCCTTTCGGCAAAGGCTTGGTAAGAAAGTCAGCGATCTGGTCATCATTCGCTATATGATGAATTCTAATTGCTCCTCTTTGCACCATATCACGGATATAGTGATATTTGACCTCAATGTGTTTGGACTTGTCATGGAACACGGGATTTTCAGCAAGTCGAATCCCACAATTATTGTCACAATATATTACTGTAGTATTCAATACTTTTTCAAACAACTCTCCAAAGAGCTTCCTTAGCCATATTACCTCACAGCTAGCCATGCTAGCAGTAATGTATTCTTCTTCAGTCGTGCTAAGGACAACAGACTTTTGCTTTATGCTCATCCAAGATATCATGGCAAATCCTAAGCTAAAGCAGTACCCTAATGTGCTCTTTCTGTCTGTAGAGTTACCAGCCCAATCAGCATCAGAGTATCCATGTAGCCTTAGATCTCTGGCAGTATATCTCAATCCAAGATTGATGGTCCCATGCACGTACCTCAACACATGCTTTGCAAAAACCCAGTTGGCATGAGTAGGCTGAATCATGTATTGACTCAGAGTATTGACTGCAAAGCATATATCTGGTCTAGTGTTCACTAAGAACATCAGTGCCCCAATCAGTTGACAGTACTCAGAAGGATTAGCCAAATCAGGTCCTGCAGTTTTACCACAAAGCTTCTTGAAACTCATTTCCTTTGGAGTATTCATGGACTTACACTCGGTCATGCCAAACCTTTCTAGTAGTTTGACAAAATATTTTCCTCGAGGAAGGAAAATCTCACCAAATTTTTGCCATACCTCCAAGCCCAAAAAGTAGTGCATCAAACCAAGATCTTTCATTTCAAATTTAGAAGCTAACTCCCTCTTACACTGGAGAATAAGAGGTTGACTACCAGTCAGAAATAAATCATCAACATACAATACCAAAATCGAAGGCATAACTTGGACTATCTTAAAGTAAAGATTTGGATCTGCATTGCTTCTAGTAAAACCAAGCTTCATCAAGAAGTTATATATGTGAGCATACCAAGCTCTTGGAGCTTGCTTCAAATCATAGAGGGCTTTCTTCAGCCTACACACATTAATTTTTGGATCATGTACTTCAAAGCCTTGTGGTTGCTCCACATATACTTCTTCTTTAAGGTAGCCATGCAGAAAAAGCAGTGTTCACATCCATTTGGTGAAGAGACCATCCTTGGCTAGCAGTTGGAGCTACAATAGATTGGATGGTGGTGTAACGAGCAACAGGTGCAAAAAATTCATCATAGTTTATTCCCTCTTTTTGAGAGAAACCTCTAGCCACAAATCTAGCTTTATATTTTTCAATACTGCCATCAACGCCATGTTTAATTTTATACAACCATTTAGAAGATACAACAAATTTACCTTGGGGTCTTGGAACCACTTCCCATACATCATTATGAATGATGGATTCATATTCTTTAGCCATTGCATCTTTCCAAGCTTGGATCTTTACAGCTTATTCAAAAGTGCACGGTTCAACTTGAATAATGTTGCTCATGGCTACAACATATCCTTGGAACCGGCAAGGTTTCTTGATTTCTCTAAAAGTTCCTCTAGGGGCAGCATGTTTATCAGCATCTTGAAGAGTATCACGACTCCATAAAGGTCTCCTTTTAGAATGAGGATCACATGGAGGAGGATCCAAAGGATCCATGGACTCCATGGGTTCATCAACAAGATCAGTTTTAGCTTCATGATCTTCTTGTATTTCAAATACATCATCTTGACTATCAACATTAGCAGGAGGAAGAGGAGTGTCTCTTGCTTTTCCAAGAGCTACGTCTTCATCAAATGTTACATCCCTGCTAAATTATATATTTCTTTGACCAGGTATGTATATTCTATAAGCTTTAGAATTCTCACAATAACCAACCAACGTACTTTTCTTACCTGAAGCTTCCAACTTGTTCCTTTTCTCTTTTGGGACATGGAAGTAGACAAGACAGCCAAAGATCCTCAAGTGCCCAACTTCGGGCTTCTCGCCAATGAAGACTTCGTCAGGAGTCTTGTTGTTTAGGGCACGATGAGGAGATCTATTTTGAACATAGACAGTTGTGTTCGCAAATTCTCCCCATAGAAACTTTGGCAATTTCTGATCATGTAACATAACTTTGGTTGCTTCCACAATAGTTCTATTCTTTCCCTTGGCCACACCATTTTGTTCTGGGTTATATGGTACAGTGGTCTCTTTTCTGATTCCAACTTCTTTGCAGAAGTCAATGAAATCATTGTAAGTGAACTCTCCTACATTGTCAGATCTAAAAATTTTGATCTGCTTTCCAATTTGTTTTTCTACTAGAGCTTTGTAATCTTTGAACATGTTAAAAGTTTGACTTTTACTTTTCAGAAAAAAAATCCATGTTTAGCAAGAAAAATCATCCACAAAGATAATATAATACAAGTAACCACCAAGAGAAGTTATAGGCATTGGTCCACATAAATCAGAATGTACAAGATGCAATACCTGACTGGTTCTACTTTTGCTTTAAGGAAATGGTCCCTTCACTTGTTTTTTGCTTACGTATCCTTGGCAAACGCCATCATGATCAGATCTGATCTCCAGCATTCCAGAAGGTTTGCTTTGTAGTGCAAGTGAGCAAACCTTTGGTGCCAAAGTTCACTTTGATGATTAATGTCATGGATTAGTGAATGAATAGGTCTTCCATTGATTTTGTATAGACCTTCACATCTAGATCCCAGAGTGAAGGCATCTCTCATGTTGGATCTCGATGGCCAACTGAGAACTTTACCATTTATGGCGGAGAAGAAGTCAGCCTAATTAGGGCATGTTGTCCTCCTTGGAAGCCTATATATAAGAGAGCATTCGACCTCCAAAGGACACTCACTCACTTCACTCATCATTCAAGCAAAGAACAAGAAGAAGAAGAAGGCAAGCGAAGGAGAAAGGAAGAAGGAAGTGGAAGTTTTTGGGTTTCTACACACACTCTCTCTCACACGTGCAAAGACAAGATAGGGTTTTTGTAGCATCAAGGCAAAGGTTCTCAAGGAGTAAGGAAAGGAACGAAGTTGGAAGAAAAGTGGACAATTTGATATTTCATAAGGCATAGAAGAAGAAGCAATCCAAGCGAAGGAAGG
Source organism: Pinus albicaulis (assembly GCA_034641835.2). NCBI lineage: Eukaryota > Viridiplantae > Streptophyta > Pinopsida > Pinales > Pinaceae > Pinus > Pinus albicaulis. The sequence goes on from CM076581.1 coordinate 614,842,878, forward strand.
AGGGAGCTCTAAAAGCCCTAATTCTCCCACACGTGCGAACTTGCAATTGGTTGTTGGGGGCCAAAATTCTAAAGTTAGGGGTCTAAGTTGTGTTGCTCGAAGAGATTTGACTTGGTTTGACTTGGATGGAAGAAGCACATCATCAAGAAGGTTTGACTCGATCTGGGAAGGGTATTGGTCTCGGTCAAGAGGTCTTGGAATTCATCATTTGAAGACTCTATAAGAAGAGAAGAGATTTGTGGGTTTTCCTTTCAACAGGAGAGGTTTTGGCCCTAGCTAGCATCCTACATCTTGTGTCCTTGTGTACCATTGATCTTCATGTTTTGGTAGTTGTTTGATGATAAGAACAACATAATAAGAAGAAAAGAAGAAGATAATAATCAAGAAAAGTAAGAGAACATCACAAGCAGTTATCAAGTCTAAGAGAAATCACCTCTTTTGTAGCCCTATTGATTTTTGAACATGGTATCAGAGTTAAGGTTGACAAAGGGCATGATGAAAATCACTACATCCTTGAAGAAGTCATTGAAATTCTCATTGAAGTAGTTCTCTATGATGGCAAGTCACCTCAAGCAAGGCATCAAAGCATTTAAGGATCTCCTATCATCCATCAAGAACTATTTGACCAAGACCTCCACTACAAAGGACAAAGGGTTATTCTCAGCACTTACAAGTACGTTTGAAGATGAAAATATATGGGTAATTGACAGTGGAGCATCTAGACATATGGCAGGTGAAGATAGACAACTAAAGACCCTATCAAGAGGAAAAACTTCCTATTGAGTTGAACTTGGAGGCAAGAAGAGTTATGCAATAAGAGGGATTGGATCAACTTCGTTGGAGCTAGAAGATGGACGAAACATACATCTCAACAACATTCTATTTGTTCCAGATTTGAAGAAAAATTTACTTTCCATTTCATTTTTAGAAGATAAAAAAGATAGAATTGCTTTTATAGATGGACAAGTTATGGTATGGGATAAGGGCTCTAACATCAACAATGCAAAATTTATTGGGATTCGTGAGTGAAGGCTCTACAGATTACTTACACCTCTCTCTCAAGCCTTGGTTCACATTGAAGCCAACCCATGTGAGCTTTGGTATAGAAGGTTTGGACACCATCATTACAAAATCTTACCAACTCTAAATACAATGGTGAATGGCATCCCTAAGCTAAAGGAGGATCATGAAGGAATTTGTAAGGGATGTGCATTAGGGGAAAATGTAAAGAAACCATTTGGCAGCAGTGCTTCAAGAGCTAAAGAAATCCTCATTCACTCTGATGTTTGTGGTCCTATGTCTACAAAATCTCTTGGAGGTCATCTATACTATGTGACTTTCATTGATGACCACTTAAGGAAGACTTGGAATTATCTACTTAAGTCCAAGGATGAAGTATTTGAAAATTTTCAAGAATTCAAAGCAGAAGTAGAGAATCTTACAGAAAGAAAGATAAAGGTACTAAGGTTCGATAATGGAGGAGAATACACATCGAAGGAACTTATAACTTTCTGTAAGGAGGCTGGAATTAAGAGGGAGCTGATAGTTCCATATAATCCAGAACAAAATGGAGTAGCAGAAAGGAAGAATCATACAATTGAATAAAGTGTGAGAGGAATGTTACATGATCAAGACTTACCTCAATTTCTGTGGGGTGAGAGTCGAGGCATCCAAAAAAGTTGTATATATTCAAAATCAAAGTCCTCCAAATTACTTGACAACATGACCCCTGAAGAAGCGTTTACTAGAAAGAAACCATGTGTATATCATCTCTAAATATTTGGTTTCCCTGTCTACATTCACATTCCAAAAGATAAAAGGATGAAATTGGATCCTACAAGCTTGAAGGGCATATTTGTTGGCTATAGTAACTCTTCAAAGGCATATAGGATCCACATAAAGGAAGGGCACCGAATTGAAGTAAGCAGAGATGTGATCTTTGATGAAAGCATTGCATGTAAGAAATCTAAGGATCTCTTGATTGACTCTGATGATGATAAAATCCCTATATTTGATGAATGTCCAAGGGAACAGGAAGATTTGAATCATGAAGAAGAAGGTCCCAATGAACCTATGTAGCAAGTCATAATCCCTGAAAATCGGAAAAGACCAAATTGGTTAAAGTCTACTCTTCAAGAAGCAGAAGGACATGTTGCAACTAAAGGTACATTCAGGGAAAGCAAGAAGCCTAAAAGGTATTCAGGGTATGCCACCTATATGACAAAGTTAATTGAAGTAGAACCATCCATCCTTGAAGAAGTTGCCAATCATCAAGAATGGAAATATGATATGAATGAAGAATATCAATCAATAATGAAAAATGAAGTTTGGGAAATCACTCATAGGCCTAAAGACAAGTATGTGGTAACTTCCAAATGGCTCTACAAGATTAAGCATGTAGCAGATGGAAGCATTGACAAGTACAAAGCAAGGTTTGTAGCTAGGGTTTCTCTCAACAAGAAGGCATCGATTATCAAGAGACATTTGCACCTACAGGCTACAGCTAGATACACAACTATAAGATCATTGGTCTCTTTGGCGGCATCTATGGAATGGAACATCCATCAAATGGATGTCAAAACAGTGTTCCTAAATGGTACCATTGATGAAGAAGTGTATGTCGAACAACCCTTGGGATTTGAAGTACATGATTGAGAAACTCATGTCTGCAAGTTGAAGAATACACTTTATGGCCTTAAGCAAGCCCCAAGGGCTTGGCATGCAAGGATGGATTTTCAAAGAGTTTTGTTGATCCAAATATTTATATCAAGATAGTGAAGGATGAACCAATGATCATTCTTCTATATGTGGATGGTCTTCTCATAACAAGTGTGGAAGGTCGTATTCAAGAATGCAATAGACATTTAGCAACAGAATTCGATAAGAAGAATCTAGGGCTGATGCACTATTAGTTTGGGTAGGAAGTTTGGCAGAGACCTGGTGAAATATATCTAGGTCAAGGAAAGTATGTGATCAAGATGTTGTAAACGTTTGGCATGATGGACTGCAAACCTATGACAACCCCCATGATCACAAATTTGAAGAGGTTAAGAAGTTCTGATTCAAGACCTGTGGATCCTACAAGCTATAGAGAATTGGTTGGCTCTCTAATGTATCTTGTGAACACTCGACCAGACATTTGCTTTGCAATGAAAATTCTCAATCAGTTTCAGATAGAGCCTAGACATGACCACTGGATAGCAGCCAAGCATATACTGAGATATATACAAGGAACAATGCACTATTGCCTGAAGTATGATAGAAAGAATGATATCCAATTGATTGGATATACAGATTCTGATTGGGGAGGCAATGAGATAGATGGAAGAACCACTATCGAAGAATGTTTTAGCTTGGGATCCTCTATGATCTCATGGATGAGTAGAAAGCAAGAATCAATTGATTTAAGTAGTGTTGAAGTTGAATATATTGTAGCATTTGAAGTTAGTAGAGAAGTTATCTGGTTGAGGAAGTTGTTATCTAATTTGTTTGAAGGACCTATGGACCCTACGATTGTACATTGTGACAATTGCATCAAATTGTCGGAAGACCCCGTATTCCATGAAAAGACGAACCACATAAACAACAAGTATAATTACATATGAAAGTTGGTGCAAGATGGAGTGTTGCAGCTACAGTATATCTCCACCAATGAGCAAGTAGCTGATATTTTGACTAAATCTCTTCCTAATAAGAAGCTTGTGTATTTAAGAGACAAGCTTGGATTGATTGATATTTCCTCCCTAGTTGAGAGGGAGAGATAGACACATCGTTCTTGTCTTCACAAGCTTGTGTATTTAAGAGACAAGCTTGGATTGATTGATATTTCCTCCCTAGTTGAGAGGGAGAGATAGACACATCGTTCTTGTCTTCACTTTGTGAAGAAAGAATGGATGATTGGGTAAGCATCTGGTTTTTGATACTCTTTCAGGATGAGGAAGGGCATACAATAGGTGAGAGTAGTCGAAGAGGAAATTCCTTGAGGATGTGTTAATCCAAGACAGGAATTGTCCTAAAAGGACATACCTTGTGAACATCTGGATGGAGTATGTGCCTTAAGAGACAATGATGACGGTGTCTATAAGTCATTGTCTGCTAGCAATATGCTCTTATCTTGTGGAGAGATAGAGTTGTTAGTCGAGGCCTTGCTATGTGACAATGTTGGTTGGTATGATCATGATGTGATGCAATGAAATAAGATGAAATAGTAGCTTATGAGATAGCTTACCAATCCAACTCTTCTTATGAGATCTCTTCAGTATGAGAATGTCCATATACCATTATGAATACCTTCCTAATTAAGAGGGAGTGTTGAAATATGTAACTAGGTTTGGTCTTCATATGTACTCTTGATTCTTGTAAATTGTAAAATGAAAAAGAAATTATTATTATTATTATTTGTAGCATAGGTTTCATGCTCAAGGTCATTTTACTTCAGGTCAAAGCACCCATTGAGTGCTTCTAGGTTGTGTCATTGAATCAAGAAGTCAAAGAGTCATTGTCATATGTATAAGACCCCATTGGGCATTTTGTAGCATGCCAAAATAATTATTTTTGAGTCAAAGTGTCAAGAATACCCCTCCAAGACCAAGTCGGCCTAATTAGTGCATGTTGCCCTCCTTGGAAGCCTATATATAAGAGAGCATTCGACCTCCTATGGACACTCACTCACTTCACTCATCATTCAAGCGAAGAACAAGAAGAAAAAGGCAAGTGAAGGTGAAAGGAAGAAGGAAGTCAATTTTTTTGGGTTTCTACACTGTCTCTCACACACACATGCGAAGAGAAGAAAGGGTTTTTGCAACATCAAGGCCGAAGTTCTCAGGGAGTAAGGAAAGGGTTGAAGCTGGAAGAAAAGTGGTCAATTTGATCTCTCATAAGGCATAGAAGAAGAAGCAGTGCAAGCGGAAGAAGGAGGAAGCTCTAGAGGCCCTAATTCTCCCACACATGCGAAGTTGCAGTGGTTGCTGGGGGCTGAAATTCTGAAGCTGGGGTGACTTGGTTTGACTTGGATAGAAGAAGCACATCATCAAGAAGGCTTGATTTGGTCTTGGAGGGTATTGGTCTTGGTCTAGAGGTCATGGAATTTGCCATTTGAAGAATCTATAAGAAGAGAAGAGATTTGTAGGTTTTCCTCTCAAGAGGAGAGGTTTTGGCCTTGGCTAGCAGCCTACATTTTGTGTTCTTATGTACTATTGATCTTCATGTTTTGTTAGTTGTTTGAGGATAAGAACGACATAATAATAAGAAAAGAAAAAGATAATAATCAAGAAAAGTAAAAGAACATCATGAGCAGTTATCAAGTCTAAGAGAAATCACCTCTTTTGTAGCCCTATTGATTTCTCAACACCTGGCACATGAGTGTTAATTTAACAAAGTTGGGCATTTAAAACTTGTAAAAAGTTGTTTATATGTATGCATGTGTTGATTTACTGCTATTTATTGTTCTGTTGTGCAAAGTAGTTTGTTGTGATACTTGGATTGGTAGCGTCAGTAATTGTAAGATTCTAACCTAGACACCAGTATCATGGAAAAACAACATGGGATCAGAGCTACTTTGAAGGGCCCGTGAATCAGAGTGAGCACAGCAAAGTGGCACATGGAGCTGGGGTTGCCTAGATCATGGAGCAGATGGTTCAGCTGAAGGCTTGGAGATGTGGTCTTGACAGTCTTGGCAGTGAGATTATGAAACAACCCCCCCCCCCCCCTGTTTAACCAGAAGAGGTTATTAGGTGGTTGGTTGGTTTTTTTTTTTTTTTTATAACCATTGATGATGCCAAAATTATTTGTCTTTCTAACATGCTACCTGTCACAGAATTTCCCTCAGTAACAGCTCAGGCGATTGTTTACTTAAACCCACACGTCCACTGACTTCTGGTGAGTTATAGGCAGTGGTTTCGCTGCATTAAAAGTAGGCAATGACAGCCATACTTGACTGATATAAAATCTGGTATAAAACGTGAAATCTGGCTGAATATGAAGTTCTGTCAGCATAATAATGGTAAGCAGTCGTACATCCAGATGGTCAGCATTAAGCAACATTGACGAACTACAAGCAGAGCATGTCTTAACTTCACATCACATGGCTAATTCTTGAGCTCTCCTTCAATGAGGTAGTTTGCAAGGGCAGCCTTGATCTATGAATACTAAGCATGCCCAGAATTTATCTATGTATCTTGACAAATTATTCCTCCAAATTTGTCACTTAACTAAAATTTGTTTATGTGATTCATGAACTTATAGTGCAATTAATAATAGTGAGATACAGTCTAATGCTACTGGCAGCAACCAGCACCACCATAAGCAACTTTTCATTCATGAAATAGCAAGAGAGAAGTCTGACCTTTTATCTACAAGTCTGAACTAATTTTCAGTGGCTGAAGATGCAATAATCAACTTCCACATGCACCTAGAGTTATGCTAGGATGCTGTCCTTTGATTCCCTTCCAATTATTATCAATCCAACACCAATACCTATCCGTCCAATGATTAACTCAGCTCTGTGTGCACGCAGCAATATACAAGGACTGTTTTTTCTGTGTTTTTGTGTGCCGTGACCTCAGTGAACTCGTCCTTGTCATTCAGCTTCGTAGAAGATAATAGCAACAGCTCCAACCATCAACTGAGAGGATGGATGTACGGGTACAGCTAGCAAGTACACCTTCTAGACTGGGAAAAACTACCCTATAATGTGTTTTCACCTACATAAAACTTTAGCAGGTAAGAGAAATGAGTTGTCCTCCAAAAGATCCTCTAACCTGTTCATATAAATCCTTTGTACACACATAATCAGCCTCAATGCGGATGTCGAGTGGATAGATAATGTTGGGTGTGTAAATGTATGCATACGTCACCAGAGGAACCTGTTCCCAGCTACCTAACCAGTAATGCCTCCTAAGTTACACATGGCAGCAAATGTGTCTTGTTTGCGTCATGGGCTGTCTGCAGGACAGTCTAATATATTATGTAATGTTTGTGCATTCTATTTTATACCATTAGCCTTTAAGGGCCGAGATTATATGTTGTCATTACATTAGGTTCCAAACGAACCTTTATCTGCGAAGGTCAGTGCCTGACTTACCCTATCTGAGTTGACAAGACACTGAAAATTGCCATCCACTAGTACACCTCTTTAATTAACCGCAAGGTCAAAACACACAGTATTGCGCGCAGACAGGTATACTACAATCAATAAATTACCCAACAATTAATGCATAACAGCACCCTTGCACGAAGAGGTATGCCAAAATCAATATAACACTCAACAATGTGTAATATAGATTTGGCATTGGGTACCCTCTCATGATGCACAGATTAGCAAAAATGCTCGATAGTTAAGCCAATGTAGGCAACAGGGCACATAGCTTTCCTTTGTTATCAGGGATATGTCCAGGTGCTATTCAGACCTTGAGGCTCTCGAATTTCAGGTCAACATCCAGGGAGCTGTGTGTAGTCATTCTTGACTTCACTTCTTTAACCCTGCCTAATACACGGATATGTAATCCTGTAACCTTGTTTAGATGCATAGGGCAAACCAAGACTTTAAGTCTAAGATACCTAACAATGTATGACCTGGGGTGGACAATGGGACCAGGCTCACTACTCTCCTCCCAACTGCTGATAAACTGCTTGTAATGCAGTTGTCACCCCCTAGCATGTGGAATCTGTCCCATTGACCAGATTAAACAAGAAGGAGGGGGGGTTGTTACAGATTGGCTGAGAATTTAGGTGGAATGGTGGTGAGCCTAGTGAACAGCAGTTTGTTGTAGGGCAGGTTCTGATCATGGACTTCCTTTGACTTGCCATGGATCATTGGGACAGCTCGAGGATTGCTTTGGCATGGACGATATTGGTTTGATCGAGATTGCTTCATGTGATGGACTGTAGATAGGAAGGCTAGTTTCTTCATTGGATTGGGATGTTGCATATCTGAGATTGTAGGGATGTGCACGAGTTGTGTTTGAAACATTGATCCAGGGGGATGAGTGCCTGCAAGACAAGGTTGTGGTGATGATGGCCCGTGTTTGATTGCAGCTCGGACTGACCTTGCAGAACACGAGATAAGTAGCAGGTTGAACCAGTCGAGATAGTATAGACTCCCTACGGAAGTTTGAGAATTTTCAGGTTCAGATGAGATGAGGCAGAGGCACTACCGAAATAGTGTGGTTCATTCTATAGAGTATGTTGCAGTGGTGGACCCCAGATGGGTTAGTGTCATCGGTGGTTATGATGGTGGAGAATTGAGTACCTCCCTCGCTAAGAGGGAGTGTTGATATTTTTAACTTGGGAGGTTCCAAACCCTAGGCTAGAAGGTTTTGGAGGAATTGGCATCACAAGAGCACTTGTGGGCTAAGAACCCAAGCGTGGGGGTTTTGCACCCAAAGGAGTTGGGTCAAAACTAAGTTGACTCTTATTTGTTTGACTAATGGAGATGATAGAGGACCTCTAGAGGAACCATGGGCAACGAAAATCAACGAAATCGGAGGTCTAAATGTGAAGATATTAATTTTGATATGTTATGGTGGGCAAAAAGTGACATAATGGCAGGTCGGACTTGTGTTAGAAGTGCCCCTTGGGAGGTTGTTCAATTCCCACATCAAACATATAAATAAGAGTCTTTAAAGACACTCATCCAAGTGCAAAAACACATCAAAAATTCTCTAATCTAACCGCAGATGGGAATGACGCCAAGTGAAGGAGGAAGAAGGCAGTTTGTGTATCTTCTTTGACAGATTTGTAGTCTGAGTTCCCTGGGCAGGAAGCCATGGCTGTAGGAGGAGATCTGGGCAGAAATTGTGCATATAATAGGTGTGTTCTTCCTCTGTTTGGAGTAGCGCAGGTCTGTTTATATTGCAATTTTCAGGTGCCTAGTATGTCTTGGAGAGGGCCGAAAGGATGGGGCAGATGTGTTCAAGACACGTGGACTAAAAGGGTTGTGAAGCACTACATCAGCAAATAGGTCAAGTGTTGTCTTGTTCAAGGTAGATTGGTGGTCACAGTTGGTGACACCAAACCCTAGTTTTATATCTTTGTATCAGTGGATGTATGAGGACCATTCTCCTTGGTATGGAAAACAGCAGGCCACATGTTGTTTCAGCCAGAAGAATGGAAGCTATCTTCAAGCACGGCAATGTCACATATGCAACAAACTGCAAAATCATGAGCCAAAAGGTACTCAACAACGATAAACCACAGTACAACACAGATATTCAATAAATAATTGACAAGCATGCTTCAGTGTTTAGTGATATTCCTCCAAGATTTCCTCCTAAGAGAGGATTCGAGCACACTATAGAACTAGAAGAGGGACGTAAGGTTGTGATCACCATGCCTTACCAACACCCAAAGAAATTCAAGGATGAAATAGAAAAGACCATCCAAGAGCTATTAAAAATGGGCCACATCAGACCTAGCTCGAGTCCATTCACCTCATTCGTGGTCTTGTTAAAGAAGAAAGATGGCACGTGGAGAATGTGCATTGATTACCGAACGCTCAATAAGAAAACTATCAAAAACAAGTACCTTATTCCCAAGATCGATGAATTACTAGATGAGCTCGACGAGGCAGTTTACTTTTCAAAAATTGATTTACGATCAAGGTACCATCAAATTCGAGTTTGAGAAGAGGACGTGCCGAAAATGGCATTTCAATGTTATTATGGACATTTCGAATTTTTGGTCATGCCATTTGTGCTAACCAACGCCCCCGCTACTTTACAATTTTGTATGAACAATATCTTCAGCAAGCAGATAAGGAAGTTTTTATTAGTGTTCTTTGACGACCTTCTTATTCACAACAAAACATGGGATGATCATCTAAGGCATTTGGATACAACTTTAAGCATTATGCAAGCGCAGTCTCTCTTTGCCACAGCGTCAAAATGCAAGTTTGGGTTGATGGAGATTCTTCATTAGGACACATAATCAGCATAAAGGGAGTACAAATTCATCGAGAGAAATTCCTTGGGATCTGCAGCTACTACAGACGGTTCGTTAAGGATTTCTCTCAGCTAAGTGCACCTTTCTCAGACTTAACCAAAAAGGAAGCATTCAAACGGACAGAAGAATCTGACAAGACGTTTAACAAGTTCAAAGAAATGAAGAGCTCATGTCTAGTCTTAGCTCTTCCCGACTTTGGTCAACCATACATATTGGAGTGCGATGGTTCAGGGGAAGGAATAGGTGTTGTCTTAATGCAAAAGGGTCACCCTATTGCATTCAAAAGTCAGAAAATTCAGGACATAGAGAAGCTTTACTCCATATATGACAAGGAGATGTTGGCCATCATGCATGCTTTGGCAACATTCAGACAATATTTGGTTGGAAACATGTTCATGGTAAGGACAGACCACAACAACCTACGTCATTTCCTGAGCAAAAGGACCTTAACGAGTAGCAATAGAAATGGGTAAGCAAGATCCAAGCTTATGACTTTGATATTAAGTATGTTAAGGGAAAGAAGAATGTTATGGCCGATGCACTTTCCAGGAAATCAACAGCATGTGCCCTCATGGAACTCACAGAAGACTGGAAGGAACACCTCGCAGCAGAGTATGCCAAGAACCAATTTGTCTGCGCACTAACCAACAAGATCATCCAGGATGACAGATACAAAATAATTGATGGAGTTATTTATTATAAAGACAAGGTAAACCTGATCCCTAAATCTACACTCAGGAAAAAGATTTTGAAGGCTACACATAATATTCCCTCAGCTAGGCATCAAGGATTTTTCCAGACATATCGACTTATTCGAGAACAATTCTCATGGAAAGGGATCAAGGAAGATGTGATGAAATACATCAGGGAATGCATGACATGCCAACAGAATAAGGTTGAGCATACACATCCTGTAGGTCTTCTCCAACCCCTACCAATCCCAGAACAAAAATGGGAGAGCATCTCAATGGATTTCATCACATGGTTACCCAAAGCGCAAGGGAAGGACTACATCTACACGATGGTAGATAAGCTGACTAAATTCGCACACTTCTTTGCCATCTCAGTTGATTATTCAGCCAAACAAGTGTCAATATTGTTTTTCAAAGAAGTCTTTAGACTGCATGGGCTGCCAAAGAATATACTCAGTGATTGTGACAGTAGATTTATGGGCGCATTTTAGCAAGAGATTTTCAGGCTAGTCGGAACTGAACTAACCCCTAGCACTAGCTATCACCCTCAAACCGACGGTCAGACAAAAATTGTGAATAAGTGGATTGAAGGGTACCTACACAACTATGTGATAGGTCAACGGAAGGCATGGATTAAGTGGTTGTACCTTGGGAAGCATTACTACAACACCACCTACCACTTATCCATTGGGATGGCACCCTTCAAAGCTCTGTATGGATATGATGCATCGTCCTTCATCGACAATTTTTGGAGATAGCAAGGCACCTCTTGCCAGAGACTCGATACAGGAGAGTCAAGACATTCTCAGGGTACTCAAGGAAAACATACAGGCTGCTCAAAATCGGCAGAAGTTGTATGCATACCAGCATAGAACAGAGCGCAATTTTGAGATAGGGGATCTTGTTTTCTTGCGATTGCAGCCCTATAGACAATCTACATTCGAGAAGAGCAAAGCAGAAAAATTAAAGCCATGGTTTTATGGGCCTTACAAAGTTATCCATAGAGTGGGCGAGGTGGCATATGAGTTGGAGCTACTAAGTCACAGCAAAATCCACAATGTATTCCATGTGTCATGCCTCAAGAAGGTTGTGGGTCAATAAGTCACCACCTCTGCTGAATTGCCACCATTAGATTAAGAGGGACAACTGGGATTGATTTTGGAAATGATCATGACCGTGCGGGAAAAGAAGTTAAGGGGAAGAGTAATTATGGAATAGCTCATCAGATAGAAGAATTTACCGGAGGAGGATGCAACATGGGAAGGAGAGTGGATTTTACAGCACTCGAACTTGCAATTGCTTGAGGGCAAGCAATTTTGGGCAACGGGGACTGTAATGTCCTCGAATTGAGGACAAATAGGACTCATTAGCTTATCCATCCCTGTAGGCTATAGTCCACCTAAAAAGGGGGAAAACCCCAAAAATACCCATTATTGGGCAAGTTTTGGGGCAGTTGGGCGAAAAACCCAGAATTGGGATTTGGAGTAAGATTTACTCAACCATTTATGAAGATGAAACCCCTTTAAAAAACCTATAAATAAAGGAGGATTGGATTCATTTTAAGCATCAAGTGTGGATCAATTCATTTGTTGCTTGAGCATTAACTTTGAGGGTTTTGAGACCCCTTCTCCCTTGTCAATTTCGGAAGGTGAAAGATCCCACCCTAGTTGACACCTATCTATTCTCTCTGCATTCTATTTTACTATCTGGAAAGGCGGCCTATTTTGTTGAGTTTTGGATTTTTGGTTTTGGGAACAATGACGTCATCTAGAAGACAAGACAGAGAGGATTTTTTTTTACACAAGCTTCCTGTCCGTCTAAGTGGCAACAAATTCTTTGTATAATTAAATCATGTAATTAAGTTCTTGAGCAGGATGGGTTGTTCAACCGAAAATTAATATCTGGGCAGATCATTGTATTGATGGTTAAACCTTGGTGAAGCAGCCGCCAACCCTGAGTAGTCGAGTTCCTGAAGGCATCGCATATATTTTGATTAATCTATCGCAGAAACCCCCATACGTCCTCGTGTGAATTGGTTTGGAGTCAAATCATAGTTGAATTGTGGTCCCTGCGCAGTATACCATCGTGGAGGCAAGTCACATATGTAGGCTATAGTCCACCTAAAAAGGGGGAAAACCCCAAAAATACCCATTGTTGGGCAAGTTTTGGGGCAACTGGGCAAAAAAACCCAGAATTGGGATTTGGAGTAAGATTTACTCAACCATTTATGAAGATGAAACCCCTTAAGGAAGATTATAAATAAAGGAGGATTGGATTCATTTTGAGCATCAAGTATGGATCAATTCATTTGCTTCTTGAGCATTGGCCCTGAGGGTTTTAAGACCCCTTCTCCCTTGTCAATTTCGGTGGGTGAAAGATCCTACCCTAGTTGACACCTATCTATTCTCTCTGTATTTTATTTTACTATCTAGAAGGGCAGCAAATTTTGTTGAGTTTTGGAATTCTGGTTTTGGGAACAATGACGTCATCTAGAAGACAAGACGGCGAGGGTTTTTTATTTTACACAAGTTTCTTGTCTGTCTGAGTGGCAGCAAAGTCTTTGCATAATTAAATCCTGTAATTAAGTTCTCGAGCAGGACGAGTTGTCCAATCGAAAATTAATATATGGGCGGATCGTTGTATTGATGGTTAAACCTTGGTGAAGCAACCGCCAACCCTGAGTAGTCGAGTTCCTGAAGGCATCGCATATATTTTTATCAATCTGTCACAGAAACCCCCATACACCCTCGTGTGAATTGGTTTGGAGTCAAATCATAGTTGAATTGTGCTCCCTACGCAATATACCACCGTGAAGGCAAGTCGCATATGTGGAGTCAATCATTGATCATTCGAAGCAGTACGAAATTTATAGGAGCGGTCGTGGAAGCAAACTAAGTATTCTTATTTATCCACCGCTCCTGTCCCCACTCAATGCCACGAATTCCAATCTGGAGATAGAATGTGAAATCTAATTGGCAAGCACTCCAATCGTTGACTTCGTCAGGGGTGGTTAATTAAGCATGGGCTTAAGTATATTTGCTACTATGTCGTGTTTATCAACTTGCATAGAAGTCGGTTTTATCTGTAAGGCTTATATAAAGTTACATAGTCGGAGTATATTTACTCTTGTGTTGCATAGAAGTCGGGTTTTATCAATTTTGCATAGAAGTAGGGTTTTTTGTGGAACTGTCGAGTCGGTTAGGGTTTATATGTTGCATTAACTGTACACGAATCGGAGTTTGTTGGATTTTGTCCATTGTATTGATATGACAGTTGGGTTATTTTACATTGATATTAGTACTATGGATTAAAGATTATATTATTTGAATTAGATCGAATTGCTTGTATAGAAGGAAATTTTTTGAAAACCCTAACTACTGAGAAAGAATAGGGTTAAAATCTCCTTATATTATCACATTTGGGCATCCTAAATGTACTTGGACCTTAGCTTCCCTAATAAAGAAAGTGCAAGAGATTGCCCTAAGAGTTTATCCACTACAACAGTAATGGAGCACAATGCTTTAAACCCTACTTGAGCCCTATGACTTGCACAATAAGGAGACCTTGACAATACAAGAATTGATGCATATTATGAGTCAGGACAATGTTGAGGAGACATGAAACAACATCCTTTCCCCCAACTTGTCTTAAACCCTACCAACACTCTTCCCTTAGCTCCTCGATCAAATCTTGAGCCTTTTCTAGCCATGCATTCCCATCAATTGTGACACAAACCCATCAAACAAAATAATCAACTTCTAGTGCCTATTTCATTCACTTTACTCCTACCTCTGGGAACAACAAACTCTCCATAAGATTCTCTTCCACTTAGAGCTAGAGAGATGAATGAAAATAGAGATACATTTGTTTTGGTTTATTAGTGGGGTTGACAAGGTCTTGAGCTCTTTGCTAGGGTTTCATTATTGTGGTGCTCTGGCAGACTTTATTGGCATGATAAAAGGGGAGAAGTTAGATATAAATCTCGAAAGAATTTGGTGGAATAAGCATTCATCATGCATCACTTCTAATTCAAAGAAAATATATATTATCCAATGCAACCCTTGTTTAAAATTCGCTAAGCCCAAGGAAGTTTGTATTCTTTAGAGTAGGGCATGTAGAACAACAAAATCTTATAGAACAAAGATTACCTTGAGAGATAAAAACAATAGCACATTGGTCTCTCATGAGATAAGTTATCCATCTCAAAACAAGCTCCTACTTCTAACTTCAATTGAGATACCCAAAATCTCATTTGAATATAAATGGCTTTTATTAAAACAAGAAGACTTACTATGCTTGGAATACAAATCTTTGTTATTAAAACAAGAAGCCCAAGTTCATGACTCTTCACCCCAATAGGTAAAAATAAAAGACAGCCAATATGGGAAATAGGTGTTATTAAAACCAGAAGGCTTGATTGATGACTCTTAACCCGAGAGGTACAAAGACAAATTGGATTAATCTAGCGTTCAAGGGGCATAAACTCTTCAATTCAATGCATGAAAAATATTTAATTGACCAAATTATTTGCAAAGACAATGATGGAAGCAAAGACAAACCGCCAAATAGTACGGTTAATGCCCTCTTACCTCTAGGTGGAAATGTAATCTCCAAACCATGCAACTTCTTATGATGACAAATTTCCTTTGGAAAATCAGAGACCTTAACATCATTGACAAAATTAAACTACTAAGGGAAAGAAGGGTCATAGAGAAAATTGACTTTTATTTCATTTAAAAAACTAAAAATGAGTGCAAATGTGCTCAAAAAAGTTCATGGATCTATTTGGACAAAAGTCTAGGTTCTACCCTAATGCAACAAGTTAAGTTACGGTTCTTACACCCCCCTTAACCACAATGACCCTCAAGACTTGCTCTATATGGAAAATAACAACTAAAGATTTAATCTCACCACTTCAAGCGCACTTATCTACCTTACTAACATTTTTTCCTTTGCCCTAACTCACTTACCACCTTATATTCTCTTTTTAAAGAAATGCCTTGGATTATAGTGGGAATCTTTAATTATATCAACTCTTTGCAAGAAAAGGAGTTTGTGTGTGTTAGAGGAAGGGCATAGGTGGATAACAACAAACCTAAGGATATCCATGCTAATGGTCGTGGCATTGTAGTTTGGAAAGTAGATGTGCCCAAAAGTGATTAATCAAGTAGATGTGACCTACAACATGTTAAATTATCATCATGCATATTCTATAGTCCAAACAACAAACCCTGTAACACACTAGGAAACTTAACACTAATAACTCCTATCAAAACTATAAATTGTGAATGTTACATTCTACAAACACATCACATTATAAATATGGGAGAAAGTACACAAATATGAACTCTCTATTGGAAATATTGAGAGTGGGGGTGAATCAATATTTCTTACCAATTATTATATTTTAACTTGACAGAGCATTAATTGTTATTAGCATCAGATAAATATAAACAATTATCAACACCCTTCAATAATGCACAATAATAAAGACAGTAGACACAAAGATTTCTAGATGGAAAGCCCCAAGGGATAGCTCAGTTGGTCGAGTTCTTGTTGCTAAGTAACACGCCTTTCGGGAGGTCACGGGGTCAAATCTCCTCGACGCCCTTGGGGTTAGGCTTGCTAGTTTGGCCAGTTGATAGATCTCTTTGGGTTGATCTACCTGGATTTTCCCGTGGATGTAACGGCCACTCAGTGTCCGTGAACCACCCTAAAAAAAAAAGATTTTTAGGTGGAAACCCCTCTAGGACAAAAACCATTGAACACTTCTTAATATTTGTCTTCAAAGATTTACATCAAGTTTTCAGCTCTAACTGAGGGAGGTTCCAACCTGTAGGACGCTCCAAGGCCCTGTTTACCAACTGCAACTGGGTAGACGCTCCAATGCCCTGGTTTACAAGGATTCTCCAACAACCTATTTACCAGTTGTAGCTAGACGGATGCTCCAGTGCCCTGTGCAGGCTCAAACCTGCCCTAGCACCACCCTGCCGCCCTGAAGTGTTCTCAAGCTCTAACCTAAAGGAGACTCCACTCTCCTGCCTTGCACCACCCTGCCACCCTGATCAACCGGCGAAACACATTTCGCAATTTTCAGACTATATCCACCTGCACTCAAATCAATATAGGAAACTGCAACACAAACTCTGTCAATCAAATCTGCCGCTGCTCCTGTCCATCGTTCCACAACCAGACTGATCCAATCAATAGTCCTGGAATTGTACAATCTGTAACATACAACCTGCAACTGCAATAATTGTCATTGTCATACATCAATAGTCATACATCACCATTGTCTCATTGTATCAAGTCTAACAGTCATACAAGGTCACCGTCACATAAAAGTATTGTCATGAAGGTCACTGTCACATATCAAGAGAAGTGTCATGAAGGTCACTGTCATATATCAAGAGCACTGTGACTGTCAATGTCATCAACTGTTACTATCATGCCATCAGGGTTATGTATATCATTGTCATGCGTACTACCATACCACTCTCAAATTACTATTATGCTTGACAAGATCACTACTCTATCAAAATTCAGGCTTTTACTAACATGTCATAAACTGTTTATCCAATATCACTGTCATGTAACAGGGTTATCAGTCATATCATCAGGGTTCTCTGTCATATACTATAAACATTGTTATGAATATTAAAGACACTGCTATTATAAGAACTATTATTACAAATATTATTGCCTTAAATCATACTTCCATGCAACATATCACTCTCACAAGTACCACTGCAGTATGCTAAAGGCACAACCTCAGATTATCACTGACCTGCCTTCACATATATATATATATATATATATATATATATATATATATATATATATATATCATTAAGTATATATATATCCATACATAAATACACACTAAATCATACTTCCATGCAAACATACCACCTAGAGTTGCCCCACTTCTGCAGCAGTTGAAAGGGCACACCTGAGATTATCACTGACCTGCTTCACATATATATATATATATATATATATCACTGTAGTTACAAGAATTCTGCCACTTTTCATAGTTCTCATTACACTGACATATACTGCCCTTTGTCATAGTCATGCATCATTGTCACATTCATCAAGAGAGTCTCTGTCAAACAATACTGATCTAAGCACATATGTTATTGCCTTAAATCATACTTCCATGCAACATATCACTCTCACAAGTACCACTGCAGTATGCTAAAGGGCACACCTGAGATTATCACTGACCTGCCTTCACATATATATATATATATATATATATATATATATATATATATCACTGTAGTTACAAGAATTCTGCCACTTTTCATAGTTCTCATTACACTGACATATACTGCCCTTTGTCATAGTCATGCATCATTGTCACATTCATCAAGAGAGTCTCTGTCAAACAATACTGATCTAAGCACATATGTCATTATCCCAAAATCACTGACAATACATAACTATCATATATTGGATCATTGCTATATTTTTACTGGATTAGGGCACACATAAGCATTGTTGTACTTACAGTCAACACTATAGGAATCAATGTCGTAATATGTAGATCAAGTTACTGCCTTCGATCAATTCTCCATATCACAAGGATCACAAACTTTAGGGCCAAATATGATGAGACTGCTCTGTCCTTATTCTGCAGTCTGTATTAATAACCACAGTCAATGTGTCAAGACTGACTTTTAATGGTACCAGTGTCAGATGATGTTTCCAAATCAACTTGGTGTATGGAGGCCGAATCCTTCTATGTAACTGCATCAATGTTTTAACCACAGGTCATAAATACAAGTCTAGGACTCACTCGGTTCAGTGCTCAAGGTCGCCTTTAAGCGATGTACATAAATATATATATACCCTCAAAATTTTGGATCTTAAATGGAACCCCAGTCCTGGAAGTTATGTAACAACAACCATTCAAAAGCTTCTTGTAGTTGTTCCTCAGGACCCTAGGCCGAGACTTCATTCAATGTCAAAATAATTGCAGAGAAGGGCAGTGTTGTACACAAGACAATTGTATTAGGATGTCACCTGCACTACTTAGTAAGGTCACACTTGTTTACAGAACTTTTGCACAGAAACACAATTGTTTTAAGCCTTCAATGCCACTGTAATTACAATTCAAGGTCAAACATGAAATGAGCTTCATCGTTGGATCTGATGAGCCATAGAGTAGTGCGGGTTAGGCCGCAGAGCATACAAGAAGAGGCAGACCAAACGTAGCCCTATTTTGTGCAAGGAACAGTGCTCGGACCTCTCCAAAAGAAAGGTTGAATGGTCTTGGTGTCTTGTAACAATCCTATGTTAACAAACAAACTCCTTCGTTGTAACCCTCAAGAGAGAACCATAAGACAAAACCCTTAAGCCAAGAGTCAGAAACCTCCCAAAAGCTTTCGACCACCAAAACGATGAATGTTGCTCCACGGGACTGTGATTTTTATTACAGAAGAATTGAACAATTCATCATTTTCAATGGAGAGGAAAGATATGTCATTCTTATAGAAGCCATGGAGACCTTTGAAGAAGCAGGTTGACTTTGATATTTGTTTCAAAAACAAAAATCACATGAGACCAACTTTAGGAGGGGCAATGAAATTTGAATTTCAAATTTCATTATTTGGACACAAAATAATTTTGAGCCAACATTAAAATGATTTATCTTTTAATAAATTGTGAAACCCTCGTCAACATCCTTGTATCATAAGTAAACTTGATTTGATATTTCAAGGAGGATCTTTCACAATTTGCAAACCCCTGTTAACATCCTTGTATCATAAAGCAAACATGATTTAATATATTAAGGAGGATCTTTCACAATTTTGCAAGCCCTCGTCAACATCCTTGTATCATAAGCAAACTCAATTTAATATATTAAGGAGGATCTTTTACAATTTTTCCCAAATGATAGACTGCCATATTAATTATATGTGTGGGGCTTTTGACCATGAGATGGGGTGCTTCATCTTCAAACAAGCATAACTCTCAAACCATGAAGGCCCACGAGACGCTCCACATATCAATGGAATCAGTGTGACAAGGAAAATCCAATGGCGAGGATCTCCAAGGAAAATTCAATGATATGCTTCTTCAAAAAACTCCAACAAGTGTGAAGTATGTCCATCGTCCAAGGAATCCAAACCCTAGAACTAGGGTTTCCCGCCATCCTCCCATTGGAACTTCCAACTAATGTAATCCAGACAAATATTAAGAGCGTTCATTAACGGACGTTGGCATCAATGACAACACCATTCAACACTCTTTGTCTTGCATCTATATTCTATTCCCTGAAAGTATTACAACGCTAATCTAAGAAACAGGACACGTCCTTACCCCGCTTCATGTCACATATTTCACGTGTCGGACACGACACGTGTGTGCCATGTATCTGACACGAGCCCTACTCGTGTCCCAAAATTCGGACATCTGATCGATGAAAAAGCAGCCCTCAACTTCTTAAAAGCAATTTTTTGCCTCATTCTCACACTATTTAGTCACAGGTTTAGAGCTCTTGAAGGTTTTGCAGTGAAGCTAAGGGTGATTAAGCAGTGCTAGAAAGGATTCCGAGAGTTGGGAAGTGGATCTGTCCAAGCCCTACTAATGTTATGTAATTAATGTTAATGTTAAATTCTTATTTTAAATTTTTAACATTACCATTAGTTGTTTCAAGATGTTTGAGAGTGGTCCCAACCTCATTGGATTTCACAAGGAGAAAGTAGAATTTTAGATCCCACTAAAAGTCTAGCAGACTTAACAGTTTTCAGCATTTGGGTGATTGCAACATTTCTATTTAATTTTATCATGTATGAGGGTATGTAACTAGCATTTAATCAAAAGCACCAAGCCCTTTATATACCTCGATATTGGTGGCAATGATTATTGAACTCCTTTGTCACAACCTTAGCAAAAATGTACCCATCGCTCAATCAAAATCTTGATATGACATGTTAAGCTTTTTCTATTTTATTTTAATTTTTAGAGGATGATATTGATGATGTGGATCCCAATATAGGCAATGATTTTGATGATATGTAGCATTAGTTATTTGTTGTAGCATGATTATTTTGGACTTTAGAGGCCATTTAGAGCGTCTTTATTGATGTATTTTTGGTTCATATATGGATTGAACGCAGCGTTATTCTGGTTATACGCAGTGGTTGTATGACTAAATTTGTATCATCATCATGTAAAATTGTAAATGTTTTAGTTTCTAAATTATAAAGAGATTTGAATCTTGTCTATATTTCATTTTTGTATGTGTTCACTAATTTGTTATATATATATATTGTGTCCTTTGTGTCCTATTTCTGGGGTCTCCATGTCCCATGTCGAACACTCATATTTATGTGTCCTCTGTGTCCTATATCATTGTGACAAGTGACTTAGATGTTAATAGCTCAAAACTCAATCTCTCTAACTATGTATATCAAACAATGAAGACCCTAGCATCTTTACAAAATAAGAAAGCTAGGGCTTACAAGGCAATACACTAACTGTAGGCTCCTAAGATAGAGTGTTTAATATGCATTTATGTATGTGCAAGACACCTATATGACTATGTGTTAATTTGAGTAACATGTTCTTTGCTTAGATCAATTACTTCAATAATCCATTAGAGCCCAAGATTAATTCCATCTTCATTCATTAGCAATCACATAAACTATTATCTCATTGACAGTAGTTGAAGAAAGAACATAAATATCATTTGCAAAAGACAAGCCAAGACAAGAGAACACCGGGATGAACATAAATATCATTTGCAAAAGACAAGCCAAGACAAGAGAACACCGGGATTGGCTCAAGCCAGGGAAAAACCCCAAGATGGGGAAAACCCTTGATCAAACATTATTATTATTAATGTCAAATTTTCAATAGATAAAGAGAGGGAGAAGGTACAATCAATGACAAAGAGGCAGCCTAGGCACGTCTTCCATTCTGCCTTCAAATAATAGCAATTAGATTCAGCCCTAACCAAAGATCAATAGCAGACATAACAGCGACAATGAAGACTCAAATAGAGTTCGGTCCTAGTACAATTAGAGCAGCCCTCATCACTGATTATAATGAACCCAAAACAGATATATATAAGTCAAGGTGAAGATCTAACTGCAGAAGATCTCGAACATGGTTTCCATGTAGAAATTTCTGTTTCCCCACCCCGGTTTTCAGTTTCACCCTATTTCTCCAATTAGTTAAATGCCCTTTCCCATAACCTTACATTCAACAAGCTGGAAAATAAATATTTGCTGAAAACACAAATTCTGAATATTTTTCACAATGCTGGAAAATGCAGAAATAAAAATCAGCAGACACAAACAGCCATTCAACACATTTTAACACAGTGATTTTTTGTCAAGGTGACCCTAGAAAAACCCGCTACAACTCTTGGGGAAAACCAGTTTGAAAGCTCCTTCTTATTTCTGAAAATGTTTTTTATAGTGATGCAGAAATTTACACAGCAAAAAAATTACAGCAACTTCGAATCAGAACTTATCTCGAAAACCGTGCCAAACTCCACCTCAGTTTCTGTGCCCACAAAACAGAAAAATTACAGCCTTCAAAACTATACGGACAACCTCGAAAACAGTGCCAAAATGGCTGCACAGCCTCCCTCGAAATCTGTGCAAATGTTGCCTCGATTTCTGTGCTATACGATCACTGTACGGACCTCGTTTTCCGTGCTGAAATCTGATGTACGGAATCCTGAAAAACGTGCAGTAATAAATGCAGTTTTCTCTCCTCGAAATTCGTGCCCACTTGCCTCGAACTTCTTGCTCTGCCCTGCTGTACGGATTTGCTGAAAGTTAGTGTTGTTGCCCTCCTTCTTCTCACTGCTCAGAAATCTCCCTTGCTCTCTTTCTCTCCTTCTCCCAATCTGTTCATGAAAGAATTAATGACCTTTTCCTCCTTTTCCTCCTTTAACCTAACCCTAAGTGACTTTTGGGGAATCCCTAAATCCAATGGATGAAATAGCTTTAGATCTAGGGCTGAGATTAAATGCTCATTTAAATCTCACTTTCTATTTTTTAATTCACCTCACTTTAATAAAGACCCACTTAGTCATTTATTTCCAAAGTCACTTTTCCTTTCTAATTTTACATTGATTTTATTAAAGTCACTTTAAAATTAGACTTTAGTAACTTTATCACTTAAAGTCACTTTTAAATTAGATTTGACTTTATAACTTTATAAAGTCACTTTAGAAGAAAAATTAAATTCTTTTGGACACTTTTCCCTAGGCCAAAGATCAAAGCCTTAGGGAACCACCTGTCCTCCGGTAACCAAATTTCAACACTCCCTCTTACCGAGGAAGGTGTTCCTCACCACACCCATCTTGTCTCCGAAGTAGACATGCTTGCCCCGTGGTAAGGCTTTGGTAAGAATATCTGCAACCTGCTCATCAGTGGGAATATACTCAAGCTTCACAGCTCCTTTCCGAACATAGTCTCTGATGAAATGATATTTGATCCCGATATGCTTTGACCTGTCATGAAATACTGGATTCTCCGTGAGTTTAATGCAACTCTGATTATCATAGTAAATCACTGAAGGTCTCAACGGCTGACCAAATAAGCCAAACAACATCTTGCGAAGCCAAATGGCCTCACAACTAGCTAGACTGGCTGCCATATACTCTGCTTCTGTTGAACTCAATGCTACTGACTGCTGCTTCCGGCTGAACCATGACACCACTGTCGAACCCAACCCAAAACAGCAGCCTGAAGTGCTCTTCCTATCAGAAGCACAACCTACCCAATCAGAATCAATGTAACCTGCCAATCTCACTCCATCCCCCTGCCTGTAGTCCAGAACATAATCCACTGTCCCCTGCAAGTACCGCAAAATGTGTTTTGCAGCCACCTAGTGAACCTTCCTAGGCTCACTCATAAACTGACTCATTGTGTTGACTGCAAAACAAATATCTGGTCTAGTGTTGACCAAATACATCAAGGAACCAATCAGCTGTCTGTACAATGTGGGATCCACCAACTCGAAATCCGAAGCATGAAGCTTCTTCCAATTGGTGATCATCGGTGTCGACATGGGTCTACAATCCTCCATGTGGAATCTGCCAAGGATGTCCACAATATACTTCCCCTGCCCCAGGAAGAAATGCCCCTCCTCCTACCACACCTCCAAACCCAAAAAGTAATGCATCAAGCCAATGTCCTTCATCTCAAACTCCGCCGCAAGATCTCTCTTGCAGTGCTCTATGAGTCTCTTTGCACCCGTAATGACCAAGTCATCCACATACAGCACCAGAATGAGAGGCTCCTCACCTATCACAATATAGTAAAGGTTTGGATCTGCCTCACTCTTTGTGAAACCCATCTCCTGCAAGTATGTATCTATCCTAGAGTACCAAGCTCTGGGAGCTTGCTTCAGGCCATAAAGGGCCTTCTTCAGTCTGTACACATGGGACTCCTTCCCATGCACCTCAAAGCCCTGTGGCTGCTCAATGTACACCTCCTCCTGTATGAAGCCATTGAGAAATACGGTCTTCACATCCATCTGGTGGATCTTCCAACCCATCTCTACTACTATCGATATAATGGAGCGGATCGAAGTATATCAAGTCACGGGAGCGAAGGTCTCCTCATAATCAACTCCCTCTACCTGGGAGAACTCTCTAGCCACAAACCTTGCTTTGAATTTCTCAATGCTGCCATCTGCAGCATGCTTTACCTTGTAAAGCCATCTGGAAGTAACCAAGGATTTGCCCTCAGGCCTCGGCACAACCTCCCAAACATCATTCTTCGTGATAGAAGAATACTCCTCCTGCATGGCCTCTCTCCAGACCTGCTGGCTAGCTGCCACCTCATAGCTAGAACTCTCAGAGTCTAAGATGTTGGCAACCATTGCCATATAGCTACAAAACCTCTCAGGTGGTCTGCTCTCTCTAACCGGCCTCTTAGGCCCAGCAACAGATGTGGCCTCTCTCAAGGTATCCTGAAGCCACTTGGGCTTCCTCTTCCCTGAGCACACTTCTCCCAATCGGAGAATGAAACTCCTCCTCCTCATCATCGATTCGATTTCCCTAATCGTCTCTGTCCGCAGTCCCCCTACCCGCACCCGAACCCGTAGAGCTAAAGTACCGTGTGAATCGTCCATGTTGACCCCTAGTGAATCGCTCTCGCTGAATGCTTCGCATGCCGCCCGAAGCACCACCCTCCCGACTCTCTGCGAGCCACCGCTCACCGATGGACCCGACACTGATGGACCCGACATCGTAATCGATGTACCTCCCACGGGATCCTCCCGATCCCCGCCCACCGGATCCCCGCAATCGACTCAACCGCTCGCCGAGGGTCCGCTCGATCCAGATACTCTAACTCCCCGTGACCTCCGAAGAGCCCTGTCCTCCCCGAATTTCACATCCCGCCAACTTCACATCCCGCCGACAACAACTCTCCTCCCCGACAACAACTCTCCTTTGTGCGGGAATATAAATCCGAAAGGCCTTCGAGGTCTCACTGTAGCCCACAAAGACACCCTTCTCTGCGGTGGGCTCTAGTGGTCCTCTTCTCCTTGGGTACATAGGAGTATGCAATACACCCAAAGATATGAAGATGATCAATATCAGGCTTCTTCCCAGAAAAAGCCTCCTCCGGAGTCATATGCCCCAAGGCATGATGCGGACTCCTATTCTGCAAATAAATAGCAGTGTTGCAGGCCTCTGCCCACAAAAACAATGGCAACCCCTGATCATGTAACATGGCTTTGGCAGCCCCTCCGATGGATCTGTTCTTCCTCTTCGCAACCCCATTCTGCTCGGGGTTGTAAGGAACTATGAACTCCCTCCTAATGCCTACCTCCGCACAATAGTCAACAAACTCTCCACGGGTGTACTCTTCTCCATTGTCCAACCTCAGGGACTTGATCTTTCGACCTGTCTGAGTCTCCACAAGAGCTCTAAACTCCTAAAACCGCTTGAAGACCTCACTCTTGGTCTTCAAGAAATAAATCCAGGTCCTCCTGGAGTGATCATCAATGAATAATACATAATACTCATATCCACTCAAGGAAACATGAGACATCCGACCGCTCACATCGGAATGAATCAAATCAAGTATCCCAGTCACTCTGTTGTCACTACTAGGAAAAGGGGATTTGGCAAACTTGCCCATTGCACATCCTCTGCAAGTATCAAAGTGATCAGTACTGAATCTGGCACACCTATAGTGATCTCCCGCAAAGTCCTCAAGGCTCCATGATACATGTGCCCCATCCTGCGGTGCCAAATCTCACACAGCTTAGAACTGCTAGCTCTGTTGTCGGTACTACTGCTCAATGCCAAAAGGGGCTGAAATGCAAACTTGTACACCTTTGCATGGCATACTCCTATCACTCTAGCTAAATCAGCTGGAGCGCCCCTGGGATATATCAGCACCTGTCCTCTCCTGAACAATATCTCATATCCTCTATTCTCCAACGCTGAGACGGATATGAGGTTCTTCCTCATCTCTGGCACATAAAGAACATCTGACACCTTCAAGGGAGGTTTGGGTTCCCTATCAAATATCAATGTCCCCACACCGACTGCTCTAACAACTCTGTCATCACCAAGTACTACCTATATATCAGTGCCACTCTCTGAAAGCTTTGAGAAGTACTCACGGACTCTTGTCATATGACGTGAAGCCCCACTATCCACATACCAGATACCCAAAGATGCTCTGCTAGTCGAGGGAAATGCATGCTCCCTCTAAACCTCCGTGGCAGGTGATCCTACACTAGTGGACTCACAAGCAATGAACCCAAACTCCCGGTCAAAGCAATCCGTGAGGTCCTCTACCTCTGTTAATGCTGCCATGTTTTGGTTCTTCCCCTTCTTCTTCTTCTCCGAACACACAACTGCATAGTGTCCCATCTTCTGACAATTACAACACTTCACCATGGAATAGTCCTTCTGCGTGTTGCCCTGTTTACCTTTACCTTTGTCTTTGCCCCCACCACTGCTTGTGGAAGCTTGCTTCTTTCCCTTGCCTCTCTTGCCTCCTGCCAACAGTGCTACATCCTCATCCTGCTCAACTGGCTTGGCTGCCCCAAGCTGACCCTTCCTGATTTCTATCTGGATGCAATCATCCCAAAACCTCTCCCAAGTGGGAAGGGTCTCATGTGCACAAACTCCATCAATAAAGTTCAGCCATAAACTGGGGAGGCCATTCACTGCAATCCACACCAACTCAGTGGATGGAATGACCTCTCCAACTGCTGCCAACTCATCTCTCACATTAGTAATCTTTGTGAGATATCCAGCTGCACTATCAGTCTTACCCATTTTAATGGTCTTCAACTTCTCCCTTAGGACCATTTTTCTGTTCTCATTGGTACTCTGGTAGATATTGGTCAATGCTGCCCACATCTCATGAGCATTTCTCTTTCCTCTCACATGAGGAATGCAATGGTCTTTGATTCCGTCTAGAATCAATCTCTTACCCTTGTTATTCTTTTTATTATAAGCTGCCAACTGAACAGCATCAGTAGGCACAACAACAAGGTGTTGTGCGGTATGCACCATGACATCCCAGACTTCTGCCTCCTCAAAGATACTCTGCATTCTCTGCATACTCTGCATGCCCATCCAACCTATCCTCCACCCTCAATCCCAATGACATCCTTGCTGTCCTAAAAACTGAAAATAGCACTGCTGTAGTAAAGATAAAATTTATGTGTGAAAAATCAGTTTGCTGGAATTTTCTAAGTGAAAAAATCAGCAGACTGTATTTTTCTCCTTTGTTGTCCCAAACTGCACTTTCAGCACCCAAGCTCCGATACCATGTAGAAATTTCTGTTTTCCCAACCCGATTTTCAGTTTCACTTTATTTCTCCAATTAGTTAAATTCTCTTTCCCATAACCTTACATTCAACAAGCTGGAAAATAAATATTTGCTGAAAACACAAATTCTAGAAATTTTTCACAATGCTGGAAAATGCATAAATAAAAATCAGCAGACACAAACAGCGATTCAACACATTTTAACACAGTGATTTTTTGTCAAGGTGACCCTGGAAAAACCCCCTACAACTCTTGGAGAAAACCAGTTTGAAAGCTCCTTCTTATTTCTGAAAATACTTTTTACAGTGATGCAGAAATTTACACAGCAAAAAATTACAGCAACTTCGAAACATAACTTATCTGGAAAACCGTGCCAAACTCCACCTCGATTTCCGTGCCCACAAAACAGAAAAATTACAGCAAAAATTACAGCCTTCAAAACTGTACGGGCAGCCTCGAAAACAATGTCGGAATGGTTGTACAGCCTCCCTCGAAATCTGTGCAAACGCTGCCTCGATTTTCGTGTTGTACGGTCGTTGTACGAAGCTCGTTTTCCATGCTGAAATCTGATGTACAGAATCCTGAAAAACGTGCAGTAATAAATGCAATTTTCTCTCCTTGAAATTCGTGCCCACTTGCCTCGAACTTCGTGTTCTGCCCTGCTGTACGGATTTGCTGAAAGTTGGTGTTGTTGCCCTCCTTCTCACTGCTCAGAAATCTCCCTTGCTCTCTTTCTCTCCTTCTCCCAATCTGCTCATGAAAGAATTAATGACCTTTTCCTCATTTTCCTCCTTTAACCTAACCCTAAGTGACTTTTGGGGAATCCCTAAATCCAATGGCTAAAATAGCTTTAGATCTAGGGCTGAGATTAAATGCTCATTTAAATCTCACTTTCCATTTTTTAATTCACCCCACTTTAATAAAGACCCACTTAGTCATTTATTTCCAAAGTCACTTTTCCTCTCTAATTTTACATTGACTTTATTAAAGTCACTTTAAAATTAGACTTTAGTAATTTTGTCACTTAAAGTCACTTTTAAATTAGATTTGACTTTATAACTTTATAAAGTCACTTTGGGAGAAAAATTAAATTCTTTTGGACACTTTTCCCTAGGCCAAAGATCAAAGCCTTAGGGAACCACCTGTCCTCCGGTAACCAAATTTCAACATTCCAGTCACTGTGGCTAGGATCCTTCTTCATGTGTCTGCCTATAACATTGACTTGTTGTGGGAATAAGGTAAGGCCTAGCAGCTCCATTAACTAGCCCAGAATAGGCCTACGGTCCTCCTGTAATTGCTCCAAGGCTTGCGGCCTATCAAACAGAGAGATAACTATACAAATCATCCACCATAATGCATTGGCATGCCCTTGCTGCATTTCGGATCCATCATATCCCATAAACAAACCTTCAAACAACCCTTAGATACTTCGGCCCTGTCCTCCTTATGTTGTGGCTATTTCAGAGAGGAGAAATCACGAGAAGCAATGTCTCAAATGAGGATGAGGGAATGCCCTTATATACAATTTGACATGATGATTTCGAGGCAAATTCAAAATTCAAATTTTCACTTTTTCCCGCCTAAACAAAAATATAACTTGTAGCATTTTCTTTTGAATAAACAAATATTTCCTTGACCAAATTTGACGATATTTAGATCGATTTTTGTCCTCTCGAAAAGACGAATTCACTAGGATTATTATCTTCATCGTCTAAACAGATCTAAGTGGAATTTGGCCCTAGTTGACAATTTTAACACTATGCCTTGATTACAGTAGGATAAATCCTCATGTAGTGTGCCTCCCTGTTATTTTGGAATCCGCACCCTAGTCTAAGAATTGTTAAATCTAGAACCTAGAACCCGAAAATTAGTTCTTAGCATATTTATCACAGATCTACTGAATAAAAGTACAACTCTGTTTTTAACACAATTATTCAGTCGAAGCAAAATATTACACAACCAATCTCAATCACATGTGGCACATACATATTTTGCCCAATCAAATCAATTATTCATTACATCTTAATCATAAGCTACTTGGGCTCCCATCCTAGGATAATGGCCCAATGGAGGAAACTACATTTACAACATACCCTAGATTTGATCCAATGGATAAGGCTCTAGATCTGTCAATCTACTTGGTTGATCTAGATATCCTATGTTGTACCCCTGCACCTTCCTCGAACCCGGCACATTTGAGTATCTCACTCCTCAATTGAGAAAACCCCTCTCTCAATGTTTGTGCCGCTATATGTTGTCCTTCTCCTCTCCTTAGCCTTGTCTTTATAACTTTACATTGAGCTAAATCCCTAACTCTAATCTCCAAAGTGATTGATGGTCGAGATTAGATCTCACCTCACTTGATATTGACAATTGAGATTAAAACATAATCACTAAAGTAAATACTTTACTTTTCCAAAGTTTCATTAGCTCAATAGCCAACAATATTTACTATGTACTTTTCATAAGTTAGACTTGTGATAAATTACAATAGCAACTTACTCAATAGTGAAGCAAGTGTCCTAAGGTGACTCTGGGCAACTTCTACAGCCTAAACACCTAGGCTTGTGCACAAGTACCTACCCAAGCTACAAAAATCAACACTTTGTTGCCACCACTGCTCCCTCTGAATCAAAAGCCTTCCCTACCACCTAAATTGGAGTCATCCTCGAAGAATTGCTTCTTTTGGACTTGTTCCTAGAAGCCTCCTGCTCCTAAACATCTTGTAAGGTCATCTCATACCAAGATACCATCTTGGAAGACTTGGAATGATCTATTGACCACTCCTCACCACCTGAATCTAAAGGTTGACTCCCTCTTAATTGTTCAACCTTCAAAGCTTCTTATTGCTTGTTCTCTGTCACTTCTTTGATTCTTACCATCACTCAAATAGGTTAGCCCTTTAGTGTATACAAGTTGCCCTCTCCAACTCCAATGGTGTGGCCATTGTCTGAACTAGATCCCAAGGGCCATTGTCTGAACTAGTGTATACAAGTTGCCCTCTCCAACTCCAATGGTGTGGCCATTGTCTGAACTAGATCCCAAGGGTCAGATCAGTGCCTGTCCTTCCTGGAACGCTACACCAGAACCCTTCTTCTCTATCATAGAGATTGAGAACAAATTCCATCTTAGTTCTAGCACCCATAGCACGTCCTTCACTTCCAACCTACCTCCTGCATCAAGTTGGAATATCACTATTCCAACTTCCATTATTGCATGTTTGGTATCAACACCAAACTCCACATGCAAATTTGAGTCCCACTTGTCAAGTTGTCAAACAGCTCTCGTGCTCCTATCACATGTCTTGTGGCTCCACTATCCATTAACCACACACCAACTAGTATGGTGCTCAAGGAAAGGTAGGAAACAAGTGAGAATTCAATATCAAACTTCCTAGCAAACTCTTCCACTTTACCTTTTACCGACGCAACTATAGCTAACTGAATACCTTTTCTACCCTTCTTCCTCTCTAGACAC
This sequence comes from Pinus albicaulis, assembly GCA_034641835.2. Classification (NCBI taxonomy): domain Eukaryota; kingdom Viridiplantae; phylum Streptophyta; class Pinopsida; order Pinales; family Pinaceae; genus Pinus; species Pinus albicaulis. Next base: position 614,873,763 of record CM076581.1, read on the forward strand.
TGTGAAGCATAATGTCATGTATTATGACAAGCAAAACACTTGACCTTAGTCAAGTCCTTCTTCTTCAACTGTGAGGTTGACTACTCACTCTTGCTCGAACCTTTTCCCTTGCTCTTCACTATCATACCAACAAGAGCCATGTCCTCATCATCTTCCTAGTTGTTGGCCTTCGCCTTTGATTGCAGCCTCATCTCCTCCCGAATGCAACCATCCCATAGCCTGTCAAATGAGGGTTGGTTCTCTCCAGCACAAACTCCTTTAACGAACAAATCCCATGGCTCTGGGAAGCCATTCAATGTCACGTTTACTAACTCGGTGTCGTCCACCTTTTCCCCCAGTGCTACAAGTTGATCATGGTTCTAAGTGATCTTCATCAGGTAACTTGTCACTGTGTTAGATCTAGTCATCTACATAGACTAGAGCTTGTCCCTCAAGACCATTTTCTTGTTAAAGGTCTTGCTCTGGCATAAACCCACCAAAGCATTGAACATCTCCTTGGTTGACTTCTTGGACAAATGAGGGATCAAATGGTCCTTCATCGCATCTAAGAGTACCCTTTGTGCCTTAATCTTCCTCTTTGCTAAAATGGCCTTCTCCTTAGCATCTGTCGACTACGGGATCACCTTCTCAACAATCTCCCAGAGATCATTTTCCTTGAGAACCAAGGTGAACCTAGTGTTCCAAGACAGGAAATGAGGCTTTGTCTAACCTGTCTTCAAACTAAAAGCCCACTACAATCATCTTGAAATGATCCCAACTGAAGAAAAAAAAAAATTCCTAGTCCTTTAGGCACCCCTAAATCAGTTGCGATTGACCTCTGCATTGACTTGTTGTTGCACTAGTTTGACCTGTTGGCTAGACCTGAACCTTGAACCCGATCTCTCGTGCATTACAGCTCTTGATAATTGTGCTTCTCAACATTCCAGCCATGGCCCATTCACCCTATGTTGCATCATGTCTTGCTCACCTCATCCTGCAACTGTGTTTTCTCTTTGTCGATGTGTCCCTACGCTATTTGCTACGATGGTGGTTGTCTATTCTGGCAACAATGCCTCCCCCAACCTACCAACATTGCATCTTTTCCACTAAGCCCCTTCGCACCATGTACAACTCTTGCTCACGCCCAACAAACATCCCTACGTCTAGCTCCATCACGGACCAACCTTCTACCAACGGGCTGACTTGCGCAATCTGTCACTGAACCCTCGACCTTAGTTTTGTCTTATGCAACTGCAACCTTGCACCTTGATGCCTCCAACTAGCTACCAGGTTGTCACTCCGCTACTTGACCCCATGCCCCACAACCCAATTCCCTTATGTGGGCCTCCCAAGCTCCAACCCCATGCAGAATTGTGGTTGGCCCTTTATCTCACCACTATCACGTACGGTTGCAACCGAAATGGAGAATTTGAAATTTTTCTCCATTACCATGTATGGTTGCAACCGAACCTAGCCCCTGCAACACCTACATGAACCTAGCACCTTGAGATCATCTTCAAAGTTTACGCTCTGATACAATGTTAAATCATGAACATAGCACGCGATAATTAGTTCGTAGCAGATTTATCACAGATCTACTGAATAAAAGCACAACTAGGTTCTTGACACAATTATTCACTGAAAGCAAAATATTACACAACCAATCTCAATCACATGTCACACATGCATATTCTACCCAATCAAATCAATCTTCATTAAATCTTAATCAGAACCTACTTGGGCTCCTGTCCTAAGAGTCTAAGACAATGGCCTAATTGAGGAAAATACATTTACAACAGACCCTAGATTTGATCCAGTTGATCAGGCCCTAGATTTATCCTTGATCAGCTTGGTTGATATAGATCTCCAACGATGTACCCTTGCACCTTCCTTGGACCCGCTGTTAGAGTCCTATAATTTACAGTATCACATGGTGACTGAGTTTTGCTTATGTTTTTTACTGAAAATAATATTCCATGGCTATCATTTATTTTCAGAGAAAGAAAGGGAACTCCTGACTGTAAAGAGCTTCAAAGGAATCAATCTGCTTTTCTGTTCAGTAGAAGGAAGGAAGTGTTGTTGATAAGGTGTCATGGGAATCAAACTTCATTTCTGCCCTCATTCCATTTCATTCACCCTCTTTGCCCCCTCATTTCCTCCATATTCTGAAATGCTTTGAATCCCATTCAAACCCCAAAACCCACATGCATAATCTTTGGGACTTATTGCTCTATAAACCCTTTTATATTAAAGTCTGAAATTCCATGGTTATAGCTCCGCCCACCCACTAGCAACCATATCATTTTCTCACTTGACCTTGCCTTATTCACAGCTCCGCCCCCACAGTTGGCCGCTTGATACATATATATATGTCACATAAACCGCAATAAACACCCCACTTCCTTTATATCCTAAGTCTGAAACCTCTACCTCTCTTCGCAATCGCACATCGCAAGATTCAAAGGATAAGCGCCCAAGGGTAAATGTTATAGTCGTCGAAGTGCAATCTGTAGGACTGGCGAGACCCATATTATCCTCGTAGACACCTCGAATGCTTTGAAACCCTTCATATCATGGTTCAGGCGGCTTTTTCCATTTCTTAACTAAAATCACTTGTCTGCTTGGAAACGTTTATGGTGGGGTCCGTTTCCCGATCGCAATCGCAAATCGCAATTTTTAAAGGATGGGCGCGAGAGGTAAAGGTTAAAGTCAACGAAGTGCGATATGCGATCCCACGGTGGGACTCAATCGCAATCGCAAATCGCAAAACTTAAAAGATAAGTTGCGAAGGTAAAATGCTAAAACCGCGAAGTGCGATATGCAATGCCACGGTGGGGCCCGATCGCAAATCGCAAGTTTTAATAGATAACTGCGGGAGATAAATGTTATAATTGTCAGAGTGCGATATGAGATGCGGTGGGACCAGATTGCAAATCGCAAATCACAAAACTTAAAGGATAAGTACGAAGGGTAAATGTTAAGTTTTGCGTTGTGTGAAGTGCGCGGATGCGATGCGGCTCCAAGATGAAGTTTATAATATTTCAAGTCTGGGTAAATGGTTTTTGATGCTATTTCGTTTAAAAAAGGGTTAAACGCAAAAAGGAAGGACTCGGGTAGCAAAAGGGTCAAGTCGGGTCCCACCCGTGTGCTATGTTATTCCACCTCTAATCGCCCTCCACCTTTCTTCCTTTTCCACTCCTCTCCCTACATCTAATGGCCCTTATCCAATTTTGGCCTCCCCACAGTATCCGAACTTTAACCAAAGGGGGGGAAGGGGGGGGTGTCCAAAATGGGCGGTATCCCATACCGCCCATTTGGCTACGTGTCGCGCCCAGGGATATTCCGCAGCCCCTCTCCAAACACCGCTTACCACTCTCACCCCCTCCGGAAAGCCCTTTGCGCCATTCCCCAAACCACTGCCACCGCACCATGTCCTCCATCATTTGTCCACGTCCACCAACCATCATCCCTCCACGTTCGGGCTTTATGGGTTTGCGCGTTATTTTTCCACATGGCAGGAGGACTCAGGTAGAACCCAACAAGGAGTAAAAAGGCAGAGTGAGGCTGAACGTCACAAAGAAACAGACAGAAAAGGTCGAGTCAGGCGTTTTGTGATATAACAGCAGAAGCCGAAGGGGCAATGAACACATCAGCGCAGCTACTGATCCAAGCACCTCATCAATTTAATAATCAAACAACGACTTTTCGGAGATGAAGAGCCAAGGTGTCAGAGCCTTCCTCGCCTCTTCGGCATCACACCAGCCAGATCCTGATCATTGTACAATTAATAACGGATTGTTAAAGCCACTGTTACGACCGAACTTGTCTTATCACCGCCTGCATGGTTTCACTTGACGAAGGTTTAGTTTGATTGTAATTAAGAACTGTCATTGTAACAAACAGAGGAACCGACTTAAGTTTTGTATAAATACTGCATACATTAGCAGTATGAAGCAGGCCTAGAAGGGGAAAAACCATTGTAATAGATTATGCTAGTTGTAACCACTCTCTTTTGGATGAATGAATGAGTATGTTGTTTTCCAGATTCTTGTGTTATGATCTGTGGTGAAGTGCTTCTCCCATGTAATTTGTGATTCTTCTGTTTTACATACTATTTTCTTTCTTTACTGCGGATAGAAATTTTTGTGTAGGATTTACCATAGGGTACCCTACTCAGTCTTGAAACAATACATTATGTTTTCCTCTAAGACTTGGATGCAGAATTCAAAGACAGTCTGCTCTGCATCCATGTTGAGACCAGAATGTAGAATTCAGAGACAGTCTGCTCTACATTCCTGTTAAACCGTAATCTCCTCCTCTTTTCCATTTCACAAGCTGTAAAGATCCATTGACATGGCTAGGTTGCCTGGTTGCGCCTGACCTCAGTTATCCATCTATTTGAGTTTGTTTACACCTGTTTGACTCCAGAGCCCAATGGCCCTCTTCTGTTGTCTCAACCATAAATCTTCAAACCAACACCTATGCACTAATAGCTAGCCTAAAATGCCCCTATAAACAAAGCTATATCTAACAAAGAAAGCCCTCTCTGAGTCCAGGAAGGCTAGGTCCTGGACTCCAAAGCGGTCTGATGTTTCCCTCCGTGGTTCTGTCTTCAGCCTTAAGAATTACAAAGCGATAACATAATGGCGACTCCACTGGGGACGAACAAAAGTTATCTTCCTTAGAAAGCACATCAAAGTTCAGATCTGATTACTGATGGTGGACAGTGACCAGACACAAGAAGGCTGCATTATTCACCTGGCGACTCCACAATTCAAAGAACCCAGCTTTTGAGCATTCATGGCGACTCCACAACATGCTGACCAGAGTTCCTGCTGAACAAAATGACAAGGTTTGTGGCAGACCTTCTATCTAATGAAGTTTTAAATACATTTAGGAATTAGTTCTCAGAATTTTAGCTTGATGAAGATTTTCTAGCAGCTGTCTTTCTCATTTTGAAGTCAAGCAAATTTAATCCTGAAGCTAAAAAATGTTTCCTAGAGATAGTTGTTGAAATATATGAAACTGGTATTGAACTTTTGAATTCTCAAATTCAATCATATAATTTCCGAGATCCTAGAGAATTCTTGGAAAATCTTCCTTCCCCTAAGCAAGAGGAAATTGTACTACCTCTTGACTTACATATTGAGGATGATTGTGTTTTCAAGTCCCGGACTGAAGATGTGGTTTCAAGGTTTAATGTTGGGGATACAACTGATAAATTAGTCATTGAAGGCCTAGAAGCAGGTATTATACATCATGCTTTAATTGATCCTATAGTAGAGTATATGAAGGTTCTTTTAGTTCAAGTTTCAACCATGTATTTTCTATAAAGATCAAATACATCAACAGTTGCCATTACATAATATAACTTTGGTTATGAGGACACACAATCAAGTTATACCGTTGATTTTCCTGACAAGCAGTCAAGTTGTCCATTTGTTTCTGCTGCTACTTGATTGGTTGTACTGGCATTATTTTGTATCATTTAGAACAAGCAGCAATTTCAGTACAGTAGGGTAGGTAGGTCTGCAAATAAGCTCAGTACTCTGAGCATCTTTCCAGTTTTAGTTTCAGATTGTTGTCCAGTTTTTCAGTACGAGTGTGTTCCAGGCTTCAGTTTTTGCAGAGTGTTAATTTCAGCTTGAAGACTGTCAGCCACAGAGGTTTTGTAGCAGAATAAGTTGCAGGTTTTGGGATCAGCCCAATGGATCAGGCCACTAGTCTACAGTGTTCTTGACACCTCCTGAAGGAGCTGCCATCCCCAGTTGGAGCCACTGTTAGAGTCTTGTAATTTACAGTATCACATGGTGACTGAGTTTTGCTTATGTTTTTTACTGAAAATAATATTCCATGGCTATCATTTATTTTCAGAGAAAGAAAGGGAACTCCTAACTGTAAAGAGCTTCAAAGGAATCAATCTGTTTTTCTGTTCAGTAGAAGGAAGACAGTGTTATTGATAAGGTGTCATGGGAATCAAACTTCATTTCTGCCCTCATTCCATTTCATTCACCCTCTTTGCCCCCTCATTTCCTCCATATTCTGAAATGCTTTAAATCCCATTCAAACCCCAAAACCCACATGCATAACCTTTGGGACTTATTGCTCTATAAAACCTTTTATATTAAAGTCCAAAATTCCATGGTTATAGCTCCGCCCACCCACTAGCAGCCATATCAGTTTCTCACTTAAACTTGCCTTATTCACATCTCCGCCCCCACAGTCGGCCGCTTGATACATATATATTTGTCACATAAACTGCAATAAACACCCCACTTCGCAAATCACAAGTTTTAATAGATAATTGCGGGAGATAAATGTTATAATTGTCGGAGTGCGATATGCGATGCGGTGGGACCAGATCGCAAATCACAAATCGCAAAACTTAAAGGACAAGTACGAAGGGTAAATGTTAAGTCTTGCGTTGTGCAAAGTGCGCGGATGCAATGCGGCTCCAAGATGAAGTTTATAATATTTCAAGTCTGGGTAAATGGTTTTTTATGCTAATTTCGTTTGAAAAAGGGTTAAACGCAAAAAGGAAGGGCTCAAGTAGCAAAAGGGTCAAGTTGGGTCCCACCCGTGTGCTATGTTATTCCACCTCTAATCGCCCTCCACCTTTCTTCCTTCTCCACTCCTCTCCCTACATCCGATGGCCCTTATCCAGTTTCGGCCTCCCTGCAGCATCCGAACTTTAACCAAAGGGGGGGGAGGTCCGAAATGGGCGGTATCCCATACCGCCCATCCGGCTACGTGTCGCGCCCAGGGATATTCCGCACCCCCTCTCCAAACACCGCTTACCACTCTCACCCCTTCCAGAAAGCCCTTTGCGCCATTCCCCAAACCGCTGCCACCGCACCATGTCCTCCATCATCTGTCCAGACTCCACGTCCGCCAACCATCATCCCTCCACGTCCGGGCTTATGGGTTTGTGCGTTATTTTTCCACATGGCAAGAGGACTCGGGTAGAACCCGACAAGGAGTAAAAAGGCAAAGTGAGGTTGAACGTCACAAAGAAACAGACAAAAAAGGTCGAGTCAAGCATTTTGTGATATAACAGCACAAGCCGAAGGGGCAGCGAACACATCAGCGCAACTACTGATCCAAGCACCTCATTAAATTAATAATCAAACAACGACTTTCCGGAGATGAAGAGCCAAGGTGTTAGAGCCTTCCTCGCCTCTTCGGCATCACACCAACCAGATCCTGATCATTGTACAATTATTAACGGACTGCTAAAGCCACTGTTACGACCAAACTTGTCTTATCATCGCCTGCATGGTTCCACTTGGCGAAGGTTTAGTTTGATTGTAATTAAGAACTATCATTGTAACAAACAGAGGAACCGACTTAAGTTTTTGTATAAATATTGCATACATTAGCAGTATGAAGCAAGCCCGGAAGGGGAAAAACCATTGTAATAGATTTTGCTGGTTGTAAGCACTCTCTTTTGGATGAATGAATAAGTATGTTGTTTTCCAGATTCTTGTGTTATGATCTGTGGTGAAGTGCTTCTCCCATGTAATTTGTGATTCTTCTGTTTTACATACTGTTTTCTTTCTTTACTGTGGATAGAAATTTTTGTGTAGGATTTACCATAGGGTACTCTGCTCAGTCTTGAAACAGTACATTAAGTTTTCCTCTAAGACTTGGATGCAGAATTCAGAGACGATCTGCTCTGCATCCATGTTGAGACCGGAATGTAGAATTCAGAGACGGTCTGCTCTGCATTCCTGTTAAACCTTAATCTCCTCCTCTTTTCCATTTCACAAGTTGTAAAGATCCATCGACATGGCTAGCTTGCCTGGTTGCGCCTGACCTCAGTTATCCATCTATTTGAGTTTGTTTACACTTGTTTGACTCCATAGCCCAATAGTCCTCTTCTGCTGCCTCAACCATAAATCTTCAAACCAACACCTATGCACTAATAGCTAGCCTAAAATGCCCCTATAAACAAAGCTATATCTAACAGAGAGAGGCCTCTCTGAGTCCAGGAAGACTAGGTCCTGGACTCCAAAGCGGTATGATGCTTCCCTCTGTGGTTATGTCTTCAACCTTCAATATTACAAAACGATAACACCCGCCACACTTGAGCATCTCACTCCTCACTTGAGAAACCCCTCTCTTAATGGTTTGTGCCACTATATGGTGTGTCCTTCCCCTCTCCTTAGCCTTGCTTTTATACCTTTATATTGAGCTAAATCCCTAACCCTAATCTCTAAAGTGATTGGTAGTCGAGATTAGATCTTGCCTCGCTTGAGATATAAACATAATCACTAAAGTAAAATACTTTAATTTTCCTAAGTTTCTTTAGGTCAATAGTCAACATAATTCATTATTTGTTTTTCCTAAGTTAGACTTAGGCTAAGTTACAATAACAACTTAATACTTGAGCAAGTGTCCTAAAGAGAATTTAGGTCACTTTTGCACACCTAGACACTCAGGCCTGTGCAGAAATACCTACTTGAGCCATCAACAAGAATGAAAACATTTCATTATCATGCAAGCTTTTTCTAGAAATGAAAAAAGTAAACTAAAAACATAAAAGGTACTTCCTAATTTTGAATTGATAATGAAATGAAGAACAATAGCTAAATCTGAAAATACGCTAAGGTGCATGGCACATGCACGTATGCACCCTCTACCTCTATAGACATTACATAAATATACATGTCTTTGTATTTATTAGATGTATAATTCCGAATTCTATATTGAACCATACTGGATTTTTTCATTACATTTTTCCGTACAAAAACATCATATTCGTAGTTGAATCTTGCTACTATGACTTAACATAAAATTTGCAAAACTGGACAAAACTTATTAACTAAAACTTGAGTTCAAGGAATTTTGATGGAGCCTTTTTACTTTGTTCACCAGCACTCATGAAGTTATAAGGAGTTATGTTCCTATGATCCTAGCTGACAATGTAGGTAATGTCCATTGGCCAATTGCAGTCAATTGACAATTCCCTCTATGATCCTAGTTAACAATTTAGGTAATGTCCATTGACCATTTTGTAATCAATTATCCATTGACCATTTGTAATCAATTAAACATTCCCAAAAATTGCATTAACTATTTCATGCAGCTCTGTTGAATTCATTTTTCTTTTTTTAATTGTTGAGAGCTTGGCCGGGGCGGGAAGGGGTGGAGGGGGGGGGGACGGGTGAGGGGTTTCGAGATTGCCCAAAGTCGCCTGAACCATTATCAGTGAAATTCTAATCGGAAATTCTGTGATGCTGTAAAATTTGTAAGCAGCCGGTGGGGAAGTAAGCAAATAAGCATCTACCAGGTAGATTTATACATCTAACGCAGGGTGAGCAGGGCATACATACCTGAACCAAAGGAAGCATGTAGGCCAGAGTTTTTCCAGAGCCAGTGTGCGAGGCCAAAACAATACTCTGTCCTCCGAGTATAGCTGGTATTCCGAGGCACTGCACCTCAGTGGGAACAGATATGCTCAATTCCTTAATTGTGCTCATTATCTCAGGTGCAAGTTCCATCTCGGCAAACGAAGAAACAGTGGGACTCTTCGTTTCCTTTTGAGAATTATCGGTTCTCTTGGACGGAAGCTTTGCGACATTTGGGGCGTTCTTAAGGTGCCTGGACCGTAGCTTTTCCAGTAAAGAAATCACACGAGATTGCTCTGGGGGTTTATCCACTGCTACGGCAGAGGAGCACAACGCCTTAAACCCTGCTTGAATTCTGCGGCTTGTAAAACAGGGAGGCCTAAACAATATAGGAACTGATGCGCAGTAGGTCGATGACGCCGATGAGAGATGAAACATCATCCTTCCGCTCATCTTGTCTTAAACCCTACCAAAACCCTTTAGCTGGTTTTTCTCAATCAAAGACTGGGCTTTTTTCAACCATGGGTTCCCATCAATCCATTAAACGAAAATAACGAGTTTCTAGGTCTTATCCATTCAATTTACTCGCTTCGTCTTGCAACAACCAAGGTTATTAGGCTCCACTGGTAGAGATGGATGAGAAAAGTTTTTGGTACCGTTTTGTCGCTGAGCTGGATGCATAGATCAGTGAGGTATTGGGTTTTCGTCTGTCGATGAAGTTGATGAACAGATTCGTGACTTTAAAAGAACATTGATAGATCTTACATAGATATATAAAAGGAGTTCCAGAAAAAAAATTGTGTTTTGGTTTTGGTTGTATAGATGTTTTTTGCTAATTGAATTGGATATTATATTTTTCCATATAAATACTATATTCACAGTATTTACCATTTTTAAATCATAAATCATATATTATATTCATGTGTGTTTTATTTATGTTTTATTGAATTTAGTTATTAATTTGTTTTTTTTTTTTTTCTTTTTTTTTTTCAAGCATTTTGAGAGAAGAGTGTTTCCAAGCCCTTTTGTAGAGGAGATTTTAGGGTGGTTAGTGATAATAGTCGAGATTTGTATGAGAAATTATGTGTCTAAGATTTAAATAGTGTGTTATTATTTTATTAAAATTATAATTGTGAGGAGAATAAAGTTTTTTTTATTTTTATAAGTCTTACTTGCATAACTAGTTGAGGATGGTCCTCGTTAGCAAGGCGACTTAAGATCAAACCTCACGGAGGTTGTTGCACTCGTGCTACAGGTAGGAGACACGCTAAAATCTAGTCTGCTTAGGGTTGGTGTGGCCCAGGGCGAGTGTGATCCTCGGGTGACTTTGACGGCTTAGATGTCCTTGGATCGTGGTTTCTCAAGCAACAGGTCAAGTCTGGAGGAACACAGACAACTTGACAAACAAACAAAAAGTCTCTTCATTCCTCTTTCTAGTTTTTCGTTTACAACTACCACCATCTAGGTATTATAGTCTTCTTCTCTATCTACCATATAGGGTGTTGATTCCTCAACATATATTTCTTGGTATCCCTTAGTATCCTTCTCTAAATTGTTGTTTGTTGATATTTTGCATTCATCTCCTCTTCGTTATCTCATTAGTTGTTGCTCAAAAGATTGTCATCCTTTAGGTCTTGGTTTATGCCATTTTTCCCCTTTTAGGATAAACCCATGCTTGAGGACATGAATCCTACAATTTTATTGTGTTTTGACAAATCCGACATTGAAATTTTGTGTTTTCCTAATCCAATACCCAAGTCCATCTAGAAACCTTTTTTTTTAGGCATTAACTTATTTGGTAAAGCCTTACTAATACCAATTTTCGCACATGTACATACATATGTAAAAAACACCAATCTTGGTTTGATTTACATTAGTTTTTAAATATTTGCCCAAGATATTCCTGATATCCTCAAAATTTGTTAGGTCTCAAAAGCGTATTGGCAAATTTGGCAAACGTACTCAAACAAGCACTTTGGTGACAAACATATTGGATAGGTTAAATTCTAGGAACCACGGGGTAACAAAAAGACATACTCTTCCCCATAACCATGGACACTCCTCAAAAAAATTCTAATAATCAATAAGAGTGTGAAATTGGAAAATAGAAACATCTTTGAAACAAGATGTACCTCATAATTATTTGACCATTTTGTGTAAATCCATTGTTACAAATCTAATGTTGGAGGCTAATCAACATAGTATTACCTTAGATTCATAGCAAGAAAGGGGATTATAGATTATCTCCTTTGTAACCTCTAGTAATAGAACCTTCTTTGGTTTCTTTAAAATATAAACATTAAGAAAATGAGTCAATGCAACTACAAAGGATTTACTATTAATTGCATCCTTAAAAGAATGACCCTTGGACAAGAAGGGTATATCCTTTCCACCTTTGCCTCCATAAGGAGAGGTACCCAAATATAACATATTATTGTCACAGTGTTTGAATGGTACCCACAAGATCATTGTCACCATAATTAGGATCAAAATCATCAACAACACACATCTTGCAATTCTTTCAATCTAGTACACCACATTTCATTTAGGTGTTTTGTCAAACATTTGTTGCCCAAGTATTTCATTAAACACTTGGCATACATCCTCAACTAAAAGTTGAAGTTGCATTTTACCAGCAAGGCTCGATAGCATTAAGAGAAACAACTTCTACATTTGTCGAAGTCATTACCATACAACCCCAATCACCTTCTTCATCCCCAAACACTTATTTATAGAAATTGAAGGTAGGATCAAACAATAAAGCATCCTTAAGATGCAAAGGTATACTAAAACAAGATAGGTGACGTTGCAAAAACCATTAGGAAAAAGTGGGAGGTTCATTGCCATCAATTCCACTCCAACAATGTGACCCTCGACTTTGCTAATGATAATCCTTCATTCTTTGTCAAAAACCCTTTTCGCTTTGATTATTCTAAAATCTTTAAAATTAAATAAATAGATAAATTCAAAGTTATTTTATATCAATTAAAATTGTAACACCCTCCTCCCACATTTACCCAAGCTAACCAGTCCACTGGGGTAAACATGTGATGAAGAGTTACTATGATATGATTCAACTCCCCAAGTACATTTAAGGAAGTGGAATCAACAAACCATAACCAAATTGACCTTCCTCGAAAGTTATAGGACCCCCGGGGGCTAACCAACCACTTCAGGTTTCCAACCCTTGAGTTAACATGATTTTTGATTGAGCTAGACACTAAGTCGCTCCCATGACAAGCCCTTCATGCGACTATAACCCTACAGTTGCTCCCATAACAAGGGCATCCATGTGACTACAGTCTTTTTTAGGGAATTCTGTGCTAACAACCCGGAATTTTGAGCCACTTTTTCAGGGCTAGGATAGAGACATATACCCAAAACTTGATGAAATTCTTAGAAATGATAAATATCAAGAAGACAAGGCCTTTAATGCAAAACTTGAATGAGGACCTAACCTGACTCATCCGAACCAAAACCCTTTACCTGGTTTTTCTCAATCAAAGATTGGGCTTTTTTCAACCATGGCTTCCCATCAATCCATTAAACGAAAATAACAAGTTTCTAGGTCTTATCCATTCAATTTACTCACTTCACCTTGCAACAACCAAGGTTATTAGGCTCCACTGGTAGAGATGGATGAGAAAAAAATTTGGTATCGTTTTGTCGGTGAGTTGGATGTGTAGATCAGTGAGGTATTGGGTTTTGGTATGTCAATGAAGTTGATGAATTGATTCGTGAGTTTAAAAGAGCATTGATAGATCTTAGAAATATATGTAAAAGGAGTTCCAGAAAAAATAAAATAAAAAAATTTGTGTTTTGGTTTTGGTTGTATAGATTTTTTTTTTACTAATTGAGTTAGATATTATATTTTTCCATATAAATATTATATTTACAGTGTTTACCATTTAAAATTCATATATTAATGTGTGTTTATTCGTGTTTTATTGAATTTAGTTATTAATTTGTCTTTTTTCTATTTTTCAAGCATTTTGTAGAGAAGATTTTTCCAAGCCCTTTTCGAGAGAAGATTTTTGAGTGGCTACTAATAATTTAAAAATTAGATAGCTGAGATATTATGTGTCTAAGATTTAAATAGTGTGTTATTATTTTAATAAAATTATAATTGTGAGGAGAACAAAGTCTCTTTATTTCTATCAAGTCTTACTAGCACAACCGGTTGAGGATGGTCCTCGTTAGTAAGGCAGCCTAGGATCAAACCACATGGAGGTTGTTGCACCTATGCTAGGGGTAGGAGGCACGCTAAAATCTAGTCTGCTTAGGGTTGGTGTAACCCAGGCCAAGTGCGATCCTCAGGTGACTTTGATGGCTTAGATGCCCGTGGGTCGTGGTTTCTCAAGCCACAAATCAAGCCTGGAGGAACACAGACAACTTGAAAAACAAAAAACAAAAAAGTCTATTCATTCCTCTTTCTAGTGTTTCGTTTGCAACTACCACCATCTAGGTAGTCTCCTTCTCTATCTACCATATAGGGTGTTGATTCCTCAACATATATTTCTTGGTATTCCTTAGTATCCTTCTCTAAACTGTTGTTTGTTGATATTTTGCATTCATCTCCTCTTCATTATCTCATTAGTTGTTGCTCAAAATATTGTCATCCTCTAGGTCTTGGTTTATGCCATTTTTTCCCTTTCAGGATAAACCATGCTTAAGACATGAATCCTGCAGTTTTATTGTGTTTTGACAAATCCGACATTGAAAATTTGTGTTTTCCTAATCCAATACCCAAGTCCATCTAGAAACCTTTTTTTTTAGGCATTAACTTATTTGGTAAAACCTTACTAATATCAATTTTCGCACATGTACATGCATATGTAAAAAACAACAATCTTGGTTTGATTTACATTAGTTTTTAAATATTTGACCAAGATATTCCTGATATCCTCAAAAAAAATTAGGTCTTAAAAGCGTATTGAAAAAATTGACAAACCTACTCAAACAAGCACTTTGGTGACAAACATATTGGATAGGTTAAATTCTAGGGGCCACGGGGTAATAAAAAGACGTACTCTTCCCCATAACCATGGACACTCCTCAAAAAAATTCTGATAATCAATAAGAGTCTGAAATTGGAAAATAGAAAAGTCTTTGAAACAAGATGTACCTCATAATTATTTGACCATTTTGTATAAATCCCTTGTTACAAATCTAATGTTGGAGGCTAGTCCACATAGTATTACCTTAGATTCATAGCATGAAAGAGGATTAGAGACTATCTCCTTTGTAACCTTTAGTACTAGAACCTCCTTTGGTTTCTCTAAAATATAAACATTAAGAAAATGAGTCAACGCAACTACAGAGGATTTACTATTAATTGCATCCTTAAAAGAGTGACCCTTGGACAAGAAGGGTATATTCTTTCCACCTTTGCCTCCACAAAGAGAGGTACCCAAATATAACATATTATTGTCACAATGTTTGAATGGTACCCACAAGATCATTGTCACGATAATTAGGATCAAAGTCATCAACAACACACATCTTGCAATTATTTCAATCTAGTACACCACATATCATTAAGGTGTTTTTTCAAACATTTGTTGCACAATTATTTCATTAAACACTTGGCATGCATCCTCAACTAAAAGTTGAAGTTGCATTTTACCAACAAGGCTCGATAGCGTTAAGAGAAACAACTTCTACATTCATTGAATTCATTACCATACAACCCCAATCACCTTCTTCATCCCCAAACACTTATTTGTAGAAATTGAAGGTAGCATCAAACAATAAAGCATCCTTAATTGGATGCAAAGGTATACTAAAACAAGAGAGGTGATGTTGCAAAAACCATTGGGAAAAAGTGGGAGGTTCATTGCCATCAATTCCACTCCAACAATGTGACCCTCGACTTTGCTAATGATAATCCCTCATTCTTTGTCAAAAACCCTTTTCGCTATGATTATTATAAAATATTTAAAATTAAATAAATAAATAAATTTAAAGTTATTTTATATCAATTAAAATTGTAACACCCTCCTCCGACATTTACCCAAGCTAATCGGTCCATCGAGGTAAACATGTGACAAAGAGTTACTATGATATGATTCAACTCCCCAAGAACATTTAAGGAAGTGGAATCAACAAACCATAGCCAAATTAACCTTCCTCATAAGTTATAGGACCCCCAAGGGCTAACCAACCACTTCAGATTTCCAACCCCATGATTTAACATGATTTTTGGCTGAGCTAGACCCTCAGTCGCTTCCATGGCAAGCCCTCCATGCAACTGTAACCCTCCATTCGCTCCCATAACAAGGGCATCCATGCGATTGCAGTCTTTTTCAGGGAATTTTGTGTTAGCGACCCCAAATTTTGAGCCACTTTTTCAGGGCTAGGATCAAGACCTTTGCCCAGAACTTGATAAAATTCTCATAAATGATAAATAACAAGAAGACAAGGCCTCTAATGCAAAACCTGAACAAGGCACTGACCTTACTCATCCTAACCATGGCAGACACTTCGTTGAACACATTGTGAACATGTAATCGACGGGTCATATAAACACATCTGAACAAAGGGACTTCATACTTATATGAGATTCGTCAAGAAGTCTGATGCCCTCTCATAATAGCTACAATATCATCTATTATGTCATACATTCGTTAACATTTCATTTACTAATCAAAACATGATGAGAGCCATAACTAAATTTTATCATAAAACCATGCTTATAACCAACATATCAACAATGATAAAACAACCATTATAATCACATAATAACAAGCCCATTTACACATAATACACAAGAGGAAAAGAGCTCTTATTAACATATGCAAAATCCAACCAAGTTAGGGACTTCCACGTACCACCCGACCATATATTGGGCTGAACCAAATCTTTCTTTCAGTCAATCACCCCCACACCGTATTCCAAGCATGAATGTGGGAGTCACAACAAAACCAACCAAGGCTTCCTCAGGCTTGACCATGTATCTTGCCATTATCGGTCAAGGGATTCCTAGGTCTCAAACCCTCATATGTACATCCTGGCTTTACCGTGTATCCCGTCATTACCGGTCAAGGGATTCCTAGGTCAAACAATAAACATACACTACATGCTTTATTGCAATCTCGCCATATACCGGTCAAGGGATCACTAGGCCCTAAACAAGCATGGATGCCTCTGGATTTCTCCACCTAAACCGTGAGGAATTTTCCCGTCTCCACCCTTAGGCTTTACCATGTATCCTACCATTTACCGGTCAAGGGATTCCTAGGACTTTAGGAATTTTCCCGAGACCACCCCACTCAGTTTCGAAACCATCTGATAATCCAGCTCAACCAAGTAAAAGAACCCCTTCATACCATTGTTATCCGGAAATGGAAAGGCAAGGCTGAAAAACATTGTCACACTTGACTCATGCCAATGATAACAAGAGAACCAAATACAAACATGCATGCCAAAACAAGTAAGGAAACCAAACATGTAACTTGATACCTACAAGTAATCTCGTTGTAGCCGCTCGATCTAACTCTTCCTTGCTTAATCTTTGTTTCCCTTTGCTTTATTGTCCTTCGTTTGCATTCCTTTCTCCAATGCTAGAGTGCTCCACGAATACTCTAAGTGTGGAAGAGCATGTGAGAGAGAATAGAGGGAGAGCTCCAAGCTAAAAACTGACAAAAGGTTGTGAACTGATCCTTAGAAGCCTTTTTATCATTGAGGCCTCTATTTTCTTCATTCTCCATTATTTTTCTTTAATTTTCCTCCTCACATGAAACATGTGACCTTTAACCTTCCCTTTATCCTAATTTCCTTTATTTTCATAAATAAATGCCTATTTTCCCTTTCAAAACCTTTGTCATTGTCTTTGGTAATTTCCTCTTGGCCATAAAAAAACCAAATGAATGCCCACTAGGATGTTTTGCCCAACGTCTAGCTTAGAATACGTATCCCGTGACCTTGGTCTTATTTTTACTTTATTAACTTTATTACATGAACTTTTAACCCGGTGCTGTTACAAAAATTAGTCTTATTAGATCACTCTTCCTCCTCCTCATCTAACATATTAAAAAAGTAATATAAATTATGATTGAATTTACACAGACACACACACACACACACACATACACTTAAACCAAGAGAACTTTGTGTTCTGTAAAATAAAACTTGAAAACCAACATCAAAATCATAAACGAGAGTTGAAAGTGACCCTAGAAGAGAAAATACAAGAGCATTGTTGAAGTTATTAATTCTTACTTGTATCATTGTTTAATATGTGGTTCTTCATCATATCATGTGATTGTGGTTTATTAATCTATAGGCATTGTGAGGTAGAGACAATTCTCTAAGTAAGCAGTTTGATTCCAAGTCTTTAGGATGTTGTTGGATCTAGTTGGACATGCTTCGACTAGTTAGCTCTTAGACTTGGTCTCTAGTAGGGATGTTTTCTCAACTAGTTGTTAGTATGGTTAAGAAAACAAATTTATCCAAAACCAAAGTTTGAAGTCTTTATATGTAACAATGTTGGTTAAATATTATATCTCAAAATAGTTTTTATGTATGAAGAAAATATGTTTGCACTCCCATTTTTTATCATGGTATCAAAGCTTCTATAGGCTTAACTCTCTCACAAGAAGGCCACGAACATGAGAGAATCTCGAGAGATGACGTTTTGTACATACATAGTATCAACTTAACATAAGAGAGTGAATTTTCTGTGATAGTAGATTGTTGTGGGTGATTGCTAGAATTTATTTATATTTATATTTGTAGAGAGCTTATTGTAGAGTGTGTTAAGTGATGCAATTGTTTGCATTGTGAAAATAAAACCATTTCCAAAAGGAGATGTTATTGCCTCTATAAGAAGAGACTCATTACGAAGGATTTAAAAGTTAAAATAATGGCCATTCTCAAGAGAGTCACTTAGATCTACTCATGATAGATTGTTGCATGGAAGACATGTTGAATTATGTGAAGGGAGGCAACTAACAACATGCACGGAAGAATGATAATGCAATTAGGAGGAGACACATGTGAAGCATTATTGGCAAATTGCATAAATCCACAATCTACGGGAATGAAATGTTTGTAATGTTTCTTGGTTCAAAGCTCCCCCCAAAAAATATACATGGTGGAAAAATATGTTCACTAGAGTGGCCAAATTGATTGTGTGATTTATTGTCATTATTTGATAAGGTGAACTAAACATGCATGTGAGGAAAGCAAGATGACCTTGCTTGTTGTGGGTATCCATTGATGTTGGCACTTCACGTGTGCAACACACACACACACACATTATTTCATGTCAATTAAGATTAGTAATAATAGATCATTCATTGACATCATCATTAACATATGAAAAAACCAATATAAATTTTGAAAATTAAGTAACTTTTAAACAAATTATATATATATATATATATATATATATATATATATATATATATATATATATCAATTGGGGTTACCTCGGGTGGTTGGGCAAAATGGTTGTTATCTTCCCCACCCAAGTTCAAATCTCGGCCAGTGACATGATGAGCTATAATGCCTTAATAAATATTGTTGTAGTGACTTTGCGCCCATGAATATTGTTTTATTGACTTTGAGCCTTGCAAACTCTTAAGTGAGTATACATGTGGGCACCTATGTTGTACTGGCTTCGAGGATTGTGAACTCTTAAGTGAGTATACTTGTGGGCTAGCCTGGTACCAACAACCTCACTCTAGCCCTTGAGTTGAGAGGGAGGTTGATTTATTTCCTTGGTTACTATATATATATATATATATATATAGAGAGAGAGAGAGAGAGAGAGAGAACTACGTGTCTCATAAAATAAAACCTCAAAACCAACATCAAAATCATAAACAAGAGTTGAAGGTGACTCAATAAGAAAAAATACAATAACATTGTGGGCTCTTGTGTTGAAGTTATTAACTCCTACTTGTCTTATTGTTTAATGGGTGATTCTTCGTCATATCACACAATCATGGTTTATTATTGTACATGCATTTTGAGGTAGAGACAATCTCTACATAAGTGGTTTGATTCCAAGTCTTTATAAGGTTGTTAGATCCAGTTGGACATGAGAGATTCTCTCTAGCCAATTAACTCCTATACTTGATGGGTAGTTGAGATATTTTCTCAACTAGTTGTTAGTTTGGTTAAGAAAGCATGTTTATCTTAAGCCAAAGTTTTAAGTATTTATATACAATAGTGTTGGTTAAATAAGTTTTGTGTGTGAAGAACATATGTCTAGTCTCAAATTTTCTTTCATGGTTCTAGAGTCAATCTAGGATTAACTCCCTCATAGGAGGGCCTAAGAACATGAGAAAACCTTAAGAGTTGATCGCTTATGCATATATAAACATAAGTGAGTGAATTGTTCGCAAAAGTAGATTATTATACGTGTTTGTTAGAATTTGTTTTTAATTTCTATTTGTAGAAATCTTGTCGTAAAGTGTGTTAAGTGATGTAATTGTTTTCATTGCGCAAATAAATCCTTTGCCAAAAGGCGATGTATTGCCAAATAAATCCTTTGCCAAATATTTTTAATGACGCTTAGTTCAAATCATTCCCCAAAAAAATATACATGGTGGTAAAATAAATTTCCCGAAGTGGCCAAATTGATTGTGTGACTTACCCTCATTATTTGATAAGGTGAAATAAATATGCATGTGAGGAAAGAAGATGGTCTTGCTAGTTGTGGGTATCCATTGACGTTGGAGATCCACACACACATAATATATTTTTTTTCGTAAATGGGTGCATTTTTGAAGTGAACATTTAAATTATGTGGTTTGCATTAGGGAAGAATATACATATGAACCAATGACGATGACAACAAGGAATTGTTTTCTTAGTCCAAAAAGAATATATCTACAAAGCTAGAGGCGAGATGAAGTGTAGGTTCAACTCAAGATGGATAGTTGTTTAGATTGTCCAAGAAGTTGAAAGACCGGAGAAATTAGACCTCATTGGGGTTATTAGATACACATGTGTGGATTGTTATCCAATAGCTTAAGGGAGATCTAGTATGTGGAAGTTCAACCTCATTATTTTACAAGGGTTATGATACATTTCAAGTGCTAATGGTGTTCGATGATGTTGGGAAACTCGGGTCACAGGCAGGAGATTATACCTTTCAAATGAATAGGTGCCAACTTGATGGAGTTTGAAGTCTAAATATTTTGAAAAGATTACATATTGAGACAAATAGTCGTAAAGAGGGGTGTTGGAGTTCTTAAATACTACTTGTCCTAGTGCTTAATGTGTGATTCTTCATCATATCTTATGGTTGTGGTTCATTAATGTATAGGCATTGTGAGGTAGAGACAATATCTACATAAGCAGTTTGATTCCAAGTATTTAGGATATTATGAGAGATTATCTCCAACTAATTAGCTCTTACAATTGGTGTGCAGTTGATATATTTTCTCAACTGTTTGTTAACATGTCTAATATAGCATGCCTAGATTAAGACAAAGTTTGAGGTATTTACACGTAATATTATTGATTAAATAATATAACTCAAAAGTTTTTTCATGTGTGAAGAAAATATGTCCACTCACCCATTCGTTATCATCTTATAAAGTAAGTTCTCTCTAAATATGTGCATAATAATTTTAATTTTTTTATAAATTAAATGTGGAATTTGAAAGGTTTTTTTTTTTTTTTTGGTGAAATTTTCTTCTAGAAAACAATTTGTAATATGTATGAAACAACTAACGTTTTAGGTGGACACTCCACCCATCATTAAGGACACATAAAGCTTCTTGTGAGAGCAATGAGTGCTAGACCAAGTTAAATAGAGTGATTGGTTAATGGCTAATAAAAGTGAAACATGATGAATGGGACAAATTGTTACTATTAAAATGAAGATTAATGAAAGAAAAACATTAGGAAATTTTAAAATCAAAATAAGAGGAATGTAAGGAGACTTTTGTTAAAGATTAAAAATTAAAATCTATAGAAAATTTTAATAAATTGAAAGAATATGAAAAAAGGAACATTTGTAAATTAAGTGTATTAATTTGGAAGATTTAATTTTAAAGCCTATATAAAGGGATGGAGAGATCAATGTTGTGAAACATGTGATGGCTTAATAGTTTGATTGGGGTTTGGAACAACATTATTGATTTGATTTCTTAGTTTTTATTATTTTGATTTGCGATAAGTTTTAGTTCTCATCTTAAATTTACATATCAACCTCAAGGTTGTGGCCTAGCTAAATGTCAAACTAGCATATGGGACTTCCTTGTTTATGGGAAAAGGGACCCCCCTTGAGCAACAATTTAGTTATTAATTCGAACCTACTACCTTCAAAGAGGAAGCACATGTTCTTGATCATTAGGCCTTAGATCCTTGACCTAGCACAAATAACATTGAATAAGCATTTAAGTTATATTTAATCTTAAAGGAACATTGTTTCAAGAGCCCCCATGATGTAATACATTATAAATTATCATAATGGCATCATCATTTTCCAAATATATTAATAAACAACATGATAAAATCTTTACAGCTAAAATAGCTAAATGAGAATTTCAACAAGTTTGACATTCGTTTAAGAAAGAAAAAAGTCCAAGCCTAAATGTTTGTATAACAAATTTCTACTTGGCATTCTATGACTTACTAAAGGAAGGTTTGTTGAAGGCGATTGAAGTATCTATAAGATCAAGGAAATTCTTGTGGGCTATGAATGTTCCATTCTTATCTCTAGGCCTAAAAGAAATGAATTTAAAACATTGGACTGCATGCCTATTTCATCGTGTTATAATTCAACTGATAAAATCATCACTAAAATTATTACAAAAGGGCTTGAAGGAATTCTTTCAAAAGCCATTTCAAAATAACAATTTGGTTTCATATTCGATGGATTTGACTAAAGATTTTGATAAGGTTAACTTGACACGTTTAAGGTCAATCCTAATGAATGGATATTCAAGTGATGAATTGGATCATGCGGTGTATATCCTTAGTCTCATTTACTATTATAACCACTGGTTCAACCTCTATATTTTTCATATATCAAGAGGCATAAGACAAAGACATTTAATGACACCTTATTATGTTCCCATCGATTGTAGAATGACTGAGCAAAATAATAACAACCGACAAGAGAGAAGGATTTAACAAAAGGACAAGAGTGGGAATCTCAGTATCATTGTCACACCTACTTTTGTTGATGATATCACCCTATTTAGATTAGGGAATCAAAGAGAAGTAGAGAAATATAAGGAGCTTTTAGATGTGTACAATAAAGCAATAATAACGAAGGCTAAATTTAGCAACTAATCTATATTTTTCCATGGGCTAGAGGAAGAAAATGAAAGGCGGTATAAGTATAACCTTCCTCTTAACTTTGTTCCCTTTGATGATGGGGTAAATACCTTGGATTCAACTTAAATCCCAATGATTGTATATTAAGAGACTTGTTATGGTTATATTTTAAGATAGAGAGAAGAGTGAAAAATTAGTGCTACAAGTGGTTGTCTCAAGGAGGGAAGCTTGGATTAGTAAAAGCAGTCTTGGAAGGGATTCTAGTATACTATCTATTAGTAGCTCACATTTTAGAAGGAAACTTGGAGAAGGTAAAGAATAAATGCTTTAACTATTTATAGATGGGTAAAAAAGAAAAGGCGGCTATTCCCCTAGTGAAATGGAAGAAGTTGGCTAAAGGAATATGGTGATGGGGTCTAAAGAACATTCACTTGTTTAGAATAGATTCAGTGGCCAAAATCCTTTGGATATTATTGCATAATGAAAGTTTGTGAGGAAAAATAATAATGGAAAAATGCATTAGTCCATATACAATTGAGAAATGGACTAGAAAGGAAGTAAAAGGACACGATGGAGCCTCCATAGTTTGGAAAGTAATGGTGAGAGTCTTTCCTTGGCTAGAAAAGTGGATAATTTGGAAAAAGAAATAAAGGAAATAAAATAAATATTAGATAAGACCCCTAGATGGGGTGCATATAAAATTTCAGGCTATCAAGTCCTTTTATCAATTGTCTACACAACAGGGGGATACCTTGACTTACTAATGTAGTTGACACGAAAGTGACCTCAACTTGGTGATAAGAATGGGAAATGATACATTGATGGGTATGTAACTTAAGTTAGTCGAAGAAAGCAACTAGTACACTCGTAAAAAACTAATTTAGGTGGCATAAAAATTAGGGAAAAAGAGGGTGAGATTATTTTTTCCAAAAGTAAAGCTACATGAAATTTTATTGTTATAAGGTATGGGATTAAGATAGACAAATTTGTGGGTAAAAGAGCATGGTGATGGAATAATATTGGGAAGTTGCAATGTCCCTTAAAAACTAAAATACTTGTATGGCTAAGAATCTCCAATAATATTCCTATTTAGCATATTTATAGGAAAATATTGTGGGAGGGCCCTAACAGATGTAGTCTTTGCAAAAAGATTGAAGAAGTCAATAACCATTTATCGATTCATTATTCATTTTGAAGAGAAGCTTTGAAATAATTCTTGAAGATAATATATGGAGATGTGAAATGGGAGAGGAAGACTATTGCAAATTGTTTTTAAAACTAATTCAAAATCAACGCTTTTTTTATTGGATCATAGAGCATTTCCATGTTTAGTGGCTTGGGATTTATGGCTAGCCATATTTGATATGACCTATCAAGGAAAGGATATTCTTCCTCTACAAGTGTGCTTTTAGGTAAGATGATTATTTGATGAGGCCATCCAAGGATACTTGGGAAAATGTGGTTTGTGTAGAAATTTAAACAATACTGTGATGTATTACCAAACTCCCCTGATCTAACAATTAAAGCCACTATTAAATACAAAATCCTTCTACTCAATTCTTTGCGGAAATTAAATCGCCAATTGCAAACACATGAAGAAATATCAATCACACATAACAAGATGTTTTTACCGAGAAACCTTAAAGCTAAAAACCCAACTATCATATATTATGTATATCATGGATCATGAAACAATCTTGTTAAACACCATGTTAAACACACACATGGTGTATGAGATAGATAAACACACACAACAAGGAACTCAACACACAATGAAGGATAAGCGTGTAGCTCTCTTATTTTTCCATTATACATGATGTACATTTATAGTACAATGGTGTGACTCTTGGTTTCACATTCCAAGGTCACTTGGACTCCACTGTGACTTTTCGCATTCCACACCTACCCATGGAGGATTAGTGTTTCGGGGAATTAACAGAGCAGGGGCGTACTACTTAACAGAGACTCACACGATCATGCACATTCATAAAAACTAAATAGATCAGAATGAGAGGTTTACCCGTTGGTCCTACGTTTGAAGTAGATCCACGTGGAGTTCAAACTCCCTGCAACCGTCCTTCCTCCTTAACCTGAAATACAAGAAGAAACCAGCACAAAGGACAAGTTGTACATCATATTTCTACTCTATATGTTAGTGAGATTCATATAAAACATTAAATAAATCATAATGAATGCTTGTATAACAAATATTCTCATACATAAAAGCATACACTAACACGTTTATTTCGAGAACAACATGATACTTCTGTATTATAAATAGTACGTACAAAAGTAATCAAGTGGAGAGATCACCTGATCCTTCCAAGGCCTTCGCAGACCGTCGTCCGGATCCGTCCAGCCCTTGCCTCGCTAAGACTCCTTCCAAACGGGTGCATACGAGATAACATATAAAGGGATGTGTATCTCAAGGAAACAAGGGTTTCCTACAATGAACTGGGAAAGTGCAGGAGGCACGGGGAATCAGACTTGGATAGGGAATACCAACAGAGTATAATATCAATACTTTCTCTCTCCCTTAGGCCATACACATGAGGGCTTTTTATAGTCCCTCCAAGTAGTTTCAGCAGTTGGAAACAGTTGGCCACGGGCTGGGGTGGTTGAACTACCTGAGTAACCATCAACCCAGCGCGAAATTAGGGATTTTATATATTTTTTTAATCATTTTAATGGCATACGCGGAAAAGTCTAGCTGTACTCGCGTATACACGCGGAAAAACACGGGCATAGTCGCGTATGAGGGATTTTCCACTGTTTTTAAGTGAATTTGTCCAAGTCTGTAGGAATGGGTGCCCAATAAGCCATGTAGCAATCATGAATCATGTCAAAGTGAGAAATGATGCTATAACAGATGCCCCCTAATATATGAGGTCAGAAGGGGTACATGATGGCCGAAATGTATTATGCACATAGAAAGAACTTCGCAAGGACAAGAGAGGACTTCACCAGATTTCAGCCTGCCAAAAACCAATGAAAGAAACGAGAGAGTCAACTCATGCTGAGGCGGGCATACCCATGCTCAGTCAAAAATACATCATATATATAGAAAGTACTGAATAGATCCAACATGTATACAAGTATAACTGAACTGAAAGTACATAGTGAATCATCTGAGCAGGGCCCGAAAATACAAGTCTGTATCAATGTCCAAGTATCACATATAGAAAGCTGATCAAAGATGGTGCAACTGGATGTCTGATCAAATAAGTAACTGAATCTCCAAGTACCGGATCATAAGTGGTGGATCAAACGGTACAATCACGCAACTCGGGGACCAACATGTAAGATGCTGTGTTGTCTTTGAGCCTGCCTCTCAAAGTGAATGACCAACTGTGAAAGCTGAAAAGGTATCAGCAGATGAACAAAATCTTGAAACAGCAACTTGAGGTCTTCACGAGTCTGGCAACTGTTCAATTCTATTGGGAATAATCAGTGAAGTCGACCATGTGAGAAATCGTTGAATTACTGGTCAATAATGTATACCGTTAACCAACGCGAGAACAACCCACCGATAATGATAATGAGCAACAAGGTGCTCCCCAAAGACAACCGAGACAAGTGTGAATGAATGAGTTGAAGTCGAACACTCGTAAAGAATCTACCAATCAGAAAATGATGAATCTCAATCGTCGAGGCGAAGAGTCCGCCACCGATGATCGCAAACTCAAGAAAATCGACAAAGACCCTAGATCTGTCTTAAAAGAGCAAATGAGCTCAGTCACATGGGAAAAGATCTCACGGAAGGAAGGCAGACACATCCCACATCACCCACAGCAACCTGTGCCAAGATTTGGAAGGAACGATCACAGAGTGATGGAACCAAAACTGGCACGTTTCCGATTGCAGACAAGATGAAGCTAGCGTGACGAAGAAACCCTCCGAAATCCATCCAATAATGTCGACACAGAGGCGAGAAATCCACCGATAGGGTCAAATGGAAATCCAGGTAATCGCACGAACCGGCGGAGTACGTCGACGTCGAACACAGGGAAACCACTCACCAAAAGACCCATGATGATGATCGAAATGTCAGCACGAGGTCACCTATCAATGATGGAAGAAAGGGCCCAAGGTGCGGCTCTAGGCTTGCTCTCGCAGCAATGTGTCGAGTCGATGTTGAGACAAACCCGCCGCAAGAAGTCAATGGGGACCTTCTTCAAACCAAGACGAGTTAAGATCAAACATTCGATGCGATAGAATATGATACCGACAAGACCCGGAAGGCCGATCGAATAATGAGTCAAGAGACACCGTGTATCGGTCGACTGTGCTAGATTTCCTCGGTAATGTTACACGACTATGATGACCATGGGCGCAAAAGTGTAACATCGTATAATCGAGCCAGAGGTAAACAAACTCTCCATATGATTGGAAGAGATAACCAACCTGGGAGAATGCCATGAATATATGTAGGGCACGAATTTGTGGTCAAATTCAGAACCATCCCAAATGAAGGAAATATATATAAGTATATGTGCTTTGTTCATGTGGGCTTAAAACTATCGCATCGCCATCAAGATAACGAAGACAACATCCCGTCTCGCTCTTTTTGTTATATTTGATTTTTTTGTCTTTTCATATAATAAGCCCGAAAAAGAACAAAAGAACAAGTTATGGTACAATGTGATGTGAACGAGTAACAAGAAAGCGTATGCACCAGCCTGTGGGATTGGAACAATCCCATGCGCAATGCAAGGTGGCGGAAATCGTCGCTGATACCCAGGAACGTTCCATCCATGGGTAAATAAAGGTACAAGTCGGTGATAGCTACAGACAATGGTTAACTTGTACGTAAAGTCAAGGTCAAAAAGTTGGCTTAAACACGAGTCCAAATGAAGCTTGCCAAAGGCCAGGATAAACAAGTAGCCAATATGCAAATGCATACAACTTAACGACACCAGTGAGTTTCTAGGGGTATAAGCCGTAAAATGGATATGACAGTGAGAAGAACAAGCTTCAAATACGTAAGACATGGCGGATCAGCGCCACTTTACCCCGAGCCTACATGAAAAGCAAAGACAAGAAGAAGAGGAAGTAGGAACTAACTAGGAAGCTCACAAAAGGAAGGTTTCACCATCAAGTCATGATTTAAAATCAAGTAGTGAAATGGGTGTAATACTCATGACCTCGATGGGATCGACCCCATGCGGGGTGATCGTTATGGAGGCTAGAATGCAAGATGCACCGCAAAAGTGATTCTCAACCTATATGCTGGTTTATACCGTCGTAAAGAACTAAATCATGGATAAAAAACCTAGACCCCAAAATCGTCAAAATGCTCGAAAATATACCAAATCAAGTACTTCTAAGCAATCGAGTTATACAAGAGCAAGATGTATCGAAAAATAAGCATAAGGAAATTTTTGCGAAAATTTTCAATTTTTAGCCATAAATACACAAATTACCTTCTGATCAAGTTCATTACACATTTATTTTGAAAAATTGTTCGAGCTAAAAAACTTTTTCAAGAATCAGAACAACCGATCATTTAACTCGCCGAAACTTCAGTAGGTTCTTTAATCATCCCGTTTATCTATTTGTCCGTTTGAAAATTGAAATTAAGTGATTAACGGAACCCTTCTTTAAAAAAATGCGTATCCCGTACACGCGGTTCAATGAAGGCAAGTCAGATACACGCGATCGCAACAAGAAAGTTTTTTTACGCAGTCCAGAACTCCAAAAGGAAGCCCGTGTAAATTTTGATGAAATTTTCGTGATGACCATCTCATGGAGGGAACGTGAGCATAGCGACGACCAAGAGGTCATGCAGATCGCGCGCGTCAAAACAACTTCCGAAACCGTGGATTGTTCAAATTTTAAAATGCCAGTTCATTATGAAAAGTAATGCGATTGCTTGAAATGCTTTGCACCATCGGGAACCGTGACCGCATTGCTTCATGATCGATCGTATGCCACTACGCATGTAAGGGAAGAGGAGACAGCCACCGGAGCCCCAGAGGGGAGACCCGGGATCCGGCACTAAAGCCCCCGGAGGGCCGACCGTGGAAGACCATGTCCAAATCTATCGCGTAGATAATTCCAAGAAGGTTGGAACACAAATTACACGTAGAGATACTCGGTGGATTCGTACATAAAGATCTCCCCGCCCGCCCACCCAAGAGGGCAGGATCTGCCTTACCACCGTGCGTCCAGACGCACATGCGATATACCAGAGTGTTTAATTCATGTATGATTGGTACGCCCTCGCTACGAATACAAACAACAACCGACTTCCATTCGCCAAACAAAGACAAACACCCTATGGGACCATTTTTGACAACATTCTTCTTCGAGAGAGTTCCGCCTGAGACCCAAAGTCATCTCGACTATCGCGTTCGGCGGACTCAAGAATTGCCTGCTAGCACGGATGAAGAGACCTGGGGCAGCCGAGGTACCTCGAACCACCTCGGGACGATGAGTTCTTCCGTGGTGAGAGAATGATTGCCCAGTAGTGGAACGACTATCCCTATGTCGGGATGGACTTTCGTGGAGATCCAGATCTAGTTCTTCCACCAGGCACAGCATGGGGAGCAGTCGGTAAGTTTGCAAATTTTTTTGACTTATATAATTTTTTTGGATTTTTCAAATATGTATGAAAAAATGAAAAACAAACATGTTTTTGATTGGATTCATAATGACTGACAATTAAAAATGATCATGTTTCAGATGTTGGACCAGTTCGTCCTGAGGGCCTACCGCGCCATAAGCGCCGCAGAGGTGAGGCGGAGACAGTGGATTCCGACAGGACTCTCCAGGCCGTGCAGAGAAACTTGGAGGGATTAACCCGCCAAATCCCTATGGCTGCCGTGGAGGACTTTCCTGAAGCCATCCAGAGACGGGTGGTTGGAGTACCACGAGACTGGGTTAGATTATTCCGCCGTGTGGCCACTGCAGTTACGTTCTATAGGAACACAGCTGCTGGGCAGGGGCCTCAGGAGTAGATTGATTTTATGTATTAGATGACTGTATATCGTTTTGAGACTGAACATGATGGGGCATAAGCCCAAGTTTTGTACGGCATTTATGGATCCAAATTTTGTAAAGTTTTTGAAACACTCTGATGATATATATACAGCGATATTTGATGTGATGTGATAAATGTATCAATTGTATGATGTTTTTGATGATTAAAATTTTATTGTATTGAATGATTAATGTGCCAATCCAATGCTTGATTAGCTAATGAGTCAGCAAACCAATTGTCAGCTCGAGGAATATGAATGAATGTTAAAAATTGAAATGACCTTTGTAACAAACGTACCCTCAAGAACAATCGTAATAAAAAGGGATCTCGTACCCGATAAGTGTTGTTCAACTGCGACACCACCAGCTGGGAGTCCAAGAAAACTACCAACGAATCAACACCCAAATATATTGCCTCCGAGAGTAGATGAATGACTGCAGTGTATTCTGCTACATTATTGGAAGCAGGACCAATGCAGACTGCTCTTGATACTAACAGCTGACCGGATGGATAATGGAGCACCCAAGCCGCGGAAGCTAAGTTCCGGGTGTGTCTACTAGCACCATCGGCGAAACCAAAATGACTCATGACATCCAAGACAACCTGCCAAAGCAGATCAAAAACATCACCAACCCATCAAAAATCGAAAATCAATCAGATATGTACAAAACAAAAACTACTAATATATACAAAAAGCAAGATGCCAGGCCAAAGCCTAGGCATAATACTTTTTAAGATAGAGCCCATTTCGGGGCTCCGACAACTCGTTCCCTTCGAAGTCAACCAAGGTATACGCTCCTTTCTTAAGGACTTTCTTAATGATATAGGGGCCATACCACATCGACTTAAACTTCCCTGCCCCCAAGGCATCTTTTTCTTGGGCATAGACCAAAACAAGGTCACCTTCGGAAAAGACCCTAGGCTTAACTGCCTTATCGTACTGAACTTTGACTCTGTTTTTATGCGCTTCATTCATCGTGGCGGCATCCCGACGCTACTCATCGAGATGTTCCAGATGAAGAAGCCGCTCTGCCAGACTAGAAGTGTCAGGAAGAAGCTCAACAGCTAATTTAAGGGAAGGAATCTCGCACTCAATGGGAAATACGGATTCCACCCCGTTGACTAACTGAAACGGAGTAAAGCCAGTTGCAGTTTTAACTGACGTTCTGTATGCCCAAAGTGCAGGATATAGCATAATATGCCAGTTGGATCTATGTTTATCAATGGTCCTTTGAAGAATTGTCTTCAAGGATTTATTCACGGCTTCCACTTGCCCATTGGCCTGAGGATAATATGGAGATGAATGCTCCTACCAGAAACCCAATTTGAGAGCCAACTCAGCCATCATACTATTCTGAAAGTGACTGCCATGGTCAGTGACAATCTCTCTAGGAATACCGAAACGAGCGATAACTTGGTTGAAGAAGAAAAAAGCTGCAGTCTCACCATCATTCCCAAAAGTAGGCATAGCCTCGACCCACTTCGTGAAGTAGTCTACTGCTACGATAATGTACTTGTGACCTTTTGCCGAAGGCGGGTTACAAGTAGTAAAATCAATACCCCACTTTGTAAAGGGTCCGACAGTAACGACTGGAAAAAGTGGAGCTGGATGAGCGCGCATTTTTCGAGTATAAACCTGACAAGGATGACACTTTTTGACCGATTCAATACAATCCTTGAAAATCAAGGGCCAAAAGTATCCTGCACGCAAAATCTTTTGAGCTGTAGCAAGCCCAGATAAATGACCCCCACAAGCTCCACTGTGAGAATCATTGAGCACAGCCTCGACTTCTTCGAAGGTTAAGCAGCGTCTTAGGATTGAATCAACCCCTCGACGGTACAAAGCGTCACCAATAATCAAATAGTTCTTGGCCAAGTGACGCAACTTACGTCGCTCATCCTTCGAAAAAGTTGAGGGAAACTTCGCAGTCTGGAGATATACAATGATATCCCCGTACCAAGGATCCTGTGGAGAGATCATAAACAAGTGTTCGTCCGGAAAGGACTCATCATAGATCATCTCTTCCCCACAAGGCAACTCGGAGATCAATTCCGCAAAAACTAATGACTTCTTGGATTTGGCAGACATGAACTCGAGATCAAATTCTTGTAAAATCACAATCCATCTATTATATTTGCCCCCAATCACTGCTATGATCAACCCAAGCAGTTGGCGAAAATGGATCAAGACCTCAGATTTTGGGAAGAATAATGTAATTCCAGTCGTTGCACGACATGAGCCTGCTGCTAAAGTGCTCTGCTCGGAGTGCTATCTTGCGATTCCAGTCCTGGTCTATTGGTATTAATAACATACTCCAGAACATCTGTCTCTAAACAGCGAGAACCATACCAATGGTAGATTCTGCTGTAGCCAGATACAAAAGAAAATCTCCGCTATAATCGGGTGGACTCAGCAAAGGAGCAGAGGTCAATGCCTTTTTCAAGGCATCGAATGAGCGTTGAGCGTAGTCGTCCCAAAGAAAAGGAACTCCTTTCTTCAACAATCTCATATATCCCTTTGTAATCTCAGCATAGTTAACGATAAACCTCCGAAGAAAATTAGACTTCCCTTGGAGACTTTGAAGCTGACGGATTGAAGACGAGGGAGGCAACCGAAGTATTGCCTCAACCTTGAAGGGATCTAC
Organism: Pinus albicaulis; assembly: GCA_034641835.2. NCBI lineage: Eukaryota > Viridiplantae > Streptophyta > Pinopsida > Pinales > Pinaceae > Pinus > Pinus albicaulis. The sequence continues at coordinate 614,905,961 of CM076581.1, forward strand.
CCTTATCCCTTCCCTAGACACGATAAATCCCAACAGCCGACCGGATGTAACCGCGAAAACGCACTTGTTTGGATTCAATCGAATTTTATAAAAACGACATCTTTCAAATATTTGCCGGAGGTGACCAGGATGATCCATCCTCTTTCGAGAATGAGCAGCTAGATCATCTAAGTATGCCTCGATAATTTTCTTGATGTCGTGGAAGGCGTAAGACATGGCCCGCTGAAAAGTAGCTCCAGCATTTTTAAGACCAAAAGGCATTTTCTTATATGCAAACGTACCCCAGGGACAAATAAAAGCGGTCTTATGTTGATCTTCTGGACGGATAGTAATTTGATTATAACCAGAGAAACCGTCCATGAAGGAGAAAATCTCGTTACCGGCACACTCGTCAATAATCTGATCGATGAAAGGTGTGGGGTAATTGTCTTTAGGACATGCCTTATTTAGGTCCCTGAAATCGATGCACACACGAATCGTTCCTTGCTTTTTATCTACCGGAACGGGGTTTGAAACCCATTCAGTCAGAGGAACTGGGAAAATGAATCCCGCCTTAAGCAGCTTTTCAACTTCAGCTTTGATAGCTGCTGCCTTCCTAGGATTAACCGGACGAATTTTTTGCCTGACCGGCTTAGTGTTTTCATACGTCTTGATCTCATGTTGGACGATAGATGGGTCTATGCCAGGCATTTCCTCATAAGACCAAGCAAATACATCCCTATACTCTTTGAAGAGCTCGGTATAGATTTGAATCTCCTCACGGGAACATTCAGCTCCAATGAAGACATTCTCGATAATGTTGGGATCCCTGGAAATGTTCACCGGGATAGTAGGAGAGATCAAAGCCATGTTCCCTTCAGCATATACCTGTGTTGGTGCCAAAGGGTTCAAGACTGGGTGAACAGGACCAGGAGACTGAGGACTTGGAAAACTTGTTTCGACTTCGCTCAAGTCAGGTAGGAAGTAAGACCGATGATGCAAGTCATCCCACGGTCTCTCTACACCTGTCATTGCTTCCAGGATGGCCTCTTTAGATGGAAGAGTTGTATCTAGACAATCCTGGGCAGAAGAAGAAGTAAGCGTCCAAGCCGGAGCCACATCACCATCCAACTCTTCCAGTGAAAGAGGAGCTGGATCAGATTCTGCAGTGTCAACAATAGACTGATATGCAATCTCAGCTGCAGAAATCGGGAATGCCATTCCACCCACTTGACCTTCCTCTAATGTGGCAGTAGGGGAAGGTAAGGTCCAAGGGTCCAAAAAATAATGAGTTCGAAAGAACTCTCTTCGAAGGGGAGCCTTGGAGGATGAAATAGCATTAATATGAACCTTAGGAGGAGGAAGATCGAAAGTACCCATCAAGGAAGAATACATTCCAACTCCTAGATTCTCAACAGGCGCCTTAGTATTGTCCAACTTAGGAACAAATGAGTCAGAAGGCGCATCCAGGTCTACAGGAGGACAGTCCAGTTGATCCACTGTGACAATCCTCCCTTTGTGGGGGAAACATACAATTCGAAATAGTGAGGATGCAATGGCATCCATCTCATAAATCCAATTCCTCCCCAACAAAAGGTTGTAGTCCAAGGCTACATCCACTACCTCAACCTCTATGTTAACGGTTTTGCCCCCAACACAGATGGGCAAAGCCGGGACAATACCATGGGGTCTGTGAGAATGACCATCGAATGCAGTAAGAATAGTGCTAGATGGAACAGCTTTGGGAGATCCAAGTGTCTTCCAACATGCGAGAGACATCACGCAAGTAGAAGCACCCTCATCAACAACCGTTCGAAAGATATTGGTCTTTCGATACGATGATTTAATATGAAATGCCATGTGATGAGGAAGTCTCTTCTTAAAGTTAGTCATATCGAAAGTAATCAGAAGAGAATTTTTCGGATCAACAGCCCCAATGGCAGCGAGCAAAGCACTGCGCTGAGCCGGACAAGACTGGAGTACCTCTAAAGCAGACATAGCACAAGGACTCTGCGCCAGATCTTCTACAATCGAGTAGTTCTGGGCAGCTCTTGCGTTCGGATTAATCGTTGACCGCTTAGAGGATGCCTTCGGTATCCGAGGCATAGACTCAACAGTTGGCTTCGTGATGTGAAGCGGATCAGTAGCATCAGGAACTTCCTTAGCTTTCGAAGATTCCTCTCCGCCATAATCACGGGATCTCGTAGCGACATCCACGTGAGCACTCATCATAAAGATATTCGATGGAACTTCCCCTTCCTGGGCACCTCCAGAGGAAGCCCCGGGATTTTGGTTCGCGCCAGCAATTAATTGCTGCCCTTGGGGAAAAGGGTTTGTTAGCACAGCCTGGGAACTAGAAGAACCCTGCTGAGATAACAGGCGCTGAGCATCCTGAATTTTCGGGCAAAGGTGTGTGAGATGGTCTCCAGCACAAAGCTTGCATGGAAACTTCAGTTTCTTTTCTCCTTTTGACCCTCACCAACACGCTCGTTGGTTTTATTTGCATTGCCCTTCCCATTTTTGCCCTTCTTCTTGTTATTACGTCCCTTCTTCTTCCCATCGGATTGTTGATTTCCTTTGGGTTCTGAAGATTGGACGACATTTATGGACAAAGGCTGGGAAGGGGATGAATCAGCAGGCACAGCCTGACCAGAAGGAGCAGATTGTAAAGACAACTGCTGCAATTGAGAAAGCAGGCTGGCTGCACTACTATTGACCGATCCGACAAGCCCGTCACCATGCGGACCAGGTTTGGGTTTCGATAAATCCAATTTGGAGCGAGGAGCATTGGGTAAATACTTATAAAGTACCCCAGACTGAGAATAGATCAGTTCTAACTGCTGGGCCCTAAAGATGGCCTGCTCCTCAGAAAATACCCCAGATAGGGATACATCCTTTGAAATGTCTGACTGCAGAGATTTCAAAAACCACTCGAGAAGGAACTCACCTGGAATATGGGCTTTGATAAACCTCTTCCTTCTCCTCCATTCCTGAATGTGATCAGAAATGTGAGTTGCCTCATCCTGCTTAAAATTAGCCAGGAGTTCGGTCCCAGCCTCATATCTGACAGGCAACTGAAAATGGTTAAGAAATGTGACAGCCAGTTCCCCAAATGTAGCGAAACTTCCCCCAGTGAGCTCTATATACCATTTGGCAGCATTTCCAGTTAGGGTGCATTGAAATAATCTCAATCTAATCGAGTCATCGATCAGAGAGTTCGAAGAGCACCATAAGTGGAAAGTGGTGATGTGGTCCGCCGGATCTTCACCATTCTTACCTTCAAACTTAGGAATGTCTGAAGGAAGTTTGGTTGGAACCGGAGGCCACCCCGGACTATAACGAATCGGGTCATTAGTTAACTTCGACAAATCTGGCAAGTTTAACGTTGCCAGAAATGGTAAGCGAGGCGGAGCCTGAGGATTCCATCCTTGATGGGATGGATTCCCAATATTTTGAAAAGAATAGCCTGGATTTGATGAGGCACCAGGCTGCCAGAAAGGACTCGTAGAAAACGGAGAAGAACCTCCTCCCCACGCCGAGTTACCAAAACCCAGACCAGTTCCCCCTGCTGAAGTGTTAAATGAAGAAGAGAGCCCCTGATAGGGGTTCCATGCATTAGACAAAGGAGAAAAGGTTTGATAAGCACTCGAAGAAGGGAAAGAAGCATTCCCTTGATGACCTGCGAAGAACTGATTCCCTGCCCCTGCCGTAGTAAACACAGGATTCCATCCTGTAAAAGTAGTCAAAATTTGCCCCCCAGACCAAGGGTTGAAACTCTGGGTCTGGGACGTAAACGGAAACGACCCTAAAGAAGGATTGGAACTGGGAATGTGCCCAGTCCCAAAGGGGAAACCCTAGAACGAAGCTGATCCACTAGCCATGTTAGACATGGGCATAGATCCAGCTGAAGCAGCAGAAAAGGTAAAAGAGGGATTCCCACTGGAGGGCATCCCTGAACAAAAGGGACCAGAATGAGAAGCATATGCTTGGGTGAATCCAGAGCCAAACATAGCAGTGCTAGAAGCAATCTAAGATGAAGCAATAGTGCCCCCTGCTTCAGCAGAAGCAGGAGTCTGAATGCCCGCAGCACTCACGGTAGAAGCCGTGTTCCCAGTCGTGGCCATCGAAAGATAAGAATGATACGGAAGATCCGGCGGTCTCTCAGACTCCGGTCCGATGTACTGAGCAACAAACGGATAATCAGGAGGAAGAGGAGATGGACCTGTAGCTGAAGGCTCAGGTATATCTTCTATCTGAAAATCTTCTTCCTGAGGAAATAACACTCGCGAGGTGAGCGGAACACTCCTCTCAGAACCGACACCGGAATCAGCTACGAAACCTTCAGACCTTAGTGGAGGATCTCTCTCCACAGCGTCATAATCCACAGGGTGGTAACCACCTGCTAAATCGCTCCTACGCCTTCTCGAAGAAGGCTCTGTACTCTCGAGAGATAACCCCCGGATTCTCCTCGAACGTCGAGGCGCTTGATCAGCCACTTTTATAAATTTTATTTAATTAGACTCAAAAAAGTGAAAAGCTAGGCAAGCTAGGAGCAAAGAGCACTCACTAAAATAAAAATCCCTGAGATACAGCAAGCAAATAGCCTCCAAGTATTTCCGCTCCGAGTGATGAGGACCGGACACCAAAATACAAGCAAGCGAAATATAGGACCTTCCCCGCAGGATGATTAGGGCGGAACAACTAGCGAAGGTATCGAAAAGATTACGCCGACCTCCGACGACGGAAAAGGGGCACAGAGCACGAGCCAGAGCATTGTCTTGCGGGAGAAGTGATGCGACGTGCACCTCGGGTGTACCGGGTATTCCCCATGAGTCACTGTGTGGAACTTTGAGGTGGCAGCCTTGGACACAATCAGTATCGGAAGGCTAGGGCGGGACGGTCTTGAGTCGGATTTAGCTAATCGGAGAGGTATCCTCTTCTCAACCTTCCTTCCTGTAAAGCTCTCGGATGAGAGCTTTCCCAGTCCACCTCACGGAGTTGGATTTCGCTCAATTAATCAACTTCTATGTTTGTTTGAGCGGCCTTGGAGAGTTTACTCTCCACTCACCTATTCCAAGGCCCTACAACCTATCTAGTTGGTGATTGACACTTAGTAAAAATTGCTAGTTGATTTTAGATTAAATCGCTTATTTTAAGGGCTGTTATATTAAGTCACAAGGATATGGAGATGAAACGTATGGTGTTTTTGACGCAAAATAAATTAATAAAAACTTAACTACATGCACATGCAGTTCTTGTCTTTCGATGAAAAGTAATCTCTATACAGGTTCTACGAGACTAAAAATTGTATTTTTCCCTTTCAAATAGAAAACTCACACTCACAAAAACTAAGAAGCTAACTAAATGCTGAAATGCACCTAATGCAAATCACTACAAGCATGCCAATTCTAAGATGCAAGAAATCTCTTAAAACAGAGTGAAATTTCCCGAAAAGCTCCTTCAGTTTTAACTCCTTTTGATGGCCCAAAAAGCTAGTTCTTGAAAACAAGAACTCTTAATATAAGACACCAAAACGCCCAAAAACAAGAAGAAGAAATCAAACGACAACTCCTCCTCAAACTCAAACCAAAAACCAAAAGATAAGAAACTTCACTAAAGCTCCAAAAGATATGGCAAAACGAAAATGAAAATGCAACAACAAAAACAAAAAAAAGACACGATGTTTTTTGAGTTTTTGAAATGCAAAAACAAAAAGCAAAACAAATTTTTTTTGAACTTTTTTGTTTATAAAGCAAGAGCTCGAAAAGACCAAGCACAAACTATCAAAATCCAAACCAAACAAGACTAACTTTCAGGCACAAACTTCAACAATGCTCCCAAACCTTATAAGGCTAACAATAGCAAGATCAATAAAAGCAAAGGAAGACCAGAAAACTCAGCCACTCAGCCTAGACAAATAGTGCAAAACTCGTTGCAAACAAAGACTCCAAAGAAGCAAGAAAAGCTCTTCGAAAATTGCAACAAAACCTAGCCTATGGAACTCAAAGAAAACCAATCAAAAACAAAGCAAAAATCTCAATGCAAAGCACAACACAAAGATAGGAGCGAGTCAGTGAGCAGAAGCTCTCTGTTCTGATAAAGCAGAACAACCAAGAATGCTCAGAAAGCGATCTTGGAACTCAATCCAGAAGTGCCAGCACCAACAAGAATACTTTGCCAAAAATACTAGTTTCCGAACAAACGAAAAAGAAAAAAGACTTGAAACCACTTCCTTCACACTCCAGTAAGTACAGAGACACTGTAGACACAGGCCTCCACAGCCAGAAAGGACCAAAAAGTCAATAAACCCAAAAATTCAAAATCTGCCTAGGTATACGCGACCTTACATTTATGCAACCAGCGTGTATACGCGTCTGTGTTAAGGGAAACTCGCATATACGCGGGTCCCTGTAGACAAAATCGCGTGTATAAGCGACTGTGTGCAGAAAAAAGAGCGTATACAAAGAAAGATAATGAAAAACAAAAAGAACAAGCCTGGGAAAGAAACCAGGACTTCAAACTGACTGCAAGAAAATAAACTGGACTGCAAATGAAAGCTAAAACTGTCAGCAACCTACCAAACAGCTGAAACCACCCAACAGGAGAAACACAAGAATGTGTTCCCCAGTGGAGTCGCCAGTTCTGTTTCGGGGAAATCTCACCCTAGAGGTTGGTTGGGGTACAACCTCCACAAAGCAGGGGCATGCTACTTAACAGAGACTCACACAATCATGCACGTTCAGAAAAACTAAATAGAGTAGGATGGGAAATTTACCCGTGGGTCCTACGGTTGAAGTAGATCCGCATGGAGTCCAAACTCCCTGCAACCGTCCTTCCTTCTTAACCTGAAATACAAGAAGAAACCAGCACAAAGGACAAGTTGTACAGCATATGTCTACTCTAAATGTTAGTGAGATTCATATAAAACATTAAATAAATCATAATGAATGCTTGTATAACAAATATTTTCATACATATAAGCATACACTAACACGTTTATTTCGGGAACAGCATGATACTTCTGTATTAAAAATAGCATGTACAAAAGTAATCAAGAGGAGAGATCACCTGATCCTTCCAAGGCCTTCGCAGACCGTTGTCCGGATCCGTCCAGCCCTTGCCTCGCTAAGTCTCCTTCCAAACTGGTGCATACGAGATAACATATAAAGGGATGTGTATCTCAAGGAAACAAGGGTTTCCTACAATGAACTGGGAAAGTGCAGGAGGCACGGGGAATCGGACTTGGATAGGGAATACCAACAGAGTATAATATCAATAATTCTCTCTCTCCCTTAGGCCATACACATGAGGGCTTTTTATAGTCCCTCCAAGTAGTTTCAGCAGTTGGAAACAGTTGGCCACGGGCTGGGGTGGTTGAACTACCTGAGTAACCATTGACCCAACGCGAAATTAGGGATTTTTTATATATTTTTTAATCATTTTAATGGCATATGCGGAAAAGTCTAGCTGGACTCGCGTATACACGCGGAAAAGTACGGGCATAGTCGCGTATGGGGGATTTTACACTGTTTTTAAGTGAATTTGTCCAAGTCTATAGGAATGGGTGCCCAAAAGCCATGAAGCAATCATGAATCATGTCAAGGTGAGAAATGATGCTATAACAGATGCCCCCTAATATATGAGGTCAGAAGGGGTACAATGTGGCCGAAATGTATTATGCACATAGAAAGAACTTCGCAAGGACAAGAGAGGACTTCACCAGATTTCAGCCTGCCAAAAACCAATGAAAGAAACCAGAGAGTCAACTCAATGCTGAGGCGGGCATACCCATGCTCATTCAAAAATACATCATATGGAAAGTACTGAATAGATCCAACATGTATACAAGTATAACTGAACTGAAAGTACATAGTGAATCATCTGAGCAGGGCCCAGAAATACAAGTCTGAATCAATGTCCAAGTATCACATATAGAAAGCTGATCAAAGATAGTGCAACTGGATATCTGATCAAGTAACTGAATCTCCAAGTACCGGATCATAAGAGGCGGATCAAACGGTACAATCCCGCAACTCGGGGATCAACATATAAGATGCTGCTGTGCTGAACTGCAACATATAAGGGTGGACGGCATCAGCGTGGCCCGAAAGGGCTGAAAATGCAAGTGTGAAAAATCTTCGTCTGGCAGGGGTCTTCACCGATCACAACGGCACAATTCTACACAATGGGAATGAATGAGCTGAAGTTGACCATGTGAGAAATCGTTGGATTATCGGGCAATGATGTTTCCCGTTAACCAACGCGAGACAACCCACCGATAATGATAATGAGTGTCAAGGTGCCCCAGTACAATCTAACAAGTGTGAATGAATGAGTTGAAGTCGAACACTTGAAAGAATCTACCAATCAGGAGGCAATGATGAATCCCCATTGTCGATAGCGAAGAGTCTGCCACTGATGACTGCAAACCCTAAGGTACTGACAAAAGACTCTAGACCTTATTCCCAGAGCAATGAGTCGGAGTCGATGGGAAAAGATTTGCTGGAAGGAAGGCATTAAGGCATCCCACATCAGTCCAGCGCGAGTGTAACCCGCATGCCAAGATTTGGAAGGAATCGGACGAAGTAGAGTGATGGAACCAAAACCGAAGTACGTTTCCGACATGCACAAGATGAAGCTAGCGCACGGAAGAAACCCTCTGAACCAACCAATAATGAAAGCTGACACAGAGGCGAGAAATCCACCGATAGGGTCAAATGGAAATCAAGGTACTGCACGAATCCAAAGTGTGATAATGTGTGCTGACGTCGAACACAGGGGAAACCACTCAGTCAAAGACCCATGATGATGATCAAATGCTGAGCACGAGGTCACCTATCAATAATGAAAATAGGCCCAAGGTGCGGCTCTAGGTTTGCTCTCAGAGCAATGTGTCGTAGTCGATAAGAGACAAACCCGCCGGCAAGAAGTCAATGGGGACCTTCTCAAACCAGCATGAGCAGAAGACCAAAACATCTGATGTGATAGAACATGATACTGACAAGACCGGGAAGGCTGATTGAATAATGAGTCAAGAGACACCGCAGAATGGCCGACTCTGGTTAGACTTCCCTTGAACAAAAGCACGACTCGTGATGACCATGGCAGTAAAAAGTGACACTGTATAAGTCTGTTATGCAGGAGGCAGAACAAACTCTCCATATGATTGGAAGAGATAACCAACGGGGGGAGAACTAACAAGTGAAACATGGTAAAGGCTGAACCTAGGTCAAAACTAAAACCATCCCAAATGTAGGAGATATATATAAGTATATGTGCTTTGTTCAAGGGCGACAAATTGACTTTGTACTGCCATCAAAACAATGAAGATACATCCCGTTCCCACTCTTTTTGTTATATTTGATTTTTTTTTCTTTTTCATATAATAAGCCTGAAAAAGAATAAAAGAATGCTATGGTACAATGGATAGAACGAGTATCAAGAAATCAGATGCACTAGTTCCTGGGACTGGAACAATCCTATGCTCAATGCAAGGTGGTGAAACTGGTAAGTGATACTCAGAGGAATGTTCCATCCGTGGGTACAAAGGTGTCAAGTCGTGATAGCTAAGTGCATGCAATGGTTAACTTGTACTCTGTTCGGGTCGAGATGGAGCGCAAGACCCTGGATTGTGTCTGTTGTAATCCAGGCTGCGATTTTGTGGACTATTATTACATGGCTCACTGATTGGATGGCTGCGGCCATACCTGAGTCTATTTATCGATCCTCTATGGATGGCTGCGTCCATACCTTGGATCTCGATCATTGTATACTCTGTTATGGATGGCTGCGCCCATACCACACATATGTATCATGTATCTGAGACATCAGTTGTACTTCGCTCCGCAGGTTTTCCGATGGCAGTGTTTTCAGTCGGCATGTTCTCATAAAGCATTTCACCCCTCTCTCTCTCTCGGGCCTCATGCTTTAGGGGGCATCTGTTACACAACAATTTGTCACCATCCCTGCCATTCCCCATCCCACACATTGGAGGGCTCATTCCGTGACCTGTGAGCAGAGACAAGTCTTGAAAATACTTTCATTGCATCCCTCTGAAGATGAGCTTTCATTTCCCTAAAGACATCTCCCTGCCAAAAACCCTAAAAATAGCTCTTTTTCCATTGGCGCGGTTCCACAGTTCAGCCCTCGCGCCAAGGGGGAAAATCCTCCAAAGAGGGCGCGCCAATTGGCGCTCTGTCATAGAGCCACACCTGCACCAAACATATTAAGAGGTTTTTTTTAAAAATGAATGGCGGAAGTTTCGTCCTAACAAATTCCTGGACTTATATCTATCTTGAGTTGGGAGGTTTGGCTACGGATTTCCATAGAGAGGAAGTGGTTTTGCCACCTCTCATGGAAGCTTCCTTGATGATAGGGTCAATCCCATAATTATAGGGATCCCAACTCCCCTTCCTCCATCTATAAAAGCTTTCCCATCTCCATGGCAAGCTAATCTCCAAGTTCCCAAGAGCTTTCACATCCTTATGCTGCAAGAGCCTTCTTGATTCCCTTAAGGCCCAATCCAAGCAAGGAGACTATTTCCGAGTATCCGAAGAGAGAGGCTTGTCCCATCCCTGACAGGATTTATCGTGACATGTTGTGCTGACGACCCGCTAAAGGAGAGTGCTGCATCGAAGCTATGGTTGTATTCTTCTTTTGACTCTTTAATGATAAGCGACTATCGGTTATGGTTCCACTCTTGTTCTTGATCATGTTCATGAGTTATGTCCTCTTCGACTGACATATAGTTGTATGTACTAGATTTTATGCTTGCGTTTGTGTTGTTTCTTGCATGTGCAGGTGTCCGATCACGGAGATCGTGAGGATTGTGATCTGCCAGGGCGAAGGAACGAGAGCACCACCTCTTCTACAAACGATAACGTTGGATTCTAGGTAAGCCTTCCTCGCAAGTCAGTTTATTTGCAATTAGGAACCTGCACTGTAGCGTGTTTTATTGTTGCTAGACCCGATCTGGGCTAGTAGGGATCGCCTCTATCCGCAGAGGGGATTTACCTCCTCAACACATAACACAAATGATTTTACCGAGAAATCATAAAGCTAAAAATCTCACTATCATATATTGTGTATATATCATGGATCATGAAACAATATCATATGAAACTCTAATCCAAGAGCTCTTAGTACAATATACAATTGTCTCACACTGTCATACAAAAATTGGCAAATTCATGTGCCAATTTACTACCTCGAAACAACCTGCCTCCACTGCGCAATCCCTGATGGTTAAGAAGCTCTGAATGAATGAATCTAGCCCGCCTTGAATGTGAAATCCTCATAGCCACATCCAATGTGTGTGTGGTTGCAGGAGTGCACCCACTAATGTCACAACTAATAGTCAAACTATCCCTTTCACCTACATTTCAACTGGGTCTCTACTAGATTTTACATGCATGTAGTTAACAATAGTAAATATTCAGTTGCATGTGAGACCACTGATTGTGAATTAATTAATAATTAATTCAATGATCTCTCACTAGTGTATCTTTAGATAAAACTAGCACCACTGAGTTTAACTCACTTAACTGAGTTAAAATACTTTACAACTCACATAACTACACATCCAACTCTGTTACAACTTCGAATCACTCAGCTACAACTAAGTCCACTTGCATGTCCCACCAACCAACCTCTTAACTCGAAATTCACTTAGCTAACTAATTTGCCACTTCAGTTAACTATTTCCAAGTGCTCATTGAGAATAGATTATTGTTTATTGTCCAACTATTATTAAGGGATAATAATAGCCGACATGCATCTATAAATAGACATGCGATCTGTAAATAGAACTCACACATACATCTATAAATAGACCATAATCTATAAATAGAATTTTCTCAACCATCTATAAATAGACATCATCTATAAATCAAATTTTCTCATGCATCTATAAATAGACATCCACCTAAAAATAGCCTTTGTGGGCCCCACCTAGTGTAGGTGCTTAATTTTCACTAGGATCAAGGATGTTGTTTCTGGATGCCAATTTCACTGTTTATTGTTGCAATCTTCAACAATTTAGTTGGTGATATAAATGATCATCTAATTCATATGTCAATGCTTTCATCCTTATTATTAAATAAAATTTTCCATTTTCACACCTTAAATTTTGATGTTGCTAACTTTCAACTGCTTCTCTTTGTATTGTCATCAAGTATTCTTCAACTGCTCCGATAAAAAAGGTCCTGTCATGTCTGAGTTGTAGAAATCCGTTAGAGCTGCAGAATTTTATCAATTCTATAGCTATATTTTTATTTTCTGAAAAATAAAAAGGGATGCAAAGTATTGGGATTTTTAGAACGGTAATAAAGAAAATGTAAGGTGCAAAAAACATAAATGTCGGTTTTCACCCTATATTTTCTTTATAAGTATGCCAATCAATGATTGGTTTTCATAGTTATACAATTTTTTTTTTTTAGATTTTAAAAGTAAACAAAATAAGACTTCTAAGTTGGGGAAGAAGAATAATTCTTCTTAACCAACTTTATATTATCTTGAAAAATCTTGACAAATTCCTCTTTTTTCAATGACTTGTGATAGATCCTTAGTCGATGTCCACTATACAAGAAGGGGAACTTTTTATTCATCAATAGTTATAATCATGACTGCTCCATTATCAAATACTCTCTCAATCTCATAAGGCCCAAGACAATGAGTTTGAAATTTCCCTTGAAAATCCTTGAACTTTGAATCAAAGAGAAGTGCCCAATCTCCAGCTTGAAATTTTCTTTCCTTGATATATTTATCATGCCATCTGGATCTCTGTTGCTGAACTAGGTTGGTCTTTGAATTGCATCTTGTCTTATTTCATCAAGCTCATTGAGTTGTTCCATTCTATGGCTTTGAGCTTCTGACAAGTCAAGTCCTTGTTTAACTGATGTCTTGAAAGTTTTTATTTGGAACTTAATTGGAAACAAGACTTGCTTCCCATAAACAAGTTCATATGGAGTATGTCTCATTGTACTTTTCCATGTGGTGCAGTAGGCCCATAAAGCTTCTGGAAAGTTTTTCTGCCCAATCCCGTCTATGCAAATGTATAGTCTTTGTGATGATTGCCTCAATCATCTTATTGGTGGAATCTAATTGTCCATTTTCCCATGGATGATATGGAGTGGACTTTATATGCTTGATTTTGTATTCTTCCATGATATTCTGCACCATTCTGAATGTAAACTGAGTTCCTTGATTTGTCACAATTTCCCTTGGGACACCAAAATGAGTAAAAATATCCTTAAAAAGAAATGAAACTAAAAATTTTTCATTAGCAAAGGAAAGTGATTTAGCTTCTATCCATTTAGAGACATAATTAGTGCGCACAATAATATACCTCTTTTGTCTTGATGGATGATTGAATTGTTCAACAAAATCCAAAGCCCATTTTTTAAAGGGTTCAATGAGTACCTGTGGTTGCAAAGGCATTTCATCTTACATCCGAAGAAACAAGTTTTCCCATTCTTTGACAACTGTCACATCTCTTAACATATTCCTTGGAATCCTTGAAAAGGGAAGACCAATAATATCCTAAGAGAAGGATTTTGTAGGCAGTTCTCTTGTTAGCAAAGTGTCCTCCACATGGCTCATCATGACATGCTTTTAGTATATTAGGTATTTCATCTTCTCGTACACATATTCAAATGATGAGATCTAGACCTGTCTTGTACAATTCTTCATTTACCCATGAATAAGATGCACTCATCTGAATGATTTTCCTATTTTCTCTAGGAAAAAAATATGATGGTAGCTTTCCTGTAGCTAAGTAATTAGCAATGTCTACAAACCATAGAAATTTATTAGATATTGCAAAAATATATTCATCAGAAAAACTATCTTCTATTAGTGTATGATTGTTACCATTTTGAATTATAGACAAAAATTCAACAATTGTGTTTTGTTTTCCAGGTCGATCTAAAATGGTGATATTGAATTCTTGTAATAAAAGTAACCATCTTGAGATTATTCCATTAGTAATTAATTTATTCATTAGATATATAATTTCAAAATGATATGTGTGAATGCAAGTTTCATAGCCAGTGATGTAATGTCTAAATTTGTTAATGGCATGGAAAACAACTAGAAAATATTTTTCGGTAACAGTATAATTCAACTCTGTTGGAGTTAATTTTTTACTTGTGTAATAAATGGCATAAGGAGTCAAGTATTTTTGTCCCAATAAAGCTCCTAGAGTTGTTTCTGAAGCATCAGTTGAAATATGAAAAGGCAATTTCCAATTTGGTCCTCTTAGGATGGGTGCTTCAAAGATCTTTTCCTTCAAATTTTCAAAAGCCTTTTGACACTCAGGATCCAACTAAGTTCACATTACCTTGTAAGCAACTTAAAGAGTGGAGATGCAATCTTTGTGAAGTTTTCTATGAATCTTCTATAATATCCTGTAAAACCATGAAAACTCCTAACATATTTTTGACAACTTGGAATTGCGAATTTGGAAATAACTTCAAATTTAGATGAGTCCACCTTATTTCCATTTCCTTAAATATGGTGTCCTAAAAAAATTCCTTCAGTAAACATCATAAATCATTTTTCATGACTTAATGAGAGATTTTCTTCCTTACATCTTATGAGAACTTTTTCGAAATTTTTTAGGGCTTCTTCAAAATAATTTCCATAGACTGTAAAATCATCCATATACACTTCCACACAATCATGAATTAAATCAATTAAAATACCTAATAATTCTCCTTGGAATGTTGCGGGTGCATTGTATAATCCAAAATGAAGCACTCGGTAAGCATAAGTTCCCCATGGACAGGTGAAAGGGGTTTTTTCTTGATCTTCTGGGGCTACTTGAATTTGATTATACCCACTAAAACCGCCCAAAAATGAAAAATATTTCTTCCTTGCTAATGTATCCAAAAATTGATCTATGAAAGGAAATGGAAAATGATCTTTTAAAGTAGCCTTATTCAATTCCCTATAATCAATGCATACTCTCCACTTTCTATTCTTTTTAGGGACAATTACTAAAGGTGAAACCCATTGATCGTCTGATATTGGGTAGATAAAATTTACATTCAATAGTTTTTGTAGCTCCTATTTTATAATTTCCCTTAAGTTTAGATTCATTATTCTCTGAGGTTGTCAGATTGGTTTGGAATTCTCCTCAATATATATGTGATGTATTCAAGTTTCAGGATTGATTCCTTTCATTTTAGTGTATTCCCATGTGTATGCGGAAGAGTGTTTTTGTAATGTTTCCATTAATTTCTTGTTTTGAAAATTTTCCAGATTTTTGTTTACATTTAAAGTTTTACCTAGAAATATTTCAATTGAAGATTTTCCAAATTATTGCATAGAATATAAAGACATTTGTTTGGATGATAAATATTCAATATTGCATTGTTCTTGAAAATTTTGACTACTCTCACATTGTGAATATAAGTCATTATTTTCTATTGGATTTAGAATCTGATTGTCTTCATTAATTTAGGAGATAGTAAAAATAGGTTGTATGTCATTGTCATCATCCATCCATTCCTCATTTTCTATTTCTATCATTGTTTTTGCTGGAGGGTATAATGTGAATGTATTTGTTTACTGATGAAGGCAGCAACTGTAGCTAACTAATGTATTCCTAATATCAATGGATCTCCTCCTAAGTTATTATTTGGAGTTAAGATCATAAAGGCAACTCAATATTCCCAAGAATCTAAGGATACATAAATGTCTTCTAATACATCATCAGGTTTAATTACAGATCTGTCTGCCAATTGTAACAATGTAGGTGTATATTGAAGGTTTAGAAGTTTTAGTTTTTCCATATTTTGTTTACTCGTGATGTTTATGGCTGCTCCTAAGTTGATCAATGTGTTTGGGATTTCGATACCATTTTTTCGTGTCTTCACAGTGGGACTTCCTGGATCCAAATATTTTTGTATTGTTGTTTTTTCCATCATGATATCTGCAATTTTTTGACTAGCTGTATTATTTTTAATTCTTTTATCTTTCTCCCAGGTTTCTTTATACTCAAATCTTTTATTATCTTTGCAAGGATTGGAATTTATTTGATGGCTTGTAGCAAAGGGAGTTTTATACAGACATTCTTCAGTTCACCTAACATATCATAATCATGCAACATGATTTGTTTTTCTACTCCTTTATCAATTTGTAATATTTCAAGGAAAGGAGGTTTTGTTATAGACACTGAAGGTTGTTCTATGATGGGATTTGAGTTTATTGGAGTATCACGTGTTTGGTTTTGAAGATTTTCATTTTGATGAAGAGATGTATCTCATTCAGAATGATTATTTTCCTTTTGGATATTTTCATTTTGATGAAGGGATGTCTCTTCATCAGAATGATCATATTTTTCTCTTTCCTCAGTAACAACAAAAGGTAATTTCTTTTCTAATATTCTACTAGATCTAAGTTTAACATTATTAAGATCTAGTGGAGTTATGATATAATTTTGAAAATTTTGTACCTCCATGTTGTAAACAAGTTGTGCATTTTTATTGTTTGGGTTTGGAAGCTGTTGAGCAGATAGTTGGTTTTTCCTTTATGGAAATGGTAATGCAAGTTGTGGATTTTGATTTTGAAATTGAGGTTGATGTTGTTGACTGGTGTGAGGAAAATGTTGTGGTGGAAATTTTGGATAAGGTTGTGGATATTGGTGATATTGAGATTATCTACCATAAGGATTTTTCCATCCTTGTATCTAAGGTTGGGGTTGAGAGCAAGGCTATTTCCATGACATTGATGCGTTCCAGTTATTTTTTGGGGGTTGGGTATACATTTGTGCATTGAAACCTTGAATTTTGGATCCTTGCCATGGTATTTTAGCAACAAAGCAACGAGGATCTACCTGGTTTGGAACTATTTCCTCTTGGAAGACAACTTTAAGACTTGGAATGGAAGGACACTTCTTTGTTTCATAATTTTCTATACACATGAAACATGTTTCTTTCTACACTTAGGACAGAAGATAGATAAGGAATCACTTTCAGCTCTTTGCTTGTTTTTTAATTTCAAGGTGTCTATTTGTTCATCGAGACTCCAAAAAATACCTGTTTTAAATTCATCAAAAAAATTTCCTATTTCAGCCCTACTTACTGTTCCAGTTGCAGATTTATTGATTCTAGAGAGAACACGATCTCTTGAATTCTTCCCAATTCTTCACTTACCTCTTGAAAGATGTATGAATAATTCAGAAATTTCAGGTAGTGATAGTTTAGAAATGTCTCATTTCCCATAATGTTAAGGATATATATCCATTCATATCTAATGGATTTCAACAAGAGAGATTTTCAAGTGTCTTCATCCAGATTTTCCATCTTAGCCCTTTTTAAATGATAATTGAATCTTTCAATTAAATCCTCCAAGTTTTCATCCTCTCTTTGCATCATCTTAAAAACTTCATATTTTTTATTATGAGATGTGAAATATTCCTTGTATCTCTATAAGAATGTACTCATCATGTCTTCACATGTCCTAATAGAATGTGTTATTAATCCAATAAACCATTTTAATGATGCACCCTTAAGAGTTGCTAGAAACAATTTCAATTTTTGAGAATCAAGTAAGTAGTCATATGATCTACATAAAACTTCGAATTCAAATAGAAATGTTTCAGGATCTTCACTTCTTAAGCCATGAAAATTAGGAAGGATAGAGGGTGAGATATATTTCATCATGGCGGTAGTATCTTCATCTAGTATGGGAAATCCAATCGGATCTGTATCTATTATGTCTTTGTCTTCTCCCCTACCTCCTCTACTTTCACCTATTCATCTTCCTCCATCTTTTCCTCTACCTCTACCTCCACCTCCAATCCTAGGTCCACCTCCTTTTAGTCTTAATTTTTCATCATTCACATTGTGTACTTCTCCTTCCCCTTCTCCAGCCATTGCAAATTCTTCATAACTAATATAGGATTCTAGGTTTGGAATTGTTTGTTCCTCTTCTAATTCTACTGGCTCTTCTATCAATGGTATATTAAAGAAGTCTCTTCTTATTCCTCTTCAATAGGAATTTATAGCTCTTGGGCTAAATTTTTTTCTCCAGTAGAGGTTAGAAATACTACTCCTTCTATTGGGGATGTTGGATCTTGCTCTTCCACAATTGCTTCATTTGATGAAGTTGGTGAATCTCTAGGTTGAATTTCTGATCGTAATACCTCAGGAATTCTATGTATACATGCTAAGAATGGTATGTGGGTTTGGGTGGGTGGTGTGGCACTACGAGGTCTTGACGGGGTGAGTGGTGTTGTTGGAATCAAACTTCTACCTCTAGCTACAAATCTACCTCTAGAATCTCTTTCTCTACGCATGTCATTTTTCTATGTTTTTGTTTTTTTGTTTTGTTTTGTTTTTATATGAGGGAAGAGGGAGAAAATGAGAGGATAGAGATAGGGAAATAAGGGGAAGAGAGAGACAAGGAGACATAGATATGGAGGGGGGAGAGAGGGGGAGATCGAGAAGGAGAGAGGGAGGCAGATAGTGACATAGTTTGATGGTGGGGAGAGAGAGAGATTGATGGGGGGGAGATACCGAGGGATGTGGGAGAGAAAGGGAGAAAGAGGAAGGAAGAGAAAGATGACATGAGAGAGAGGAGAGCGATGGGGAGCGAGAGATGGAGTTGGAAGGATAATAATGACATAAAGAGAGAAAGGTGGAGAGGGAGAGGGAGTGACAAGGGAGAGATGGAGAGATATGGATAGATATGGAGAGTGAGTGTGTATGTTTTTGGGTTGATAAGAAGAGACAAGGGGAGATAGAGATATAGATGGAGGGGGGAGAGAGGGCAGAATAGAGAGGAAAAAATAGGGGTAATGAAGAGAGATAGATATGGGGAGAGAAGTGGAAGAGAGAGAGAGAGAGAGAGAGAGAGATAAGGGGAAGAGAGGAATAGAGAGAGGAAGAGGGAGAGATGGATAGATAGATGGATATGGAGAGAAAGAGAGTGTATGTTTTCGAGATGATATAGAGAGATAAAGAATGAGAGACATGGGAAGATATATATATATATATATATATATATATATCTTCCCATGTCTCTCATTATTTATATATATATATATATATATAGAGAGAGAGAGAGAGAGAGAGAGAGTATGACATGTGTTTAGGGGGTTGAGATAGAGAGACAAATAAGGAGAGATGGAGGGAGGTATAGATATAGATGCCACGTGGAGAAAGGGAAGAAGAGAAAGATAGAGAAAGAGAGGGAGAGGAGGAGAGAGAGAGATGGGGGAGAGAGATAAGGAGAGAGGGAAGAATAAAGAGACACACAAAGACAAATAAAGACATAGAAGTTAGATCTAGAAAGTCATGAATATTTTTGTTTTTCACTAAAATAGATGTATTTATTTCAGTCTAGTTGTTTATTTCTTATCCTATTTGATAGCTTTCACTAGATGCATCGATTTCAATGTAGATGTCGATTTCTAATTCTATTTAATACCTAACACTAAATGCATTGATTTTAGTGTAAATTTTGATTTCTACTCCTATTTGATTGCGTCCACTAGATGCATTGGTTTTAGTGTAAATATTGATTTCTAATCCTATTTGATCACTTACACTAGATTAATTGATTTCGATGTAGATGTTGATTTCTAATCCTATTTAATATCTTGCACTAGATGCATTGATTTCATTGTAGATGTTGATTTCTAACCTATTTAATACCTTACACTAAATGCATTGATTTCAATGAATATGTCGATTTTTACTCATATTTGATTTCTTGCACTGGGCACACTGGTTTCAGTATAGGTATTGATTTGTAATCCTATCTAATTGCTTTCACTAGATGCATTGATTTCAGTGTAGATATTGATTTATAATCCTCTTTGATTGTTTGCACTAGATGCATTGATTTCAATGTAGATGTTTATTTCTAGTTTGATGCAACTAGATGTATGATGTACATTAATTTCAAATTAATCAAATTAATAGTGTGCATTGATTTCAGTGCAAGAACATCTTTTCTCCCTCCATCTATATCTCTATATCCAATTGTCTCTCCTTTTTTTATATCTCTATATCACCCCCAAACTTACACACACTCTCTCCATATCTATCTCTCTCTCCCTCCCTCCCTCCATTTTCCCCTCCCTCTCTTTCTCTTCCCCTTCTCTCTCTCTCTCTAACACTTCTCACTCCATATCTATATCTCTTCCTCCCTCCCTGTCTTTTCCTAACTCTTCTTCCCATTCTTATTATTACCATTTTCCATCATTCAACATTGTTAATCACTTTGCATTCAAACGTGGTAATAGAAAATACTTAACATTGAAAAATTATTTGGGGTTTTAAAATCCATATGTCAAAATGATTGAATTTGGAGAAAACTACTATTAATATTGGAGAGAAACAGAGACAAGGTATCATATTTACTACACTATTTCGAGTTAAATATTTGAATGGTATATTATTTCAATTTCCCTTTTCATATGATCGATATGAGAAAATGGAAAAACTAATAGGCATGGCAATAAGAACAATAGAAGAACATAGTTTCATATTGATCGCAATGAATATTGTTTGTAATTGAATATATTTTTATTATTCACATTTTATATCATTTAACATTGTTACATTGTCACTTTGCACTCAAAATTTGTATTTCATCATTTTTCATCATTCAAGTTACTAGTAGTCTCTCTCATCTCAACAAACTGAGGTAAATAAGAAAATTTAAAATTAAATTGACAAAATTAATCATAGACATATTTAGCATTTTTAAAATGAATAAAATAATTATATGTTCAAAATTTTTTGTATGATCGCACACGACTGAAACTAGCCTAGATCCATCTTAACCCCAGATCTATCAAGCACCGAGAGGGATCAAATCTCTTGAGGTGCAAACCTTTCCTCAAGTTTTGCACTCAAAAAATAGGTTTTCACCTCGAGAGATTTGATCCCTCTTGGCGCTTGGTAGATCTAGGGTTAAGATAGAACTAGACTGGTATATTATAAAAAGTATAAAATAAGTTTATGGGTTTCAAACATGTAAAATTTTAGGGGTTAATATTCGCAGGTGGGGTAATTTTCCATTATTTTTCCAAAAAAATGATTTGTCAATTTCCATTTTTTATAAAAATGTTTCGCCCAAATTTTACAGTATAAAATTATTTTACCTTAAAAACCACCAACATTATATAGATAGTATATATAAAATCATTATAAATTTGAATAATTTTACAAATACTTCAATTTTTTTAAACTTCAAGATAATTTCCCATCCTTAAAATTTTCCCTAGTTTTGGATTGACAATAATTGGGTGTGTTGTTAAGGCACTCCTAGATGTTAATTCATTGGTTCAATTTCCCTCCCTATTCGAGTGTTATTATTGGACATGACCATGATGTAGTCTCATCATTGCGAACTTACAAAAAAAAGTATAATATTTAAATATTATAAAATTATATTATTATTGAAAAAAATATAATTAAAATCATGGACAAGTAATTTAAATGAGAGGGTGTATGATTATATAATTTATATTAAAAAAGTGAATGTATATTTTTATTAAAATTATAATTTCAAAACCTTTTTATTGTTTTTATATTGAAATTCAAAAAATACATGATTTTTAATTGAAAAAATTAAAATAATATTCTTAAATTGATATATAATGTATGAGATATATATTTTTAATTAACGAGTAATAATTTTTTAGGAAAGTTAAATTTTTTATAATATTAGAATTTTACATAAAATATAAACTTGAAGAACTAAAAATGTATGTGTTCTAGAGAAAATTGTGGATAGAGAAACCATGTGGAGACTGCCTTCCCATGAAAGGGAAACCATATGGTCTCCCCTAAAGATTTGAGCCTCAATGTGAAAAGTAGCACAAAAAAATAGAGGAGTTATGAGGAGAGAACCATCTGCCCATGGTACGGAAACCAGATGGTCTCCTAGTGAGTTCCAGTGTAAGACATTAACCACGTGACAAAAAAACAAAAAAGAATGTGGCCAAAACTAGATAGTCTAGAGTAGCAAAATGACATGAAAATAAAAGCCTTTGAGAGTAAAAAGTCCTGGAAATATTTCATGCCTAATGGGGTTGGGCCTTATCCTTGTCATATTTTGTTTGTGTTGGTTGAGTTGGCTCCCTTGAGACCTTACTAATTTGACCTTTCTCCTTTCGAGGTTGCTCTTGCAGCTTTTGGAATAGGAATGGGTCATCGCATCCCTTCGGAAGCCAGGGAGGATGCTCCCACTCAATGAATGCTATGTATGATTCCTTCGGTTCCCTTGAGGTTTCACCCTATGAAGTTCCCTCGATGTCAATATGATTGGCCAAGTTTGGTGGTTGTTCCACCAATTCCAAAGAGTTATGGTTGGCCACCACCTTTGCCTTCTTTTCCTTTGTTTCTCAGTGACTGCACAGAGAGGGTTTCGATCCTTGGTGGGAAAAGCCCTTCACTTTAGACATATCTTAAGAATTTAATGATGTCAGAAGAGGCATAGGAGGTGGAAATGGTATCCCCATCACCCTAGCCAAGTTCCTGAGCATCATTCATATATGCATAAAAAATGAATTGGCCTTTGTCATCCTACTTTAAGAATTGTCTCTAATTTCCTCAAGGCCCCATAAATACTTGGCTAACAAATTCTTGATAGCTTAGAGAGTTTTTTGGTGTTGAGAATCTCCTCAGCCTCCATGGTAGCCATGAGTATTTGAATGTGCACTGAACTATCCTCATCAAATTGATCCTCCCGCTGAGCATTCTAGGGGGAAGAGGTTGACAACCTCATCCCTTGTCGTCTCGTCTTGATCGATCTCTCTCTCTCAGCATGATTATCAAAATGATGTAATTACCTCTAGTTCTCTGAAGTCCCCTATGTCTCACACTAGCTCTAGACCACCAACACGTGATTTCTCTTAGCACCAGGAGACTTCCCTAAGGAATGTTTGGTTCAATTATGCCTAAGTCCATGTCACGCATCAGGTGTAAATTCTTTGTCCTTGATATAGAAATCATGTATTGGATGCATTGAATGTGGCTTGAGGTGAGTTCAAGGAATTGCCACCACCCTACTGTTCACTGCAAGTTGTCATGCAGAGGGAGCATGTGCCAGGTTTCTTGGCTCGTGATCGCCACATACACCCACATTTGGGAAGCTTAGATCTTGTGTTGCCATGTCTTGAAAGTGGTGAGCCTAGGACTCTATCTTGGGAGTGGCCAAAGTCATGTACTCATCGGAGGATCTCTCTTCCACCCCCTTTTTGGCTACAAAATATTCAAGGGAATTGGCTTTGCATCTAATATAAGAGAGTATTACAACCTCTTATTGTTTAGGGACAATAAATAATTGTTGCATGCTTTGGTATAATTTCCAACTAGTGAAGCATTTGGAGGGTGGCGATCCATTGTAAAGTTTTTGAATTACTCAAAGTATGAGTTGAGAGTCACCCTCAATGATGATCAGGTGGAGATTTTGTGTTCTAGAAATAAGAAGGCTCTAACTCAAGGCTTCAAGCTAGGTTGCATTATTGTTTTCATGACCAATCTAGCCTTTTTAAAGCTTGATTATTTCTCCATAATTATTCCTAATAAATCCTACAATTCCAACCTCCCGTAGGTTTTCTTTGGATGATCCATCAAAATTTATATTTCAGTTCTTCTGCGAAGGTGGAGACCAGGTATCTGGACTTGGGGGGTTGGTCTAAGGATGAGTGGAGATACCCTGTGGATGGGGGTCCTTCAATTGCAACCAAGCTAAGACAACCTTTTAATTAGTGGGCCCTTGAAATTCCTTATCATCCCATATAGATAGGAACAATGTCTCCTTTAAGTGCTTGTGAAGGAATTACCATATGATTTCCTAGGATTTTTATTTTTCGTTGAATATTATTTGGTTTCCTTCCTCCATATTTACCAAGAAAGAAAACCAGGAGATATGTTCTAGAGTCAAATAAGGATCGAGTTTTAGAAGGGGGATTAAACCCAAGATTTGAGATTTTGAACAATATTATATTCAACCATGTCTATGCTCTGGAATCCTTGTGTTAATATGATCCAAAGATTGTTAACAACTTCACAAGTATGTGGAAGGTGATCCATAGATTCCTTCTAACTTTTCCACATGCAACACCATGATGGTCCATCAAGGCATCTTTTGTACATGTTCTCCGAGGTGAGGATGCAATGTTTTTCAAGTGTCCAAGTAAACATTTATACATTTGGCCAAAAATTTTAAGCCCAAAGTTATTTCCAAAATGGATCTAGGGTTGTTGGTGGGGTTGGTGCATGGAGGTGATATGCCTCTTTGTTTGAGAAGGTTCCAATGTTTTTTTGTTGGAAATACTGAGAGGGGGCTGAATTATTATTTCTTATTATAATTAGTATTTCTAATTTTTCAGATAATTAATTATGAACATAAAAAATCAACAAATCAAGAAAAATGCACCAGAAATTTTAGGTGGAAACCCTTCCGGGAGAAAAACCATCGAATGCTTCTCTAATAATTTATGAGTACATGAATGCTTCAAATTTGACTGAAAGAGAATCCCCAACTCCCTAATACTCTAGAAAAGTGTTTTAGTTTTATTAGGAAGCTCCAACTCCGAAAAGGATGCACCTACACCCTGTTTTACCAGCACCCATTAGAAGGATGTTGCAATGCCCTGTAAGCTCCAACTTTCCCTGACACCAGCCTACCACATTGAAGTATGTTTAGACTACAACCTGAAGGTGACTTCAACCACCTTCCTAGTGCCACCCAACCACCCTGAAAATGATAATATATTAGACAAATTATTGTGGGCTCCCATACCAGGGACAATGATCCACTTACAAGATATTTATGGGCTATCGTACCAGGTACAATGAACCACACATAATAGACTCCCGGAATCATTTGAAAATGAAATCCCAATAATATAACCCTTATAAAATGATGAAACACTTACTGCAGATAATATTATGACAAGCCCATTTCTACAAGATTCAAATTGATGACCAAGTGATTCTTTCCGCCAAACTGTTGTATCCCAAAATTCTTGTCTGTCCTTGTTGCAAGCAATGATGAAAATATTGATCATGAAGCCAATGCTAATACAAATCCAAAAGTATGAAAAATAAAAATCCCAGCAAGATATGCAAATGAAACCCTGATACTGCCATCAAAGTCCAAACTTCACACCACAAGCTATTTAATATTGTATGGCACTATAAAAAACCCTTAGAGAAACTATAAAACTTGAATGGTAGTCTTTAGTAGATCAAGGTATTGTAGGATAAACAATACTTAAGACATTTTCTTCCAAGAGATCAACAAATATGCAATTTGCTTCAAATTAATCTTATAAAAAAATTATCATACCTTTATTTCCAGTGAGTTTCTAGACCTTTGTTTCCTCATCAAGATGCAAAATCAGTCACAAAGAAAAATTCAAAATTAGTTGAGGAAAATTTTGTGATTTATATCCAAGATATAATGTATCCAATTTAAGTTAAAATTTGATCTTCTTAGAAATGTCCAAAATTGCTACTTCAAAACCCTAACAAATTCAAAGTATGATAATGCCACTATTTTCAACAAAAACTAGGTTTAGACCTTCGTTATCTCAGAACTGATCCATTTCAGTTGTTACCATATTTAATTGCTTCAATACTGAACCTCAAAATTTTAAAAAAATGTGCAGACTTTTATTGAAGAGTATCAAGGCCATAAGGACCTGAAAAAGCTCAAGCCGACTAGTTGAATTAAATGCATAATAAGTCCAGATTACATTCAATACCACTTGTTGGTCCATGGCTTAAATAATTTTATGGAACAAGTTTAGATCTTTGGATTAAATTTATGAGTGTCTCACCAGTGATGCTCTTATGAGGTCATAGAAGTAGCTTCTATATTGATCGAAATATTTTAAACATAGAACACTTCCCTAGTCAAGAATCAAACTTTGAGATGTGAGTCAAACTTACATTCTGTCTTTTTGGTTTACATAGAGCTCAAATAAATAGGATCACAAAGATAATTACAAGTGTGCCAAACAATTGATTTCACTGTCCAAGAGTGCCATGTGAATTCATCATAACTAGGCCACAAGAATTGTAAGGAACCTCAAAATATATGCACCCTAAATTTGTCCACATGTTGATTGGAAGTCTGCCCTTAAGGAGGGTCGAGATATGTAGGAGAAATAAGAATTTGACTGCATCAAATTATGACTAAATTGGATAGTCAATTTCTTGTAATGAATCCCAAAATGTATTAAAATAAAAATAAAAATTCGTGAACCTTTCACAACTTATCAAATATGGCCTCTCGTTTGTTTTATTTTTCTCTACATGGTCAACTATACTACGGTCCAAAATTTATTCAAGGATATGCGCTATATTGCATACTCTAATAAATGCATTAAGCTTCCTTTTATATATTTGGAGAGATGTCACATTGGGTCTTAAGATTTTGGAGGGAGTTCAACGTTTGAATTTTAAATGATGGAGCCAAAATACCCTCCTTTTAATGAGTCTAACTAAAAGGCTAATTTAAAAAAAAAATCCCAATGACATTTTTTATTTAATTTTCAAATAAATTTTGAACCTTCCACAACACCTTTTGTGATAATATTATTTGACTACCACATCATCGTCTTTTGGGGCTTTTTCCTAGAAGTTCATGTTTTTAACTTAAAAAACAAGCATATCTCTAAAAACATAAGGATTCTCATGGCATGCCACATACCATTGGAATCGGCTCAATGAAGAGAATGCAACAAGGATGATTTGGACTCAAGATACTATGATTCACCATGTCATTTTTTTCAACAAAGGCAGGACATATTTTGGTGTTTCTTGGGTTGACATCAATGACAATCCATATTTAAACAATTTCCCGCTTTATCATTTATGGAAACACACGTACTCCCCCTTCTATCACTGCCCCCCACCCCGCCCCCCTAACTCCATGCCTTTTATCTTTTTGACATGATTTCTCTCCCCCTTTGACAATGGAAAACAATGATTCGCCCTGAAAAGTTTCTTATTGTTTCTTACCTATAACCTACATTTATTCCCATATCTATCAACCTGATAGCAATGAAGATCAATATGGACCTAGTGAAATTCTGAGCTTCTGCCAAAGAAACTCAAAAGTATCACGAGGCATAGGTTTGGTGACTATTGCAAATATTTTCTCCTTTTTCCTAATTTACTCTACCTTTATGTTCTTTTTTGCAACCTGCACATGGAAAGAATGGTATTTGATAGGAATGTATTTTTTTTTTCGAATGCATGACCATATTCTTGGAGATACTTATGGCACTAATGTTTTCACAAAACATCACAATGGGCTCATAAAACTTCACCTATATACCTTGCAAGATTTGTTTCATCCAAAGAACTTGAGTACAAAACATTGTTGCTACTATACATTCTGCTTCCACTGTAGGTAATGAAATTGAAGACTGTTTTTTACTTAACCATGATAGAAGACATCCACTTAGGAAAAAAATTTCTCCACTTGTTATTTTGCAATCATCAATGAAACCTACCCAATATTCATTAGTATAAGTTGTAATAACCAAATGATTCCTTTAGGATACCATAGACCAAAATTAGTTGTCCCTTTGAGATATATGAAGCTCCTTTTTTATAACAAGGGAATGAGATTCTTTTGGTGTTTCTTGGAATCATGCAACCTGTCCAAATTCCTACATCTCATATGGTTTGGAGGCTATAACATAAAATAGGCTACCTATATTGGATCTGTATAATTTTTGGCCAAATTCCTTATATTCATCATCCTTTCTTAGCTTGCATCATGTCACCATAGGAGAGCTAGCTGTTTTGGAATCCTCCACTCGAAATTTCCTCAGCATGTTTATGGTGTACTTAGATTAAGAGATGAATAATCCATATTCTTCCTAAGATATCTAAAGTCCCGAGAAGAAATTTATTTCTCCAAGTAAGGACATCTCGGACTCCTTCCGCATGTTACAGGAAAATTTATTACTCAACCTGTCATCATCACTGCCAAAGATGATATCTTCCACATATACTTCTATGAGTGTTAGCTTTTCTAGTTAAATCTTAAAATATAAGTTCCTATCGACACTTCCTTTTCTGAAACCTTACTTCAAATATTTTTCCAAGTGGCCATACCATGCTCTTTCGGCTTGCTTGAGACTGTACAATTATTTCTTTAACTTGCATACATAGTCTTTCTTATCAATCAATATAAATCCTTTGAGCTACTCTATGTAAACTTGTTCTTCCAAATATCCATTCAGGAAAGTTGATTTGACATCCATCTAATATACCTTGATGTTTTTGGGACAATCATATACCAATAACATCTGAATGGATTCCATTCTGGATAAGGGAGCAAAGGTATCTTTGAAATCAATTCCTTATACCTGTGCATATCCGTTACATTCCAATTTGTCTTTATTTCTGGTAACATGTCCATCTTCATTCATGTTGTTCCTAAAGACCCATTTTGTGCCTATAAAATTCTTTTCCTTCGGTCTTGGCACTAGTTCTGATGTTTCATTCTTTTCAATTTGATCAATTTCTTCATTAATGGCCTTGACCAAATGTTATGTACCTATATTACTAATGTAATCCCTTATTGTTGTTAGTGTAGCCCCCTTATTGTTATTGTTGTACCCATGTAGCCCAAATATTGTTATTATTGTGCCCTTACATTATTATTGTTAGGTCGGATAGGATTATATTATGACCCCATGGACTCCTATATATAGAAGGAAGTTTTTTCATTTGTATCATCCATGAATTGTTCATTTATGTAATGTAAAGGAAGTTTCCCCCTAGAATTGGCTTATTTCTAGGGCATTGGTCTCTCTTTTCTTCTATTTTTGGAGCTCGTTTCATAACATTTGGTATCAGAGCTTTGGATTCTAGGATTTTGCTAATCCAAAAAGGTCATCGTGGAATTTCTGCTATAAGTTTTTTTCTACAAAGGTTCAGAAGCTGAAATTTTTATCACACGAAGCGGAAGTTCTGAGGAACATCGTGTAAAAATTTCAGATCTTAGTTTGCAATATTTTTGGAGATATGATCTATGGAAGTTAGGGTTTTTTCAATCTCCCTAATTTCATCTTAAAGAGGTGACCGTGGGAAAATCGTCATAAATATCTCTTTGAGCATCGGATTGGAATTATGTAAAAAGTGGCTGTAAGCACACAAAATTTTAGTTTTATGTGTATCAATTTCAGAGTTGAAGGAGGAAATAGTGACATGTGGAACGCCGTACAACTTTGATCTACTGAACTAGTTCATAATTAGGTAATTGTGGGAGATTGGGCATAAATTTGCCTTGAAGAATCCAAATCAGGTCAGACCTATGGCATTCGAAAGAATATTCAGAGAGATACTACAGGACCGAATTTTAGATATTGAAGATCTGAAATCACAACTATAATTCAGTTTCAATATCAAGCTCCTCAAAAGCAAGAAAAAGGTGTGTATTTGTTTTTCGAATTGCATAAACCTTGTTTGAAGAATCAATTTGAATTGATTCCAAGGGCATATTGTAGAATAGATATCAGTATTGGGTTATAAAACTCCCCCTAAAAATAATTCAACACCCATTAATCCTTTAGAAGGCTCTACTATGAGTACTCATGAAGATGAAGAAGTGCAACATGAAATATCAAAAAAAAATGAAATGGAAGTTTTGAAGAAAGGCATGGAAGCTAATATGGATGGATTGAAGAAAGGCGTGGAAGCTAAGATGGATGGTTTGAAGAATGGCATGGAAGCTAAGATGGATGGCATGGAAGTTGGAATGGAAGCTGACATGGAAGCTAAGATGGATGACATGGAAGCTAAGATCGATGAAAAAATGGAAAACATGAACAATGATCTAAAAGCAGACATGGCAGGTTTGACAAAGTTGATACAAGAAATGTTTCCTAATGGCGAAAATATAGTATAGGAAACTCATGATGAGAACAAAGTAAATGTTAATAATGATTTCATGAACTCTAATGTTGGATGGAAGACCCACCATATTCCAAAGATCGATATGAGGAATTTTGATGGCAAGGATTCTGTAACATGGATACTACAGATGGAGCAATATTTTGATCTCAATAATGTGAAAAAAACACAAAAGGTATGCATTGCAGCTTTATATTTAGAACAAAATAAATTTGTATGATATCGATGGCTTTGCTCCCGTAAAAAAATTGTCACTTGGTCAATTTTTACGGAGGAAATGATAGCACATTATGAGGATACAAAGAGCAACACCTTTTTTAGCCAACTGTTAAATATCAAACAAAAGGGTTCAGTGGTGGAGCACATTGAGGACTTCCAAAAATTGAATATAAGCGTAATTGATATTCGAGAGGAACACAAGATTGATGTCTTCATAGGGACTTTAAAGGATAACATCCAACATGAGGTTCATGTTTGGGAACCTGATTCATTGGAGAAGGAATTCAGGTTGATAAGAAAAAATGAATATAAAATTATGGCGACAAGGAAGCCTACCACTCACATATATAAGATGGAAGTGTTGCTACTCCTAGACTTCCACAACCTACAAGGTTGAAACCACAACAATTGGAAGAAAAAAAATAAAAAGGGCTTTGCTACAGTTATGATAGCAGGTACAATAACGGTCATAAGTGTTCTGCGAAGAAATTATTTTACATAAATTGTGAAGAAGAGGAAGAAAATGAACAAGAAACTTTAAAAGAAGAGGATATACACCAGGAACCAACTCTAGCAGAAGAAGAAATGAGTATGACCATATCGTGTAATGCAATGGCAAGAATTACCACTCCTCAAACTCTCAAGATAGAAGGACATATCAAGAAGAAAAAGGTAACAGTGTTGATTGATTCGGGCAATACCCATAATTTTATTCATTGTAAGGTAGCCAAGGAGTTGAATTGTTTCCTATACCCAGCATGAGAATGTCAAGTGATGGTTTCAAATGAAAGAACTATAAATTTCTCTAGAAAATGCCATAACATCAAGCTAACCATGGGGGAATATGTATTGAATAGCCCAATGCTTTCCATTCAAATGGGAGGTGCTGATATTGTACTAGGAGTATAATGGTTACAATCTTTGGGGATGGTAGGTTTTAATTTTCAAGAACTTTTCTTGAAATTTTTTTCGGAAGAAAAGGAAGTCAAATTACAAGCCGGTATTGCAGGGAAGCCAGGAAATATAATAAGCTCTAATGTCATGAAAAATATTCCGAAGAAAGAAAAACTAGGTGTAATTTCACAATTATGCTCACTAGAAGTTCCAACATCAAAATAATATCTTTCTCCAGATCTCTAAAAAATCTTGGAAAATCATTCCAAGGTGTTTGAAACTCCCAAAGGACTCCCACCTATTCATGATCATGATCATGCTATTCATTTGATTCCAGGAATTGTTCCTCCAAACATCAGGCCTTATAGATATCCTTATGTCCAAAAGAGCGAAATTGAACGTATGATTGTAGAAATGTTAGAGGCTGGTATAATTCAACCTAGTCAAAGTTATTTCTATTCTCCAGTAGTATTGGTGCACAAGAAGGATGGATCATGGCACATGTGTCTGGATTATAGGGAGCTCAATAAGCTCACTATTAAAGATAAATTTCCCATTCCTGTGATTAATGAATTATTGGATGAATCACATGGAGCAATTTATTTTACCAAGTTGGATCTTCGTTCAGGATATCATCAAATTAGATTGAAGACTGAAGATATTCTGAAAACAAAATTTCGAACTCATGAGGGTCATTATGAATTTTTGGTCATGCCTTTTTTACTTACCAATGCAACTTCTACATTTCAAGGGTTGATGAATTCCATTTTAAAACCCTTCCTTAGAAAATTTGTGCTAGTATCTTTTGATGATATACTAATCTACAACAAGTCTTGGAAGGATCATGGTCAACATGTTGACAGGGTGCTCAAATTATTGGAGGAGAAACAATTATATGCAAAAACATCCAAATGTTTCTTTGGAGTACAAGAGGTGGAATTCTGGGTCATATTGTATCTCACGAGGGTGTTAAGGTAAAACCTAACAAAATTAAAGCCATTAAGGAATGGAAAGTCCCCATAACCATAAAGCAGTTGCGAGGATTTATCGGTTTAACAGGGTATTATTGAAATTTTGTTAATAATTATGGTATAATAGCAGCACCTCTAACAATATTATTGAAGAAAGATGCATTTTCATGGACTCCTAAAGCAACTAAGGCCTTTGAACATCTTAAAGAGGAAATGTGCCTAGCACCGGTATTAGCTACGCTAGACTTCACAAAAACATTTATTGTGGAATGTGATGTCTCAGGAAATGGAATTGGTGTTGTTTTAATGCAAGAATGAAGACCCATTTATTTTGAAAGTCGTACAATTAAAGGAAAGGATTTATAGAAAACTATTTATGAGAAGGAAATGTTAGCAATA
The DNA here is from genome assembly GCA_034641835.2 of Pinus albicaulis. NCBI lineage: Eukaryota > Viridiplantae > Streptophyta > Pinopsida > Pinales > Pinaceae > Pinus > Pinus albicaulis. The sequence goes on from CM076581.1 coordinate 614,938,329, forward strand.
CTACATGCACTAAGGAAATGGTGACCTTACCTAAAGGGAAGAAATTTCAAGGTAAAAAATGATCATGATAGTCTTAAACACTTTTTGGAACAAAGACTATCTTTAGAAGAGCAGCAAAAATGGGTCATAAATATGTTGGGTTATGAATTTGAAATCATCTAAAAAAAAGGGAAGCTAAATGTTGTTGTAGATGCACTCTCAAGAAATAATGAAGGGGTGGAAGCATTGCTTTGTGCCATTTATATTATCCAACCAGATTGGATAACCGAAGTAAGGGATGAATGGAAGAAGGATGAAGAAGTGTGGACACTCATTCAAAATTTGCAGCAAGATCCTAGTACATCTGATACAATTAGTTGGTAATATGATTCCTTATGGTACAAAGATCACTTATATCTCTGTAAGAATTCCCAAATAAAAAAAAAATTCTTTTGTAATTGCACACTTCTCCTTTTGGAGGACACTCAGGATTTTTAAAAACTTACCACAGGGTGAAGACAGATTTTTTTTGGGATGGCCTTAAATTTGATATTCAAAATTTTGTGGTGAAATGTTTGGTTTGCCAGCAAAATAAAGTTGAGACAATTAAGACCTCGGGTCTTCTACAACCTTTATCCATTTCAAGTCAACGTTGGGAGGAGATTTCAATTGATTTTATCACAGGTTTTCCTAAGTCCGAAGGAAAGAGTGTCATCATGGTGGTAGTTGATAGAATTACCAAGTATGAACACTTTTGTGCATTATATCATCCATTTAAAGCAAGTACAGTTGCTACTACATTTATGGAAACAATTCAAAAGCTACATGGAAACCCAAATATTATTGTAAGCTACAGAGATCCCATTTTTCCTGGAAATTTTTGGACGGAATTATTTTCTTGTTTGGGTACTCAACTAGCTCATATCTCATCTTATCATCCTCAATTCGATGGTCAAACTGAGATAGTGAATAAATGTTTGGAAGGATATATTCATTGTTTTGTATCTTATAAACAAACACAATGGTGGTATAACACTTCCTTCCATGTTGCAGCAAAAATGACCCCATTTATGGCACTTTATGGATATTATCCACTGTCCATCACATCATATTTAAGAGAAAATTCTAAGGTTCAAGAAGTGGAAGATCAAATCGAGCATCAACAAGAAGTTCTCCAACTCTTAAAAGATAACCTAAATTTGGCACAAAATCGAATGAAACAATAGGAAGATCAACATCACAACGAGAGAAGTTTTGATGTAGGAGACTGGGTATTTTTACGGCTACAACCATACAAAAAAATGTCCTCAAGCAAGCTACGAAGGATAATAAACTATCGCCAAAGTACTATGGTCCTTACAAGGTGTTGCAAATGATTGGTACTATGGCATACAAATTGGAGCTTCCTACTTCATCGTGAGTGCATCCAATTTTCCATGTTTCATGCTTAAAGAAGGTTATAGGTGAAAAAATTCTAGTTTGAACAATATTGCCAGAACATGATGAACCTAAACCAGTCACGGAAATAAGAACTCGAAAGCTACAAAATCGATCAATTTCAGAGTATCTCATAAAGTGGAAGAACTTACCCATTGAAGATTCTACATGGGAGGATGAGAATTTTTTATAGAAGCACCCAAAGCTACTCAAGTGTGGAGGACAACACTTTTTTGAAGGAGAGTGGCATGTTAGGTCCATATATTACTAGTGCAGTCCCTTATTGTTGTTAGTGTAGCCCCCTTATTGTTATTTTTGTACCCCTGTAACCCCAATATTGTTATTATTGTGCCCTTACATTATTATTGTTAGGTTGGCTAGGATTATATTGTGACCCCATGGACTCCTATATATAGAAGGAGGTTTTTTCATTTGTATCATCCAATAATTGTTCATTTTTGTAATGTAAAGGAGGTTTCCCCCTTGAAGTGGATTATTTCTAAGGCGTCGATCTCTCTTTTATTTTATTTTTGGAGCTGGTTTCATTACACCAAATGTTCATTGTGGCTAGCTTCATCAAAATGGCTAGGATCAAATATGGATAATAATCCATAATGTTTTTCTTCTACCACATTTGTTAATTTCCTTCTTCTAGTTATAATTATTGCATCTATGTCTCCAATTATTTATTTCGACGGATGATTTTTCTGGTACCATTTCTTAGGAAATTTAGAAGGCGCTTGATGTGTTTGCTAGTAATTATGTGATTTCTTTCCTATTGGTTCCTCTAGTTATTATTCCAATGGATCTTCCTTAACTTTCTACCATTTCCTTGGTTCTTTTATTTCTTTTTCTTCATAATATTTTATGGTATGTGTCCTACAACCTTCATCGAATGTGACATTGATGCTTCCCACTATTTTGTCTAGTCTCAGATTGTAACACTTGTATGCCTTGATTTTCGTGGAGAATTGTTAGGTCCCTATAATACTATTTAATCCCCCATATATTATTTTTGTGTCCCATGTAGCCCCCATATTTTTATTGTTGTGCCCTTACAATATTATTGTTATGTAGGCCCTTATTATATTGTGACCCTTTAGACTCCTATATATACAAAGGAGGTCTTGTCATTTGTATCATCGAAGAATTGTTCATTGGTCTGATGTAAAGGAGGTTTACCCCTCGAAGAGACTTTTTTTTTCACAGTGAAAAAGTTCGTAACTATTCATATTAATGATCAGCTACCTGTTACATATTGCTGTAGTATATAAACTACTGTTCAGTATGAAACATATACAATTACAATATCAGTCAGATTTCCATAGAAAAATGTAGGCAGTCACAGTCCAAAAAAACATGACATATACAGTGTAAAGACATAATAAGTCCCCTAGTAAGTTCGGTGCATAACTTACTAAATCCTACAGACCCAGAATATAAGTATGAAATGTTATACATGCCGAATATATAAATAAGGGGAGGTAAGCAAAATCTCCCTGCAAGTAGCTGTAAAAACTAAAAAACAAAATCTGGAGGAGCCTCCTCGATAAAAGGCCGATGATAGTATCTGTAGATCTGTCCCTCTGTGTGCTCTGTAATATGCCAGGTACCCCAGGTCAGCTCCGTAGCTTCTTTGGATAGTTGATCAGCCTCTTTGTTCTGAGACCTGTAAATATGAGTCACAGTGATGGAGTCAAAGAGTGTTCTGAGATGGTGAACCTCATGCAGCAGTGCAGACAGTGTGTGCGAGTGGCAATGAGATATGTTGTTGAACCAATTTGTCACAAGTTGTGAATCGCCAAATATCTGGATGGAGTCATAGAGAATGTCTCGAGCAAAGGTAAGAAGAAGTCTAAGGCTCTGCAGTTCGGCATAGTTGTTGGTACCAGGTCCAAGCCCCATTCTGATGTTGTAGAAGTGCTGATCAGTCAAATAAATTATGGCTCCCCCCCCACACCCATGGGCGTTGGACGCACCATCAAAGTATGCCCATGCCCGGCTGTAATCGATAGTTTCAGGTGTCTCATGTGAAGGCTTGCCGCTGCTACTTACCTCGGGTATAAGCTTATATGAGGCGAGAGAGGCCGCGGATATCCTTTGGCAGTCAATAGGTATATCATTAAATATCAGATTGTTACGACCAATCCATAATTCCCAAGTAACAATAAGGGGGAGGTTGCGTAATTTAGAATTCTGAGCAGAATGCTGCCACCAAAGAGACCAGGCTTCTAATAATGAATTACCCTGCCAATAAAATCTGCAGCCCATGTCAGTAGTGATGCTGGACCAAATATTTTGTATGATTCGACAGTGCAGGAATAAATGGAGGGCAACCTCCCTGTCGTTTAGGCAATAACAGCATCTAGAGGCCCCGTGGAAAGCTCTTCTGTGGAGAAAATCCGTGGTAGGTATGCAATCTTTAAGCAGGCACCAGAACAGAAGCCTTATTTTCAAGTCCATGATATATTTTTTCTTATGTTTTGTGATTTGGTTACATGACATTTGGGAAAAGAGCTTTGGATCCTAGGGTTTCACTCCTTCAAATAGGTCATCTTGGAATTTTCACCATAACTTTTTTATGCGAGGATTCTGTTGGGTAATTTAATTGATTGTTGAATTACTTGAATTTATATGCAATCCGAGTACGTGAGCTTGTGCAGTACACTACACCATATGTGTTAGGAGATTATCTTTCAATATTTATGCATAATTGAAATGAATTGGAAACTTCAAGAAGGAATTAGATTCTTTCATATAAACTATGAAAGTACTAAGTTTTTGGAAATGAAATTAATGTTAAACTAAAAAACAACATAAATATTATTGATCTAAGAAAATATGAGATTTTACCCTATTAAAGAATGAAGATTTTGTTCTAAAACTTGCAAACTTTAATCTATGGAATCATGAACGTTTTAATCTAAGAAAGCATAAACATTTAATCTATGGAAAGAATGAGTTTTTAATCTATGATAAGCATAAAAAATTAATCTATGTAAAAAAAAACACTCATGAGAATATGAAAGAAATGGAAAGAATCTATATTATTCTCATATATCTCCAGGGGGCCCTCCTCAAGACCACAAGGTGCTGAAAACTCAAATCAAGAGAAGAGATCTAAATCACCAATTTCATTAAGAGCTGCACCATATAAAAAATTATATTCAATGAAAAAAAAAAGAGTTCTTCTCCTTCAATAAGAAACAAAAATTACAAATTAAGATCATCCTTGACATCTCTGATCCCTCCTCTCATAAAAGAGACTGCAATTTATAGAATTCTGAGACAATTAACAAATTCATAATTTTCTTTCGTGAGTTTTATTTATGAGATCAAATCAAATAAAATTTCATGGATTTTTGGATCAAATATTAGCCTAGATAAGATCAAACTTATATCTATTCTACCAATTTTCTAAAGAACAACTCAATAAGGCCTTTTTGTTGACTGTGCATAAATGAAAAATTGAAAAAACTTGTATATCCACATAATCTGCAAAATAAGGCTCCAAATATATTCGAAAAGATCTCAAATGGTAATGAATTTGAGAAAATGACACTTCATCAACCTAATTGGGCCTTTTTTGAACAAAACCCATGTTTTCTCTTTCCTAAATTCACTTTCATTTGCTCAGAAAATGCTTTTGAAGTTGACTGGTCAAAACTGTTACATTTTTCCCTTAATCTTTTGCTGGAGGTCCACACATGTGATTTGGGTGGAATTTGACCAATACAAATCTATATTGGAGCCTTTAGAAACATTTTCCATCTGCCAGATTTCCTTATAGAGTGGTTCTACTACCTCAACCATGGGATATAGCTACAAAAACTTGACGAAACTGCAGAAACTTGAACTTGCTAAACTATCATTAGTAAAACCATGAAAAATTATTCTTAATTCATTAAAAATAATGGAAATAATAATAATAAACCATGTAAACATTTATGCAGGAATTTTGCGTGTTTATGCATAAATATGGTTAAAAATGACGACAATGGGTGAATAGAATGATGCGAAAGTGGATAGTTTCATAAAAAAAATTATGAAAAATTAGAGGCCCAACATTTCCCCCACACCAGATATTTTGCATGTCCTCATGAAAAAAAAGCATTGAAAAGTTTCATAATCCAACCGGTTCCTTGTGTTCCTTTATTCTGTCATTTCAACTAAATCTTTGACCAAAGCTCCAAGAGAGCAATATTGACCCTCTATCTCAATAAGATGCACTTTTCTCTGTTTTTCAAGATTACTAATCTGGTAGCATAACTCTTTGTTTCTACACTTACTTGTTGTGTCATTAGAGTAATGTTGGCTCGAGGGGTCCTGACCTAGGTTCGGAGGTTAAGGTTTGCCAACAAACCCCTATACTACTGGCCCTTTCAGAAGTGACCTTCTTGCGCAGGCCAAAGTCTCACCCGAAGCAGTATGGGAGGGTGATGGAACCAGGTTTATGCACCCTAGGAGAGAGCAGGTAAGTCAAGTCGGTCCGCAACTATCAGATCTATATAGCCAGAGGTTGCTCACAGGAGTTTCAATAAATAACCAGAATACAGTTTATCAGATCTAAACAATAGGCTGACATCCACGTGTGTACTATCAACTATAATCATAGAACAATATATTTGCAGTGAATTAATGAATCACAAATACATTTACCATAACACAGATAGTTTGCAACTTACTAACAGATACATCATCATATAAATCAATTCTGCAACAATCATAACAGGATAGATTCAAATAACATCAGATATCCACAATAATTTCGCACACCTATATCATTATCCAAAAATCCTCTTACATTCCCCAAATTACTACATGCGCACACAACCAGCAGGGTCCACACACAGAAAGACAGAGGATCTCCACGCACACAACCAGCAGGAGTCCTAACCCAAACAACCCTACCATAGATCTAATAGTTCGTACTTCACATCAATCTCTATTCATTCCTGCCTATGACTCAAGATAGGTTCATCTATTTATAGCGATTTAGCCTACGCATCCAATGGTCTGAAAACCATGGTTTGCGAACTCTTGGTGTAGCCTTGACCCATTTACAATGTGTTAGGAGCTTTGAACCACCCTAAAACCCTTGTGTTAGACTAAACAATACAAAATTATACAAAAATTGACAAAATTCATAGCCTTTGGCAGACCCTGCTCCAACAGTCCCCCAACACAATCTTGTGACTCGTCCTGAGTCACTGTGCCAGTAAGCTTCAACCTACGGTTGCAATATTCTGATTGCCTCAGCTAATAGAGGCAGGATGCCTTCGCTTTGGATAGATTCATTTTGTGTAATGTTGACCAACTTCTCGGACAGTGGTCCTTTAGTCGCGACAGTGACACTTTCCAAAGTTTGGTTTAGCTGCTTGATAGCAACATCTGCATCCTATGAAATTTTGAGAGCTTCATCAGCCCACGGCTTCAGTCGGTCGCCAAGGATCTTCTTCTTTTGCCGTATGTCATCAATATCTGCTTGGAGCGCTTGGATGGTGCATAGTCGTTGAAAGCGTTGAGCAGGTACTAGAGTGGGTAAGGTGGCCTTGATTGTCTCGAACTCTTCTTTGTTTTGTCGCAGGTCCTGGTTTATCCCTCGCAAGATTGGATCACATTGGACCTTATTCCATAGCTACATGGCGGTCTCCAGCAGCTGGGATCCCTGTGCGATCTGCCCTATGATGACATTCGTAGCTGCGGTGACCAACGCAGTTTGCTGGGCCCGAACCTCTGGAGGTGTTTTTAGGCTGTAACTTAGCCTACAGATCTGCGATCTGCTGCTCCATGCGTGTCTTGACAACCTGAAATTCATCCCGGGAGGCCTTGAGTGCTGTGACCAGTCTTTCTACCTTTGCTTTAGGGGTGGCTGATGCTGGGATCTTTGTGGGAACATCTGCACAAAGATGATGAATCATGTCTTCGAGTTCTATGTGATTCGCGATGGTGAGGCACACCTCAACATTCTTTTCAAGGATGGATTGTTTAGCTACGCTGAGCTGTTGCTGCACTTGTTGGTATCGATGGTGGATTTCCTGAAATACAGCAGTGTGGAGACCCTGCAGTGCCTCATGGGGGAGCCAAGCTAAGTTCAACTGGACTGCTGTACTGGCCTGGATTTGAAGTCCCAAGTTGGGTGGACTGTTCCTCTATGGCAACCCATATGTCCTCCGTGGCTAGAGTGATTGCATCAATGATTTTTTCCAGGTCTCTGTCAATTAATGTGACTGTTTTGTCCCGTTCTGCTCGCTGAGATTGCTACTTTTTGCGGGGCGTTTTGACTAGCTCACTTGTGCGCTTGGTGCCGCAGGGGGAGGCAGGTCTACCTGCATCCAGACCTTCTGTACCCAAACTGGTCTGTGAGTCCGTCTGGGTCTCCACCTCGACGTCCTTCTGCTGCTAGGTATCCTTTTGGGTGGCTGCACTGGTGTCGTGTTTGGTATTGTTGGGCGTACCTATGATATCCAGGATGATGATAGGGGGTTTGAATTGGGATGTGCTGGTTCTTCCAACACCCTTCATGCCAGTTTTGAAGCCAATTTTCTAGTTAGCAGGCCAAAGTGCAATGACGTTGTCAATTTCTTCATCCATCACCATGTAAGGAAGCGAAGTCCAGGGTTTCTCCTTTTGTGCTCTGATCTAAACATTATGCAGAGTGACCTGAAATGTGGCAATGCCCTTGTATCTGTCGTACATGACAGGGGAAAACCGTGGTAGGGATTTAATAGCTGCAGCCATGCTTCTCTGAAAGAGGACCTAGAACACCTGGTTGTCCTCGAGCCGTTGTGGATTTGTGAAATCCCATAAGTGTGCATAACGAGCCCCTTTACACATGTCTGGGGTAATATTAGGGAGGACAGACTCTGCAGAAGCTTCCCAAGCAACTAATGCTATAAGAAACAACAACCAAGAGTAAAAAAAGGTGCAGCCCTGATCCTGGGACTCACGAATGCTGGTTAGAAACTTATCACACATATAATGTGCCTAGTTAAAACATACCCCTTTCACACATTGGCCGGCTAACTGAATGACATAGGCTGGAACGAAGGTGACCTAAAACTTCCTCATCATTTTACATGCTAACAGCATGGTGCCCAGCTGCATACCTTGGTCACTAATGGTCTTGATGATAAATCCCCAAGTATTACGGTCCACATGATACTTTTGGCACACGAACTCAGCAGTCTCCCCCTCATGTTTCTTACCCACACGCTCCAGGGGGTTCAGACTGCTCATGGGGAGACTAGTAATCCGATGCAAGAGCACAGCGTCAATGGGGATCCTGTCCTGGATCCACAGGCATCCGTCATGAATTAGTGTGAGAAATTTTCGTGTGAGCCGGTATATTACATTATAGTGTCCAAAGTGGGGCATCCTAAGTAGATTTAGGAGCCCAGACCCTGTAAAATCACTTACCCAACGTTGGTGGACAAATTTGACCCCATCGTCCCCATGAAATGTATCAAGGTATAATTTAAGTGCAAGCTCAAGGAAGGCCTCAAAGTTGGCCAAATCATGATCGTCGAACTTAACTTCATGAAGGCGACCAAAAGGTTCGTCTATGATGGGGACCTCCCCCAGGGTTAGCGACATCTGCAGGTAGGTGATCAAGCCATCGAGGTTCTTTAGCGTGTGTTTCGATGCCCTGCGTGGTCGCATGAAGGGGGGCAACCAGTTGATTGGCTCGACAGGCTGGGCCTCCTCTTGAGCAGCCCTCGGGGATTTCACATTTCACGGGGAGGTATGAGGCTTTCCCGCGGCCCATTTTGTAGGCTTCGGGGACTTTCCTGAGACCTGAGCTTTTCCTTTTCCTTTCATGGTGGTAGGGCTGGGTGTCGAGAGGATTTCTTCGACTTCGGATTCAACCTCCACCACTTCCTCAGTGTCTTGGTCTACTGAGGTTACTGGCTTCGAGAGTTCGGTAGGGTTCGTGGCTGTCATTCTGGTGTGAAATATGAACTCACAATTGCTACTGTCAGAGGGGGCTCAGACATGAACGAGATGCTAGCGGCATAGAATTTCTTACATCACAAATTCGTCCAGGACAGCTAGGCTAAGTACAAGCTATTTGAGCAATACAAAACCTGTGTCTGATCTATCTGACTTATTTTATAGCCTTGGGTACCTCCCAACGGTAGGGTAGACTTCATGCAAGACTTAACATCAAGAAAACGGTAAAAAATCTCCCAAAATCGCCAGATTAAATATCGGTCGCCCGCTCCATCCAATGGTAATTTGTTTTTTTCACCCGATTTGATTGTTTCAACAACTATTTTTCGCATCCGAGGTGCGATTAGTATACCCCTGCAATCCCAGCATACCCCTGCACTCCGAGCAATCCTCGCATTCCTGGCGCACCGTCTTCACGCTATTGGGATTCCTTCCAACTGAAATTCTGCGTTTCCTTAGCCCAGCCTTCAAGACCTCTTGCATCGTCGTCTTACCTGCATAGTGACCCCCTGTTATATCTTCATAGTTTACACACTTTCGGCCATCGTTGCGTAGTACTTCATGAGGTGCGATGCTGATAAAGTCCATCGCTCAATGCACCAAATCCTTCTTTTGTCGTACTGAAAATTTGGCAGGTACTATGCCTATGGTCAGGAATGGAGAGATGTAAGTAAAACGCACATCCACAACCCTACTGGCGAACAACTGCGTATCAGGAAATCCTTCCTCACCCGTCTCAATTCGGGACAAGTGATCCCGCTCCGTACTCAACTTTCTTGGCTGGACGATGATTTCAACATCATATTCCTGAAGCAGTAGCCGCCTGTAGACTCCCCCTCCAACATAGTCATATTCCTCAGGCATTCTAAAACCCAATGATCTATAATCATATTATAGTGGCGTCCTAACAGAGGGCGCTGATACTTCTGTAGCTCGTAGATTAGGGCCAACCCTGCCCTCTCTGTGGTGGCATAATTGCGTTTCACACCCGATATTGTCTGAGTAGTACATGTGATTGTGTGATTACTGTCCCTGGTGCCAAGCTACGTACTACCTACGTCACGCGCGATTCCTGAAGTATCCTTATGAAATATCGTTGCCTAATCAGGGGACGTGAGAATAGGTGCAACGACCATCTTGTTCCTGAGTTGTTCAAAGCTCTTTTGGCACACGTCATCCCAATTGAATGAAATATCATGTTTAAGTAGTGTTTTCAAAAGTTCAGTGATCAGTGCATATCCCCAACTGGATTTTCTACAGTAGCCCATATGTCCTAAGATCTCGTGCAACAACTTCGTAGTCGTAGGCTTTAGCTGTATGATTGGTGCAATGAGTGTATTATCAATCTCCTCCCTCACCCTCTATGTATTATAAGGCCGCTATTCTTCCGGCCGCGCATCTGAGTTGAGAGTGACGTGCATACTGCCCAAGTTCCCCGTGACCTTCTTAGGTCCTGAACACTTATCTGGATACTCCATGATTAGTTCCATAATCTTGCCTGTTGTCCCATCATCCCAGTAGGTCCCAATCATAACCTACTTGGGTGGTACTGCTGTTTTGACGTTAACGCTTCATGGTTTTAGTGGTTTTGTATTAGCCGCCTTATGTATATGAGGTCTCGCAACTGTGCATTCCTCCCCTGATGCTATGATCGAGACCTTGCATGGATCTGCGTCACAATCTTCCATGGTGGCCTTGTGGAGCTCAACATTATCCCGAATTTGTATTTCCCATGTGGGTCCTCCTCTTACTGCGTTGGGGATGGATTCACCAATCACAACGGTTTCGAGAGTTTACAGAGCTTCCTCAAGCACCTCCAATCCTCCCGTTAACCCGAATTTCCCCAAGAATTCGTCTCTTAGGGTTTTCCACTGGCAGGTGCGCTGACGTAGCTCCGCATCAAGATACCAGGTAGCGAGAATTGGTACTAAGGCATGAATAAACAAGTGAACCCATTTTTCTGTAGTACGATCGTACCATTGCTCCATCCAAGCGAACAAGTGTTCGTGCGGATTTCCTGGGCCCTGGAATCTCTTGACATGCACATCGGTTGGAGGTTCAAACCATAGTACCATCATATCCCGAAATTCCTCCCATTCCTGAAATGCCCCCTTATATGTGTCCCACCATTTCGTAGGTGTTGCACACATAGCCTGGTTAAGAGCCCATAACCTTCGTTCTCCGGGAACCTCTGCTTCGAAGGTTCGAAAAAAATCATTTATACTACCAGAGCCATCAAAGCAGGGTAATTCTCTTACCTCAGAAGATATATACTGGAAGTCCCTGGTAATTCGTAGGCAGTGCAGTGTAGAGATTTCCTATATTCGGTTATTCCAATCTTCTAATTCTTTGCCAGAGTCAGAGACGCATTCGTTGTCCTTCTCCTAGCAAGGCATACCATCGGCCGTAGGGTTGATCCAGTATTTGTCCTTCCCAGTTAGCTTATAGATGTGATCCATCCCTTCTTCCTCACGCGGTGGCTCGGTGTACCTTTCTCCTTCTCCAGGGTTTAGTGGTACGATCACCTGAGTCCCCTCTCTTTCAAACACCATGCTTCGTTTCTTCAAGTTGATAATTCCACCCATATCAATGGCCCAATCCAATCCCATGAGTGCTGGTAAGGGTCCGCATCTTCTACAATATGAATGACTTCAAAGTCATCTTGTACCTTAGCCCCGACGATATCTACGACCATCTTTGACAATCTCCCCAATGGTATGATCTTCTGTTGATTAGCCATGCACAACTGGATAGTAGACCATTCCAATTTAGGTTCTCCCATTCGTTGCCAAGTCTACTTAGGTAGTACATTCGCATCTGATCCTAGGTCTAGAATTACCTGGTCCATCTCATAATCACCAATCTACGCAGTTAATCGCATTTCACGGCCAGTGTGTCACTTCTGCTCGTAAAGTTTGTTCACATCCTTAATCTTTGTGACTGGGTCTACTTTTCCTGCACAATCGTCGAGTAGGGCTTGGAGGTTTTCTACGGCCCGTTGATTGTGCAACAACTTCATGCACGCCTACAAGAATGGTTTGACCTCATCTTTGATTCCACTTTTTGGAGCCGATTTGTCTCATTTTGAGCACAGTATCCTTCTCTGTCCCTTGCTCCTTACGTAGATTCTGAATCTCCATGTGCATTACTTCTAGCTGGCCTTGTATCTACTATACTCATAACTGGGTATCATCTCTTGGCGCTGCTTCTAGTTTCATGGCAACCTCCAAGGCCTTCTCCTGTGTTTCAATGGCTTGGTGACCCATTAGTATGCGCAGGTGGGGCAAAAACATAGCAATGAACCACTCCATGTGTTGCCTGTCATCATACTGGAATCCTCCTTCTCTGATCACTTTCTTTAATCCCTGATCTGATTCCCATCCGGACTCAAACGGTCCTTGCTTGAAGTACTTCAAGTCATTTACTATTTGAGAGTAGGACTTAGGTTTCTTGAACTGCTGTTTTAATGCATTCATAATTTCCTCAATAGTTGCATTCGCATGTTGGTCAATGTATCCCATGTACTATTCCAAGGCTCTCCCTTAAAAAGCAAGGGATAACTGTGCTCATTTCACCACATCGCTTACTACGTTATGTGCAGTCCATACCGATCCTGCGATAAACTAGAACCAATTGATGTCATCATCACCCACGCTTTTGAAGGTAGGTAGCTTCATGTGCGCACCCATATCATCTTCTGGTGGGGGTGGAGGTGAGTTTATACCCTTATGAGGGCTCGACGGTGGCGTTGACAGAGGGCTATGCGTAGCAAAATTTATTACTAGACAGTAGATAGATCGATCCCCCTCTTGGTTAGTTCGGTAGTACTTACCATTTCACATTGTGCCCTTGCTCTGGTCGAAGCTCATTCACTCCGTATGGCTACACAAAATGCTTTTTTCGCACAAAAAGATCTTAATCAGTAAGGGAAAAGTTTTCAAAAACTTACCCCAGAAACCCTTAAAGAACCTCCACTCCGCTTTTGAGTAGGATACAAATTGATTGACTGCAAATTCAGTCACAAATCATCCTATCACACTGTCCACCCAATGATCGACCGTGCGAGTAATGGTGTTGTCGGTCTCTTCTAGTTGCAGGATCCATTCTAGGGTCCGCTGTGTGACTCGCTCATCTTTCCAACACTTCTGAAATTCTACCAGCCTTGCGAGCCACTCCTGGAGCTCGATTGCAATTGTTACAAAGAAGATCTCGTAGATCTCCGTGAAAATATACTTATTCTTCCACTCTTCGGTGGTCAACTTCTTACTATGGTTTTCTTTTACTATGAATTCCTAAACTTGTTTTTCAAACCATTCATCTATTTCTTTTCTTCCAGGTTTCCAATACAGCCTTGGCATTACCGGATCTCTCTCAAAATGCTCTCGGTCCCAGAAACATAACCATTTGTTGGCTCGAGGGGTCCTGACTCAGGTTTGGAGGTTAAGGTTTTCCAACAAACCCCTATGCTACTAGCCCTTTCGACAGTGACTTGCTTGCGCAGGCCAAAGTCTCACCTGAAGCAGTATGGGAGGGTGCTAGAACTAGGTTTCCGCACCCTGGGAGAGAGCAGGTAAGTCAAGCCGGTCTGCAACTATCATATCTATACAGCCAGAGGTTGTTCGCAGGAGTTTCAATAAACAACAAAAATACAGTTTATCAGATCTAAACAACAGGCTCGCATCCACGTGCGTACTATCAGCTATAATCACAAAACAATATATTTGTAGCGGATTAATAGATCACATATACATTTACCATAACAAAGACAGTTTGCAACTTACTAACAGATACATCATCATATAACTCAAGTCTGCAACAATCATAATAGGACAGATCCATATAACATCAGATATCCATAATACTTCCGCACATCTATATCATTATCCAAAAATCCTCTTACATTCCCCAAATTACCACCTACGCACATAGCCAGCAAGGTCCGCACACAACAGGATAGAGGATCTCCGCGCACACAACCAACAGGAGTCCTAACCCAAACAATCATACCACAAATCTAACAGTTCATACTTCGCATCAATCTCTATTCATTCTTTCCTATGACTCAATAAAGGTTCATCTATTTATAGCGATTTAGCCTATGCATCCAATGGTTTGGAAACCGTGGTTTGTGGACTCTTGGTCTACCCTTGACCAATTTACAATGTGTTAGGGGCTTTGACCCACCCCAAAATGCCTGCGTTAGACTAAACAATAAAAAATTATACAAAAATGGACAAAATTCATAGCCTTTGGGAGACCCTGCTCCAACAAGTAATAAAGAAGAGCTACCCATCCTCCTTTCAAAGTCAAACAACTTGAAGTATTCACATAAGAGGCTACTCATGGATGCTATAGAGGTAGAAGTGATACTTGCTGATTTGTTCTTTTCTTAATAAAAGCAACCCTTCATTATTTATTATATGCAACTTGTGTGAAAAGAAAAGATGCCCACATGGTAGCATATCCATGTACTTGTCACTATTTTAGGACTTTGCAAATATAACTCTTTCAATAACTTGGAAACAACTTACACGTTTCTTGTCACTAATTAATTGTGCTCAAATTGTTCAAGCCTTGGTAGAATACCATATTGTGAAGAACACATCAAGAATTTTACTCCATCTATAGAATGTGCTTTCCATCCTTGTGAAGTTCATCCCATTAGTATGGCTGGAAATGATCATAGATTGCATCCCATAATGTCTGTCTTCTTATCATCTATGCATAGCATCCAATCCTATTTGAACAATGTTATCAAATAGTTTCTTCAAGAACTCACAAACTAATGAATGAAGAATACTTCCCAATGTGAAGCTATGAGTTGCACATAATACAAAATAATAGTTGTTGGTGAGGGTTATACAACTTATCAAAGCCTAAAATGTGCTTCTAAGTGATTTCAAGAGTGTAAACAAAGCCTTGTTGCAATATTCTTCTTCTTGTGGCTTTGTACTCATCATTTCTCGGTTTCCATTAAAAACTTGAAGATGAGAAATATGACACATAATTTAAGTGCTCCATGTACCTTTTGATCGTGTGCTACAAACATGTAACGTGAAGTCAAGTTTTTTTGATTTGTAGAATAATTATTTTTCTCAAGAACATCACATTTATGGACCATTAAGGAAAGCATGGATTAACAAGAAGAGAAAGTTTAAACAAGAGAGTGGTGAAAGCATAGAAGAACATCATTATGACCATGGAAAACATTGAGATGATTACATGGGTGGAAGGAATTTTTTGATAAAGACTCAATCATAGCTTGTGGGATTGGTTGTTAAAGGGCACGACAAAACATAATGAGAGATAAATTGGAACAACATATTTACAATAGATTTTCATCAAAATTTCTAGAATTTTTAACAAATTAAAAAGTTTAAGGCTAGTTTTACCTAGTGTTTACCTTTTGGAATTGGAGTAGAGAACACGATTTTATGGCTGATTTGGTGTTGATTGGCTCAATTACTCTACTCCATGATGTGTTGACCACCACTTTGACCTTGCTCCACAAAATGTATCTTTTTCATGTAGTAAACTTGTTTTTTCAATTTCTCTCAAATGGGTAATCAGATTCTCCTGAAATTTTTTGAGGTTGTTACTATTAATATTGTTCATTTTCCCACAAAATATATCACCCAATGGGTGCACGGATCTCGATAAAAATGAGAAATTTATGTAGGTGAAAGTATCCAATTTCTTAAAAAATACACAATGGAATTTCCTATTTTTTTTGTATTTATTTACCCTACCTCAATGCATTTACCATAAAAATTTCAGGACCAACGGATGCACGGTTTGAATTTATGATCAAATCAATTTTTTCCATGTTTCACCCTTCACGCTGCCTAACGTTGCAACACAAACATATGCCATGAACTCATTTTAAGGTCAAATTGAGTGCTTCAAAAGGGAAACAATGTATTTTTACCTCTATTACCATAACATGAGTTCATAATCCCATTTTGAATAACAAATGAAATTGTTGTGAAAATATACCTAAATCTGGCATAATCTGTCCACCATGGTGAAAAATGAAAATCTGCCTTAAAAACCCATTGAAATGTCCTAGAAACTTGCACTTTTTTGGAATTCTTCCCATGTATTACTCAATTTACCATATTCTAAGAAACCCCAGAAGCTCAAAATTTTGTATTCCTGCTCCAATCTCTTGAAATATTTGTGCCAAAACTGCCTCTGGAACAAGCCACTACAACAAAAACAGGTTGTTACAACAATGACTGCAGAAACTGCAACTTTCCGTAGTTGTTGCAAAAAATGTCAATTTTTCAGAAAGTTGTTTTCTTTGAGTTTGAATTTCTGATTTGGATTGTGTACTGCATGCAGAAGTAGAAATCATGAAACATAATGCATATTGACTGAAATAGGCTCAATTTTATTGTTTTTCTTGAAAATGAAATGAATGAAAAAGATTTGTAGTGGTGCCGTCATGCTGTTGCTGAATGAAAACAAGATGAACATGTTGTACAAGAAACCAATAAAATATACTACTACAAGCTATTGTTGATTCCATAAAACCATATCGTCTTCATCAAAACCAAAATTCATGGTACAATTCTTACCATGCGAATGAATGTATCGAAGTCGAGCATGGGAAGAAATCATTGGATTATAGATCAATGATGAAAATCATTAACCAATGCGAGACAACTCACCGATACTGTAAATGAGTGTCAAGGTACCTGAGTGCATCTTGACAGGGACGAATGAATGTGTTGAAATCAAGTCACCTGCAAGGTATGACAATCAAGAGACATTGTTGTATTCCCATTATTGTCAACGAGAAGGCTTGCTATTGATGTATGCAAGTTCTAAGACACTCCAAATAATCTATGATCTTGATCCCAGATAAGGTGTTTAGGTCGATGGGACAAGATCTATTGGAAGGTGGGCCTCAAGGAATCCCACATCAACCAACTCGATCATAGAACCAAAAATTATCTGAAGAACCATAATAAAATATTGAAGCCATCATAAAATTCCAGAATTTATTGTGAACTTTGATCGCTAGTTTCTTGGTTTTCAAGAAAAGCTCATGTCCAATTGTGCCAACAAGATGGTTTTCACAATAGGACTTATTTTTCTCTTTAATTTTAATTTTAATTTTTTATATATGTCTTACTCTACTTGAAAATGAAATCTCGTTCAAGTATATGAATAATTCCAATGGAATCATGTGTGTAACAAGATGATAGAAAAACTCATATGCAGGTTTGAAATATAATCTTTGATATGTACCAATATATGAGAGACCAACTACCTTGATTGAGATGATGTGATAAAATACTGAACAATTGAGTATTGGGATCCAATGACTGTCTTGAACCAAGATTCAATGTAATATTTTCTTCGTTGGCCTCCTACTATCATGCCATGCAAGTCTTCAGAGATGTGATCCACATTCATAGAATTTGGTAATAAGCATGCATGAAACTAACTTTTCAATCTTAGGTTCCAACAACTTCTCTTCTTCAACACACATCCATGATTATTGGATCTTATCTGAATCTTATTCTTTTGGTTTTTTTTCTTCAATGGAAGTTGCAGAATCATTTTGCAATACCTCAACATTATAAGTGGATTAAGGTGTTCTATTGTTGGGGATCTGAAATTGTTGTGCAGGTAGTGGAGTGGGAATGGATCTTTGGGATGCTCGTGCGGATGGTAATGGGAAATGTTGAATTGAGGTCAACTAAGGGTGAAAATTATGTTGTGTTGGAGGTGAATGGTATGGATAACTTTGAGATTGGTATTGAGGATAGTGAGGAAAGGGTTGAGGATACAATGGATTTCTTCTATAATGCCCTTGCCAACCTTGTTTCTAGGATTGGTTTTGTTGTTGGGATTGAGATAGCCAATGTTTCCAAGGCAAGGGTGTTTTCCAATTACTTTGATATTGTTGTGAATAACCCTAAAATTTAGAATTAAGATCTTGCATCATACCAGGTTCATGAGGCTTCCATGGTATTTTTGAAGCTACATAACATGATTGTTCCAGTGTTTGATTTTATCCCTGGTAAACTGCCTTAACCCTGAAAATGATGGGAAATATTTAGTAGTATGTGATCCTGCATAGATTTTACAAATTTTAATGTTATCAAGTGGAAATTCATGCAAAGCATGTTTCTTTATACATTTAGGGCATAAATGAAGAACCATTCTAAACTTTATGCCTTTTTTGCATTGTTAGCATATCAATTTGTTCATTTCATATACCAAAAATGTTTAGCAAAATTTTAAGTTCAATTTGACTCACCAATAATGATGTTGACTTACTTACTCTTTCCATAACTGAGTCTTGAGGGGATCCTACATAATTTTCTTTTCCTCTTGATATGTTCTTATACAGTTCACAAATCTCTTGAAATGACAATTGAGAGAAATCTCCTTTTCCAACCAGGTTAAGAAGATCAATCCATTCATCCCTTATAGCATTTAGTAGGAAATTTTTTAATGTGTTTGATCCTAAATTGTGCAATTTAGATCTTTTGAAATTATAAGTAAATCTTTCCACTAAATATTTTATGCTTTCATCCTCTTTTTGGTTCATATTAAAGACTTGATTTTTAAGGTCATGGTGTATGCAATAATCTTTATATTTTTCCAAAAATACTCTTTTCATATCATCCCGTGTCCTTATATAATTTGTTCCTAAAGTCATGAACCATTTAAGAGCTCTATCCTTCAATGTTGCTGGAAACAAATTCAATTTTTGAATGTGTAATGAGTAGCCATAAGATCTAAAAATTATTTCAAATTAAAAAATAAAGGTTTCCGGGTTTTCTGATCTCATAACTTTGAAGTTATGAAGTGCAGATGGAGGGATGCTATTCACATGAACATTGACATTAGTTTCTTGAATGAGAAATCCAAAAGGATCTTCCTCATTGTCATCATATCCATCCATTTCTTCAACCTCTTTTTTTCATCTCTTCTTTTACCTGCAAAAAAAAGAATTCATGATGTGGAAGATGATGTGGCTCTTATTGCACTATGTGATATAGTGGGGGTCGTAGTAGATTGATTTTTTTTTTCAATGAATCTACTTATAGGATGTACTAAAATGAAATTAGTCTTTTGCAACTAAATGGATGCAACTAAGAATGGGATGCAATTGAAATCTAACACCTATGTATACTTCCTCGGCAACAATGCCAAAATGTTGGGTAATTTAATTGACTATTAAATTACTTGCATTTATATGTAAATCCGAGTGTTTGAGCTTGTGAAGTACACTACACTGTATATTATAGGAGATTAGTTTTCAATATTTATGCATAACTGAAATGAAATGGAAACTTCAAAAGGAAATCAAATTCTTTAATATAAACTAGGAAAGTACTAAGTTTTTGGAAATGAAATTAATGTTAAACTATATATATATATATATATTATTGATCTAAGAAAACATGAGATTTTACCCTATGAAAGCGTGGAGATATTGTTCAAAAACTTACAAATTGTAATCTATGGAATCATGGACATTTTAATCTAAGAAAGCATAAACATTTAATCTATGGAAAGAATGAATTTTTAATCTATGTAAAAACCCATTCACGAGAATATGAAAGAAATGGAAATAATCTATATTGTTCTCACAGATCTCCAGGGGGGACCTCCTCAGGAATGCAAGGTGTTGAAAACTCAGATCAAGAAAAGAGATCTAAATCACCAATTTCATTCAGAGCTGCACCATATAAAAAATTATATTCAATGAGAAAAAATAGATTTCTTCTCCTTCAATAAGCAACAACAATTACAAATTAATATCATCCTTGACATCTTTGTTCCCTCCTCTCATCAAAGAGGCTGCAATTTATATAATTTTGAGACAATTAACAAATTCAAAATTTTCATGCTTGAGTTTTGGTCATGAGATCAAATAAAAAAAAATTGCATGGAATTTTGGAAGAAAGATCAGCCAAGATATGATCAAACTTATCTCTATGCCACGAATTTTCTAAAGAAAAATTCGTTCAAGCCTTTTTGTTGATTGTGCATTAAATGAAAAATTGAAAAACACTGTATATCCACGTAATCTGCAAAATAAGGCTCAAAAGATATTAAAAAATATCTCAAATGGTAATGAATTGGAGAAATAGGCTTGTTGAAAACCTAATTGGGCCAGTTCTGAACAAAACCCATGTTTTCTCTTTTCGATATTCGCTTGCATTTTCTTAGAAAAAGCGTTTGAAGTTCAATGGTCAAAATTGTTGCGTTTTTCTCTTGATATTTTGCTGGAGGTCCACATGTGCGATCTGGGTGGAATTTGACCAATAAAAATTTATATTGGAACCTTTAGAAACTATGTACATGTGCCAGATTTCATTCTAGAGTGGTTCTACTACCTCAACCATGGAGATAGTTACATAAACTTGACAAAACTGCAAAAACTTGAACTTGCTAAACTGTCATTAGTAAAACCATGAAAATTTCTTCTTAATTCATTAAAAATAATGGAAATAATAATAATAAACCATGTAAATATGCATGTGGGAATTTGGTGCATTTATGAATAAATATGGTTAAAAATGATGACAATGGGTGAATGGAATGATGCGAAAATGGATAGTTTGATAAACAAAATTATGAAATATTGGAGGCCCAAAAACTTCAAAAGATGAAAATTTGACCATGTGGAGATGAAATCATGGTGAACATCATTTAAAAATTTTAGATATTGGTTTTCTATATTCTTAGAGATATCATTCAAGGAAGTTAGGTTTTATTCATGCTTCATAATTTTGTCTCAAATAGGTGTCTCGGGGAAATCGTCATAACATTTTTTTGGGCATCCAAATTGAATTTCGTAAAATGTGGTCCAAAGTGAGAAAAATTTAGTTTCTTTGGTATCATTATTAGGGCCAAATGTTGAAACAATGACATGTTGCATTCTGTACAAGTTCGCTCTAGTGAACCAATCTATAAACATGTCATCTTAGGAGATTTGGCCTAACTTTACCTTGAAGAATCCAATCTCAATCTAAATAGTGTTTTTGGAAAGAGGACATAGAGGGATACAATAGGACGAAATTTGAGACCTTGGGAAGTAAAAATTATAGAGATATAATAGTTTCAAGATTAATCTCCAAAACATAGGAAAAAAAGTGTGTATCTTTTTAAATTTGCATAACTTTTGTTTGAAAAATTAGTTTGAAGTGATTCAAAATGAATAGTAAAGAATAGATATCATTATTTGGTTCCAATATGCCTTGCAACAATAAAATGGATACTCCCAGTAAGAAATCAGAAAGATCTACTGTGATGCATGAAAAAGAGGAAGAAATGAAACATGATATATCAAAATTACGAGACCAAGTGCAACAATTTTCTCTCTCACAAAGAGTAAACCAAAAATTAATTGGAAGTGATGATCAATGTCAAGATGGATTGCTTAAAATTAAAAATAAAAAGGGACATGGAAGGTTTGAATAATGGTTTAAAACAAGTCATGGAAGTTTTTAAAGTAGGCATGGATGTGATGAATTTCAAGTTGGAAGGATTGATAAATATGTTGCAAGAAAGACTTCCTAGTGGTGACAAGATAATCCATGAAAATCATGACTAGGAAAAAATAAATATGAATTATTATTTTAGAGACTTTAGGATTAGGTTTAAGAACAACCATATTCCAAAGATCGACATGAGGAAGTTTGATGGCAAGGATCCAGTAACATGAATTCTACAGATGGAGAATTATTTGATCTACATGATGTGCAACACACACAAAAGGTACACATTGCAACTTTATATCTATAACCCAATTAGTTTGTGTGGTATCAATAGATTTTTTTTTCTCATATATCACTTGTAACTTGGTCAATTTTTACGGAAGAATTGATAATATATTATGAGGATACAAAGAGAAACACCTTATTTAACCAATCAATAAATCTCAAACAAAAGGGTTCAATGACAGAGCACATTAAGCACTTCCAAAGTTTCCATATCAAGGTAAATGATATTCCTGAGGTGCATAAGATTGATGTATTCATAAGAATTTTAAAGGATAATATCTAACATGAGGTTCACCTCTGGAAACCTAAATAATTTTAGAATGCATTTAGGGTGGAAAGAAAAGTTGAAAGAAAATTTATGGCAACAAGTAGGTTTACAACTCACAATTATAAAGATGGAAGTGTTGCTGCTCCTAGCCTTCCACAACCAACAAGTTTGACACCACAACAATGGGAGGAAAAAATAGCAAAATGGCTTAATTACAATTGTGATATAAATTATGCTAAAGGTCATAAATGTGTCGATTTTTTTTACATATATTACGAAGAGGAGAAAGAAAATGACAACCATCAAAAGAAGAAGATATACACCAAGAACCAACACTAGGGGCTAAAAAAGAAGAAATGAATCCTACCATATCTTGTAATTCATTGGTGGGAATTACCACTCCTCAAAATATCAAGATAGAACGATATATCAAGAAGAAAAAGGTGATTATATTTATTGATTCAGATAGTACCCATAATTTGATTGATTGTAAGATAGTCAAGGATTTGAACTGCTTTCTATACCCAACACCAGAGCGTCAAGCAATGGTTGCATATGAAGGAACTATAAATTTCTCAAGGAAATGCTATAATATCAATCTAACCATAGGGTAATATGTACTGAATAGTCCAATGATTTCCATTCCAATGGGTGGTGCTGATGTTGTAATAGGAGTCCAATGGTTACAATATTTGGTGATGATATTTTTTAATTTTCAAGGTTTTTTTTTGAATTTTTTATGAAAATGAAGGGAAATTGAATTAAGAGGTATCATTGGGAATGATGGTAATATAATAAAATCTAATGGCATGCTAAATATTTTGAAGAAGGAACAATGAGGTGCAATTGCACAATTATGATCACTGAATGTTCAAACATCTAAGTCTCTCATTTCTATAGATCTCCAAAGAGTCTTTGACAATCAATCCAAGGTATTTGAGACTCCCAAGGGTCTCCCACCTATTCGAGACCATGACCATGCTATTCACATGATTCTAGGAAGTATTTCTCGAAAAATCATACCTTATAAATATCCCTATGCCTAGAAGAGTGAAATTGAATGTATGGTTGCAAAAATGTTAGAAGACGATATTATTAAACCTAGCCAAAGTTATTTCTCTACTCCATTAGTATTGGTACACAAGAATGATGGATCATGGAGTATGTGTCTAGATTAAAGGAAGCTCAAAAAAATCACTATTAAAGCTAAATTTCCCATTCCTGTCATTGATGAATTATTGGATTAATTACATGGAGCAATTTACTTCACAAATTTGGATCTTCGTTCAGGATATCATCAAATTAGAATGAATACTGAAGGCATTCCAAAAACATCATTAAGACCTCATGAAGGTCATAATGAATTTTTGGTCATGCCATTTGGCCTTACTAATGCACCTTATACATTTCAAGGTTTGATGAATTCCATTTTCAAACCCTTCCTTAGAAAAATTTTGTTAGTATTTTTTGATGATATACTAATCTACAACAAGACTTGGAAGGATCATGTTAAACATGTTGACAGGGTGCTCAAACTATTGAAGGAGAAATAATTGTATGCAAAAACGTACAAATTTTTCTTTGGGGTACAAGAAGTTGAATATTTGGGTCATATTGTACCTCACGAGGGTGTTAAGGTATACCCTAATGAAATTAAAGCCATCAAGGAATGTAAAACCCCACAAATTTAAGCCATCTTTGAGGATTTCTCGAGTTGATAGGGTATTATCGCAAGTTTGTTAAGAATTATGGGAAAATAGTAGCACGTATAACAACATTACTTAAGAAAGATGCATTTTCTTGGAATCCAAAAGCAAATAATGCCTTTGAACATCTTAAAGAGGTAATGTGCCAATATCTATCTTAGCTACACTAGACTTCACAAAAACCTATATTATGGAATGTGATGCCTCTAGAAATAAAATTGGTGTTGTTTTAATGCAATAAGGAAGACCCATTTCCTTTGAAAGTCATCCAATCAAGGGAAAGAAATTACACAAACCCAATTATGAGAAGGAAATGTTGGAAATTATACATGCCCTGAAGCAATGGAACTCGTACCTAATTGGAAGACACTTCAAGGTAAAAACATATCATTATACTCTTAAATATTTATTGGAACAAAGATTATCTTAAGAAAAGTAACAAAATGAATCACAAAGATTTTGGTTATGAGTTTGAAATCATCTACAAGAAAGGGAAGCACAATGTTGTTGCAGATGCATTTTCAAGAAAATATGAGAATGTGGAGGTATTTCTTTGTGCCATTGGATAAATGAATCATGGGATGAAAGGAACAATGACGAATAGGTGTGGACACCCATTCAAAATTTGCAATAAGATCAAAGTGCATCTAATACTTTTATCTGGAAAAATGATTCACTATGGTACAAGGATCACTTATGTCTATGTAAGAACTCCAAACTCAAAGAAAAATTTATTTTCAAATTACACACCTCTCGTAGAGGAGGGCATATAGGATTTTTAAAAACCTACTAATGAAATTTTCAACAAGAAATATTGAAAATGGCAACAAGAAGAGGCTTCTAATTTAATTTCCCCTTAATTAAATTAGAAGTAAACTATAATTCCACATCACATGGTAGCTTGTACAAGTTAACTAAATCACGAAGACTTAGTTAGTTCAGTTAATTCGAGTTGAGGGTCAAACTAGAGGCATGTAGAGTGTCTCCTACATTTTAGGAGCCCTGGTTGAGTTTATTTTGAGTTGCAATTAATTAACTTAATTTATTTGAGTTAAAATCGATTTAACTAGTTTTAATTGATGGAGGAACTAGTGAGAGGTCCAATGAATTAAATTTGATTTAATACACATGCAATTATTGTTATGCGGAATTATGGATTATGGATAAAACATTCTTCCCTAGATGTAGTGCTCATCTATAACAACAGGTTAAAGACTTTGCAACTACTTTTCCTAACTATAAATAAACACACAGAACAAATCAAAGAACTTACTTGGAGTCCAAGCGCTTCCTATTCTCTTTCTGTCGCTCTTGCTGTAGCTTCAAATATGAGCTAAGTCACCAAAATATTCTTTGAAAAGATGAACACTAAAAAACAAAAGATAGCAATAATACAGATGTATATTCAAGTTATTCAGTTAAATCAATAAAACATGAACCATATGCATCAAATAAGAATTCATAATATGAAACAAATGAGCTTATACAGATACATATGTGGGAAAGTAAGCAACAATATTTTTTAATGGATAGAAGGGGAGGTTACAACCCAGTGATTGATTTAGTGTCACCATCTCTAGTAGCATCCCAGCCTCATCACAATGCACATCTCTCCAGCAGCATGTCACTCAAATCAATTACTCAATTGAAATTCCACCAGCATTTCTCTACTCAAATTCTTCCTTTTCAAACACTAAGATCTGTGCTCAATTTATAGAGGAGATGAAGGTAGTTTTACAATCAATGAATTTCTAATAATAGGCAAGACATGTTCCCAGTCTCAGAGGTATCAAATGGAAACATTGATTTGAAGTTTGACACATGTGAACCCTTCTAGAAGGCACTGGCCAAGTGGAGATTCCGGAACAATGAGAATTTCACTCCCAATGTACCAATGCACCCTTGAGTGTTGGGAAGTTCTTTGTAGAGCACCCTTGAGTGGGGTTACTTGCATATGCAACACAACTTACTCCCTTTAGAGATATCTTTGGTGAGCTCTCATATGATATATTATAAACTTCAAATCTTGGAAACCTTTGCAAATGAAAGTCATGGATGATTTTTCTTGTTCTTTTTCTTAGGGCATGTAGCAACTGAAATGATAGGGGATGATAGGCCCTATTTATTGGTTCTGGAGATGATGTCCAGTTAACCAGGTCATTGGGAATGGTGCCCAAATTTACCTATAGCACGAAGTCAGAATAATAATAACAATATTTTGATTGATATGCTTTACACTGTGATGGGCTGGAGATGAAGCGGAGTGGCGACCTGCATCAATCTTACAATGCATTACATCATGATATATCCTCTTGATCATAATTACTGAGGGTAGGCATTCCCATGTTCAGCACATAAAAAATCTAATAACATGTACATATTTCAGAAAGTCGTCTACATTGGAATGTTGCCCAATACAGACACGCCTACAGATATAGGCCCATGTTCAGATGATGATTTGTATGTAAGGTCACTGTACAGATGATGTGTACAAAAATCCTGAAATCACAGCCTAGATGGCTGAAACTAGATTCTGGGTCTTCTTATCTCATTCACTCATTCATTTGGGTACAATTCTAGCCATGCGAATATATGATTTGTAGTCGAACATGGAAAGACATCATTTGATTACCAACCAATGATGTGAGCTATTAAAAAACGTGAGAGAACCATCATTTATGTCAATGGACCTCAAGGTAATGTAGTACATTTCGCAAGGCGTGAATAGATGATTTGATGTCGAACGGCAAACAAAATATTTCGGTCAAAAATCTGGAAGCGAGGGTCTCGTCGATGCTGTAACAAGCTTCATGGTACGGAATATAATGTTTCTTAGTGAACTTCCTGGATAATGATTTGTCATCGAAAGGAAGCCACCTTATTGCAAAACGGGAGTTATTGATTTCAGAGACAAAGGTATGACTTGATATAGCAAAGTTCAGGGATGACTGTCATGAGAATGAAGGGTTATGAGTATTGCAGAAGGATGAGTATTCACTGGATGAATTATCTTGAACATATCAGTGACACTGAGATGAGTTGGCAGCATTGACCCAAAAATAAGTGAAGGTATGATGAACCATAGGTATGAATGAACCGTCAAGAAGATTACCCAATCCAAATAGTCACGGTGATGGAGTGAAGTGTCATGTTCAAGAGTGACCTGCTACCATAAAAAGTTTTGTTCACTTTCCCAAATTTTCCTCGGTCATTTGTCGACCAGTACCTCTTTATTTTTTAATAAGATTGAGGAGGATAACATTTGCTTGATCTATAATTCAACCCTTCAGGCAAATAATGTATCGATATTTAATAATTTAACGAGTCTAGCAATAAATGAAACTCGATTCTTGCCATGATCAACAACCGCTATTTTATGTTTTAACGAGCTTAACGACAATGATAGCCCGGTCCTTTTTCATATTTAGAAAGTTTGAAAAAGAGGACGAAAGAAAACTCCATAAGTAGTTTTTCGTAAATTTGTCACTCAGATCCGAAAAAGTGTAAAATAATATCTGAGAGAACCTCTTTAGTCATGTTTGACCAAGGTATTCCTTTTTCGTAAATAATCTATCTTAGTCCAGAAAAGGGTTAAACTTGTACTGAGTAGATATCAATTCATTTACTTTTATGAGCTCGAAAAGGCAAGTTCTTGGAAATCTTTTCACATTATTGGAGTCTGAAAAGAGTTGAAAGAAGACTCTAGGGGTTCTTTTTTCACTGTTATCGAAGCTTGAAAAAGAGATAAAAGTGCACTTCAAATCCTTTTTCATTTTTAACAAAGCTCGAAAAATAAGGAGAAAAAGTATGCTTTGTGGCCAAATCATCCTTGAAATAAATCTGCACGACTAATCTCTTCATCAGTTGTAAGACTTGTCTAGAACAACATCAAATGGATTAAAAATACCTGTTTCATGATAAAAAAACCATAGTCATAGCAATAAATATTATTTGCAAACAATTAAATGACTATTAAAAAGAGTTTTTACTATTCATTTTTACCATTCCATAGTTACCATTTTCATTTTGGAGCTCTAAACCTGATTTTTCCCCTGAACTTTAGTTGCTGATTGTGATCATTTCTGTGGACGGATTTCATTTCCATTTGATCCAGGTTAGTAATATAAACCCTCTCTTTCATTCAGTAATCATTTCATTTCCATTAATCGAAATGTTTTAGGTTTTTGGGGACACTAGGGTAATTTCTACTCCAAAAGAGGGAAACACACCCTTGGATATCGAAAAGTGCATTGCATAGCAGCTAAATTGAAAGCTACTTGCATACACAATGCACTGTCTCTTGCTAGAGCCTATGTTGGACACAATCTACATATTTGGTTTTTGCATTCTGCCCAAAATTTGCCCAATTTTTTGCATTGAATGGAATCTAATGGTTCTTATGGTTGTATTTTAGGTTTTCATCGGATTACAATGATGATTACATGGAGGGAAAGAGAGAATGAAGAACAGGATATGATTTCCATAAATGATCCAGGCATAGTAAGAGCCCTAAGAGATTGTGGACTGTTAAAGTACTTCTAGTTGTCAGGGATGAGGCAACAAATAGAAATCTTGGAGTTCTTAGTTCGAGCATAGGATCCAGCTATCGAGGCATTTCATATTAAGAAACAAGTGGTTCCTATGACAGTTGAGGATGTATACTTTCTTATAGGTTTGTCGAGGAGAGGCTTGCCTATTTCGCTCTTAGGGTCTATTGTTGGAGGAGAAACTGTGAGAGATTATTTTTTGCAACATTTTTATCCAGCGGTATAGCCAAGCAAATATGGAAAGATAAACATCTAGGATGTTAGAGAATTGCCTTTGAGAACTATCATTTTCACGATCGAAAAACTTGCTGGCACCGTTACACTACATGTAGGGAATAGATTGTATATGCAGTGCGCGCTAGAGTGTATGGAGCCAACAATTTTCAGCTGGTCTGAAGTTGTAATTTCTCAGATAAAGGAACAACTGAACAAAGCTAAAGAACCAGTTAATGTGTTCAAATTTCTGGAAATGTGTTGATATTGAATAAAATCAAAGTGTCTTTCCAAAATTCAAACTCTTAGGAACAATCTATGCAATGTTGGATTTCAAACAGTATAAACACTAGCAAGTTTTAATACCACAAGTTGTGAGTCTAACCTTATGATAATGCGGTTAATACCAAATGAAATGGCATCAAAGAGAAGTTCGATCAACGCCCTATACTCAGCGATAATGTTCATTGATATACCGAAACAAATCCCTTGAAAACTCACTAACTCGCCGTTCAAAGTGAAAATGGCCCACGCTGCAGAGGATAGATTCTGCGTACTACAACTAGCACCATCAGCATATCCAAAAAATTGTTTTGAAGATTTAAACATGTGCAATGAATTGTAAAGTGGATTACTAACGTCAAGAAAACTCTAAAAACAAACTAAGATAGTGAATGCAAATCAACAACATATATATACAATATAATACAAAAAATTACTACGCTCATGATTAAGCATAGTAAAATTTTAGATACAACCCATTTCTTGGCTGCGCCAATGGAATTCCATCGTAATCAACTAACTCATAGGCACCCTTAGCAAGAACTCTTTTGAAAATATAGGGGCCATGCCATAATGGCTCAAATTTTCCTGTACCTATTACATCAGCTTCTTGATCATAAAGTAGGACCAAGTCGCCCTCTGAGAAAATGTGAGGCTGGACATTTTTGTCATATTGCGCCTTTATACATCTCTTATGCGCTTCGTTGGCCAATTGGGCTTCACGACGCATTTCATCAAGACAGATGAGGTTAAAAATATGCACTTCTTCTTCTGAGGTTTCAAGTAACAAGTCGATTGTGAGTTTTAACGATGGTATTTCAAATTGGATTGGTAAAATAGCTTCCAGACCATACACCAATTGAAAGGGAGTCAATCCGGTTGCATTTCTTACCAAGGTTCGGTATGCCTACAAGGCCGAGTACAGGGTCAAATGCCAGTTTATTTTACAAACTCCTATCATTCGTTGAAGCATACGTTTAAGAATCTTGTTGATAGCCTCAACTTGTCCATTTGATTGTGGATAATAATGAGTAGAATTATCATGTGAAAATCCTAACTTGGTTGTTAATTCAGTCATCATGTGGTTGCAAAAATGCTTCTCATGATCCATAACTATATCCTGTGGGACCCCAAACCGTGCAATAACATGATTAAAGAAAAACAATGCAGCTGTCTGCCCTGTGTTGTTGAATGTAAGAATCGCTTCGGCCCATTTGGTAAAGTAGTCGACTGCGACAATAATATAACCATGCCCCCAGATGAACGACGGTTACAGGTCATGAAGTCAATACCCCATTTCGAAAATGGTCCCACAGAGACAACATGATGCATTGGCACTGGCGGTTTGTGGATTTTATGATAAAAAAGATAGCACGCATGACAACTTCTGACCACGAGGATGCAGTCGCGAAATATTGTAGGCCAAAAGTAACCAGCGTGGAGTATCGTCTGCGCGGTAGCGTATCTAGATAAATTTCTGCCACAAGCCCCAACATGACAATAATTTAAAACCTTTTTAGCCTCTTCATGAGTGAGGCACCTCCTTCAAATGGTATTGACACCATGATGATAAAGTGTATCATCGACAATTACATAATATTTGGCTTGGTATCGAATACGTCGTTGTTCAAAGTGAGAGGTATTAGGTCAAAAAGTTTGAGTTTGGAGATAAATGATGAATATCCATACCAAGGATCAGATGATCCAATCAGAAATAGAGACTCGTCAGGAATTGATGGTTCTGACGTAGTTGCAGTACTATCAGAGGGAAGCTCACAGAGAAGCTCAGCCAAAGCTAAAGACTTCTTTGACTTGGATTTGATAAATTCCAAATCAAATTTCTGCAAAATGACAATCCATTTTGAATATTCCCCCCCAAGAATTGCCATGATAAGATATAATTCATGGTGTTGCAATCCGAAATGACAATGGTCTTTCGAAGCAGGATATAGTGGCGAAACCCTTGGACAACTTGAACAATTGCCAAGGCAAGATTTTCTACTTATGAATACTTAACTTCCATATCATTGAGATTATGACTCAAATAATATATCAGATGTTCAATTCCATCTTCTACTTGGACTAAAACCATAGCAATGGTCATTTCAGTCGCGACGATATTTAGGAAATAATCATTTTGATAATTATGGGGATACATTAATGACGCTCGGACAAGAGTATCCTTGACAACATCAAAAGAAGCTTGCGCAACTTAGTCCCAATGGAAGGGAACCCCCTTTTTCAAGAGTCGAGTAAATCCTTTAGCCATTTCGGCGTAGTTTGGAATGAACCTTCTTAGGAAGTTAGCCTTTCCTTGAAGTTTCTATATCTAAAGTAAATTTGATGGTGCAGGAAAATCAAGAATGGCCTGAACCTTCAATGGGTCGATTCAAATTCCTTCTTTTGAGACTACGAATCCAAGCAAACGACCAGAACCAACAAAAAACACACATTTATATGGATTGAGGCGTATTTTGTAGTGTCGACAACGTAAGAAGATGGCTCTCAAATGCATCGGGTGATCAGTCCAATTTCATGAATGCACGAGTAAATCATCTAGATAAGGTTGAACATTGTGCTTGATGTCATTGAAAGCATAGTCCATAGTTCTCTAAAAAGTTGCCCCAACGTTCTTTAAACCAAATGGTAGTTTCCTATAAGCGAATGTGCCCCAGGGACAGATGAATGTTGTCTTATGTTGATCCTCTAGGCGGATATTGATTTGATTGTAGCTGGAAAATCCATCCATGAATGAGAATATTTCACATCCAGCACAATTGTTAATAATTTGGTCGATAACGAGAGTATAGTTGTCTTTTGGACAAGCAATGTTGACGTTCCAATAATCGACGCACACTCTAATGGTTCCTTGTTTTTTCATGACATAAATGATATTGGAAACCCACTCAGTTAGCAAAAAAGGGTAAATGAAACCAACACACAAAATTTCTTCAACTTCTACTTTGATGGTAGCGGCTTTCTTTGGATGAACAGGATGAAGCTGTTGATGCATCGGTTTGACATCATGATACATGTTAATAGTGTGTTAAAAAATACTAGTATTTATGCCTAGAATTTCCTCGTAAGACAGGGAAAATACATCACAGAATTCACGAAATAGAGAGCGATATGATTCGAGTTCTGATGGAGAAAAATATATACTGACATGAATATTTCTACAATGCCAGGTTTGGTCGAAATATCGATAGAAATTGTTTCTTCAATATTTGACAGATTTCGCTTGGAATCGATTGCATTATTAGTTAAATAATTCGAAAAGAAATTTTTGATTGATGGGTGATATAGTTCACTAAGATAATTTTCTTCATAATCAGGAAGATGGGAATGATGATGATAATATTCCCATGGTTCTCCTTCTGACAGAATGGCTTCAAAAATATTCTCATCTGTCAAGAAAATTGAGGAAAATGGATCAGACGGAGTACCAAATTCTAAGGAACAATCAACCCATACAATCGGCAATGTTGATTTCGGATTCGTCGCCCAAGCCAGATAGATTGATTGCTATGCCAACTCAATAGGGATGGGAAAAATAAACTCATCCAATGTAACAATTTCATAATTATCCGTACTCTCCCTTAAGCCAGATGGAGTGGAAGAGATCATGTAGCAGGTCTCTATACTTGCAATTTATGCCGACGTCGTGGGTGGCAGTAATGCAAAGGTTCCCATGAGAGTGGAATCCTTTAAGAGTCCTACACCAATGTTTTGAAGTGCTAGTTGGGGTGCGTGAACGAACGAAACACTTCCAGTTACCTGTGAAGCAGAGGCAAAGAAGGATATATGATTAGTGACTGTGATAGTACCTTTATATGGAAAGGCAATCATTCTAAAATATGTAGAAACAATTTCAGTCATTGCATATACCCATGGCCTTCCAAGTATAATATTATAGTCAAGGGGTCCGTCAACAACCTCGACATCAACATTCACTATTTTTCCCCCTAGTTCAACATGCAGGTTATTAATAATACCACAAGGCTTATATGTACGTCCATCAAAATCCTTCAACGTCGTTGATGATTGTGATAAGCGCGGCAAGCCAAGTGACTTCCAATAATTTAGAGACATAATACATGTAGATTCTCCCTCATAAATAATAGTACGATGAACAAGGTGATTGAGAACATTTACTTGTATGTACAATGCCAATTTTGCTGGTAGTTGCGGCACATAGCTCGTATGATTAAAGACGAAAAGATTAGAATCATTCGGATCAATTCCACCAATAGCCGACAATAAAGCCTGTTTTTTGGAGGAAAAATTTTGTAATACCTTAAGAGCATAAATAGCTGAAGGGGATTGAGGAAAATATTCAACTATATTATAACTTTGAGCAGCTCTTGCTCGAGGATTATATGTCAATTTGTGAATTATTCCCTTTGGCGGCTTGATCGTCAATTCAGGAATAACAGTAGGCAGTACTAATTTCATAGATGGATTCATAGTCGAGGTAGTAGGTTTATTAGAGGCTTGACTACCATAATATTTATTACGCATTGACACCAAAATATTTGTTGAAGGTTTTGTGACGGATAACATAAGTACTTGGGAACTAGAAGCTGGATTCGTAGCAACCAAATTTGTATCCGGATTCGAAAACTAATCTATCAACACAGCTGACACATTAGAAGTCTTAATGATCTTTGAGACTTCAGCGTGGTGAGGAAAATCCCGAAAAAAGTGTTCCTCATTACAGATTATGCATGGATAATGAGGTTTCCTAGGTCCAGATGATTGATCAGATTATCTTTCCTGCAAGTTAGAAGTTTTATTTTTCTTAGATTTTCAATTTTTCTTACTTCCGGGTTGCTTGTCACTTTTTCCCTTGTCAAACGACACGACATTAATTTCGAAAGAAGGTGCAGGATCAGATGTAGTAGTATGATGTGTGCTTGTAGTTCAAAACAAGCCGTCCTTGGCATGAGAGTCCTTTAATTGAGGAGGAACAGTAAAATTAGATCTCAGAGAGTTAGGAATTTTTTCATAGAGTATGTCAGACTGAGTATAAATCAAGTCTAAATATTGGGCACGAGCGATAACTTGTTCTTCTGTGACAACACCACCCTTAGCCACATCCTCAGTTATAGATCCTAACAGGGACTTAATGAACCACTCAGCAAGGAGCTGATCAGGAACAAATGTCTTAACCATTCTACGACGATGACACCACTCATGAATATGATCATAAATGTGATTAGAATTAGTCTGTTTGAAATTGGTCAAGAGTTCCGTTCCAGTTTCATATCTGATGGGTAACTGGAAGTGAGTAAAAAATATAGTAGCTAAGGCAGTGAAATTATCAAAATAAGCTCTTGGTAACTCAATATACCATTTTGCAGCTGGACCTGTGAGCATACACTGGAAAAGACGTAGTCGAACAGAATCATCATTTAGGGAATTTGATGAACACCATAAATGATAAGTCATAACATGAGTCAACGGGTCTTCCACAGGGTTTCCATTGAACTTAGGAATATCCGAGGGTAATTTGTGAGGTATCACAGGCCACCAAGGAGCATAGTTTATTGGAACATAGGTTAACCAATTTAAATCTGGTAACTATAAAGTTGCAACAAAGGGAAACTGTCTATTAAGGTTAGGTTAAGCATAGCCAGGGTAAGATGGAATTGCTTGAGCAATAGGCCTTTGAGCACCAACATAAGGAATCTGCTGCTGGTAACCCAGATAGGGGTTGTTTTGAAAAGAAAACGCTTGAGGATTCCGTTGACCAAAACCTGGATATGATATTTGTTGAAATGAAGTTTGAGGTATTTGTGCCTAAGGTTGCGAAGGGGTCTGTCTACCAATGTTATAACCCAAATTGGAATAGTTTTGATTCAGTTGATAGGTATAACCAGGTTCAAGTTGTGACATCCCATAAAATGGTAAACCAACTTGTGAATAAATGATTCCAGATATAGGTTGTGGTAAATTAACTGAAGGATTTGGAGTCTGTGGACCCAATATTTGAGGGTATTGAGTTGAAGGACCTACTTGATAAGGTTGTTGTACAACATTTTGATTCTGTAATAGGGGTAATGATGTATTAACAAGTGGAAATGATGTGGTGTAACAGGTTGAACTGGTTGATATGAGTGTATAACCGTTTGTGGTTGGATAGGCAGAGTGAGCTACCATTGACAAAAATTCATTTTGACATTAGGTTGACCAAAAAGTGACGGAGTACTGTCATAGTGGGTGACCAAAGGTTACCCCCCAGCATGAGGAGGATAATAAGACAAAAAATATTGCTCTCCAAATGCTGGGAGTCCAGTTGATATGGTACTTGAAGGAATAGACCCAGAAGGAACGGCTTGATATTGCCCTGATGATGTGTATAAAGAATCAAGTCATTCATTACTCACTATAGGTTTACCAGTTATAATACCAGATGATGACATTGGTAAAGTCCATGGATTTGAAGATGCACCAAAGAAAATTCCAGATAAATATTTATAACCTGATGGGACCATAGGGCCACCATGAAAATATGACTTTAGTGAATTTGTAAACATCGACAGAGTAGCGAGGGAAGTTTCTGACGTAATTGGAACAGATGGCCCAACCGAAGATGTTGGTTCAGGCATGGTTACTTGACCAAATGTATACCCTTTTGGATCGATGGGAGTTTGAATAGGACTAGGATCAACAAAAGAATATGGATATGATTGAGGAAAAGACACGTACAGGTAAAGGTCCTCCCCGAAATGGGTTGGAGTTAAAGGTGTCTCGTCTTGTGGAATTTCTTCAATCGAAATTAAACTAGGTGGAAGTATTTCACCGCCAGGCCCAAAGTATATTTCAGGTGGTTGACTATGTGATATGGGAGACTCAATGGCTACAAAAATTTGTGGAATGAATAAGGCAGGAACAACTTCTGGTTGTTCGAATTCGGGATTCAGATGTTTTGGCAAATAGGAGATAGGATCTGCATCAACTTCTGGTTGAATACCATCGGGTCCAGGAGGTATGGTATCACTGATTGGATGGACTGTGACCACGGGTAGCTATGAGGACTCCATTTCAACAATAGTAGACGAACCAGAATGTGTAGAAACAACTTGAACTAACTCTGGTATATGGGAAGATGATGTTTCACCAGAGGTACGAATAGTACTTGATTTGGTAGAGTGTTGTCGCCTTCGTTGAACAAGAGTAACTTCTGGTGGTAAAGGTTGTTTTAATGCTAATCTACATGAACGATGGGGGAAAGGATTTTGTTCTTCCACAATTACTGATTTATTTTAACCAAAAACGAATAAACAAAATAAAAGGGTATTACTAGGAAAAATGGTTTACCAAGAAACTATGAACTGCAGAATACCTCTTGGTGAACCAAGAAGTACGGGCAAGAAGTCTCCCTGAATGCTGTGTTCGGTGTATCACAATTTATAAGGCGACCGACTCGGTTCACTATGGATGGATAGTAACCTAAATTTGTACTCCCAAATATACCCAAAGGTACGTGGAGGCCCAAGTCCGTATTAGCGTTGTCTGATGCGAAACCACACAGAGAGAGCACCCCTTTATACTTTTCATACTGTAACACTGCCCGATATACCCAAAAGTACGTGGACGAGCTATGATATACTTACGTACGTGGAGTGAGGTATCACACTCGAAATGTATCGCATACAAGTTAACGACAACTGCTATGTTTTACGACGCCGGAACACGTCTCTAGCCTAGACCTTCTAAATGTTATCGTTATGGTTCCAATGCTTTGTTAGGTAAATTGAGATAAATTTTAAGTTGATCTTGTTTATCAATTTTCCTTTCAAGGTTCACCACGATAATGTATTTGGAAATTCCTAAAAATGCAAACTAAAATGATAAGCAATCTTTCACTTTTAGTTTTTTCAATGAAAATCCTAGCTACTGGAGGGAAAGAGAAATCAATTTGAGAGAAAACAAATCAAAAAGCACAAATTAAATGCAGCTTTCCTAAATCTTTCCTTTTGCAAAATACACAATCCACTACATGCAAATGCAAGTTTTTCTTTTCAGTTCCTTTAATGTTATGAATTCAGAAAAGAAACTAAGTGCACCAAATCAATAAAAACAAATGCCTTTTACTTTTGAGAAATGAAGAATGTAAACGACAATTTCTCTTTTGAAGGAAAAATGAGGAATTTAACAACAATTTCTCCTATCAGGAAATGAAGAATTTACGACAATTTCTTTTTTTCAAAAGAAAATGGATCTAATGCAACAACGAAAATACTTTGAAATTAATTCGTCAATGATAAAGAAAAACACTTTAAATAAACATTGAACAAAATTTTCTTTCAAAGGAGGAAGAGGTAGATAAAGTCACTGGTCAATATGAGGTATCAGACTCTTTAAAACACAACAATAAACAAACTTAAAACAAATTGCAATGAAAAATTCAATGGAATTTGGATGGTTTCAGGAGGCAATGCAGTCCCTAAATAGAGACAGTGTGTTGCAACGCAGGTCTGAAAGGGAGACAGTGCTATGCAAAGCACTGTGTCCTATCCAACAGTGCGTTGGGTGCAGTGTATAAGGAAAAATACAACTGTTTAACACACTTCTAATCCAAATTTGGATTTCAAAAAGCCTAATCTTTCTGAGTAAATGCTACTGGGTGAATAAATAGAGAAAATTAGAGGAAAATACACTAAGGATGAAGGGTAAACTCCCCAGTGGAGTCACCAATTTGTTATGCAGAATTATGGATTACAGATAAAACATTCTTCCCTAGATGTAGTGCTCATCTAGAAAAATATATTAAAGACTCTGCAACTACTTTTCCTAACTGTAAATAAACACACAAAATAGATCAGAGAACTTACTTGGAGTCCAAGTGCTTCCTATTCTCTTTCTGTCGCTCTTGCTGTAGCTTCAAATCTGAGCTAAGTCGCCAAAATATTCTTTGCAAATATGAACACTAAACAACAAAATATAGCAATAATATAGATGTCTATTCAATTTATTTAGTTAAATCAATAAAACATGAACCATATGCATCAAATAAGAATTCATAATATGAAACACATGAGCTTATACCGATACATATGTGGGAAAGTAAGCAGAAATGTTTGTTAATGGATAGAATGGGAGGTTACAAACTAGTGATTGATTTAGTGTCACCATCTCCAGCAGCATCCCAGCCTCATCACAATGCACATCTCTCCAGTAGCATGCCACTCAAATCAATTCCTCAATTGAAATTCCACCAACATTTCTCTACTCAAATTCTTCCTTTTGAAACACTAAGATCTGTGCTCAATTTATAGAGGAGTTGAAGGTAGTTTTACAATCAATGACTTTCTAATAATAGGAAAGACATGTTCCCAATCTCAGAGGTATCAAATGGACACATGGATTTGAAGTTTGACACATGTGAATTCTTCTAGAAGGCACTGGCCAAGTGGAGATTCTAGAACAATGAGAATTTCGCTCCCAATGTGACCAACGCACCCTTGAATGTCAGGAAGTGATTTTCAGAGCACCCTTGAGTTGGATTACTTGCATATGTAACGCACTTAGTCCCTTTAGAGTCAGTGTTGGTGAGCTCTCATATGATATATTATAAACTTCAAATCTTGGAAACCTTTGCAGATGAAAGTCATGGATGATTTGTCTTGTTCTTTGTCTTAGGGCATGTAGGGGATGATAGACCCTATTCATTGGTTCTGGAGATGATGTCCAGTTAACCAGGTCATTGGGAATGGTGCCCAAATTTACCTATAACAATTATCAATTAGATAACTGATAATTCACTAAAAAATAACTCATGCATGTCAGTTACGAGGAAGACCTAGTTGATATTAGAGTTAAAGGGAAGTATACTATTAGTTGTATAATCAAAAAATTGTATAAGTGGTGCATGAAGTTAGAGGAAGAGCCTTGATGTAGTGAAATTATTATTGGGGAATCTCATAATTAATAGGGGATCAATTTCCCTAGGGATTGCACAAGAAAGGCAGGGAATCCAAAGGCGAGAAATTGGTTAAGTATTGGACCAAAATTTCTTGGGATAGAATGATATAGTCAGAGATAGTGCAGAGAGCTATCAAGCCTGGTAGAAGCATTGTATTGTTTCATATTCTTGACTTTATGAAAATACATATAGCGGGGTTTTTAGCTGAGGCTTTCCACATATAAATATTTGTGTTGTACGATTGAAATTATTTCTCTTTCTTGTTCATGTGATTGCAAGATTGTATTTAGTTTCCATAATTTGTAGACTAAATTAAAGTATTTTGTTTTATAATATTACAGTATCAGTTTAATATATGTGGATTTCTACATGGAATCAGAGCATGAATCACTATAGAAGAGAAGAATATGAGTGTGTTTTTAGCAATTGAATCGAATTTGCAGATCTTCTCTTTAGGACCAACAACAAGATCATGGTGTCTTTCTCTAGATTGAGACATGAATATGACCTTGAGGGTAGTTTTAATTACATATCTTGGAGAGACAACAATGTTGGAAGACAATAGGATAAAGGAATTCATAGAAAATAATATTCCTACTCATGCAGCAACAGATGCTCAATATCTGGCAGCATGGAGGAAGAACATAGAAAAGGCAAGAGGGATTCTATTGGAAGGTGTTCGAGATTATATTTTCTTTAACCTCCATGGAAAGGAAAATCCATATGTTATGTGGAAGGCCTTAATATATTTGTTTAATAATAGTTGCGACCATTAGAAGCTGGAGCAGAAGGAAAAGCTTAGAAAAATCAAGATGGAGGAGGGTGGAACAATACCAAAGTACTAGACCAAGTTCATCCAATGTTGGGATGAGCTTGGAAGTGTTTGTGTTACCATTGTCTAGGATGCTCTAGTGACCCTAGAAATTCTAGGCCTTCCTAAGAGCTAGCACAACTACCAAGATTCAGTAAATGGGAGGGAGAAGCTACCAAAGTGGGAGCGATTGTGGCCCGAATTGGTGCAATAAAATATTAGGAGAAACACCAGAGACTGGACCTCTTCCAAAGAAGATAATTTTGCATTAGTAAGTAAAGGAAGGAAAGCCAAGGGAAA
Source organism: Pinus albicaulis (assembly GCA_034641835.2). NCBI lineage: Eukaryota > Viridiplantae > Streptophyta > Pinopsida > Pinales > Pinaceae > Pinus > Pinus albicaulis. Next base: position 614,978,511 of record CM076581.1, read on the forward strand.
TAAGTCCCAAGGAGAAGAGGGCAAGAATAAATACTTGTCCAACATCAAGTGTTTTAAATATCATGAGTTCAAGAACTATTCTACGAAATGTGCATAGAAGAAGGCAAGCAAGAAGGAGGCAGCAGCAGCAGCAGCAGGTGAAGCTCTAGCTTCACAATTCAAACTTGATTTATCTCTCATTGCATGAATGAAAATAACTTTAATTGGATGCATGTGGTATCTCGATGGCGATGCCTCATTCCATATGATGGGGAATAGAGATCTCTTCAGTGACTTGGAGGAGAAATACCTCAAGAAAAACATAGAGTTTGGATATGATGGGAGGTATATAATGACCGATATCGGTATTGTTACCTTTCAGAGGGAATCTGGCACCCCTCCTAGACTCACATATGTGTTGTTTGTTCTAGTACTGAAAAATAATATCGTTTCTGTAGCAGTATTAGAAGACCGTGGCTATGATGTGATATTTATCAAAGGAAAGGCTTTCCTTAGACACATCATGATCCAGGTGGATATTGGTGGCCACCCACCTATTCCACTTGGCCCCCCACCATTGTCTCTTTCAGTTTTTCAGTTTCGGCATAACTTACTATTTTTAGCAGTTTTTCGGGTCCTGAACTTCCGGAGCCGTTTTGAGGCCCTAAACGACGTTTTTTGGGTATCAAAGCACCAACAAATTTGATCATCAAATTCGTCCCGAAAACTATAGTCCTCGGATAGAGCTTTCTAATGATGTATCATGTGCGTCAAACGGAGATAGTATGCCAAAGTTACGTCCCTGGGAAGTTGAAACACCAATTTACCCAAACGGGGCCCATAGTTTTGGCGCTTCATCTCCTAGGGTTAGGTTTTTGGGATGTTTAGGTTTCTCCATTGTTTCTCAATAATAAATAGGCCCTCGAGCCTCATTGTAAGGCAGTTCAGAGGCCTGTAGCCACCACATCTCTTCTCAGAGATAGCTACCAGCGCCCTAGCTAGTTTTATTTCCATTCTGTCTGTAAGAAAATTCCAGTTCTTTGATATTAATGAAATGAAGTGTTATTTCCACTGCATCTCTGTATTTATGGTCATGTGTTTATTCTATTGCGTTCCTACATAAATCCGGATCAGTGGTATCAGAGCGGTCTGCTTTTTCTCGTTCCTTCTTTGCATGTCCCCAACGAGGTCGGGGTATAAGGAGCTAGGGATTGATCTGGTGGAACCTTTGCAAGATAAGCCTCGCAAACCTCGACGGACGCCCATGGGGGACGAAAAGAAAGATGAGGGAGCAGGAGATCCTATCAAAATATTTCTCGAGGAGGCCCTCGAAAAACAAAGGAACGCGATGATGGATAACTTTGCTCAGATCCTTCAACGGCTGCCCACCGGCGGTGCATCTGCATCCAGCAGCCACTCTGGAGGTGCGACTCCTTTTAAGGTACAAGTAAATTTTGACATTCCCATATTTGAGGGTCAAATAGACGCAGATGCCGTAGATAGATGGTTGAATCTGTTAGAAGGATATTTCTCGGTTCATGACTTTTCAGATCGGGAGAAGATTATTTTTGCACTCCTCAAAGCTACCCCCCATGTTAAGGACTGGTAGGAAACCTACTGTGAGAACAAGGACCAGACAGAACCCTCTCTGTTCTCGGCCGTACCAACTTATTCCCATATTTGAGGGTCGAATAGACGCAGATGCCGTAGATAGATGGTTGAATCTATTAGAAGGATATTTCTCTGTTCATGACTTTTCAGACCGGGAGAAGATTATTTTTGCACTCCTCAAAGCTACCCCCCATGTTAAGGACTGGTGGGAAACCTACTGTGAGAACAAGGACCAGACAGAACCCTCTCTGTTCTCGGCGGTACCAACTTGGAATTCTTTCCGAGACGCCGTCAAGGAACAGTACTATCCCGTGGGGAGCTATGAGGACAAGTACATACAATGGACCACGCTGCGACAACAAAGGGATCAAGATGTGCACGAGCTGACGAATCTGTTCCATACCCTGCGCACAAAGTTGGGTATCAAAGATTGAGAGAAACATTTGGTGCTAAAGTATCGCAGTTGTCTGCACAGATACATTCAGGAGGAAATGGAGTTCCTCGACATCCCCTCGCTTGGTACGGCATACCGGTATGCTGCCAAGATTGAGCAGAAATTCAAACAGAAGAAGCGAGACTTTGGATCTGCGAATCAAAAGCAAGGAAAAGGTGCTTCCAAACTGCAGAACAAAGGACAGAGCCAAGGCATGGCGGCTAAACACAACCCGTCAAAGCCACAAGAAAAGAACAACACCGTAAAGCCAAAGAAGGACACGGGAAAGTGGTGTGAGTTCCATAAGAGCTCCACTCACAACACAAGTGAGTGTCGGGCAAAGCAGTCGCTAGTGGCCGAGATGAGGGCTTCTGAGTCAGATGCATGCTCTGACTCCGAATCAGAACCTGAAAAGGCGAATGAAAAAGGGAAACAGATTATTGATGCGGAGCCCAACGCCACTGTTGCCACTGCAAAGATCCAAAAGGAGGAACCGGAAGATCCAGAGGAGGAGGAACGTCTCTTCCACTCCCGGATGTGGGTAAAGGGCTCCCCGGTACAGTTCATTGTCGACAATGGGAGCCAAAAGAACCTCATTTCAGCAGACGCCGTGAAGCGGTTGGGCTTGCCGACCACGGCTCACCCACATCCATACACCATCGGGTGGCTTCACCAAGGACGAGATCTCCGCGTCAGCCAGCAGTGTCGCCTTCCCTATAGCATCAAGCCCTTCACGGATGAGGTATTATGTGATGTTGCTCCTATTGATGTTTCTGATGTAGTATTAGGACAACCATACTTGTGGAAGCGTCATGCTGTGTATGAGTCTCGACCTCGTGCTGTTATTATTACTTTGGGAAATAAGTTGTACAGGATACCAGAGGTACCACCTCCTACGACTATCTCCTTGGTTACTGCAAAACAATGCAGTAAGCTCATTTCCCAAACCAGGAAATTCGTTTTCCTGATGATCCGCCCCCAGGGCAAGAAGAAGACTGTGGCCACGACCTCCAGACAGGGCCCCTCTGCACGACAACAAAAAATGGATAAGGTCGTGGAGGAGTACGGGGACATCTTCACCTCACCCACAGGGGTTCCTCTGCACTGCCAGGTCAAGCACCCGATTGATCTGACCCCAGGTGCGCCGCTACCCAATGGGCCGATCTATCGACGCTCTGTTCTGGAAAATGATGAAATCAAGAGGCAGATTCAGGAGCTGTTGCAGAAAGGTCACATCAGACCAAGTTCATCGCCCTGTAGGAGCCCGATCGTGTTGGTACAGAAGAAGGATGGGACGTGGAGACTCTGTATTGACTATCGGGCGCTGAACAAGATCACTGTCCGGAATAGGTACCCAATCCCACGGATTGATGACCTTCTGGACCAACTCCAAGGTGCAAAATATTTCAGTAAGATCGACCTGAAGTCTGGGTATCACCAGGTACCAATTGGACCCTCTGATGTGTGGAAGACTGCCTTCAAAGCTAAGGAAGGCCTTTTTGAATGGCTGGTCATGCCTTTCGGGTTGACGAATGCTCCCGCAACCTTCATGAGGATGATGGACGACATCTTGCGTCCATTCACCAACTCATTCGTAGTGGTGTACTTGGATGACATTCTGATCTTCAGCAAGACTTGGGAAGAGCACCTTCATCACATCTAACAAGTCCTCCAAACACTGCGGCAACACAAGTTGTGTGCCAATTTGGAGAAGTGCACGTTTGGCATGACCCAGGTTCAATATCTGGGATACATTATTGATGAAAGGGGGTGCATGTGGATCCAGCCAAGATCCAAGTCATTCGGGATTGGCCAGCCCCGACCACTATAACAGAGCTTCGCAGCTTTCTGGGTCTTGCTAATTTCTACCGTAGTTTCGTGTTGGGATTCTCTCATATCACTTGGCCCTTGAGTCAAGTCACCAAAGGAGGAGCGAGAGCAAAATTCTTTTGGTCGGAACCTCAACAGAAGGCGTTCAAAGAATTGAAAAATCGCCTCTGTTCTGCCCCAGTGCTCACCTTACCAGACTTGCAGCAGCCGTTTGAGATCAAGACAGATGCCTCTGACTATGCTATTGGGGCAGTTCTTACTCAACAGGGACATCCAGTGGCATATCACAGTGAGACATTGTCTGAGACAGTTCGCAAGTATCCACCTATGACAAAGAAATGTATTTCATTGTGCAAGCCTGTCGAAAATGGAAGCATTACATTTTGGGGAAGGAAACAATCATCCACACAGACCACCAGCCCCTGCAGTTCATACGGACACAAGGGAAGTTGCAGAATGATCGCCATCAGAAGTGGTCCACATATCTGCAACAGTTTCATTTGAACATCAAGTACAAGAAGGGTAGCACCAATAATGTTGCGGACTGCCTCAGCCGACCACCGATCGTGGCGCTCACCACCGTGCTCAACTCTTGTGGGCACGAGACTTCTGATTGGCCGCTTCTCTATGAGAGTGACCCAGAAGTCGGCCACACTTACAAGGCACTCTTGGGGGGCACGCAAGTTCCAAATTTTCACCTCCAAGATGCACTTTTATGTCACCTGGGACACCTTTGTGTTCCTTCAAGCGAGCGTGCCAAGATGATATGGGAAGCACACTACGGTCGAGTCGCTGGGCATTTCGGGGTCGAGAAAACAGTAGCAATACTACAGAAGTATTTCTATTGGCCGAACCTTCGAAAGGATGTCGAGAAGCACATCAGATCCTGCACTGCTTGTGCCATTGCTAAGCCGACCATCAAGAAGCGAGGCCTATATACTCCACTGCCTACCCCTAGTCGACCATGGGAATCCATCTCCATGGATTACATGTCGGGACTGCCCTCTACTAAGAATGGCAATGACTGTGTTTTCGTGGTCGTTGATAGATTCTCGAAGATGGCCATTATGGCGGCCTGTAAGAAGAATATCACAGCAGAAGCTACTGCTAAACTCTTCTTTGAACGAGTATGGGTGCACTTTGGGATCCCACAGTCTATCATATCAGATCGAGATAGCCGGTTCCTCAGCACATTTTGGTCCAGCCTCTGGTCAATGTTGGACACAAAGCTCACCAAGTCCACAGCTTTCCATCCCCAAACAGATGGCCAGACAGAGGTCGTCAACAGAATGATTGTACACATTCTTCGCATGTACAATTCAAAGCATCCATGCACATGGGACGAGAGCCTCCCTTATGTACAACATAGTTATAACCGGGCTCTCCACAGTTCAATTGGCCATAGCCCCTTTCAGGTGGGCTTGGGATTCCGGCCACTATGTCCCATTGACGTAGCCATGCCATTTGCAGCTGCTCAGGCCGATTCAGCGCACGTCCAGTCTGAAGTTGACAAAGCAAGTAGCTTCATCGAGCGCATTCAACACATCCGCCAACGGGTTCATGATATATTGGCCCTTTCAGGTGGGCTTGGGATTCCAACCACTATGTCCCATTGACATAGCCATGCCGTTTGCAGCTGCTCAGGCCGATTCAGCTCATGTCCAGTCTGAAGTTGACAAAGCAAGTAGCTTCATCGAGCGCATTCAACACATCCGCCAACGGGTTCATGATATATTGGACAGAGCCAATGCCAAGTACAAGCAACGCCATGATCAACACCGGGTGCCACACAAATTCCAGGTGGGCGACAAAGTATGGCTACATTTGCAGAAGGAGCGCCTCACTGGACCCCACCGCAAGCTTCGCCCGCTCTGATACGGGTCGTACACCATCACCAAGGCTGTAGGGAACAATGCCTTCGAGCTTAGTATTCCTCCATTCCTTGGTCTGCACCCAGTCTTCAATGTGGATCACCTTCGTCCTTACTTCCCACCTCTACTGGACACCTCGGACATTGCAGAACAACTCACACCAACAGAGTTAAACCCAGACTGCATGGAACAGGCCACCACAGATTGTATCATGGACATGCAAATCAAGAACACTCGCCAATAGAAGATCCAACTGTATCAGGTTGTCAAAGCTGACCAACTCCTGCACCAAGGAAAGTGGTTCACCAGGGACCAAGTTCAGCAGAAATTTCCTCATCTCATGGAGGAACTTAACGCAATGGGGACCATTGCTTCCTAAGGGGGGAGGAATGATCCAGGAGGATATTGGTGGCCACCTGCATATTCCACTTGGGTCCCCACCATTGTCTCTTTCAGTTTTTTCAGTTTCAGCATAATTTACTATTTTTAGCAGTTTTTCGGGTCCTGAACTTCCGGAGCTATTTTGAGGCCCTAAACGACGTTTTTTGGGAATCGCGCCTCCAACAAATATCATTTCGTTTCGGAATGATATTTGTGGCGAAAGTTTTATTCCTCGGATAGAGCTTTCTAATGATGTATCATGTGCGTCAAACGGAGATAGTATGCCAAAGTTACGTCCCTGGGAAGTTGAAACACCAATTTACCCAAACGGGGCCCATAGTTTTGGCGCTTCATCTCCTAGGTTTAGGTTTTTGGATGTTTAGGATTCTCCATTCTTTCTCAATAATAAATAGGCCCTCGAGCCTCATTGTAACGCAGTTCAAAGGCCTGTAGCCATCACATCTCTTCTCAGAAATAGCTACCGGCGCCCTAGCTAGTTTTATTTCCATTCTATCTGTAAGCAAATTTCAGTTCTTTGATATTAATGAAATGAAGTGTTATTTCCACTGAATCTCTATATTTATGGTTATATGTTTATTCTTTTGCGTTCCTGCATAAATGGATCATGATTGATCCAGGTGGATATTGGTGGCCACCCGCCTATTCCACTTGGGCCCCCACCATTGTCTCTTTAAATTTTTCAGTTTTGGCATAACTTACTATTTTTAGCAGTTTTTCGGGTCCTAAACTTCCGGAGCCGTTTTGAGGCCCTAAACGACGTTTTTTGGGCATCATGCCTGCAGCGAATATCATTCCATTTCGGAATGATATTCATGGTGAAAGTTGTATTCCTCGGATAGAGCTTTCTAATGATGTATCATGAGTGTCAAACGGAGATAGTATGCCAAAGTTACGTCCCTGGGAAGTTGAAACACCAATTTACCCAAACGGGGCCCATAGTTTTGGCGCTTCATCTCCTAGGGTTAGTTTTTTGGATGTTTAGCATTCTTCATTGTTTCTCAATAATAAATAGGCCCTCGAGCCTCATTGTAACTCAGTTCAGAGGCCTGTAGCCGCCACATCTCTTCTCAGAGATAGCTACCAGCGCCCTAGCTAGTTTTATTTCCATTCTGTCTGTAAGCAAATTTCAGTTCTTTGATATTAATGAAATGAAGTGTCATTTCCGCTGCATCTCTGTCTTTATGTTTATATGTTTATTCTGTTGCGTTCCTGCATAAATCCGGATCAGTGGTATCAGAGCGGTCTGCTTTTTCTCGATCCTTCTTTGCATGTCCCCAACGAGGTCGGGGTATAAGGAGCTAGGGCTTGATATGGTGGAACCTTTGCAAGATCAGCCTTGCAAACCTCGACGGACGCCCATGGGGGACGAAAAGAAAGATGAGGGAGCAGGAGATCCTATCAAAATATTGCTCGAGGAGGCCCTCGAAAAACAAAGGAACCCGATGATGGATAGCTTTGCTCAGATCCTTCAACGGCTGCCCACCGGCGGCGCATCTGCATCCAGTAGCCACTCTGGAGTTGCGACTCCCTTTAAGGTACAAGTAAATTTTGACATTCCCATATTTGAGGGTCAAATAGACGCATATGCCATAGATAGATGGTTGAATCTATTAGAAGTATATTTCTCTGTTCATGACTTTTCAGACCGGGAGAAGATTATTTTTGCACTCCTCAAAGCTACCCCCCATGTTAAGGACTGGTGGGAAACCTACTGTGAGAACAAGGACCAGACAGAA